>OU026153.1:134805548-136055548 GCA_907269105.1 Volucella inanis
AATAATAATAATAATAATAATAATAATAATAATAATAATAATAATAATAATAATAATAATAATAATAATAATAATAATAATAATAATAATAATAATAATAATAATAATAATAATAATAATAATAATAATAATAATAATAATAATAATAATAATAATAATAATAATAATAATAATAATAATAATAATAATAATAATAATAATAATAATGATAATAATAACAAAATAATAATAATAATAATAATAATAATAATAATAATAATAATAATAATAATAATAATAATAATAATAATAATAATAATAATAATAATAATAATAATAATAATAATAATAATAACATCAATAACAATAATAATAATAATAATAATAATAATAATAATAATAATATTAACATCAATAATAATAATAACATCAATAACAATAATAATAATAATAATAATAATAATAATAATAATAATAATAATAATAATAATAATAATAATAATAATAATAATAATAATAATAATAATAATAATAATAATAATAATAATAATAATAATAATAATAATAATAATAATAATAATAATAATAATAATAATAATAATAATAATAATAATAATAATAATAATAATAATAATAATAATAATGATAATAATAACAATAATAACAATAATAATAATAATAATAATAATAATAATAATAATAATAATAATAATAATAATAATAATAATAATAATAATAATAATAATAATAATAATAATAATAATAATAATAATAATAATAATAATAATAATAATAATAATAATAATAATAATAATAATAATAATAATTATAATATTTTATTAAGAGAATTGGACAATTTTGATCAATGTCCTGTGTCCGGCGCAATTTGTTCATAAATCTGGGTGTAAGAAAAATTGGTGTAGCAATTTGCACGGCAAACTTAAAAATACATGAAAGTGCAGTACTGTTTATTCTTATTCTGGAATGTGAAGCTGTGTCCAATGAACTTCAAGAATCAATATTTTCATGCTGTATATGTTATAAGCTGTAATACAGTTGATAATATAGGGTTTTCCAATAGGGACTTAACAACTTTGAATTTAATGTGTGAACGCACTCTTTCACTAATCATCAAACTGTCACTGTCAATTAATTCAGTAAACTCAACATTTTCATCATGGCAAAGTACTCTAACGAGCAACGTCTGCAAATTATAAAAAAATTCTACAGATATGCGGAGTCGGTGACTGCAACTTTAAGAGCGTTAACTCCAATTTTCGGTCGTAATTTTTTTTCCTAGTAGGCAGACAATAACAAGTTTAGTGCAAAAATTTGAGTCTACATATTCGTTGTGTGATGTTGCCGTGTCAGTGAAGGGTTGGTCGAAGTGTCGAAAATATCGCTGCCGTTCAGACGTCCGTAGCAAACGATCCAAATCAGTCAATTCCACGGCGTTCTCAAGAATTGGGCATTGCGCAGACCACATTATGGCGTATTTTGCGTAAGGATCTTGGTTAACACCCATACAAGATCAAGCTGACTCAAGAATTGAAGCCGATGGACCATTTAAAGCGACGTATGTTCTCCGATTGGGTTCTGGAGAAGATGCGCCAAGATGATGAATTTCACCGCAAAATCATCTTCAGTGACGAAGCTCATTTTTGGCTCAATGGGTTCGTCAATAAGCAAAATATGCGTTATTGTCGGGTGAAAACCCACATGTGCTTCATAAATCACCACTTCATAATAATAATAATAATAATAATAATAATAATAATAATAATAATAATAACAATAATAACAATAATAATAATAATAATAATAATAATAATAATAATAATAATAATAATAATAATAATAATAATAATAATAATAATAATAATAATAATAATAATAATAATAATAATAATAATAATAATAATAATAATAATAATAATAATAATAATAATAATAATAATAATAATAATAATAATAATTATAATATTTTATTAAGAGAATTGGACAATTTTGATCAATGTCCTGTGTCCGGCGCAATTTGTTCATAAATCTGGGTGTAAGAAAAATTGGTGTAGCAATTTTCACGGCAAACTTAAAAATACATGAAAGTGCAGTACTGTTTATTCTTATTCTGGAATGTGAAGCTGTGTCCAATGAACTTCAAGAATCAATATTTTCATGCTGTATATGTTATAAGCTGTAATACAGTTGATAATATAGGGTTTTCCAATAGGGACTTAACAACTTTGAATTTAATTTGTGAACGCACTCTTTCACTAATCATCAAACTGTCACTGTCAATTAATTCAGTAAACTCAACATTTTCATCATGGCAAAGTACTCTAACGAGCAACGTCTGCAAATTATAAAAAAATTCTACAGATATGCGGAGTCGGTGACTGCAACTTTAAGAGCGTTAACTCCAATTTTCGGTCGTAATTTTTTTTCCTAGTAGGCAGACAATAACAAGTTTAGTGCAAAAATTTGAGTCTACATATTCGTTGTGTGATGTTGCCGTGTCAGTGAAGGGTTGGTCGAAGTGTCGAAAATATCGCTGCCGTTCAGACGTCCGTAGCAAACGATCCAAATCAGTCAATTCCACGGCGTTCTCAAGAATTGGGCATTGCTCAGACCACATTATGGCGTATTTTGCGTAAGGATCTTGGTTAACACCCATACAAGATCAAGCTGACTCAAGAATTGAAGCCGATGGACCATTTAAAGCGACGTATGTTCTCCGATTGGGTTCTGGAGAAGATGCGCCAAGATGATGAATTTCACCGCAAAATCATCTTCAGTGACGAAGCTCATTTTTGGCTCAATGGGTTCGTCAATAAGCAAAATATGCGTTATTGTCGGGTGAAAACCCACATGTGCTTCATAAATCACCACTTCATCCACAAAAAAATAACTGTCTGGTGCGATTCGCATGCCGGCGGCGTTATTGGGCCATATTTTTTCGTCGACGATAACGATCGTCACGTTACTGTGAATGGTCAACGTTATCGCGCCATGATCACCGATTATTTTTGGCCAGAATTGGAAGATATGGACTTCGACGACATGTGGTTTCAACAGGATGGTGCCACAAGCCACACAGCACACGCTACAATCGATTTGTTGAAGAGTAAGATATGGTCCAGTCGATTGGCCGCCTCGTTCGTGTGATTTAACGTCGCTTGACTATTTTCTGTGGGCTACGTTAAGTCATTGGTTTATGCCAACACACCGACGACGTTGGAAGAGCTCAGAGCCAACATTGAACGCGAAATAGCGGCCGTTTCGGCCGAAATGTGTGGCCGAGTCGTTGAAAACTGGGTCCAACGAATCGACCGCTGCAAACTTGCCCGCGGTGGCCATATGAACGAAGTCGAGTTCCATTCATAAATGTTTTGATTGTACTTCAAGCCAATAATAAAGTTTTTGAAATATCTTAAATGGTTTGCCTATTATTAAAAAAAAAAGTTGTCAAGTCGTTATTAGAAAACCCTATACTTTGCCTTCTATATCTCTAGGATTTCAAGCATTTTCACCTGAATACGTTTTGTCATTTCCAAAGGCTGTGTCGAAGAAGAAAAAAAACGAAGAAAGGGAGGCAAAAAAAAAAAATGGCGAAAGCAAAAGTTTGATATTTTGTCCTTAATGACTATTTTGTCTGTTAGTTGTGCAAGTTGCCCACTTGGACTTTCCGCGTTTGTAAAAGTATTACTCTTCAATGAATACATGTTTTTAGCTTTTTCAAACATCATTAAAAAGCACGAAGTTAATTCCATCCACTGATGGTAATGTTACAACAATGACAACTTATGAATTGGGTTATTTTAGAAGACTTTAAATATTGAGTTGTTTAATAAGTTCGGTTTTTTTCTTTGCAAGTAGTGTTTATCGTTTCAGAAAATCTCTCTGTATACCGTTATGAAGTTTTTGTTGTTTATTCCAATAGAATGTGTTATCCTTTAAATTGTTACGAGCATTTGTTTTGATCGGCCATATTTAAAGTGCTTAATATATATATTTTTTTTTAAATGGAGGATAAGAAACGCTGACACTTGTCAACGTTGGTTTACACGCGGGAAATACAGACTTTGCTGATGCTGTTCGCTATGGACGTCTACCCACCACAGAAAAAAAAATCAAATCTTTGAAGCAGTTACCGGCATTTGGCGACAAGGGAGATCGGAAGACCCAATTTAACATCGCTCATACAACCGTTTCGCAGAGACTGAAATGGCTTGAAATGTCGAAAATAGTGGATGTTTGGGTTGCTCACGAATTCAGTGAAGAAAAACATTATGGATCGCAAAATGATCTAAGCCTTTGTTGAGATGGAACTTGCTTGAGGCTTTCGTGAAAATAATGGTTACGGAAGCCGAAAAATAGGTGGTTTACAATAACATTCTGCGTAAGAGATCATGGTGCGCTTCTGATGAAACACCTTAATCGGTCGGTAAACAATATGCATCTCAAAAAGGTCATGTTGAGCATTTGGTGGGACTGGTGAAGTGTCCTTCACTTCGAGTTGCTTTTACGCAATCAGACAATAAATGCCATTAAATATTGCTCTCAGCTCGATACTTTGAAGATGAGAACAAAACGTACCTAGAAAACTTTATCTACTAAACCACATTTAGTTTTTTGATTGGCTTGAAAAATAGCGCGTTAAAGAATAAAACAGTTAATCTCGTAGGATAATCTTGATATTGTAGTTTAGTAAAATTTTTCAGGAATTCCGACATATTTAAAATTACATTAAAAAAAAACACAAAATAGGATAAAAATAATAAATATTATTATTATATAACAATATTTATAATCCGTATTTTTTTTTGCACATCCGCTATCCGCTAAAAAAAGCAATTGGTGTGTAAATTACAAGAATAACATAGCTGTGATGACTTTATTGAAGTGAATAGTACAATATAATAACATTTCTTTTGTGGCTTATAGCTAATAGTTACATATGTTCAAGTTATGCCAAATAATAATAACACTGATAACGAACATATATTGTTACAACTTTCCTTTATAATATATATATATATACCGCCCCGGTAGTTCATCTACCTTTAACCGATTGAATACCTTGTCGTGGTGGGGTGGCTTAAGTAGAGGAACATGATGCTAGACCAGTGGCCAAATTACTCTGGTAGAGTTGAATGTGAATTGAAAAAACTAAGATCCAGTCCGATCAATCGATCAACCTCTAACTCCAAGGTGGATGATCTGTCATGCCGAGGGAGCTGAGGTTAGGTAGGTAAAACTACTTGATCACAGGGTTCAGGGGTAATTGAATCGCTAGTGGAGACTTCTCAGGGACAGCTCAATTCTCTGTTGTAAAGTAGTCGAGTAGGATATTGGGGATTTCTGCCTATTCGGTCCGTTTAATTCTCCCCTATTCGTGGAAATCAGATGTTCCAAAATAAAATAAATAAATAAAAAATAAATAAAAAAACCTCTTCGGAAAACGAGGTGGAAGGCTTTGAAGGGGTTGAGAAGGTGCTGGAAGGCGCTGGAGTGAACCCGACGAAGCCCGATGGGTTAATGGGCTCTAATGTGAAACCAAAAGAATTAGCAGCCCAATCGTCAGTGGAGATGGGCAACGCGGTGCAGAAATGCGCCAAGGGGTTAGCCGAAACTGCGGAAATCAAATTAGAAGAGGAAAGAAGACTCGACTCTAAGCGGAAATTGCGAAAGCAATTACTGCGAGGGCTAAAGAGGGTCAGAAAGAGACAGGAATTGGAATTGGCCAAATCTATCTCGGCTGAAGGCATAAACAAGTCAGTCGATGAGTTGATTGACATTGTGGCCAGCATGACGTCGACCGAAACCTCTCCAGAAGAGGATGGACCGAGAAAACGGTTCAAATGTTCCGGGACTATGAGTCCACCCGAAACTAAGAAGAATGGGACGGATGGCGGAAAGGAGGACAGACAGTCTGTTCAACATGAGGTCAGTCTCCAGGTGCCACAATACAGTGGTTATGTGGATGGACAACATGGACAACGGATTATCTGTCAACCCGAAAAACAGAAATCGTGCAAGGCTGAGCAACCTGGACCAAGCAAGGTAAAGCGAAAGCTGAACCAAACTATGGGAAGTAGGCAAAAGCAAGCAAATGAAGCAAAGCCATACGAGAGGAGTGAGAGAGCCAAAGTTGACAAGGGCGCAAAAACCTTTGCTCAAGCCGTGGCGAGCGATCTCCATATGGGTGTTGCCGACATGAGTCGAAAGGGGGGGGGGGGAGTATCTTTAAAAATGCTCTGCTGGGGGCTCTAGACCTACTTCCGACAAATGCAGGTGATATCGGCGTAAAGGAGATAACCTTGGAGGAAAGGATTATCGCAATAAAATGCGGTAACCAAGAAACCAAGGGTTGGCTATGTGAGACTGTAGGGAAGATGACTAATGTATGGGAGGGAATCAACCTTAAGATAGACAGGCTTCACATATTCAAGGATATGGAAAGGTTGATAATCTTCGTTTCCGGTCAATTCGGGAGCAAAGATATTATCCTTGCCAGAATAGGTCGTCAGAATTCCTGTGTGAAGGACTCTTCTAAATGGAGGTTTACTCATGTGGGAAGGTATGATTACGGCAAAATTGGTGGAAACCAGCTGAAGATCTGGTGCTTGAGGGAGGAAGCGAGGCTGGTTAGACAAGCAGGAGACAGAATCCTTTGCTCGTGAAGTTGCAAGGGTCATCGCAAAAGAATCAACAGGGAAAGCCAACTGGTAGTGCGACGAAGTGATAGATGCCATGGGTATGGGATCAACACAAGTCGGGCGGGCGGTGGGCCCGTACCGGGAAAGGCTTAGGGTTATTCAATTGAACTTTCATCACAGCAAAGCAGCATCAGCGATGATGAGCAAATGTTTTGATGAGGATTCGATTGACATAGCCCTGTTCCAGGAGCCTTGGATATTTAGAGGAAAGATTGGAGGACTTCCAAATAACATAGCTGAATTGCATCATGTGCAAACCAGCGAAAGAATTAGGTCCTGCATCCTGGTAAGGCACGGAGAGTTTACAAATTACCGAATCTGTGTGCCTCAGACCTAGCAGCAGTATGAGTAGGATCGCCAGAACCTCCCCCAACAACGGAGTTACAGTCTTAGGTGAATGTATGCAGAAACAGGAACAAGGATCTAATAATTGGTTGTGATGCCAATGTACATAATTCAGTGTGACCAACGATAATTACAGAGGGGAAGCGCTATTTGAATTTGTATCATGCAAGGATCTAGCTATCTTAAACAGGGGAACAGGGGCAACCTTCGTGGATGTGAGGTGAAGGGAAGTTATTGATGTGACCTTGTGCAGTAGCAAGATAATTGAAAGGGTATCATATTGGAGGGTAGTGGATCAGGCTGCATTTTCGGATCACAGAGCCGTTTCGTTTGATGTTCGTTATGGATCTGAAAAAAAGAAAGATCGGAAATACATCAGAATTCCGAAGAACACGGATAGGACAAAGTACCATGAAGTGTTAGAGGAAAAATTGAATGTAATGGCTTTCGGAACACCGCAAAATATTTGGCATGAAGAATTACAGCTAAAGCATTTACAATCAACTGTTGATGCGTACCGAGTGTATTGCACATCTACTCTAGTGCAAAAACAGGATCCTACGCCTTTTTGGTGTCGGGAACTTGAAAAGCTAAAATAAGGCTGTGAGAAGGGAAGAACCCGAAGCATGGGATGAATACAAGGCGAAAAAGAATGAGCTGAATGTAACTCTACGATGACGTAAGAGTTAGTCATAGAGGGTTCTTTTGCTCGAGTATGAGTACATCTGAAGTCAGTATACTGCAAAAGATTGTCTCTAGAGACCCAATTTCCAAGATCGGACCCATTCGTAATAGAACGGAGGAGATAGTAGAAACTCCTGATCAGACAAACGAGGTCCTGATGAAAGTACACTTTCCAGGAAGCTATAAGTCAGATCAATCCTGGGCGCCCAGGAAACAGGGAGCGAACAGGATGGATAGGACGGAAGCAGAACGGATCATGACACTAAGGGGTGGTCAAGGGGGCGATAGCAATGTTTTCACCCTTTAAAACCGCGGGACCAGATGGTATATTTCCAGGTCTTATGCAATGGGAGTAGACTTAATTGCACAAAGGCTCAGGAATATATACGTTACATGCTTAGCAATAGGCTACATTCCGATCACACGGAGGGAGACGAAGGTTGTCTTCCTTTCAAAACCGGAAAAAAAAGAACTATACCAAGTTAAAGTCCTTCAGACCGGTCAGCCTAACATTCTTTCTGTTAAAAACAATGGAAAAGGCGGTGATAGACTATATGGAGAGTACGGCGCTTAAGATGTATCCTTTGAATAGTAGACATGTCTATAGGTCAGGTATGTCTACAGAAACAGCGCTACATCATGTAGTAAGCGCTGCGGAGGAAGAGCTAAATACCGGGGGCATGGCGATGACCACTATATGGACATTGATATAATGGACATTGATATAATGGACATTGATATAATGGACATTGATATAATGGACATTGATATAATGGACGTTGATATAATGGACATTGATATAATGGACATTGATATAATGGACATTGATATAATGGACATTGAAGGTGCCTTCGATGAGATATGATTTTAAAGTCTAAAATAAGCCTTGTAAAAACGTAGGGTTAACCTACTGGTGGTAAGATGGGTGGACAATCTTTTAAATACAATTTTCAGACGGGAACCTCAAAACTCCGAGTAAGGGTTAGCAGAGGTTGCCCACAAGGTGGTGTTCTTTCACCTATACAGTGGACTTTCTTTTCGACAGGCTTGAGGCAATAGGCAAATTAATAGACGTCACGGCGGATAGAAGTGCATTCAAAGTTTTTGAGCGGTGGTGTCTGGAAAAAGGGCTCTCCATTAATGCGGAGAAAACAGGTCTAAAATCTTCACTAGGAAGAGGAAAAATCTGGAATTTCAGCCCTTAACACTTTTCGGATCGGAACTAACAACGACCAAGCAGGTTATGTATCTGGGAGTATACCTTGATATTGGACTTACTTGTAACTACCATGTTGAGGAGAAGGTCCGGAGGGCAAAAAGGGTACTACAACAGTGCAAACGTGATGGGGCAGAGGTGAGGACTCTCTTAGATCAGCATACTGGATGTATACGATGATTACTAGACCCATTATCATCTACTTTTCGGTTGTATGGTAGGCGAAAGCTTCCCAGAAGACTGCTAAGAAGCACCTGGATAGGGTCCAACGTTTAGCATGCTTAGGAATTACAGGTGCAATACGCACAACACCAACATGCGCATTGGAAGTGATCTTAGGGATTTTACGGCTAGACTTATTTATTAAGAAAACAGCGGCCCTAACAGCACTTCGTTTGAATCGAGATGTGAAATGGGAAAATTGGGGTACCATCTATGGACACAGGAGGATCCTGGAACTTGTCAAAAACGAGAAAAGGGAACTGAACATGCCTCTGGATGGTATAATAAAGGTGCGTATAATGGAAAGTAATCATAAAACTCGTATTGAGAATGGATTACTTCCAGAAAATGGAATGGAATGGTGAAATCATGATTTTCACAGATGGGTCCATGATGGATGGCGGAGCGGCGGCCGCTATCTTTTCAGAAGATCTGGAACTAGCCCGTAACATTAGCCTCGGGAAGCAGACTTCGGTATACCAGGCTAAGATGATTGCCTTGCTGCATGCGGTGGATTACCTGCTTGAAAGTCAAGTGGAAGGAAGAAATATCCTAATAGCACTGGACAATCAGGCGGTGATTAGATGCATGGAACGGACAACCATCACAACATCAATTCCACTGGTATGTGTATTCAAGCTCAATAAGTGTTCATCTAAAAATCAGGTTACAACTGATTTGGGTACAACGACACATAGGGATCGACGGCATCGAAAAGGCGGACTCCCTTGCAAAACAGGGGTCAACTGAAAAGTTGCTGGGACCAGAACGATTCTCTTCAATTGGTAGAGGAATGGTAAAACAGCTGATTCACAAATGGATCACGGCAGAACACCTGAGAAGGTGGACAACCGTGGAAGGATGTACACAAGCTAAAATGGCAATACAATGGCAGACCTGCTCCACTCAAACGGTTCTATGCATGAGTCGAGGAACATTGAAATGGGTGGCGGCTTTAACTACAGGTCATGGTAATTTTGGGTATCATTTAAGGAAGATGGGCCTTAGAGAGAATGATACTTGTAAGCTATGCCTGGAGGAATCTGAGACAGCGGTACATATATTGTGTCATTGTCCAGCTTTGGCTTGCAGAAGATCTTGGAAAAACATTGGGTCGAGACCCATTGGATGAAACAGATCTCACATAAAGATGCCAGCGTTAACAATAGGAATCGAACCCAGGCAAGTACTCTGGAGAAGTCCAGAGATTCTCTGGGTAAGGTGTATAGTGGTAGAGAGACGAAAAGAGACCCAACAATGGTGGTCTGCTTCGAGTATCTATTTTTATATATTATACCATATATAATTATAATACAGAATTTAATAATTCAAAAGAGGACTACAATATTGGGTCTATAACTTAATTCGTGCATTGTACGTCATTGTACGTCATTGTACGTCATTGCAGTATACGTCATTTGGTTTGCATGATTTAAAAGTGGTGATTTTGGCTTGGAAGACCATGAACGTCCTGGGCAGCCAAAAAAGTTTGAAGATGAAGAACTGGGAGCATTACTCTGATTGTTGCCAAACACAAGAAGAGCTCGCAGAATCTTTGGGTGTCACTCAAGCAGCCATTTCAAAACGTTTAAAAGCAGGTGGATATATTCAAAAGCAAGGAAATCGGGTTCCACATGAACTCAAGCCGAGAGACGTCGAAAGGCAGTTTTGCATGTCCGAAATGCTGCTGGAACGCCACAAAAGGAAGTCATTTTTGCATCGGATTGTTACTGGTGATGAAAAATGGATCCATTACGACAACCCCAAGCGCAAAAAATCATATGTGAAACCCGGACAAACAGCCAAATCAACGGCAAAGCCGAATATCCATGGCGCGAAGGTAATGCTCTGTATTTGATGGGATCAGATGGGTGTGCTGTATTATGAGCAGCTAAAACCGGGTGAAACCATCAATGGACAACGCTACGGAACACAATTAATCCGTTTGAAGAGAGCAGTAGCCGAAAAACGCCCGGAATATGCGACCAGACACGAGGCAATAATTTTCCATCATGACAACGCTCTTGGAAAACAGTGGATGGGAAGTCGATGGAAGAAATATGGCGTGCTCCATATCTTCCTCCTCGTTTGAGCATTCTGGGCACAAAGGGGAGCTATCATGTCCGAATCGGTGCAAGTATTTACGATAGCCGCCGTGACCAGATAGGAACTGCGTAAGGTGGTAGTTGTTATCCCCATGTGCTCGTTTTGTCCAGGTCTCGATGTTAGGAATCAACTTGTAGGTCCATCTGCCTTTTTTACTATAATCCCACCTGGCTTGCCAGAGGGCTGCTGAAGCCGCTCGCTCTTCTCCTTTTATTCTTGCAATTTCACCTGTATCTTGTCGCCCTGGGGTTCTTCTATTATAAATTCTCAATATCTCGTCCGCGAGAATGTCGATCGGTACCATTCCTGCTATCACGAAGGCTGCTTCATCCGAGATTGTTCGAAATCCACAGATCGCTCTTAATGCACTGAGCCTATATGTGGACAACAGTTTTCTCTTGTTTTCTTTTATGGCAAGTGCCCCCGCCCAGACCGGAGCAGCGTATAAGAGGACTGAGCTGACTACTCTAGATAGGAGAATCCTCCTAGCATATCCAGGTCCACCAATGTTTGGTAGTATTCTAGAAAGTGCTCCTTGCAGCAGTAAAGTCTTGTTACTGCAGTACTCTACATGTGCTTTGAACTGTAATTTGTTATCAAGTATTACTCCCAGGGATTTGATTGATTCTTTCGATCGGATTATTTAATGTCCCACCCGTATATCGGCGTATTTTACAATTCTTCTACTGGTAATTAAGTCGGCTTCCGTTTTATGGTCCGCTAATTCTAGATCGGCGGATACTAGCCAGTACTTCGGGGGAAAAGGTGTTCTGCTATGGAGCTTAGGATTGCTGGACATGTTATTTGCGGCGACCTGCTGCCCTTTATCTTAGTTATGACGATCCTGTATGCTGTACCCCAAGGGTTTATGTCGGCTTCTTTACAAATTTTTTTAAAACATTTTGTCTTGCTCTCCTTGATTGCCTTTTTTTAGGTGCAATTGCCTTTTTTTATACAGCCTTCAGCTGTTCCGCTTTGAATTATGTTTCCGGTATTTATCATTTCTTCGAACGCGTCCAGGTCGAAGTGTGTGTCCTTCCATCTTGGGCCCGTTCGTTTAGCGCGTTGCACGGTACTCTTCTCCTTCGTCTCAAAAATTATTGCTTGGTGGTCACTGTGCGTGTATTCTTCGCTGACTCGCTATTTTATATTTCGTAAGAAGGAGTTGCTAACGAACGTAATGTCAATAATCGAGCCCGTTCCTGCCTTACGATATGTGTTTGCACAACCTTGTTTGCAAAACTTTCTAGCAGACTACGGCCTTTGGCGTTTGTAAGTCTGCTATCCCACTCCGTTGCCCATACATTAAAGTCATTGCCGATAACCACAGGGGCTCTACCACGAACATCGGCGGATAGGTTGTCCAGCATTGCCTTGTACTCGGTAATGGTCCAGCTTGGACGTGCATAGCAGCTGCAAAAATATATGCCATTTATTTTGGCCCGTGCAAAGCCCTCCGTAAGTCCGTTAGTTTCTTGAAAGGAATGCCTTCCACATATCCATATAGCAACATGCTTTGTCCTATCGCAGATCCATATATTGCTGTCCAGAGTTTTATACGGTTCACTTATCAAAATAACGTCCGCTTTTCCTTCTCTAGCCGTTTGTGTCAGGATATCCTGTGCAATTCTAAAGTAATTTAAGTTAATCTGTATTATCTTCATGTTTTCTTGTTGGTGATGGCCTTCCTAAAAACCAGACACTTGCTGCTTCCGGCTACATGCTTCGAATCGTTTGGGTGTTGGTCCCCACTTCTTTTGCAATGCTTGGCTATATGCCCAAATTCAAGACGTTTGAAGCATTTTTATAGAAGCGTTCGCTCCCGAATACGACATATAGCCCATCCAATTTTTACCTTATAATATGTCTGCTGGTTGTAGTTCCACCCCGAGTTGAGTCCTTATTGCCTCGCAAATGTCCTCCTTTCCGGTGACTTCGTCGATGTCTTTCAGCTCGATGGTAGTGCGATGTGTGAGTGTCCTAACTTGCTCGCTCTCCTAAAACCTCACCAATGACACTTTTAAACTCATCTTCTCTTATTTCCAGTTTCCTTGAGCTGTATTAGGAGCTCTCCTTTCTGGGTCCTTCTTATCCTGGATACCGCTTTTCCAATAGCTTCTAGTTTGTGGTCTGCTTTTGCGCTACGAAGAATCTCCGCGTAAGATAGTCCTTCACTTGCTTCGATGACGAATGCGTCCGGCTTACTTCTTTTTGCCTCAAGCTTCTTTTTGTTAGTCCCCTTCTTAGTTTTTCTCAACTGTTTGCCATATTTTGACTTCTATTTTGTCAGAATGGCGGTGTTCTTCTCCTTGATCCTTGGAAAAAAAGATTTGGAAGTCAGTTTTGCTGACGACCAGAGAAAGAGTATTGCAGAATAAGTTTTTTTTTTAGCGAATTTCGTAGATTGCGAAAATCAAGTTTTTTCTTTGAGTTGTAGAGTAGATTTTTTTTGCTAAAAAAGAAAAAAAAAAAAAAAAAAAATGGGAGGAAAGAAGAAAGGTGAGTTCAAGGACTGGAACGAGGAATCGGATACTGGGAGTAGCGGAACATAAGGTGAGGAACTGCCCCAGGAGACTGCCGCTAGGAGACAAAAAGCTAAGTATAGTGATAGTGCAGTTAGAATGATTTTTTTGATTTTTTTAATTTGAGCCCCGGTAAGCCGCGCGTGCGAAAATTCTCTAGAATAGACGGCACACGCGACCTGTTAATTAGGGTTTTGTTTGTTTTTTTTTTTTTTTTTTTGATTGGAAAATAGCTAGTCACTTTATCGACGAGTATATCGCTAAGTCAATTAAAAATTAATCGTCGAGTTCAACAGGGATTTTATAACGTAGTAAAACATTTTTTATTTTTGAAGTTTTTTTTTCTCGTTAAAGTTTCGTGATTCCTAATAAAAATCACGTGGCACTCAACTTAGTTTTTTTTCGTTTAGCTGCTGTTAAATCACTACATGGGGGAACCCATAGCTGGGATAGCGGGATCCCAGTAGTAATTATTGTTTTATTCCAGGCATCATACCATCGGCGTAGGGAATTAAACATAGCACTGGGTATTCATCAAACAGCCCTCATAGAAGTAAGTATGGAAAACAAAATACGGTAATAGTTTTATAAATCTTAATATGTGGATTATTCACGAAAGAAAATATCTTTCAAATAGCCGTAACCCCGTACGTTCTGGGATTAGGTTTTTTTTTTTCTTTCAAAAATAATTTAACACTCAAGAGGGTGTGAGTACTCTTAAGAGGGTAGTCTCATGTTCGATATTCAAAAAAAATTTTTTTTTTGCATATTTTCAAAGTGTAATAAGGCTGTAAAAATTTTAGTCGATACACTAAGTCACTATTGGGCCGATTCAGCTGAAATTTTAACATACTAGAAAAATAAAAAACATTTTTTATCTCAATTTTAAACCAAAAAAACAGTAGATTTTTGATTTTTTTTTTTACAAGGCCGCCATTTTGTTATTATTCACTTCAATCTTTTAAATCTGCTACGGGAAAAATGACAACCCTACTGAATGATAATCTTAGAACTTTGATTTCAGATCAATTAGGGGGGCCAGCCACCTACTTTTTTTTAAGAGACCGATTTTACCTCATCAAAATGACGTCAAAACATTTTTTTTTACAAAAATTATATTATTTAATAGCTAAATAAAAACATATAATTATCATAAGATTTTCCACAAAAAAAAAAAAAAAAAAATCCTTGAAAACCTTCAAAATTTAACCTCAGACATGAGACTACGCCCTTAAAATGCCGGAGTGCGTATTAAGTTTTTCGGAAAATTGGATAGCTTCATGGGTGGCATCAAACATTTAATTGGGAGACTAAATTATTACTGTAAATTCACTTAATGTTGTATTTTAAGCAACCATTTTTCTCACGAGATTTTAATTGCCATCGTGCTTTTGGATGTGGTCTATTTCCATATTGGCGGATACGTTAAAAAGCTAAATTGCAGAAATGCAATTCAATGCACCTAAAATGATTAACTGTTTGAAGCGGTTTATGGACCGAAGGTGTCATAGGGCTGTATTTTTTCTAAAATAGTGCCGGAAAACTCATTATGGTCAACGGAGTGCGCTATCGAGACATGATAAACAATTTTTTTGTGGCAGAAGCTCGAGGATAAAGATACGGACGTTCGCTTTATTCAAAAACAAATTCTGCACATCTAATTGAAACACCCTTTATTACAATATTAAGAGCTGCTTCAAATTCAACGAAAAAGGCATTACTCGTGAAGTGAAGAAGATTTCACACAGCTAAAATAAGGAGCGATGCAAAATAATCTTTTAACTGATCTGTTTGTAGTCCTTAAGCGATGGCATTGAGATATTGCTGCATTTTGTTTTGCTGCTCAAATTATATTTTTTTATATTGCAAAAGATTTTCAAAAATTTGTTTGCAGCATTGAACATTTTATTTGCTACAATATGCCATATGCATAACATATTATATGTATATAATACATATATTATTATATTATATGTATATAATATAAATAATTCGTTAAGGACAATTTGGGAATTTATTTTTAAGGTTGTTCTATTTTTCTTGCCCATGCTAATCATCATCAAGTTTGCAGAAAAAACCATAGATTTTATGATACTTGGAAAAACCTGCAGCAGTTAAAAAAGGGTTCTTTCGCTTTAAGCTTCAAAAACTATGAATAAAAAATGATTTCGTGTGGTTTTAGATAATTTTTATTTTATGTGTGTACCAAAACAGTTATAGCAGGTGCTTAAAATTCCCTCCTTGGTTTTGTATGCATGCTAGAACCTGCTTATGGTTTTCACTGCGAATGTTTATTGATACTAACTCCTGCCTCACTTTTGATGGTGCTTCGAGAATACGCTCTTCCAATTTACTTAAAATTGCTATTTTGATTGAATAAAGAAGTTCTTTTAATCTTTCGCATACGAAAAAAAAATCCAAAAGGTACTGTAAGGTCAGGAGATCTTACAGGCCAGTGAACTGACCTATGTCTTCCTACCCAATGATTACCGAACTCTTCATCTGGTCAATTCTTAACCTCTCGACCATAGTCTGCTAGAGTACCATCCTGTTGAAAATCTGGTAAATCATTTCGCAGAAACTCCAGATAGTTTGCAAAATTCAGCCTAGGTGGTAGTTTAAAGGGGTGGATTAACTTGTTTCTAATTATACCTGCCCACATAATAACGCTGAATTTGTTCTGAAGTGCTAATTTTTGATCCCATCTCTTGTAAATTGAGATTTGTTCGTTCAAAGAATTTCGTTAATGAACTTGTCATCAAAGCAACGCTTCAGCAACCAGTTAGAAAACTCAAGTCTCTTTTTTAAATCATGGGAAAGCACGACTTGCGTATGGTATGGTGGTATGGATAGATTTTCTCCATGCAATATATTAGAAATTTTATGTCTCGAAACATTGAATTGCAAAGAATTGATGGATCAGTTGTAATAGCTTTTAGTATTATTTCATCAGCCGAACTTATTCTAACTTGTGGAGTTTCCGCGTTAGGTCGTGTATTTGAAACTGATCCCGTTTCTCGAAGACTTCGATACGTATTTCCATCACTAGGAAGTCGCCGGTAAGGACAACGTTCATAGTATCTCTGTCGCGCTTTAGTTGTAAATGCAGACATTTCCGTTAGCATGGGTCAGGGTACACCAAAGTAAGCCTTGTTTAAAATCCTCTATAAATGATGTCAACATTGAAGAAAGACACTTACTATGAAACGATCTTTTTCTAAGAATATACCCAGGAATTATTTCCCAAATTTTTTTTGACGAATTAGGGGACACATTGTATATCTCCTTTCTTACTAATATACAATTATAATGAAGCCGTGTCTGCAAATGGAAAGTATTTATATAAAAAAAACACTTGAGTTATGTCGTATGGATGTGCCCGAAAGCATGTTTTTTTTTAAATTTTTGGCCGTTTGCCTGTTTGCCGAACATCGCCAAATAAAAATTGAACTACTACTACTTCTGCTGTATACATATGCATGCATCCGTACATGTACGTAATACACCATATATGTACCATATATGTATATACATATAAAATGTACGCGTCGATTATATTAAAAATATACATATGTATATTTGTATTTTTTTGTTGTGGAATCCATCGGTCCCAAATGGTCGACATGTCAAGTATGTAACGGCTTGTCTAATTTTTGATGCAATATAATTGTCCCTCTTGTTTTCCTGTCTTCTTGTTGTGAATGATGCATTTTTTCAATTTTGTTTTTGAACTATTGTACTTTTTTACTAAATAAAAAAAAAATTATTTTGAATGATGGAAATCTTTATTTGGACCTTCGCATTCCTGTCAAATATTCTCCTTAAGGATTGCGATTGTCTGAGGCTTGGTGGCATAAGCCCGCGACTTCAAGTAGCCCCAAAGAAAGAAGTCTGGGATGTTTAAATCAGGTGATCTTGCTGACCATGCCAAATCGCCAAAACGGGAGATGCACCGTCTTGTTGAAACCGCATATTTACCAAGCCCCGCTCATCCAATTCCGGCAATAAAAAATCGTTTATCATGGCCCTGTAGCGTTCGCCAGTAACAGTGACCGTATTGCTGAGGGATTCTTCAAAAAAATATGGCCCAATCACTCCTTCCGCGTGAACGCCGCACTACAAGTGGCTTTCAGTGGATGTCCCTTTTCGAAAATGTCAATTGATCGTCATTTTGATTATCAATTTGATCATCATTGCAGCAAATAAGGGTTGCAAACGTCAAACTGCAAAGGTTTTTTTCTACCATTGATTTGTGTCGCCTGCATGATTTTTGTTTTGCAATTGCATTTGACGTTTTCGATAAAGCAGTCCTTAAGAATATTTATTTCGAAAATTGTGTAGGGAAATCTTAGTGAGACTACAAATAATAATAGTAATTTAATTTACGTGGGCGAAACGCACTAAAGAAAAATAAGGTTTTACTGAAACTGCTAAAGAAAGAGTCCCAAAAATTCGGAATTATCTGAATACAATTAAACAATTTCCCGAAATTTTCTACAGCCACTTCGCTGTCCGAAAGCATTTTTTCTGTAAGTTATCTGTGATTCCTCCAACTTATAATATAACGAAAAGTATGTACTTATATACCTTATTACACAAACTAAAACAAGAATTACAGCCCTTGTTCCCTCCATTGAGGGAAATTGGAGACCGGTTTAATAAATCTCTCAGCGGTGTTTTTAAAACAGTTATGAAAACCTGTAGGACTATTGTAAAATTATTGACAAAAGTTGTCAAATGGACTGACTCTAATGAAGAAATTAATTCTGTAGTCGCCAAGTTCAACTTATTGCGTGGGGTTAATAATTTTCCAAACGTAGTAGGGTCCATTGACTGCACGAATTTAAAAAAATTCAACCAACAAGTAGATAGATCAAGCTATTACAACCGAAAGGGATATAATTCCATGATTCTACAAGTAACACACACATTTTTAATCAGTAGTCTATAACTGCTATTTTTATATTTTAGACATTTTAGACATGCGATAGTGATGGAGTTTTCACAAATGTGTTTTTTGGATGGCCCGGTAGATCACACGATGCAAGCGTGCCTAAGGAAAATGAGCTAAGGAAAAGACTGGAAAACGGGACATTGAACCTACCACAAGATATCCACTTAATTGGCGACTCCGCGTACCCATTATCCACATTTTTGATCGTGCCTTACAGAGATAATGGCAATCTCTCTGAAACCCACAATCGATTCAACTATCTTTTGAGCTCATCAAGACTTATATCTGAGAAAGCTTTTAGTATTCTCAAAGCGAAAATTCAGAATACGCGACAACCTGAATTTCAAAAAAATATAAAATATTAAATTTATTGTTTTGTTATGTGTTGTGCTGTATAATTTCGTTATACTGCAAGGTGATATAACCTCACAAAATATTAGCCACAATACTGCCTCATCACTCATCCGAAATTCGAAATTTTACAATAATATTTATTAATGTAATAAAAACAAAACTAGAAATACAATCATTGCACTTTGGACTTAAAAAAAAAAATGTTACATTCTGTGCATTTTTCGTTAAATCCAACAAGTATCCTAAATTATACATTTTTTTGTAAGACACTTTGCTTAGACACTTAAAGAGCAATTACTTTTTCCTTTTCAATTTGCAGTTTATCTCATTCAAGAGACATGTATTCTTCATGACGCTTTGCCTCCTGTTCTTTCATGTACTGCAGCACTTCATTTTTCTTCTCTTTGCGCCCTGTGCTTGTAGACTTTTTTGACGTGGAAGCAGCAATATTTTCATCGTTTCCAAATATCTCACCGACCAACATGGAAGCTCCCAAATGGGGTGCATTTACGAAATGCCTTGTCCCGTATACTGCGGCGAATTCTTCGAAATATATATAATATCTTCGTAATCTTTTCCTGGATTTGGTTAGGGGTCCTACGGTTTAAGGCATAAGATTCATAAATTATTTTTTGGAATAAGCAGAAAAACTTACCATTCAGGTGACCAAGAGCAAGACGAAGAAAACTCGTATGAGGAATCGCTATCCATTTTTTTTCCCCCAGAAACCAAATTATGCTTTACTGCCTGGCAAAATTTGATTTACCCATCTGACATTGCGCAGCACAGATTTCTGGTTGCCTTTGTGCAGTACAAATAACGTTTTCGAAAGTATGACTGAAGCAAACTGCATTATCGATCACCAAGCTAATACAGTTTGACTCTGAAGATATTTACGAACAAATGACTTTTGCAACTTGCGTTTACGAAAAAATTGCAAATGCAGATGGCGCTTCCAAAAAGGGTCGATGTAATGGCTCTTTGTGCATCACACTCGTATTTTCAGTGCTCCAGAAATAAAGATTTTGCTTATTGTGGAAATGTGCCTCGTCGCTCATGGTGATTTTCGACACAAAATTGTCCTCTTCGTTGTTGAGATTGAGGACGGCTTTACAGTAATTCACACGCGACTGACAGTCAGGAGACATTAACTGATGCACTCTTTGCACTTTGTACGGGAACACGTGTAAGTCTTTCACTAAAATTCACTGTAGTCTGGTAATGCCCAATTGCGTGGCCCGTCGTCTGATTAATGTTCCTTCGTTCTCAGCGATATCGGCAGCCACAGTCGCGATATTCTCGGCCGAACGACCAGTTAAGTGGGGGCGTTGCCTGCATGGTCTTCTGTGGTTCGAGTCGAGTAGCTAAGTGCCAGAATGTTTACCCAGTTGACGCAATACGATTGGGAAATCGACGTTGAAATTCATGCTGCGCTAACACCACCGACCGATTATTGGTCAAAAACATCAGCACAATTATTCAACGCTCTTGCGGAGTATAGTACTTTATTGCTAGTCTGTTTGTATACTGCAAATGTCTAGTTCACAGATGTCAAATATGTGTTGTCTTAAGCTAGGGTGATTAGTATTGCGCCACCTTTTACATGCATTGACTACTCCTCTCCAATTGTGGAATCCAAAACTGTTGTTGTAGGCTATGCATCGTTTTCTGAATCGCGAAAAACCGAAAATTGTGTGCATAAGTTATTATTTCACGTTCCATTGACTTAGGTATGACCAAAAGGTCATTCATCGTGATTCATCGTGAGGTTTGAGTTATAATGTAAAATAAAATACATAAATTTGAAAGTGAAATTAAAATGTTTATTATCGGTTAAAGGAACAATTCATGGCATTTGCTTTTCGAAAATGATATCATGTAAATTTTGGCCACGACTACATCTGAGGTGTTCCATTCGGAAGGGTCTATTTTGGGCGACTCGTTCGAGCATAGCGACTGGTATCTCGCGGATAACACGAGTAATGTTGGCTTCCAAAGCGTCAATTGTAGCTGGCTTATTCCTGGAGACCTGGAGAATTTCAGGAAACACATAGTCCGTTAACATGGTGCAATAACGGTGACCATTGATGGTAATATTCTGATTTACCTCATTTTTGAAGAATTATGGACCAATGATTCCACCAGCCCATAGACCACACCATAACGTTGTTTTTAATGGATGTAATGGTAGCTCTTGGAACTCTTCGGGTTGCTCATCAGCCTAAATACGACAATTTTGTTTATTAACGTATCCATTGAGCCAGAAATAGGCTTCATCACTGAACAAAATTTCACGACAAAACACCGGTTTTTATTGAGTTTTTCCAGAGCCCCTTCATTGAAAATATGACACAAATTCAAGTCGCCTGGCTTTAATTCTTGCACAAGTTGAATTTTGTACGCTTTTAGGCCGATATCCTCACGTAAAATACGTCAAGTTGTCAAATACGCCAAGCTAAGCTGCTGAGAACGACGACGAATCGATTCGTCATGGTCTTCGCGTACACTCTCAAGTACAGCTGCTAACCGGTCGAATATCATAAACTGGGACTCAAATTTGCGAATGATATTGGGAATAGTGGTTTCAGGAATCGCACGAAAAACATTTCTCACAGAACCCTGAACAATTTGGAGACGCTGTTGTGGTGTGAGTCTTTCCATGATGACTTGCCAAACGATACTGAACGAAAATGACAGAGCAATTTGATCTGAGCGTGATCTGTCAAAAAAAGCCTATTATAAATTAAACCTCACGATGAATTACCCTATATAATATCCATTGCGATACATCACGAGGAATATCTTTCTTTTTATATTATGGGTAAATGCTGAGCAATCTGTCACCAGCTTGGATTTGATACCCAGCAAATAGTGTCGAAATTCGGAAATGATTTAAGGAGAATTGAGTGGTTTCGAGTTTATGAAATGCCCTCCGTTGATGACCAAGTGGATTTCATTCAGAACAACATGAAAATCTTGTTTGATTTCCATGTTCCATTATTTACAAACACAATCGGAATAAAAAACATGCCATGGTTCAGTAGTAATATAAGAAAACTGTATATTTATAAAATTTGTTCTATTTCATGATTTTAAAAGGCTGAGAAACAAGGTAACGACTGAGTTATGTGAAGCAAAGAGGCGTTACCTCGCCCCCCGACTAGACTCATCTCAAGCCAAACATAAATCCTGGAAAAACATACGTAATATTGGTATAGGCAAACAAAAAACAATAATTTTGATAATATTGACTGAAATGAATTAAATAGGAAATTTATTACTTTGCCATGTCAAGAAGCCACTGATGATACAATGACTATTAACTGAGAACAGTATCTTCTCCTCATCAAGTTTATGTTTTATGTGACCGCCGTTTTAGAGAGCAGCATAAAATCCAATTCTATTGGCCTTGATGAAATTCATCCGGTTTTTCATCAAGGCTATACATACTTCGTAATATCTTAAAATACATAACGCATCTTTTTAATGCAATATTTATGTCAAGTGTTTTTCCTTCAGTTTGGAAACAAGCTAAAATTATACCAATTCCAAAAAATTAAAATGAGTTTGGACCGATTGCCATTCTATCATTTCTATTCACGGTCTTAGAAAGAATAATAAATAAACAAATACGAACATTCGTGTGCAACAGAAATTTGTTATGTGTTAACTAGTCTGGTTTTCGTCCCAAACAAAGCTGTACTACAACTCTCATTAATGTGGTTGAAAACATAAGATAAGATGTTGACTAAAAATGTAAGTTTCCTAATCCTTTTGGATTTCTCTAAGGCTTTTGACACAGTTAACCATAATGTCCTGTGTAGTGAGTTAACACGTTCGCGGACGTTAATAATTTCAGGGAGCTGCAAAAATATACATCCAATTATTTTTGAAACTAGTTGTAATATCCGAAATCTGATTAGACATATATTTTAAGAGTAGTCAGAACATCGTATTTTAACCGTTATATACAATGAATGTTATGGCATCCACGACGATATAGATAATATTCTTCAACCAGAATAACGTGAATGATATAGCATTCATCATGTATTCTATATGAGAAAAACAGGTTTATTATAGTTTCATTACACTTTTTATTTAACAATAGATCTTTATTTGTCTTCATATATAAAAACGAATAAATTAAATCCATAATTTCATAGTATGTATGTATATATGAAAACAAAACTAAATATTTCTGTAAATTATTATGATTGAATATGTATATTTAGGATTCCATATCCGAATTGGAGATATTGTGATCTTCAGGAGATAAGTGCCATTGTCGGAAGCACTCTCCAGGACACAGTGGAGGTTTATTTACACAGTTCTTACATCGGTATGATGTGAATTTATTTATCTTTTGCCTGTAAAAATATTTACACTTCAGGAAATATGTTCTACGTTTGTAATTTAAAGGTGCCGGTATTTTTTCCTGATAGTGTGCATCTTGAAAATGTGTTGGCGGAGTGTATCTAACATGCGTTTGTGAGTTGCCATTATCAAGCAAAAAGTCACGACCATTTGAATTCTGTGGTATTTTTAAAATCGTATTTATTAGCTTGTCTCTAAGATCAAAGAAACTAATATTTAAATCACTTATCTTCTTCTAAATGTAATAAGAATTCCATACAGAAATATCTAATAGATAGAATAGAACCTTCTTGTACCAACGAATATGATACCATTTGATCACATCTGTCTATGCCAGACATATTTGCGTTATAATTAGCAATCTCTATTGGCTTTTTCTTCGAGATACCATATTTATTCTCCACGTCAATTATTTTGGAATGGTTTTCCGTTGTGATACAGAGCACATCCCGCTTGTCTTTCCACTTACTTATATAAACGTTGCTCTGTCTTCTCCATATATGTTCTCCTTTTTTCAATTTTTTTTGCATTACAACTTTTGGATTCATTTTACAATTGCTACGTAAGGTTCCAGTGGAACGAGTTTTAAAACTAAGTAATCGATTGCTCAGTCCGACACTATTATAGTAGTTGTCCATAAATAATGAATGGCCCTTCGATAAATATGGTTCCATTAGTTTCATAACCACAGAATCCACTATAGATAAGGAAGACACCTCATGTGTAACTTTCCCTTTATATATATCTAGATTGAGAGCATAGATATCATGTGTAAAAAGCTCATAGAATTTAATTCTGTACTTATTTTTCTTTGATTTTATAAATTGATGAAAATTTAGTCTCCCTCGATGCAGGATCATAGATTCATCTAACGATAAATTTTTTCCAGGTTTATATGCCGTTTGAAATGAACTATTAACACGCTTCAGAAGTTCGGAAATCTTAGATAGTCTGTCATTAGTTGGTATGGATTCACAATTTAAGCAACGCAATAGCTGTTTAAATCTGCGCCCGGTCATAGATGCCCCGAAAATTGGATGATAATACAACGGATTGTTAGACCAGTTTGAGGTGGTTTAGGTGTCTTTATTTGAGACTGCAGCAAACAAAGGCCAAAGAATATCTCCATTTCCTGCAAGTTTATTTCCTTGAAACTCTGTATTCGGCAATTTCTCGTACGTGGACATGATAGTGACAGCAAAATTTTCCCATATTCATTTGTGCAACTAACAATAAATGCATTATTTGCGTAGACTAAATTTTATCGAAAATCTCTTTCGGAGTTTTATAGTATTTCACATCATCAGCTACACCCATTGAAGACCATTCAAAATGAAAGTCTTGTATTTCTGCAGTATCTTCATTCCACAAGGTAGTTGTCTCATCTATCCCATTTGAAATATTTATGTTGTAAGAATCTTCTGAATCAGAAGATGATGATGATGTTGATAAGCCCATATTGTTTGACAAAAATATATTAGGGGTACACTCTCTAGAGTTTTCGATGAATTGCCCATAGTCTATCACAAAAGTCTCCATCAAATTTACTGATTTCATTTCCAATTATTTACGTAACACACTTACCTATATCTTGATATGAATCAAAATCATCAAAAAATCTCAATTCATATTTCTTCAAGAAAGTTATACGATAATTAAAAAAACTGATGTTTTCGCTTTAATCTCAAATGTCTAACTGAAGCAGATAACGAAATGTCTAAGCAGTTATAATGCATTGTTGAAAGTAACGGGAATTTTCAGAAAAAAATGTACAATGATAGAGTCAGCCCTCTCTGAGAATTCTACGAAATATAGATGCTATAGCATTCACGTCATGTATTACACTTCTAGTTTACTTAATGAAGCCGGCTTAAGAAAATTTGTAAATACACGGAGAAAAGATAAAATAATATGAAAGTACCTAATGAATCAATTGGTCATTATTTTGAAATGTATATTAATTACAAAAACAAAAGATTGTATAAAATTATTTGAATTAAAATTGACTTTAAAATTTGAATGCTATAGCATTCACGCCATTTTGCATCAGTATGAAAATGAATGCTATAGCCAGTTTAATTTCTCCTATTCTTTGACAATGTTAGTCCAGTCCTATTTAAATTATAGATATCGAACAGTTCTGTCAAACTGCTCCGTATCTGAACTTCTCAGGTTAAATAGAGTGTTCCCACAGGGGTTAATAATGGGACCGTTATTATTCTCGATGTACATAAATGATTTACCCAATTGCTTACAAAATACTCAAGTAGATATGTATGCTGATGATGTTCAGATGCGGAAAAGTTTTCTCCTGGCTCTGGCGGAAAATGCAGCTGTCGAAGTTAACGAAGATTTAAACAATATACGCAATTGGTCGCGGAAAAATGGTCTATGTGTTAACCCACTTAAGTCCAAATGCTGCGTTATCTCAAAAAAATCCATTGATACGTCAGATTTCCCGAAAATATATGAAAGTAATCGGATTTAATTCGTCGATTCAGCTAAACACCTTGGTATTACCTTCACAAAAACTTGAAATACTCATGTCAGATTGACAATTGGGAGAGTTTATGGAGGGCTTCGTATGCTGTAACCCAACCATAGAATTACACCCTTAAAAACAAGAATCGTACTAGCCAAAACATTGCTCATCCCTCTTTTGCTTTACGGTTGCGAAATTTTTTGCAATTGTGATTCTGAGAACAAGCGTAAAGTCAATGTTGCTTACAACAGCATAGCGAAGTACATATATGGCGTAAGAAGGTATATTCCACATTTCTTAATTCTTCTAATCAATATATGGTGTTACTCTTAAAAATCTTTTTAAGCTAAGAACTTTAACATTGTTTAACAATATATTGCAATCGCGTCAACCCCCTTACCTTTTTAATAAGATCTGCCAGCCGGGTTCTCTTAGATCTCTTAACCTTTTGTCAATACGTTTCACATCTTTAATATCCAAACGCCAATTTTTTATAAATGCGATACGTCTATGGAACTCTCTTCCTCGACATCTAAGGATGATTAGCTGTGCAGCGCTTTTCGGTAGGATGCTCAAGGAGTACTTGGAGACATTAATATGATGATGATTTTTTCTTCTATTAATCTATCCAATTTCTTTTCTTTTTAATTATTTCCTTATCACTCTCTGAATGTTTATTTTTTTTTTTTTTTCTCTTTTTGTATTCAAATAATAATATCTACAATATTGTTAGCTTCTCTTTCCTATTGTTGTAACCTTGTAAAACATTATCTAAACATATCAATTAAGCTTATGCTGTCTAAGATAGTGTATCTTATTGTATAAGTCTAAATGAATAAATAAATAAATAAATGAGAGTTGCAGAATCCAAACGGCGTTCTGTTTAATTCATACAATCCATCTTTTGTAATGAATGCGGTGTATTTGCGGTTTGACTCCTCGATTGGTACATGGAAAAAACTGTTTTCCAGATCCATAGCTACAAATACTTTGGCGGCTTGCAATTTTCCCAGCACATCGTCGATAAGCGGTACAGGAAAGTAGTCTTTAAGCATTATTTTGTTAAGTTGCCTAAAATCTGCACAAGCCCTGTATGTGGCGTCTTTCTTTTTTACGACAACCACTCTGCTGGCGAAATTCGAGATCGACTTATGAAGGATGCTGTCGACTAGACAGCTGTCTTGGCTGTTGATGGAACGGTGTAATTTGGCCATCGGGAACAACTTTTAGCAGGACATACATACGGCAATTCACAAAGCGGATTGGTTTAAACTGTGGAGGGACACGTAAATTATTTTCAATTTTAGCGCTACTTGGCTATTTGGAAGTAAAATCGAATTCTAGGAATGCATCAAATTCAACTTTGTTATCATTCACCACAATAATCTTTTGTCGAATCTCTAGGCCATCGACGACCACTGTGCCAAAAAAGCATTCCAACAGAATTGTTGTGGTGTTGCCTAGACATCGTAACAAAGAGACACTTTCTTTTGCAGTTCCACGTTGTTTAATTTTTTATATATACATTTGTTTCTGATCGTTACATCAGAGCCCATATCGACTAAACCAGGTACTTCAACAGTATTCAGCTTAATGAGTTTAAGGCACTTCACGTCTTTTATGACGTGCACACTTTTAACACGTTTTGGACAATTTTTTGACAAGTGTCCAAATCTATCGCACTTAAAACATTTAGTTTCGGCTTTACAGTCTTTCTTTAAAACAGCGATATTCACCCCGATCACGAAAGTCGTTTTCTTAAAACGAGACAAGGCGTTTTGAGTGTCGAGTCGCTTTAAGCGTCGGTATCACGAACCCTTATCGAATCAACTGTATGTTCCACATATATTCCACTATTGCAGCTGGTTGTCAATTTGAAAGTTCAAATTGTCAAATGGTTTTTTTTTCCTGAATTTTATCGGAATTAAAATTTTTAAATTGTAATTTTGTGTGAAATTGGTAGTGAATTGGTAGCATTGCTGTGGTTGAGGACGAAGATGTGAATTTTGTAGTTGTAAGTCAGATTTTGCTGGTGCTTTTCATAGGGTTTTCTAATAACAACTTGACTTTTTGTTTAAATAAAAGGCAAACCATTTGAGATATTTCAAAAACTGAATGGAACTCGACTTCGTTCATATGGCCCCCGCGGGCACGTTTGCTGTGGTCGATTCGTTGGACCCAATTTTCAACGACTAGGCCACACCTTTCGGCCGAAACGGCCGCTATTTCGCGTTCAATGTTGGCTCTGAGCTCTTCCAACGTCATCGGCGTGTTGGCATAAACCAATCACTTAACGTAGCCCTACAGAAAATAGTCAAGCGGCGTTAAATCACACAAACGAGGCGGCCAATCGACTGGCCATGTCTTGAGATAACACGCTCACCATACTTACTCTTCAATAACTCGATTGTAGCGTGTGCTATGTGGCTTGTGGCACCATACTGTTGAAACCACATGTCGTCCAAGTCCATATCTTCCAATTCGGGCCAAAAATAGTCGGTGATCACGCCGCCGGCATGACTTTGGTTTGGGCGTAGCACAATCCACGGTAAGCAAAATCATTACAGAAATGATCGACATATGCATAAGATTTGATAATGGTACAGGAGCAAACAAAATTGTACTTCTGCCAAAAATATGCCATTCCGGATGTTATTGGATATGTTGATGGGGCACATTAAAATTCAAGTTCCCATAAAAACGGAGCAGCACAATAAATAATGCGTCTATTAATTAATATTTTCATGTGTGTTTCTGATTGATTCCAATTACAGATCTATGGTCGTAAGATGTCTATAAGATATATTGATGCCAGACATTCCGGGGCCAGTCATGACTCGCATGTCTGAAATTTAAGTGCTGTCCGAGGAATACTCCAACGCAATTTTAATACAGGAGAACGAAACACTTGGCTATTAGGTTAGTATTTGCTTTAAATTGCAAAACCCATTTAACTGTAAATTTGCAGGTGATGCTGGCTTTCCTGGCAAATTGTGAATGGCTGTGCCGCTTAACACAACATACGTGTTCATCACAATTCCGACAAAGAAAGCTTTTATGATGCAAGCTCTGAGAATGCACTGTGTTGAAACGACTTTTCATATATTTAAACGTAACGTGTGTATGTACATGTATGTAAATATTTCCACAAAGTGTAAATTTGTTTTTAAATACATTAATTTCTATATAGTTCATCTTAATTATTAATTTAAATTTCTTTGGAGCAGTTGCCAAACTGTCCTGCTTCCTCTTCCCAATTTTTAGTTTCATCATTTTTAATATATTTTGTTCGATTCTTTGTTCCATTTCTCATTCAAATAGCTGTAACTTTTTTTTAGGTAAAACATTTTCCGTTGGTATCGGCAGGTCATCTTTAGATGGTTTTCAATACTGCCTAGTGACTGCTTCAATTCCTTGAATAGACTTTCTTGAATATCTATTTATTTTTACAGTAAATTTAACATTTCGCTTTTCGAATCTATGTTTTTGACGGCAGATTTGGAAGGGGTTTTTCTTTCATTATGTAAATCAAATTCGGAAACTCTCTATGGAGGCAGTGAAAATCCTACAACGCGAGAAAAGGAAGTTAATATTTTAATTGCACGACTTGGGATCGAAATTAATGAAATATTTTCTAATGATAGGTCCGATGATTGTACCATAAGTCCTGATTTCGCAGCAATTTGATGACATCCAAAAACACTTCCTAAGGGATCAATACTTTCTTTTAAAGAAAGAATTTTTGACACCGACCCATCGATGTCGCTTCCATTTTTTTATCTGCATGGTCCTACTCCTGTAACTTTGCATACTCTCTTGTTGTGTTGAAGTTTCTTCTTAAGTTTAAATTTTAGGTCACATCAAACCTATTATTTACAATTACTTCTTTACGTTTTGCTTCATCAATTCAACCAACCGCTTTATTTGTTTTGGGCTGGAAATTTTAAGCCTTACAAAATAAAATTAATACAAACTGTATTTTCACACCATTCCAGCTAAAATACAAAGAAAACTCACTTTTTTGCTTGATTATCCATTTAAGGCGTTCACGAAATCTAAATCCACTTTTTTTTTTTTTCTTGACGTTTTAGTGTACTTAACCGACTATCACAATACCGGTACACGACAAATGTCACTCATGAGATTACTCGCCATATGTCGTTATATGACGTAAAATGACTACTTCAACGACAATCATATACCAACTTTATAGAGTCTTTTTACGACAAGGCGTTAAACAACATCCGTGATCGGGATGATTGGTTTTCACCAAACACATTTTTCTTCCCGCCATTGTGATGTTTTGGCTTGCTCGCCATCTCGCTTACGCTCACACGCTCATACACGTCATACTGTTCTTGAATTTCCCGATACATCTTACAGCCATACATGTTGTATTTGTACTTGTATTTCTGCACTCTCAAATGTTCGAGAAAATTGCGACACTAACGCACTTTTTAATTCTTCAGATGTATTAATAACAATCGATTCGAGAAACAACTGGGCGGTTTTTATCAGCTTTCCGCGGGCCTGTACATATTTTTGTTTTATGTTTAAATCATATGCACTGACACATTTTCACCGTCAAACTCCGGCACAAATTTTGCAAAGCTTATCACATTTATTTTGTGTTCATTTTGACGTAAATGTCCGCTTGACTTTTTAATGTGAATAACTGGATTAAATTTAGCAAATTCTGGTTATTTTCCATCATTTGAACTTCCATTTGGGACGCGGCCACTTGGTTTTTCCCTTCTTTTTTCTCCTCTTTTGCTGTGGTTTTTGAACTGGTAGCTTGCATTGTTATTTTTTGTATAGATGCACTGCTGCGACTGTTTTTTTTTTATTTGAGAATCAAATTTTCTCATTTCTTTGCATCTACATGTTCACAAATACATACCCACAAGTATGCGCGATTTTTAACTATCACTTTTCCATTTTTTGCACACACAAAAAATTCGGTTTTGGGTTTTTCCTTTTTAAAGTAAGATAACAGGGTTTTTACATATCTACTTTTTACAAAATGTTATTTCACAACCGGTCTATTGTAATTTAAAGCTTTCACAACACGAGATTTTTTGTTTGACCCTCCAAATATAAAAATAATACACGTGGGTTATATTAAAAATATACATATGTACTTTATTAAAATTAAATATAAATAATTAGAAAAAATAAGGCTGTTGACGGCTAAACAACTTTGCAGCTTGAATATTCGCTACGGAATGAATATGTTGGAACAATTTTGATTGGGTATTGACAACTATACCAATCTCCAAGCTACATACAAACCTACCTACCTTCTTTGTTCTCATTCTGCTGCCACCACTCTTCTTCTTATAACTTGAGGGTTGTCAGCTCTCTGCATTGCCACTACTTCTTACATACATGCACGTGCACACTCACTCAAAATAGGAACAAACAAAAACCCAACAACAAAACAAGTTTTTATTTTCAATGCTCACTGGTGTAAGTTAATGCAAACTTCATCAACAAAGCGTGATTTATGATCTTTCCCACACGCTGATCCACATTTTGCTGAGGCTTCATCTGGGTCCCAAGCTGAGGCACAAAAGCTGCAATGATGAAACAGGAGAACACCTGTGGGAGTCTACAAAAGCACTGGACAACAAGTGCATGGGCACTAGGATATATAATAAGTTGAATTCTATTGTAAAGTTAGTTCTTAATCAGACTCAGAATAAAGTTTTTTTTTTTTAATATTTTTTTTTTATGTTTTTTCAATTTGTATCATTGACTTTAAAAATCTCCGCTGGGTTGTAATTAGTTTTTGTAAGGTAAATAAACCTACTCACATTTATCGTTTAGGGTAACGCATAGAAATAACTGATACTGAACAATTTTTGTTACGAGTAACTCTAGCACTTAACCAGAAATTAAAATTTAATTAAATCGCTGTAAGGAATAAAATGGATGCAGACGCGGATGAAATACAGAGAGGCTTTGATTTAAAGTTCACTTTATATTGTTCGGTTTGTTTTGATTTCCATCGGCAAGTAGAGTAGTGAACTATTTTCACTCCCAGCGTCCGTGTACAGTGAACAATGTAATCTGGCTTTTAATCACTCTAAGCCTGGAACCAACCAACTATAATGTAAATTCAATGAAATTAAATTTCTTTTTAAGAACTAAACTGTCAAGAGGATATGAGAACTCTTTTAACTGAAACTTGCAGTTTTCTTTGTCTTTTGGGCCCTGGTCAGGATTGAATGCCGCACCATCTGATTAAGAAGTCAATACACTACCACTTGGTTATTCATTAAAAGCCTATGTAATATTCGTGTCCTATTTGGTGAACCATTAGAGACCTTTTATCAATTATTCACTATACCAGCGCTAACAAATTTCCGTGTATAAGCTAGTATATATATATTTATGTATGTGAGTATAAGAAACTACATTTATTAATAAAAACAAAAACTTTTGCGGAGACGAGTTCTAAAAAATAAGCATATAAAAACATTTTTAAAGTATAAAGATCTGTAAAAAAAAATGAGAAAAGAACAAATAAAGCAGTGTCGTTCTAGGAAATCAAACGAAAATAAAATGACAATTTATTCTGATTTCGAACTATGAGTTCGAATCAATACTGTCAATTTTTTTTTGCGCTTAAACCTATAACATATGATATAGTATATAATATTTAACAAATATTTTATTTCTTTCAAAATCAGCACGTGCTGAAAGTGAGATTGATCACGTTTTTACTCATATTCGTGCAACATTTCATATGCATATGTGGGATTATATACGTAAATATGTGTGAATATATGAAGATGTATAAAATTGATGTTGACATACTGAAAGAAATTGAGTTAATTTTGATGGAATGACTCGTTTGAAAGAAAATGTTATATAGTCCTCTGCTAAGTCAGCTTTAGCTAAAATAACATCTCAATGTTTTACAAATTAACAGTTTTTCAAAAAAAAAAATAAAAATAAAAATTAAAAACATTTAATTGTGATTGTTTACCTCAAATCGTTGTTGCATAAATAAAATTTAAGATGTAATTCGCGATTGTAAAACTGTTTCACTTTTCAATTTAATCACATCAACATTCGGCATTTTTTTTTTAATATATTTTAAAATATTGGTTTTTTATTGTAATTTTTTTTTTTCACTAAAATGATGTTCAGTTTCGATAAAAAAAATACGTACAAAATAACTACATTGCAAGCTACAAAGAATGTGGTTTAAAAATAGCTTTTAGCTATTGCACATATTTCTTATATTTAAAAGTAGATAATCTTTTCCTTGTTTCATCAGACTTTTTTCTTTTTTTTTACAATTTAAGTTTTTAACAATTTTTTAAGATCTAGCAATAAAACGATTTTTTTTGTTCGTTTATAGTTACTTAAGAAAACTTAACCGCATACGTGTTGAACCGTCCGAACAGAAAATTTACAGAATATATTCTAGGAAAATTTACAAAAACTTTTGACACTTCTTTCTGTCTCTTCTTTGCATAGACGAAATTTCGGATCTGAACACAATCCTAAAAATAAAATGAGAAAGGGAATGTGTTATTTTTGGCAACAGATTATACATTTCTTTAATTGTATGCACAGACACGATATCGAAAGCGTACGCCATCCAATAAACATTCTCAATTATATACAAATTTAAAAATGAAAACGTATGCCATGAGAGTTAATGCAGATATAGAGTGAGCTTTTCTAAACCGAGACAGCTGGCTTATCTTTTCCGAAATAACCAAATCTTTTAATTGTTCTAACATAATACATTTCTAGGTAATAAAAAAGCTATTTTTTTATATAATAAAATAAAAGAAAGCTTCTTTTACAAAATAAGAAAATTATAGAAAACAGGAAATTCACAAAATAGGTAAACTTGTACACATTCAGCTTGTGTAAGAAATACTGTGGCGGGAAATAACGTGTCTATGCGTCCAGAGGTTCTTTAAAAATTATTCTGAAATATCTATCCAAGTTCTTTTGCACTTATTTGGTCTGTGATTATAATATATGTTATGAATTGGTTTGGCCAATAAGCTCCCTCTGTTTTTTTTTTAGTTGCAATTAAAGATTAAATATTTATTGTTAGGAAAAACATTAATCAGTTATATATGCACTATTATTTGCTACCACATTCGACCATCTTTCGGGCAATTTCATAATGACCCCTTTCCTAGAAGATTTGATTTCTCTGGGCGAAGAGTTGCTTCAAGGTGCTTTTTAGGGTGAAAATCAGCTTTTGGAATAGCTAAAGGTGGTTCACCTCTCTTGCTCCGTGATCCTTTTCGTTTCAGGTTACTGTAAAGAATCAACTTTTAATTGCTTGTTATTATCTGTTTTTAAGATTCACTTTCGTACAGGGAAGCGCTGTACTCAAATTGTGCAGCAGTTAAATATCGTACCGATTTACGTAATGTATTTAGCGCAAGTGATTTTGTACGCTTGACTTCGATATTTTTAATATTTCTGCTATGTACATGGTTGTGTTAAGCGCATTGTTTTCAATAAGTTATAATTTGGTCCGCATCAATCTCACTCGGTCAACCCACAAGTGATATCGAAATACCCAAACTAATATCAATATAATTCATACTGGGAATGTGAAACTTGAATAAACTAGGTGGAGTGAAAAGTAACCGCCTTGACAACCAGAATGCGCTGCTGCTGCAAAAAATGTTATGGTACCTTGAAGTCCGTTCATATTTAGGCAGACATGCCAAATATCAGTGCGATACTGTCCTTAGTTTTGTTTTTACAGCTGATTGTTGTTCACGTCTTTGGCATCATGTTGAGTATGAACAAAAACGATTTTCGTTCTCTTATAAAACATTTTTTTTGAGAGGCAAAACGGCGAAGGAAACAAAAGAAAAGTTGGATAAATATTACGGGGCTAATGCACCGTCAGATTACACCGTCAAATATTGGTTTCGAGAGTTTCGTGGTGGCCGTAACTCCACTACTGATCAAGTCCGCAGCGGCAGGCCCTCCAATGCAGTTACAGGGGACAATGTTAAAAAAATACATGGAATGGTGTTGGCTGACCGGAAAGTGAAGGTGCGCGACCTAGCAGATACCACAAAGATTAGTACTGAGCGCATACGCCATATTTTGGGCAATATTCTGCATATGAAAAAGTTATCCTGCCGCTGGGTGCCGCGCATACTCACTCCTGACCAAAAACACTAACGCGAGAGCACTTTGAAAGAGTGTTTGGACTTGCTGATGCCGCATCGGGCGGACTTTTGGCGTCGATTGGTAACTGTTGAACAGCAGAGAACAGAATGAGTGCTCGGCAATGGACTGAAGCCGGCACGAGTGGGTTGCTCGATGGGTCGGAAATGTAATGACGTCGGCTTTTTGGGATTGTCATGGCATACTCTTCGTGGAATACCTCAAAAAAGGAAAAACAAAAATTTTGTTTTGCAAGACAATGCACCAACGCACAAGAGCATCGCAACCATGACTAAAATCAATGACTAACGGCTCCAATTGCTGTCGCATCCACCGTATTCGCCCGATTTACCTCCCTCGGATATTATCTCTTCCCAAACCTCAAAAGATGGCTTATCAATAAAAAATTGATATCACGCGAGGAAAATCATCGACACCACGGAGAAGCATTTTACAGACCTTCGGAAAAATAACTCTTCGGATGGGATCAAGAAGTTGGAAAAAAAATAGAATAAGAGTATCAAACTAAAAGGGGACTATATTGAATAAAATAAAAAACATTTAAAAAAAATTTTTTTTTTTCATTCCCAAAGAGATTACTTTTCACCCCACCTAGTATAGTCTGCCATCTATTTCAAAAAAAAATTTTTTTTTTCAGTCCCAAAGAGGTTACTTTTCACTCCACTTAGTACAGTCTGCTATCTATTTAAAAATTCATTTATGCATCTGCTCTTATATGAAAAGCTCATATAAGGTGTTTGATATTTAATTCCAGCTTATTGCTGGACACCGTTGATGTTATACTCGTATAGCGAATTTTTCTGCTGCCACCTGAAAACTGGGAGAATACCTTGGTGGAACTTCTCGTCTAAGGAACAGCCTTCTCAAGGAAAAAGTTCATGACAGCCACGATATGGTCTAAATAGTAAAAAAAAGCAAGAATTAATATTAGGCTTTTAAAGATTTTTCAAAACGCTTGAAAACACGAGAATCATATACAACTTGTAAATTAATATCAAAAGCACAATTTATTTCAATTGCTCGATTGCTAGCAAACATCAATAACAAGCATCATTGACAGAACTTTATCTTTCTTTATCTTGACCTTTCCTATTTTATACTTGAGTCAATCTCAAAAACGAATGAAGATTCCTGTTATTTATTTTATTTCTGAATCTGCCTTTATTAATAGGCCTTGAAGTAGGTGATATAATCGAATAGAAATTATAATCATCAAAGAAGCGGATCAAAGAGTCTGTAATCAAAGGCAACTTTAAAAACCAACCAATTAACAGTTTGCCTTAGGTGATACATTAACTGTAACTTGAGATTAGCTAAGTAATGATTCAAATTGTAGTTACCTAATAAAATTTGTAAGCAAAACACAAAATTTATAATTTTTTTTTTGCAAGACAGAAACTTCAATCAAAAGTTTATCAATATTCTTTTAATATTTCTACCTTCTAGGACAAAATGTGATGGTGAAATCATTCATGCGTGTTCGTACAAGCCGTTCGGCAGAAAACATTGCTGCCGTAAATAAAAGTGTGGCCGAGAGCCTAAGCATATCGACTTACCAATAATTAAACCTCTCAAGAACAACATTACGTCGAATTTTAACAAAGATTTGAATACGCAATTTTACAAAATTCAGTTAACGCAGGAATTGAAGCCTACAGACCGTTTCCAACATCGTACTTTCGTCGATTGGACTGGTACGAGCAAGCACAACTTCATGAAGATATTCCAAAAAAAAAAAAATCATCTTCAGTTACGAGGCCCATTTTCATATAGCCAGATATGTTAGGAAACAAAATTCTCGCATTTGGGTAGATGAAAACCCCCGTGAAAAAATATTAGGAAACTGATGCATTCTCAAATAGTTAGGGTGCTTTCCTAAATGCAGTACAGCCAGCATTGTGAATCAGCAAACATTCCTAAATGCAAACCCAAAATTGTGACCGAACGAATTACATTCCGAAATGCAAAAGCAAACGGCGCATCGTGAATTAGCACGCTGCAAATGACAATTCATTTTAATTTTTTTTTGTGAAACATGAGAGATAGAGAACGCCGAGAAGCGAGTTTGTTTAAAAGTATTAATTATGTATGTAATAATTATTTAAGTTTTTTAACAGAAAACAAAGAACGAAAAACCAAACTTTTAATTACAAAAAGACTGGAGTTTGAACAGTTCAGCTGCAAAAAAAAAAGACTATTTGGAACCGAATTCGCGGCGAAATTTTGCAGATCGATCCACAATTTCCATATTCCCTGGACGACTGCATTAAAAAAATTTTTGATGACATAGTAACATACAGAAGAATCGATGTAAGAAACATCGTCAAGGGAATCAACAACTTGTTGGTAATGTCTTTGTCCTTGATAAGCAGTATGGCACAAAACATTCCATTCAAGTGTCAGAAGGCCACCTTGATTCTTTTTTGGAGTATGACGAATCAACTGAAAAACGAGAACATATATTTATTTTTTGTTTTTTTATGCTGAATATGAAACAAAAAAAAAAAAAAAAAAAGCAGAAAACAGTGCAGGTAATTGTTCTTTTTTTCCATTTTGCTTCACATGTACAATAGTATTATTCAAAGTATTGCCCATCTGAAGCTATGATTTTTTCCAATCTTTCTGGAAATTTGTGGATCTCATCCCAAAATAACTGCGCCAGCTTGGCAGCCAAGAATGAATCAAGCCAATTTTTGATATTCTGCTGTGATGTGAACCGTATTTCAGTGAGGGCGTTCTGCATCGACCGGAACAAATGGTAGTCCGAAGGGGCAAGGTCTGGGCTATAAGGCGGGTGGGGTAAGACTTCCCATCCACTGTTTTCCAAATAGTTCTTAAATGGAATAGCAACGTGGGGCAGAGCGTTGTCATGATGGAAAATTATTGCCTCGTGTCTGATCGCATATTCCGGACGTTTTTCGGCTACTGCTCTCTTCAAACGGATTAATTGTGTTCGGCAGCGTTGTCCATTGATGGTTTCACCCGGTTTTAGCAGCTCATCTGATCCCACCAAATACAAAGCATTACCTTCGCGCCATGGATATTCGGCTTTGTTGTTGATTTGGCTGGTTGGCCGGGTTTCACATATGATTTTTTGCGTTTGGAGTTGTCGTAATGGATCCATTTTTTACCACCAGTAACAATCCGATGCAAAAATGCAAAACCGCCTTTAGACGTCTCTCGGCTTGAGTTCAATTTCCTTGCTTTCGAATATATCCAGCTGCCTTTAAACGTTTTGAAATGGATGCTTGAGTGACACCCAAAGATTCTGCGAGCTCTTCTTGTGTTTGGCAACAATCTTCATAGAGTAATGCTTAAAGTTCTTCATCTTCAAACTTTTTTGGCTGCCCAGGACGTTCATCGTCTTCCAAGCCAAAATCACAACATTTAAATCGTGCAAACCACTTTTGGCACGTTCACCACAAACTTCCACCAAATTACGATGACTTTCGGCAGCAGTTTTCTTCATATTAAAGTAATGAAGAAGAACTCACCGCAAAAACACTTTTCCAGGCACAAAGTTCGACATATTGTTGTTTACGCTTCAAATGAATGACATATACTGAAATGAAATGACAGTAGCTTTCCAACGCATGTTCCAATGGATTAATAACAATGGAATAGTACAAGTTACGCCATCTCTTAGCAAACCACAAGCACGAATTAAGTTATAGACCCTATAGTTATAGATAATAAGCTTTTTTAAACAGATCACACGTGACTCCTATCAAACTGCTTTGTCATTTTTATTTAGTTCAGACTCACACCACAACAGCGTCTCCAAATTGTTCAGCTGTATTACGGAAATCAGCGTTCTGTGAAAAATGTTTTTCGTGCGATTCATGGAACTTACGGTGCGCATAATCAATTATGCTTTAGTTAGACCCTAACAAAAGAGTTAGAAGAAGGATGAACTTGTTTTTAACATATATGTAAATAAATTTGCAATGCTAAAATTACTTAAAATGTATTTCTATTTATTCGGAAGTGAGTAAAAAACACATCATCGGAGTATAAATTGATGAGTTTGAGGAAGTTTTTGCATTTTTGTACGCTTTTTTTAAAACCAATTAAGCCGGACATTTGCGTTTTATTTTTTTTTTATTTTAACATATACTTCATAAATATTCGGTTGTCACCTGCACTATATTTGTTTAGCAAATTTGTTAATTATTTGAGCTGCAATTAATTTTTTATAAGACATAGTTTTAAATTTGCAGAAAATAAAAAACATGTGGGCACCGTATGACATTCCAAAACGCCATGATTCAATACGCAACCGTATGCGCAACGTATCGTGAAAGCATCGTATGCTTGCATGACCGATGCAAGGTGCAGTCACAATGCGCATTTTGTTTGAATTCACTGTTTAGTGTGGTTTTTCGACTGGAAAAGTGATTGGTCGGTTTTTTAAATGGTATCGGTGCTTCTGTTACTGTGAATGCTGAAAGCTACTGCACCAAGTTAACTAGCTTCTTATAGTGCAAATTGGATTATATTGATATCTGGTTCCAAGACGCCGCCTTATGCCACAGAACCAATGGAACAATAAGGCTGAATTCCTAAATGCACAATCCTAATGGATTGTGAACAGATTTTACTGCGCAAACAAAGGCAAACAGTGCACTGTGAATTAGCATGATGCATTTTATTTTATTTGATGTTGGTTTTCTGTGTATATTGATAAAAGATGAGTGATTCTTCGGCGATATTATATTATGTTATATTATATTAAATATTCTCCTATTACAATATGTTAGCAATAACAACACAACACACGCCGTTCCAAAATGTCAACAGGCAAAAAGCATCTGGAAACGCAATAAAGTGAGAGAGCATCATACATTTTCAAAACAAATGCAATGCGCATTCACAATGTCAACAACGAAATTAACCTAATTGACACCCGAAACGAAAATTCTGTACTCAAAATCCCCTATTAATTTCTGATAGTTCGTTGGCTAAAACAAATTCATATGGGAAGTTAAAATTCGGTAGGGAATAAGATTAATAAATTTGTTTAAAAAATTTTTGATTTTAAATACATATTGAGTTAAAATGTCGAGGAAGGTACGTCAAAGTCAACAAAGACAGTAAAATGAAACTTGTAAAGCTGGAATCCTATTAATATGTATAGCAGAATATATCAAAGAGAATATTTTAGTTGGTGAAAGTGAAAATTTGATGGAAATTGGCTTGATTCTTAAGTTTTAATTGAAGTAGGATCAAGTACAAGAGAGTAATTGCAACTAGCTCTCAACATTTTTTTTTCTAACAGGCAAAATATTCTTTTTGAAATATTCTGCTAGTAGTATATGTATATATATATATATAAACATGATTCGATCTATGTGGATTTTCAGTCTCACTGTCTCTATTGATTTGTTTAACCATATAAAAAACACTATATTACACAGTATTCACTAAATATTTAATGGAAAAATAACAACACAACAAGTGCTTTGTTTACATTTTTTAAGCCACGATTCTATTTAAACGAACCCATTTTAACACTTCACAAGCACTTATTTCGAAACTCACGTATTTTTTCTCGACATTATAATTTTATACTTTTCAGAGAAATACAAATTCCTTAACTAATTTATTTATTTTGTTCCACACCATTTAATCATTGCATATGAATTTGCCGTCAACAACGAGCTATAAGAAATCAGTCTAGCGATGTGAGTAAAAAAAAATGCCACCAAAGGGGGCTAAAAGAAATTAACCGAGTGTTAATTACAACATGACAGCCATGGTACGAGTATTGTAGGTTGTACGTACCCTCTGCTAATGGGATCGAGCCCTAACCGCCAAATTATCGTTAATTTCATCGACGAAATGAAAAATTTACAGGAGGCTTTTTTTTCTGAGCTAAAAAACTTTAGCAGTTTACTTGTAGTATTTAGTTATATTTTTCTAAATACAATAATGTGGTAATAAAGCGGACGCTGCATGTGTCAAATATTTGTTGTTTTTGGCGTGTACGATACATTTGGCGTTCGATACTTACCCGTCTAATATCAAATTTTGGTGTTTACGATAAAATGAAAAAATTAAGAAATTATATTTTAGTGAAAATTTCATTTTATTTATTCGTTGTTTGTGAAAATAAAGCTTAGTACCTAAGAAAATAAAACAAAAAAAATCTAATTGTTGGTAAAAGTAAATAAAAAAAACTCTTCAAGTTAAAAAAAAAAATCAAAGGCAACGAAAAGGCAAGATTATAAAATTATTATACTATATAATTGAATATACCATATAAAATTTTTTTTTTATAAATTTTATATAAAATTATCTTCCACGTCTGTTTCATTTAAAGTAAGTCTAATTGCAGCAGTAAAACTAATAGATACTCGTACTCGTAATGGTACCTTTCAAGGGTAACCTTTTTTGCAGCCCTTTCAAATCGAGATACTTTAGTCGAGATATTTTTAATTTGCTGTTATAACATTAGTTGGGATGTTGATTACAACCTGCCGCAGAAAAACGGTTTGATCTGTAAGACCGGTGTCATACACTTTCAGCTGACAGTCGTCCGAGAATCCATATTAAAGCAAAAAAATATTTTTAAATCTCAACCGAAACACTTTTAAGGATAACATTGAGGAATTTAAGTTCTGTGCTTGCAATTGTTGGCAATATATTTTATAAAGGTTTGATGCTTTGGAAAACTTTTGAAGGAGGTATAATTTATTACTTTTGTTCCGACAATAATGGGATTGTACTGCAGGGAGTATTTCAATTTAAAAATACTAATTTTATTCTCAGGAGTTTTATTATAGGGAACTCGTATTCTAATACTGTCTTTTTGAGCAATTTTTTTTTGTGCATATCGCAGAATCATTTGGAATATACCAAGCGTTCGTAGCAGAAACTTTTGGCAATTTTAAAATTTTTGCCTTTATAGTGAATTATATACACGTAGGAAACTTTATTTTTCTTTATTAAGAGCTCTTCTTTTTACATTTTTGGGTTTCACAGTAGCAAAATAATGTTCGTAAATATTGAACCGATCGTTTTAACTTAATTTATGTTGACAATTGTTGCCACATCTGTTTAAAATTTGTTTAAACACGGATTGGGTTTAATTGATTTTTTTTGACGCGGACCAAAATCTATTTTGAGCTTTTTTATTACCTTGTTTTTTCTTTTCACCTCTTTTCCCGACACACATTTCTTCTTCAATTTGCGTTGAATTGGATTCGCTATCAGAGTACGGAACAAGTTTGTTTTCACCCGACACTGTTAAATAAAATTATTTATATTTATAAATTTAATTGTTAGGGCGCGATATGATAACGGGTGGTGCGAATAAAAATTGAGTGTAAGTGTTCCCTTAGCATTTTGGAGGGAACACTCCATCTGGTGAGAATAAAAGTATAAGGTTTACTAATAACGACTTTTTAAATAAAAGGCAAACAATCAACCAAAAAAGGCAAAGTACAATTAAAACATTTATAAATGGAACTCGACTTCTTTCATATGGCCACCGCGGGCACGTTTGCAGTGGTCGATTCGTTGGACCCAATTTTCAACGACTCGTCCACACATTTTGGCCGAAACGGCCGCTATTTAACGTTTAATATTGGCTCTGAGCTCTTCAAACGTCGTCGGCGTGTTGGCATAAACCAATGACTTAACGTAGCCCCACAGAACAAAGTCAAGCGGCGTTAAATCGCACGAACGAGGCGGCCAATTGACTGGCCCATGTTTTGAGATAACACGCTCACCATAGTTACTCTTCAATAAATCGATTGTAGCGTGTGCTGTGTGGCTTGTGGCACCATCCTGTTGAAACCACATGTCGTCCAAGTCCATATCTTCCAAATCGGAATTGGAAAATCAAAATTGACCTTGAAAATAGGGCTCAAGGTCAAACTCGCGGTCACCATCTTATGTCCCCTTCAGAACCTTGTGACTTTTGTCTGAAACATTTTTCGCGATATCGCGTATTTTTCGAGTAATTTGGATGTCTCAAGTTAAAAAACTCACCCAGTATATTAGGGATGACTACCATATGTACATATTAGATTAAAAAAAAAAAAAACATACACTATTTTAAAACTTTTATAACATAAAGAAACCTTGAATTATTGATGTTATTTCGCTTCTTCTCGATATCCCGCGCTTGTAGATAATATTATTCCCATCAGAAGGTTCAGGTACAGGTGTTTTCTGCAACGCACAGTGGAGTAAATGCATACAAAAATGAGACAAAAGTCTTTTTTTTAAATTGCAAAGTTAAGAAGTAAAGACGTCACCAAAAGGTAGACAAATTCCCATAGATTAAGAAACCGTTTTTTTTTTTTTTACTCCAACTAATTTGGCCAAAGTCAGTGAAATCGAGAGCATAATTTTTTTGCATCATCGAAGACAAAAAAAATATTATTTTAGATTAATTTTTTATTTAAGATTTTACAACATTTGATTGTTTTTAATATGTATAATTCAGATTCTCATATATTCATAAAATTTTATGTTAAATACTATACTTGTGTTTAAATATTTTTTGTGATTTAATTAAAAAAATGCCTATAAAAATGTATTTTTTTTGTTTTTTCTTATTTCTTTCTTAATTATTCTCTTGTTGTATTCCGTCCAATACCGTTGAGTTGTTTGTGTAGAATGATAAAATGAATCATTACACGAGTAATTTTGGCTCCCAAAGCGTCAATTATAGCTGGCTTATGCCTGGAGACCTGAGACCTCATATATACCCAGAGAAAATAGTCCAACGTTATGATATCGCACGATCTAGGCGGCCAAAATTTACCGTACAAAACGTGAAATTAAGTGCTCATCAAAATGATTTCTCAACAAGTCTATTGTTTCACGCTCTGTACGGCTCGAACCGCCGTCTTGTTAAAACCAGAGCTAACCGAGACCATCTGCTTGAATTACAGGTAACCATTGACGGTAACATTCTGATTTGCTTCATTTTTAAGAAATATGGACCAATGATTCCACCAGCCCATAAACCACACCATACCGTTGTTTTTAATGGATGTGGTGGTAGCTCTTGGTACTCTTCGGGTTGCTTATCAGCCCAAATACGATCATTTTGTTTATTAAAATATCCATTGAGCCAGAAATGGGCTCCATCACTGAACAAAATTTCACGATAAAACACCGGATTTTTATTGAGTTTTTCCAGATCCCCTTCATTAAAAATATGACGCAAATTCAAGTCGCCTGGCTTTAATTCTTACACAAGTTGAATTTTGTACGCTTTTAGCCCGAGATCCTCACGTAAAATACGCCAAGTTGTCGAATAAGCCAAGCCAAGCTGCTGAGAACGACAACGAATCGATTCGTCACGGTCTTTGTGTACACTCTCAGCTACAGCTGCTATAGTCAATTCAATACGTGCTGGATGTGGTCTAAACTGTCGAGTATCATCCACTATCATCAAATTTGTGAATGGTATGGGCAATATTGGTTTCAGTAGGCCGATTATGCGCACCGTAGGTTCCTCAAATCGCACGAAAAGCATTTCTCACAGAACGCTGATTTTCGTAAAACAGCTGAACAATTTGGAGACGCTGTTGAGTGAGTCTTTCCACGATGACTTGCCAAACGATACTGAACAGAAATGACAAAGCAGTTTGATAGGAGTCACGCGTGACCTGTCAAAAAAAGCCTATTGAAAATCACACCTCACGATGAATCACCCCTTACTTCTACAATTAACAGCAATTGTCTACCAGTAGGATAGCTCCTCCGCGCATTATGGCCATGCAGTTAGAGAGTGGTTAGATTGCGTGTATGGAAATTCGTAGATTGGTCGAGATGGACCCAGTCTGTGGCCTGCATAGTTTCCGGAATCGGCCTCAATGGACTTTTATTTATGAGGACGGATGAAGGACATTGTTAACTTATGAGAAACAACATGAACCATAGGACTGACGAGGCAGCTACGAAAGTCCAAGAACACTTGGAAAGAATGGACATTGTTAGAGCATTCCAAAGGTGAACTCATCATCCCAAGAAATGATTTGCAGTTTAACCAATTGATATGATACAAGGTTTAATGAAAAAAATATAAATAAGGATGTGCAACCAATATTTGTATATTTTTTTTTTTTACAATTTTTAATTTGATATTTTGCTTGTTTCAATAAGTTATATCATATCTTGAAAACTACTGACTTGAGATGATCTAAAAGTTTGCAAAAAGTAGGGGTAATATGAGGTTTTTCCGAAAAAATGACAACAAAGTCAAAATTTAAAGTTTAAAAAAAAAAAATCACTTTCGATCTTTAATAACTTCTGCAACATTAATTTTAGGGCAACATTTACTTTAAAACAATTAAATTAGTCCCCATTTATTGTTTTGCACGAATAAATTTATTTATTACGAGTTCATCGATACCGCATTTGTTGTCATACACGAATAAATTTTAAAGATGTTCAGAGATGTCCAAGATCATCAGAGATGTATTCATAGGCCAAAAGACAGAATCATATGCGCAAGTTAAAAGCATGTAGCTTTCTAATGCATCATACAAGTTAAATTTACATTTGTAAATTTGAAATAAAAATATATTTTATTTTCTCAAATGGTCATAGTAACCCCTTAATAACAAGTACAAAACTGAACTATCTAACAAAATTTTAATAGCTTAAATATAATTTTTCTTATTGACATCAGCACATATTGTCACGTACGATTCCCGGCACAGGTGAAACCGGATGACACTGTTGCAACTGAAATCTTCATACGGTGAACTCAAATTATCTTCGGCGAAGTCGGAATACGATATTTTGATGAGGTTGTTACTATTTCTGTTGGTGTTCCTTCAATTGATACTTCAAGATGACTATTGTAGGTATGGCAATTATTACTAGGGCTAGCATCCCTAATATTGCTATTGACTTTCTATTATTACGTGTGTTGAGCTTGCGGATGATAATGGTATTGTTGGTCTCGATTTCCTTGATCATTTCTAATTAAAGTAACTCTTCATAGTCAGATTTTGTTGCTCTCGGCTGAAGTATTGCCGGTAAAGGGTTCACTTGGGTTATCTCCATTTTCTTTAAAGATAAATTGACCTGCTTGTATTGTTGCATTATGAAACTGGATGACGAATGTTGCATTCAGCTTCACTACTTCTTCCTTCACTTTTATCTTATCGTTGAACTATTTTAGTAATATTGTATTACCCCGGGATCTAATTCTTCAATACTTGGTACGTGTTAATTGTTGATTTTCTTGCACGATGGTATGCGACTTGACAACATGCTGTTGATGAAATTATCATTACTTAGGTATATAACGTTATTAGGATTACAAATTGATAGAGTATTAAATTGTTTACATTGATTTATAATGCTGTACAGTTAATATTTGCATTTTAAAATTTCCTTAAAATCTATTTTTTAATAACATTTTTCATTTTGACAGCTTTAATAATTAATTTCTCACAAGGCTCCACTTCAGTGGTTGGAAAACTTAGAATGTACAATAAAGGCGTATTATTTGAAGCTCTGAAAACTCTATTGCTTCTACAGAGTTAATATAGGGAATGGCTTCCTTTTTTGTAATTTCTTTAATTAAGTTTACTTCTGAATCTGATAAAATATACCAGGTGTAGCGGCATGAAGTGAGCATCAAGATACAAATGTCTCGATAGGGACCATTTATTATGAACGATATCTAATTTTTTTTTTGTTTGGTTACTATGACACGTGTCGAACACATCAAGTAAACATCAAGTCATTGAACAAATAACATCATATTTTTTCATCGTGTTAAAAATGTCGAATTTTGTACCAGAAAATGATGACTTGCGGAAAGCATTAATTTTTTGTTTTCATTTGAAGAAAAGTGCTGCAGATTCGCATCGTGTGATCATGCTCTATCAGAAGCAACATGCAAAAGATGGTTTCAATAGTTCAGAGATAACGCTTTTGATGTGAGAAATGAAGAACGTGAAAGACTACCAACAAAGTTTGAAGACGTCGAATTGCAAACAATTTTGGATGAAGATGAAACTTTGAGTCAGAAATAAATGGCAGAAATGTTAAATGTTGCACAACAAAAAATTTCTGACAGTTTAAAAGCTATGAGAAAGGTCCAAAAGTCAATGGGTACCACATGAATTGAATGAAAGACAGATGTAAATCCGAAAAACCACTTGTGAAATTTTGCTTCAAAGACATGATAAAAAATCATTTTCGCATCAAATTATTACTGGCGATGAAAAATGGATTTATTTTCAGAATCCTAAACGGTAAAAATCATGGGTTAATCCGGGACAACCATCAACTTCGACTGCAAAACCAGATCGATTTGGCAGAAAGAAGACAATGCTGTGTGTCTGGTGGGACCAGAAAGGTGCGGTGTACCACGAGCTCCTAAAACCTGGTGAAACTGTTAATACAGATCGCTACCGACAACAAATGATCGATTTGAACCATATATTGATCGAAAAACGACCAGATTGGGCCAGAAGACACGGCAAGGTAATTTTGCTCCATGACAATGCACTTGCACACAAATAAAAACTGGTTCAGGATACAACCAAAGCACTTGGCTGGGAGCTGCTACCCCACCCGCCGCATTCACCAGGATATGTTAAATCCTGTACGTAAATTAAAATAACAAGAAAAAGACAGTAAAATACAAGATTCAAAGTATCGAAAGGATAGTCGTTTATAAGAAATTATACCCAAAACCAAACTATTTGTTTGTATTTGTAAATTAACCAACCCAAGATAATGGTATTCTGAGAACATTATTACGATACAAACCTTAATCGTTTCCCTTTTTGCAAAGTTAATAAAATTAACAAAAATAAAACAACAAATTAACACATATAAAACAGGTATATTTATTTTCAATGCAAAAGAAAGTAAAACTATAACTTAATAAGGAAAGTCAATAAAAAGAACAATAAGTTTTTAAATTACCTACTCACTCAGTGCGAATTTCTTTACAAGTATGAATAATATCGCCCATAACTAGCAATGGTTCACGGCAATATGAAGCCACCTGCATGCAGTTCAGCTTTTTCTAAACTATCATACATACGAGTATATGATACCACGTATCTTGTAGGATGTATGCCACATACAGACATTTCGATCTAAAACATGTGAACAGCTGTATAAAAGTTTCCTAATTTATTTATTTTTTTTTTTTTTGAAATCGTCTCCTATTTGAAAAGAATCTGTAATTATGCTTTCAAATGAGGTTAAAAGAATTATCTTGCCTTTTCGGCTTTTTTTTCGTAGTTCCCAGCAAAAGTAATTAAAAAAATAAATTAATGTGTAGTGTCAATTTAGATTTTTAATAACTGACATTAAGGTATTTACATAATTTACTAAATTAATTTCAAACACTTTTTGCTTGTCATAAAAAACAATGCAAAAAAGAAAAAGTAAAATTCGTTCTTGAAACATTTAAAAAGATATACCAAGCAAAAATAGAATAACAGAAGAAGCCTTGTTTTATGGCTTTACGCATTAAAGCTCAATTTGCCTAGGTTAGGTTAGGTATGAGTGGCTGTTGGCTGTCTATATTGTTTAGATCGCTTAAGACATTGTAGAAGAAAGAAGAAAGCTTCCGGGAGAGAGCTGCTCATGTAGATACAAGATGCAGGATGGTCTCTTCCCCCTTCTCAGCAGATTTTTTGTTATTTTTATTTTTTTAAATGCTGGAGCACGTGTAAAGTTTTTCGGAAAATTGGATAAAGAGTGAGAGAAAGATGTTTGGGCTCGTTTCAATAGTGACATTCAACATTTAATGGGAAGACTAAATTATCAGTGGAAGTTTGCTTGTTGATGATTTCTATTCAACCACTCATCTTACTTCAATTCCCTTGAAGGTCTGTGACTCGGCACCAAACATAGGTGAATGTTGAACTGCTCTGCTATCTCCCTAAGAGATAGAACGCAGTCAAGAGTTGTTTTAGAATTTAGTGAGACTGAATCCAGAGACATAGCCAGTGGTCAATGGGAGGTTGAAGGCCCTATGGCTTTTTTGCTAGAAAATAGAACTACTGAGCTTCCGTTACTATTTCTTGAATATTAGTCTTGCGTAGGGTTTACTGTTGGAATTTTATATAAATAGGACAAGATCAATTTTATGGGGGTATACTCCAAACCCACAGCGATCCGCGCAATGGCTTAATTTGTTAAGATTTAGCTGTAAGAGTTCTTCAATTGTATAAATATGCTTTTCTGAGATGGCTATAGGTACGTCATCTGCATAGGCAACCACTCTGCTACCATCAGCCTAGAGGTATACGTATAGGTATTCGACGCACACTAAGTTGGCTGAAACATCGTTTAGCGGAAGCCCCGCCCAGTTTGGAGTTGATTATTCTGCTAGTAAGAATAAGATTGATCAACTCCCTAAATAAGTAATCTACCTTCAGAGTTGACCGCGCAGTCGTGATTGCGGATATGCTGACGTTGTTAAAGGCAAGTTCTACTTCAAGGAATGCGACCGAAGTCGTGGATCAATTCTAAATCGTATGTGGATATCTGTCAGTCGTTCTAGAGTTTTCAGAAAGAAAGATGATAGACTTATAAGTCTGAGTTCCTTTGGGACATAAGAACATTTTCCGGATTTGGCAATGAAAACTACATTAACTTCTCTTTTTGACAAGTTAATGTGGACCATTTCTATGGAACTCCTCATGATATTCTCAAGACTAACTTTTGCTTAATATGCAGCCTCTTCAACAGAAAAAAAATGCAGCTTTTTCAAGGAAGATTCATTTAAGCCCCTCGATATGTTTAAGTACACGAGATCTCCAGAAAACTAATTGACGAAAAGATAGCACATAGTTCAAACAATTCGAACTTCACGTAGCATAGATACTTTTCTTACTTACCTCTAGTTGGTATTCGGATTCATTCGTCAAAAGTTTTCATGTCAACCTAAATGTCTTTATAGTACCTAGTACACAGTAGTAAAACAGTTAAACTTTAATAGACAATTTGCAAAGCTATTTGACCGATTTTGACTTCTTTGTTTTCTTTTAATTATTATGTACCCGATAATTACATACCTATTGTGTAAAGTGAATGAATTTAGCATAAAATTGGCAGTGTATGAAAAATTTATTGAAAAGCAACTTGCGTTAATCAATAGGCATAGTCTCATCCTACTGCATATCGGACTTACACCTTTCCGCACTCATGCAATCTTTAAGATTTTATAATACCAAAACATTAGGACGCCTAAAAAATAAAACAATAAAAAAATAAATAAATTAAATAAAAATGGATGGATCGGTAAAAAGGTCCTTTAATATTAAATTAGCTAGAAACTCATCTGCTACCGCGACTCAAGCGGTATGGAGTGTTACTGCACTATTTTCATAACATACTATGTATAAGCTGTCGTTGCATTTGAATGGCTTCTGACAGAGTTTTGAAGACTATCAGTCATTCATATACCTCCGCGGAGATTAAACGTGTTTCGGCTAATTATTAAAAAGCTATTATTGTCATTAACTCAATCATTCGTCCAATTCTATACACAATTCGGTCAGCACAGTGGGAGTGTGTCCGCTTCAGACGACAAAGGTGCGGGTTCAAATACGGGTTGACCTTAGTCTAGTTTTTTTTTTTCTCTTATTTAAAAAAAAAAGGAGAATAAAAAACAAATCACGCAATAGATTGTGGAGAGCGGTCCCCTATGAAAATAGCGGGATCAGCGGAGAGAACAGGCTATATTTCAAGTGGTTCAAGCCAAACACGAGCAGGGGCAGAACCAAAGATAAAGCGAAAGAGAAAAAAAAGGACAACTTCTAGCTTGGTACAACGTCCCACCCTACCAATGTCCATTAAACTACCCGATCAAATAACTGAAGACAATCCATTTGTCTCAGATGTACTCCATCATCCGAGAGAAAACAGCTTCGCTCCCCTGGCGACAACCGAATCGGAAGACGAAGAGAAAGAAATGGAGTCAATAAGCAGTAGCATCCAAATGCTGCAGCAAAGAGTACTGGCCATTAAAGAAAAACAAATGGTAAGAAGGAAGAGGGAAGAGCAAGAGCAATCCCAACCAGCTCGCACAAATCAAAAGCAACAGCAAGCAAATACAATAGCACAAGTGCTAAAACACGAACAAAAACTTACGAAATACCAGCAACAACAAGAGCAGCCACAACAACGGCAACAGCAAAAACAGCAGCAGCAGCAACAACATCAGAAACAAAAACAGCAGCAGCGACAACAACAACAACAGCAGAAACAACAAAGGTTCCACCTATTAATACCTTTAAAATGGAACTAAAGGAAACTAAAGAACTATGTAAGTCGGCCATAGGAAATAACTTTTATATTAAAAGACTTAGCTTAGATAGGCACGCGATCCACTGTAACACAGTGGAGCGCTACCACAAAATTTAAAAGTTTATTGAGGGATTCGACGACGGAGTTCTTCTCCTACAGCCCGAAGGGGGAGAAGCTGCAGACAATGCTGCTGAGGGGGTTAGAGCCGTCGACTGATCCTGAGGAACTCCTTGCACTGCTAAAAGAGAAGGAGTGCGAAGGGCTAAAATTCGTTGGGGTTAAGCCATTTGTCATGGCTAGAGCCAAAAGGGAAAATCGGAAATTACCGTTTTCCTGGTCCAGCTAAGTCCCAACAGCAAACTGGATGGTCTAAGGAGCATCAAAGTCCTACACTACCAGATTGTACACTGGGAAAAATTAAAGAGGAGCGAAAATATTTTACAATGTGTTCGCTGCTAAAGGTTCGGGCACGCTGCGTCGAACTGCGAAATGCAGCCTCGATGCGTGAAGTGTGGAAAGAACCACAAGTCAAACGATTGCGCTTTAGGTAAGGACGGAACGTCGGAAAAAAGCCAACTCTCTTGCGTTTTATGTAGGAACACGGGGCACACCGCAAACTATCGCGGTTGTCCCAAATTCAAGTACATGAAAACAGTAAATCTGGCTCGGCAGCAGAAGATGGAAGTTAAACGACCACCTGTGCGTATACAAACACCAGCCGTTACTCCCCAAGTCACCTACGCCCAAATGGCGGCAGGTAAGGGAAGTGCGGTACAGCAACAGAAGGCTGCTTCTCAGGCCCCAGCGTCTAGAGCATTTGAACCTGTACCTGACATGCTGGCTATTTTGCTCTCTATTCAAGGGCAAATGGCTCAGCTTCAGCGTTAAATACAGGAACAGGCGAAGCGGGTAGATCAAATATACGCGCTGCTGCCGGATCTAACGCACCTCCAGTCGTAATGGGCACGAACATGGCGGAGCAAACCCTGAAGATCCTTGCAGTGAATGTTAATTCACTGATTAGGATTGAGCGAAGAGCCGCGTTATTTAAGTTGCTTAAAGACCAAGTCCCAGATGTGCTTTTGGTTAGCGAAACTAAGCTATCCAAAAAGCACAAAATGAGGAACAGAAAATATAAAATCATACGAAGAAATCGACCCAACTCCATTCAAGGAGGAGGGGTTGCAATCTTTGTTAGAAAAGAACTCCGTTGTAATAGAGTATACAGTCGTGTAGTACGTAGGTTTCAGGTTCTGGAGGCATGCATCATCTATATCCCTCTCCGAAGTGGAAAGCGGCTGTACATGGTGTCTGTCTATGCACCTGAGGCTACTCAATCCACATTATTCATCTCAGAGCTCGAGAGACTTTTTCGATTGCTGAGAATTCAATTGGAAGAAAACTACTTTATTATCGGCGGAGATTTCAACGCTAAGCACAGAAATTGGGGAAATAATACACCAAACACTAGAGGGCACCAACTACTCAATTGGTGGGTTCAGCACAGTGTGATGTATAGACTCAGCATTAAGGCAACGGACAGTCCGTCGTTTCCTAGACACGGTTCCTATTTAGATCTACTGTTGTTCGACTCACGAATTCAACTGACAGGTACGAACCAACAAACTATAAACTGTCTACGCACTTTTGTGTATGACAGCGACCTTTGCGGTCTTAGTACCGAAATAACCGTTCCAAACGAAAATGCGGAACTGGATGAATTTTTTCATCGGCATTCCTACAACTATAGTAGAGTGCGTTGGACACACTTCTCTAGGACACTGACAAGAGCACTCTCCTCGAATTCGCTTTACCCACCGTCCAACAGAAATCTGTCAAACGAGGAGATTGACAGATATCTAAAAGTAATGGACGAGACAATCAAACAAACAATGGACAAAACGATACCTCGGTATCAACATACTGACAACGAAGACTTGTTCCGCAATTCAAATATAGACGCATTGCACCGACATAAAAGTAGACTGCCGACAAGATTAAAAACCTTGTACAGACAGTTTACTAACAGACATAACCCGGAGATTATGACATTAAAGTCGTCTATCAAAAACCTCCAAACATTAATAAAAGAAAATTACAGGGCTTCTGTAAGTTTGTATTGGAACAATAAAATTCAGGCTGTAAATATCAGCAACCCGAATATGTTCCCGCAAAAAAAATAAAATATTTCGGAGGAAAGATCAAAACGACCTTTCATGTCTCAAAATCGCCCGAACGACAAACAACGAAAACATACTTTTGGCAGCAGGCATAGATCCAAATGAGGCTGTGGAGGATGACAACTTCTCTGTGATCGAGGATCCGCAGGAGAAAGTTGAGGCTATAGGAGCGACTTTTCAGGAAGTATATAGGGCGAATGATATCATTGGCCCTAACCACGACTTGGAAAATCGAGTTCTTGCGCACAATTCGAAACGAAATAGTGAACTGGCGAATCGAGAACTCGGGTTTCACCCAGTTCAGTGAAGAGAATATGGCAAATAATGTCATCGCCAATGAAAGGGAACTTCCCCCGTTCATTTCGAAGTAAGAGCTCCAAATGATCTTCGACACAATCAGAAGTAAGAAATCTGTGGGAATCGATGATATACCGAACATTGTGCTTCGACATTTATAACACCCTGTTTAACAATGCAATGAATAATGCACTATATCCGACGCATTGGAAAACTGCGGTGGGGATGGGATCATCCCCAAAAGGGATAAAGGCGTCTAAACTGGTTTCTGATATCCAATGGAACAAAGCCAAGAAACAGTGCACTGGTGCCTGCCTGATTGACTTGGAGAAAGCCTTCGATACCGTATGGTTAGAGGGGCTCTTCTACAAACTGAACAGGCTGGGCATTAGCAGACCATTGCTGTATATTCTTTTCAATATGTTCACAGATAGACAGTTCATCGTGAAGAATGGCGATGTGATTTCTACTGGAACTTTTCATGTTAAAAACGGTCTCCAATAAGGTGCGGTTAATTCGCCGATTCTTTTCAACATTTACACAAGTGATTTGATAGGTTCACTACACCATGCCATAGCGTACGCAGACGACTTAATCGCGTACAGATCAGGTCCAAAGATTGAGGTCATAAACATACTCTTGCAACGTGACTTCGATGAAATTAAACAATATTGCGACGACTGGAAGTTGAAGATCAACTTTCAGAAGTCGGAAAATATTCTTTTTAGGATGCCTTTGTCTGGGGCCTCTGCGGATACCAGAAAGAATTGGCGAAAGTTTCAGATCGTCGGACAGTACGGTCAACCACTTGCTTGTCGAAATGTAGTCAGATACCTTGGGATCTAGCTAGATCAATATCTGTATTTTAATAAACATATAGCTGTTGCTCTGGCCAGAGCCAGAGGAGCTTTTGCCCTTACAAAGAGACTGTTTTATAGCAGACAACTCGATGCGAGGGTAAAGGTGATCTGCTACATGGCCCTTATTCGGCCTATGCTAACATTTGGTTGTCCCGTGTGGTTCAACGTGAGAGCAAGTCTTTTGGAAAAGATTCGGGTGTTTGAGATGGCTTGCCTTAGGGCTTGTCTTCGCCTTTACAGAACACCAGAGTCTGAGTACATAAAATTCTATCCTAATGAGGTTTTGTACAATAGGGCGAACCTAATAAGAGTGGACAATTTTGTCATTAAGTTGATTCGAAGACACATTGCAAGAGCAATGACCTCGTCGAACAACCTGATCTTTGGGGCTTATTACCCCAATTATATTCCACCAGAAGCGTTCCTCTATCTTGATAAGAAAGGCTTGATCCAGGACAGATTAGCGGTGCCGGTAATCTTTCACGTCGCTCGAACAGCTGCGGACAGGCGACTCAACTACGACAGAGATGTCGCACACGGCAGTGCGGAGTGTCTCCGGTTCAGTAGGGCGGTAGGGAGTCGCTACATGAGAGATGTTGCTCGGCAGCACCAACAATTTTGGTGGCTTATTGAAGAAGATTATGCTTCGTCGTCGAATTCCTCAATTACTAGGTAGCTTCCTCGAGTGAAGCAAAGTTGGCCAGCCTATTAGATTTTAGTCATGGCCGACTTACATAGTTTTAGATAGGATTAAGTTAGATTTAAGAAAAAAAAAAAATAAAAAATAAAAAAAAACAAAAACCAAAAAATACATATATATATATATACACATATATTTATATATTAAGTGTATATATATATATATAAAATATTTAACTTAATTGTTTATTAGATGTAAGTAGGTTAAGTATATTAAGATTTATTTTAGGTAGTTTGTAAGCTTTAGTTTTAAGTTTTATATTACAACAAAAAAAAGTCCATTTACTAAGTTTTTGTTAAAATCTGTTTTCTTAGTTTTAGGCTTAATTAATGTTAATATCAAAATAAGAATAGACTGTAAGATACGTCGAAAGACATAGATTAAGTGTTAGGCTTATCTTAGAGTGCCCGCATGGGGCCAGTAAGTTAGATTAAGATAATTTTAAGTTAATTAAGCTAATTTTTAAGCATTTTTTTTTTTGTTTAGCCTATAAGAATTAATATATAAAAAAATAAAAAATGCATTTAAACTGAAAAAAACTGAAAGTTTTGAAGACTATCAAAGTTTTAACAAAGTATCTCCGAACGTCAGAGAGAAATGTAGTTTTGTGAGAAAGTGGGAGAAAAGATTTAACGAATATATAAACCATGACCATTTGGCAAAAGCCTTTGAAAACGCAGTGCTTAAAACTTTTTTACTTTAGAACACAATCCTTAAAATGGCAAGGCAATTGCAAAAGCAGGGTAACACATCTGATTCTACATATTTCTTCCACTTACTGAAAATGTTTTTACAAACCGAGTTTACTCATCAACATCATTCCAGCGCCGCTCTTAGATTTCTATGCCTTTCTATAGAACGATTTGTATAAGGCTTCAAAAGAAGCTTCAGTTTCGGATACCACCTTTTCATTGAAGCCATATTTCTTTCCGGTGAGTTTTTATTTTTTATTTTATTTAATTTTTTTTTTTTTGAGGATTGCGCACAAGTAATAGGATCCATATTTTATCTATCCTCGCATACAGCATGAAACACCTTTTTTATTTCGCTGAAACAGCGTTGTTGTTTTTGATTACCTGTAAGCAAATGTCATATCCACTTCGAACAGAGCTTTAGTGTACCCAAATACTCGTTTATTGTTATCTTAACGATGTCATCTATCTCACGCACTTTCACTTTACGGTTGTTCAAAACGTTTTTGTGGATTTTTTTTAAGTTTTCCGGAGTAACAGTCTCATTTTGTCGGTCAAAGCATTCAGTACCTTTTGTGTCTGGACGACAGAGTTGTAAAAGAATGCAATCATTTGAGAATTTAAGTCATTTGATTTTTCTACAAAATCATTTAAGTCATGAATTCACTTAGAGACTTCAATTTTAAGATGTGAAATCACCATTCACTTTGAAGTCATTAATTGCGATTTCATTTCAGTGAAGTCAAAAAATGCAGTCAAATGAATGCAGTCAAATGAATGCATTCCTTTATGATTTCAGTGCGGTCACTAGTCTTTTTGAAGTTAGTGAAGTCATTTTGAATTCATTAACAATTATATGAATTGATTTTAATTTATAAAGGGTGATTCATCGTGAGGTTTGATTTATAATGTAAAATAAAACACATAAATTTGAAAGTCAACTTAAAATTTTTATTATCGGGTAAAAGAACAATTCATGGCATTTGAAAATGATATCATGTAAATGTTGGCACGACTACGTCTGAGTTGGTCCATTCGGAAGGTCCAATTTTGGGCGACTTGTTCGAGCATAGCGACTGGTATCTCGTGGATAACACGAGTAATGTTGGCTTCCAAAGCTTCAATCGTAGCTGGCCTATTCCCGAAGACCTGGGACTTTACATAACCCCAGAGAAAATAGTCCAAAGGTGTGATATCGCACGATCTAGGCGGCCAATTTACCGTAGCAAAACGTTAAATTAAGTGCTCACCAAAAATATTTCTCAACAAGTCCATTGTTTCACGCGTTATATGGCTCATAGCGTCGTCTTGTTGAAACCAGACCATACCGAGACCATGTGCTTGAATTTCAGGAAGCACATAGTCCGTTACCATGGCGTAATAAAGGGTTACCACTGACGATAACATTCTGATTTGCCTCATTTTTTAAGAAATATGGACCAATGATTCCACTAGCCCATTCCCAGCCCACACCATACCGTTGTTTTTAATGGATGTAATAGTAGCTCTTGGTTGCTCATCAGTCCAAATACGGCAATTTTGTTAATTAACGTATCCATTTCTTAACCAGATTCAACAGTTTGAGAAACACACTTTGCTATCAACTGTTTATGTTGAATTTTTTTGCAAAATCTTATCTCCATATAGATATGATTTTTCTTCTGACGATCTATTTGCTGATACAAACTACTCACCAGATGTGTCGATTCGAAAAAGGTCTTTACTTAATTGTGATAGCCCACAAGGCGATGCCTTAAAACGCCAAAGACTTACTTCGGTATCGTCATATCTACCTTATGCAGTTTCGGATTCGAGATATTAATTAAAAACACAACGTCATATTGTACATCCGCACCGGTACCGACACCAACACCGGCTTAATCTACGGAATTTTAATATTTTCGGGGAAATTTTTCAAAATAATGAAACAGGTGGGTTTTATTAATTTAATTTTTGAAGTTTTCCGTATTATGCTTTTAACTATCAGGTTCCTGGTTCAAAACCGACCGGAGCTTTTCATAGAAAAATTAAATTAAAAATTAAAAAACAGTATTGTTTAGAAGTAGCGTTTTGGTTCAATGTTGCTTTTTTCCATCTAAATTATAGGGCTTGATGCAAGCTACATCTAACTTCATCCGACACTTAAAAAAGAAACATCCTTCAGAATTTCAAAAATGAAGTCTGCGAAACATCGGCTGACCAAATCGAAACAGGAACAATTTCAAGACTTGATTATGCGATTCATTGCAAATAATATGTTGGCAGTATCTATTGTAGAAAACGAATCTTTCAAAAACCTAATACGATTTGAATGAATCCTACAAAAGAAAATCAATGGTTTTAGCATGCAAGCGTTTTTCGGTATCGCACACTTACGATCGCATTAGTGATTTAATCCTAAAAATTCATGCGAAATTTCGTTTTAGTTGCAATAAGGTTGTAGCAACAATAACAGATAATGGCTTGAATTTTTCTAAGGCATTTAGAGATTTTGGTGTCACCAATGCCAATGTTGAAGACAATATTGAATAAAACAGTGACAGTGATGAAACTATTGAGATTCAGTTCAAAAAAGAACGTTTTGAAGCTTTTGGGCCTAAGCATATACAATGTGCAACACACTCACTAAATTTACTCACCTCAATGGATTTTAACCCCATTTTGCTGTACAATAAACCTAATAATAACAAACATAAACATGTAAGTGTTTATTTAATGCTTTGAGCTAGAACAATTTGAACAATTTTACTTGATTTTTCAAAAGATAATGCAAAAATGTTTTTGTCTACGCCGGCGATAACGGAATTTTTTTTTTTAAGCTAAAAATTTTGACTTTCAAAGATTTTCCATTGCCAGCCTGTAGTGATTATTATTTTTTATTTTGTCGGTGCTCTGCCAAAATCGAACAGAGGCATCAATTTATAAATATTAAGCGAAACAAACTATGTATTTAAAAAAAAAGAAGATATTTACTATTAAATTTAGTTAACAACTTATAAAAATCATAGAATTTAGAGAGAAAAAGAAAAGACTCAACCATTAGAGATCGGTCACATCCTCGATATTTGCTATTTACTTCCTTTTTTTTATATTGGGTCTATAACTTAATTAATTAATTAATTAATATTTAATGCGGTTTGCTAAGAGATGGCATAACTTGTATTATTCCATTGGAACATGCGTTGGAAAGCTACTGTCATTGTACGTCATTTCAGTATATGTTATTCATTTGAAGCGTAAACAACAATAATTTTTTTTTCACTCAAATATGTCGAACTTTGTGCCTGGAAAAGTGTTTTTGCGGGGAGTTCTTCTTCATTACTTTAACATGAAGAAAACTGCTGCCGAAAGTCATCGTAATTTGTTGGAAATTTGTGGTGAATGTGCCAAAAGTGGTTTGCACGATTTAAATGTGGTGATTTTGACTTGGAAGACGATGAACGTCCTGGGCAGCCAAAAAAGTTTGAAAATGAAGAACTGGAAGCATTACTCTATGAAGATTGTTGCCAAACACAAAAAGAGCTTGCAGAATCTTTGGGTGTCACTCAAGCAGCCATTTCAAAACGTTTAAGAGCAAATGGATATATTCAAAAGCAAGGAAATTGGGTTCCACATGAACTCAAGCCGAGAAAGGCGGTTTTGCTTGTCCGAAATGCTGCTGGAACAACACAAAAGGAAGTCATTTTTGCATCGGATTGTTACTGGTGATGAAAAATGGATCCATTACGATAACCCCAAGCGCAAAAAATCATATGTGAAACCCGGCCAACCAGCTAAATCAACGGCAAAGCCGAATATCCATGACGCGAAGGTAATGCTCTGTATTTGGTGGGATCAGATGGATGTGCTGTATTATGAGCTGCTAAAACCGGGTAAAACCATCAATAGACAGCGCTTCCAAACACAATTAATCCGTTTGAAGAGAGCAGTAGCCGAAAATCGCCCAGAATATGCGACCAGACACGAGGCAATAATTTTCCATCATGACAACGCTCGGCCTCACGTTGCTATTCCGGTTAAAAACTATTTGGAAAACAGTGGATGGGAGGTCTTACCCCACCCGCTTTATAGCCCAGACCTTGCCCCTTCTGACTACCATTTGTTCCGGTCGATGCAGAACGCCCTCACTGAAATACAGTTCACATCAGAGCAGAATATTAAAAATTGACTTGATTCGTTCTCGGCGCAGTTCTTTTGGGATGGGATCCAAAAATTGCCAGAAAGAAAGGAAAAAGTCATAGCTTCAGATGGGCAATACTTTGAATAATACTATTGTACATGTTTTTCTTAAATAAACGTTCAAATTTTGAAAAAAAAAAAAAACCGCACGAATTAAATTACATACCCAATTTTGCAAAATTGTATCAAGTATGTACGAGGTGTGTTGAAAAAGTAAAGTTACTTTACATTTTTTTAAAAAAATATTTATTCATCAATACTAATGTTGTCGCCTTCATAGTATAGTTATACCCCATAGATATATTACACTTGTGCCTTGTATTGCTTCCCCCAAGCGAACTTAGCATGCTTTTTTCGGTCTTGGCTCTCCTGGGCTTTGTTTTCGACGTCAGGACCATATACCTATGATTCGTAAGCAGTTATGACCCTTTTGAGCAAGTAACGATCATCATTGGCGTCATTTAAGAGTTCCTAAGCGATGCTTAAGAGACAGTTCTTCTGATCAAAATTAAAAATTTTACGAACAAACTTCGCTGACACACGTCTCATGCCCAAAACATCTGAAAAAATTGCATGACACGAGCCGACCGATATGGCAACATCCTCAGCAACTTCTCTTATGGTAATTCGAACATTTTCCAAAACAATTTTATCCACGGCTACGTTATCATTGGTATCTTCTCGGCCATTTAGGAAGAGCTTGTACCACTTGTAAACATTTTTTTTCCTTAGAGCAGACCCGCCGTATGCCACTACCAACATATTAATGTCAATATCCACCCAGGATATTATAAAAGTATATTAATTTTTTAACATCGAAAATAACAACTTTTAATTTTACCGAAGATCTATTCCAGCGAAATTTAATGGTCTTTAAAACATCTCGTACACCATGTCAAAAAATTAGTTCAAAGTTTGAGTTGATCTACTTTTGCACCATCCGACAAAACTTTATCAATTTTTAATATTTTTTTCTTTAAAGATGTTTGATACATTCTTATAACATCTATATCTTGCATACTATACAAACATGATTAAATATACTTAGTCTGACACTGAAGATTTGGATTTGCACCACAATAGCTTGATGAACTATCAACTAGATTCAGAAATGTTGGCGAATCAACATTTATTTTTTGGGATGCGGATTTGTCGTCAGAGGAAGACTTGGACAAAAAGTCTTAAGCATAAAATATTTGAGTGAACGCTTGATTACAATCTGCACCAAATGGTCGAGTTTCATGTGCACAAAACTCCTTTACGAATGTAGTATCTGTCCAAGATGTAACATACCTACCTACGGAAGATCCTACTGCGCTGTGCTTCAAAATCTGGTGGGCAGGGTTAAAAGCGCACGCGACAAAAAAGAGTACGAATAACTTGTTTTATGTATAAAAGCAATGCTGGTGAATAGGTCCCCAACTGAGGTCAAAAATAATTGTAAAAAATACGTTCTCATTAATTCTAAGCATATGAAGATGATGCACCTACACTATCTGCTATATCATGCATACTATAGAAACTGTTTGCTTAAAAGCGCAAAAACAGCAGTAGGCTAGAAATGGTTTTTACGTCAATCCTCTTAAAATTAAAGTTATTCTCTTTACGAGAACGAGGAAGCAGGCTTGTTTGACTCATCTAGTGCTTAATGGCATCATCATCCGTTTATACAACGTACCTAGCTTGAGCGCTACCTTGGATAACAAACATCTTTAGATTAAAGATACCATATCGAGAACTTCCAAGGGCCTGTTTAAGGTTGAATTCACAGTCTTGTTTGGGTTCCAGATCACAATGTAATCATGAACTTCCTGGGCAAGGTTTGGAGGAGGGTTGCTTAGCGTCCGAACCTGCTTTAAAACACCCGAGTTCATTGACAGTCAGCGACTTTACTACTGTCCTTCAATAGGGAGTATATCGACTGCTTACGCTGATACAAAAACTTGCAACGGTTGCTGTGAGAGTGATGACGACATATAACATTACCACCAAAATTATTTAACGTATCAAACTTTCCAGATTTTTTTTTTTTGACAGTGCATTAGAATAATATGCTATTTAGATTTTTATGACATATGATACGTAAGTTTTCTTTGCGTGATAAGACCTCAATATATACTTAAAAACACAAGACTGCCGTAATTAGAAAAGTCAAAAAATACTATAAGAGTCATTGCAAATTAAAATAGGCAAATTAAAGGAGCTGTAAAAGAGCCTTTAGTTGACTTGCTAAAAAAATGTTATATTTTATTTCGAAATGAAATAAACGTAATTAATTATTTTATACTTACTTACTTACTTAGATGGAGCTACATTCCGGAATAAAAATGGAGCTCAATCAATAGGCAACCTAATTCAATTGTGCGCGCTTATTTAAGCTAAGTCTTCCTCAACTGCGTTTTCCCTATGGGAATGAATTGACGACTTTTTGGGATGGAGGATGATGTTCATACACTCTAGTCATCTTAACCGACTAATGTGCACTTTTCTGACCAGGTCAATATTGTAAGATTAATAAAAACACATCTGGTTCGTTCACTAGTTTATTATAGACTGCTCTTCTTTGATATAAGAATACATACATGTACAAGAGCACATTATAAGAGTGTTATATATATCGGCATACTAATACACATACGAGTATATAATACATTATACAACATCTCCCTATGCAGATATATAATTTATAATGTAAGATTACAGACTTTACAGACAAGATTTTTCAAATTCTCGAATTCTTCATCATGTTTAGTAGAACAATGCCATAAAATATCCTTTCTCATTTGAAGTTTGCGTAGACAAATTTTTAATAATCCTAAATAATCGACCATTCCTAAAAATCTTTGGAGGTCGGACACTTTTTCGGGACGTGGCATTTTGCAAACGGCTTTTTAATTTATTTTTGTCAAGGCGTACTCCTTTCGGATTGAACACATGACCAATAAATTTAACTTCATTTTGGCGAAATTTCGACTTAGATAAGTTAAACTTAAGCCCTATTGACTTTGCTCTTTCAAGAACGATCTTAAGTGGTTTATTATGTTCTTCTACGCTCGATACCAATACTAGAAAATTTTCCATGTATAGGGTGATTCATCGTGAGGTTTAATTTATAATGTAAAATAAAACACATAAATTTGCAAATTTATAAATATTTTATCATCCGTTAAAAGAACAATTCTTGGCATTTATTAATGATATCATGTAAATATTGGCCATAACTATGTCTGAGGTGGTCCATTCGGAAGGTCCAATTTTGGCCGACTCGTTCGAGCATAGCGACTGGTATCTCGTGGACAACACGAGTAATGTTGGCTTCCAAAGCGTCAATCGTAGCTGGCCTATTCCTGAAGACCTGAGACTACATAAACTCAGAGAAAATAGTCCAAAGGTGTGATATCGCAATATCTATGCGGCCAATTTACCGTATCAAAACGTGAAATTAAGTGCTCACCGAAAATATTTCTCAACAAGTCCGTTGTTTCACGCGCTGTATGGCTCATAGTGTCGTCTTGTTGAAACCAGAGCTCACCGAGACCATGTGCTTGAATTTCAGGAAGCACATAGTCCGTAACATTCTGATTTGCCTCATTTTTGAAGAAATATGGACAAATGATTCCTCCAGCCCAAAACCCAGCCCACACCATACCGTTGTTTTTAATGGATGTAATGGTAGCTCTTGGTACTCTTCGGGTTGCCCATCAGCCCAAATACGGCAATTTTGTTTATTAACATATCCATTGCGTGAAAAATGGGCTTCATCACTCAACAAAATTTCACGACAAAACACCGGATTTTTATTGAGTTTTTCCAGAGCCCCTTCACTGAAAATATGACGCAAATTCAAGTCGCCTGGCTTTAATTCTTGCACAAGTTGAATTTTATACGCTTTTAGGCCGAGATCCTCATGTAAAATACGCCAAGTTGTCGAATAAGCCAAGCTAAGCTGCTGAGAACGACAACGAATCGATTCGTTACTATTCGCGTACACTCTCAGCTGCAGTTACTATAGTCTATTCAATATGTGCTGGATGATATTGATAATTGGAAGAGATTCTTTACTAAATGTAAGAATGCGACTCGTTGTAGGCTGAATATTACAGCCATTTAGTCTAAGTAGACCGAAAGTTTTATTTATCATTACGTTGCCTTGTGCTCCGGCATCCAATTGCCATTTGAGATTTGTACCGTTGATGTTTAAGTATATATTCCAAGTTACTGATGATGACGTTTCAAGAAGACACATGAACAGAATTTCGGACTCTGATGATGACGTGTCAGACTCGGCTTCGACATTGCTTATGTTTGGACCGGCATATTTTAGCGTAACGATTTTTTCCACACTTGTTGCATCTTACTCTTAAGGAAGGACACCTGTATTTATGCGTTTCACCGCACCTCGGACAAAGATTTGAGTTGTCGACTTGAAAATTATGACGTGATGCCCGAGACGGTTTTTTAGGAAATCTAGATGACTGTAGTACTCCACTGCTTAAAGTAGGCTGCTGGTATTGTTGGTGATATGCGTGTGACTGCTGCTGCGGCTGCTGATATACATTGTTTCTAGCTTAACCGTATTGTATGTGACAACTGTGAGACTGCGAAGCGTTATATTTGTTGAGAGCACTTATGATTGTAGTGTTTTGTCGTAGAAGTTGTTGTGAGTACTCATTAATTATTTCACATTTCTTGAAATTTCAACGGCTTTCTCCAACGGAATGTCTCCTTCGTTGAATATACGATCCTTTATAAATGTATAATTTGCATGCAGCCGATATACAAAAATATCTCGTACGAGATGTTCTCTTGAATTTACAAACTCACATGTTATATTTAAATTCTGTAGCACTGTGATATGTGTCAATTTTCGAATCAATCATCGATTTTTTTGATTAAGTCTTCATACTTCATTTGGTCCAAGTCTAAATTGAAGGAATTAAATATTTCAAATGATTCTGGACTCATGTGATGTAGTAGAATTACTTTGCGGGAACTTGAAGAATTTTGCGTTCAAAGCAGATCTTCATTCAACTTCGCTAACATCCATGCTCCTTGCACCATAAAGCAGGATTGCGATGATGAGGCTCACATATAGAGCGAGTTCTATTTACTCATTTGCCTTCTCACGTCAAACAAACAGCGATTGGCAAAAGTAAATCCTCGCCTGATTTCTGATAAGATGTCAATATCAGATATAAATGAATTTTTTGAAAACTTAGATTCCTTTTCTAATAAAGCTATCTGGTTGAATACCTATTTACATACTGTAGATGAATATAAAAGTAGCCATCAACAATCTTAGACAAAACGTAATTGTAACTCCAAAGCAGTTGTTTATCGCAACTTCGATTGTGCAAAACAACTGGGTTGCAAGATAACGTAGATAGATAGATAGATAGACCAGACAAAATACTGGGCAGTTTCAAAAAAGAGATACTTTGACGGGTAACTATAATTTAAAACAACAATATAAACATATGTTACAAAGTCATACTGCAGAAAATTATTTACGTAGGCAATTGCTTCAAAGCAAATCTGCAAATGAGCACCTAATACCTACTTACATTTAAAAAAAAGTGGAAAATAGTAAAACAAAAAATAAAAAATGAAGAAAATTAATAAATATGGTAAAGGCACTCGTAACCGGACAGTTAACACAAATCTTAACTTTGACTTCTTATTTTTTAACTATTAAAGCTTCAGTAAAAAAGTTTGTATAAATAAATAATGTAGATAATTTTAAAAAGATAGTAAAGCTCCTCAAACACAATTATTATTGTAAAATAATTGTTTTTTAATTTTTAAAAAAGTTCTGTTTGCGCTGGTATCCGGACAGTAATTTTTAGTGTCCGGATGTTTTAGTTTCAGAAGCCGGACACCAAAATTTCATATCAACTTGTAACGTTTTCTTTTTGATTAATTAAACATTTTATTTGGTTTTATACAAAAAAATAAGATTTATTCACATTTTTGTCAATAATTATTTAAATAATAAGCAGATAACAATAAATATATGTATAGTATATGTATTTATATACTTTTCAATTAAAAAATATGAAATTCATAAAATATATTTAATACTTATAAAAATATTTAGTTTTATAAAAGAAATTAAGTTTTAATCACATTTTTGTTAACAACTTAAAATAGTTAATACAATAACAATAAACTAAAACAATAAATATAAATGGATGTACATATTATATACTCTTTAAACAAAAAAAAAAAGGAATTCATAAAAAATATTTAATATAAAGAATATATTAAAATTGTTTTAAATTCAGTCCAGTACCTAACTAAAACTTAAGAACACTTCTAGGTACACGTTTTAAAATGAACGAATTTAAAATAAGTAAACTTAAAATAAACATTAAAACAAAATTCAAACTTTAGATTCAGTAAAACAAAAAAAATATATTATTAGTGCAAAATATTCAGTAAAATTAATATTAAATTAAGCATAAATTTCGCTCCGTAAACTATTTATGGTATTTAAATATCACAGCAATAGTTGCAAATAAAATCTTTTGTGCTTGCAATATTGTACTCTATGTTTGCTATTGAGGTACATTTAAGATGAAACCATCTAATGTACATATCACAGCCAATATTTTTCAAATCATCATCTCCATCGTTGATTTGCAGTTCGTCGCCACATTCTTGACATTTTTCTTTAATCTTAAAGTTTTTTTTTGGCTTTAAAGCTTTGATTACCTTTTTTTGTAAGCGTTCTGCTTTCCGTTTATAAACCGCTTCGATTTTATCCTGTTTTTCTTTTTCTTTGCTGGAATAAATTTCTCTCCGCTAAGGATGAAATTGCGCTTGGTTTTCTGTTGTCTGTACTATTCTTAGTTCTATTTTTTTTTTTTTTGGCCAAACACATTTAATTTTTACATTTTAATTTTTTGGTGACGTTATGTTAGATGTAGATGGTGAAAAACAATCTTTGTTTGTAACAAAATCCTTAAGGCGCTGTGCACTTGTCGATGAAATTATTGGTTTAGTGCTTTCAGGATTTCTAATAGGGACTAGCACAATTGAGTGTTGTGCAACGTCGTCGCCCAGATTGATGTTAGAACTGGTTGCTGTTTCAGTTTTTCCAAAGTGCCATCATTTCGAAGATTGTAAACCCCAACACCTAAGTTTTTTAATCTTCCTTCTGCTAGTTTTGGATTAATAGTTATATCGAGTTCATTTGTGGATAGAACTTTATTAGCTTGCAAATATTCTGCAGCAGTAACCTCCAAAACGGACTTCACTTCAACAATAGCACTTAGTTTTTCGGACAGGCTTTCAATAATTTCGGTAGCAATTTTAAACTTATCCACTAAAGGTGATTCTGTCGACTTTGGAGCTTCAGCAATTACTAAATTTTCAACGGTGTTCTTAACGCATTTAAAAAAATCGATAGCAGTTGGATTTAGTGGATAAAGACCGCATTTGCGAAAGCCGTTCTTGACTCTTTTTGCTATATCTTTATTTTTTATTATGCATTCGTTGAAAAGAGGTCAATATTTTTTTTTTTTGTTAGTGATTGTCCTAGATTTCTTGTTTGCACACAAAAACAGTCTTTTTTCAATTTGATTTAAGGGGATTAAATATACTTACGTCCGCTGGTTTCATAATATGGGTTGTATTGGTTGGCAATGAATATTAAATTATTTGTTCCTTGCTACAAAATTCGCTTAACTCCAAAGTCAAATGGGATTTGTGAAGATTAACAAATAATATAACTGGACATTTTATTTGATCTGTATGTACACAATTAACCACGTACTCATAAAATGTTTCACTGCGTATCCAACCTCTCTCGCTTTTCCCTTGGATCCAAGATTGGGGCATACTTTCAACAATGTCCTTTGGAGGAAGTAAGTATGGGAACACTATCATAGGTTCAAAAAGTTTTCCATCAGCCAAGAAAACAATAAGTACGGTCAACGTTTTTTTTCTTTACCAGCATATGTTTGGTAAACATTTTTATAACCCTTTGGTGCTATTTGCCAGTTTTTGGACAAAGGCAAAAACTGCTTTCATCGCCGTTGAGGATCCTTGATGGGTCGTGCATTATTTTATCCTGGTTTATGATCTTCAAATAGTCTTCTAGCTCTTTAAAACATTTTAAAGTATTTTCTTTTGTGACGACGGCTCTGCCTTTGCTTATGCTTTCAGCTTCTCTCATAGCTTAAGAAGGATTTCTTTTCATAAATGATTTGAACCATGTTTTACCTGGTCGATCATCTTTAAAAGGTGTTTTTCTTCTTCTTATTTCGAGTCCTTAATTATTTTTCGCACCATATTAAGGAGGTCATCAGTCTTTAAGGAAACCCACATTTGCACATATCGGTGCAATACTCAGCAATTTGATTTTCTCTTTCAGGTGTTAAGTAAGGATCTGGCCCCTTTTTTGTTGCCTTTTCACCAATTAGAGTTTTACCTTTTAGTCGGTCATGAAGAGTTGATCGACACATCATATTTAGCAGCTGCTTTTCTAAAACTCAAATTATTTGTCCGAATATCTTCTAAAGCCCGTGATAAACTGCTTTCCTCCATTTTTAAGTAACTAAATCTAAAAATATGATATTTTTAATTTTTTACACTTTTTTTTAACATAAAAGGCAAACCATTTGAGATATTTCAAAAACTTTATTATTGGCTTGAAGTACAATCAAAACATTTATGAATGGAACTCGACTTCGTTCATATGGTCACCGCGGGCACGTTTGCAGCGGTCGATTCTTTGGACCCAATTTTCAACGTCGTCGGCGTGTTGGCATAAACCAATGAGTTAACGTAGCCCCACAGAAAATAGTCAAGCGGCGTTAAATCGCACGAACGAGGCGGCCAATCGACTGGCCCATGTCTTGAGATAACACACTCACCATACTTACTCTTCAATGAATCGATTGTAGCGTGTGCTGTGTGGCTTGTGGCACCATCCTGTTGAAACCACATGTCGTCCAAGTCCATATCTTCCAATTTGGGCCAAAAATAATCGGTGATCATGGCGCGATAACGCTGACCATTCACAGTAACGTGACGATCGTTATCGTCGACGAAAAAATATGGCCCAATAACGCCGCCGGCATGCAAACCGCACCAAACAGTTATTTTTTGTGGATAAAGTCGTAATTCATGAAGCACATGTGGGTTTTCACCCGACCAATAACGCATATTTTGCTTATTGACGAACCCATTGAGCCAAAAATTAGCTTCGTCACTGAAGATGATTTTGCGATGAAATTCATCATCTTGGCGAATCTTCTCCAGAATCGGAGAACTAGCTCGTTAGTGTACTTTACCATGATAAAAATGTTGAGTTTACTGAATAAATTGACAGTGACAGTTTGATGATTAATGAAAGAGTGCGTTGCCAAATTAAATTCAAAGTTGTCAAGTCCCTATTGGAAAACCCTATATTTATTTAAAATTAAACCTAATTTGATGTGCAAATGCAATAAATAATGTTTAAATTACTTGCATTTTGAAAATAGCGTCACTATGTTTATTTTTTTTTTTTTCTTTTCTTAAAGAAAAAACACACTTAGCTGTACATTTCACGACTTCCACGTATTAACTGATGCGTATTTCGCAAACTAGTTATCGCATCTGTTAGAAACTACTTGTGTGTATGAAAAAGCATAGAGGGTTGTTTTTTTATTTATTTTTCACACTAAAACCATAAAATTATTTTATTTTTTGACAATAAACGACGAAGTGTCCGGATAATAGCACTGCCCGGATACTAGTGCCTCTACCAAATTATTATACTTGTGGCGTTTTTGTTTGGGCTTTTATTGTGCTCCGAAGCACGAAAGTGGTATAAAATTTGTTCCCCTCATTTTTGCAGAAACCTAATTCTAGTTTTTATTTCAGAATCAAAATTTCTCTCCTGGATTTTATGTCAAAATGTACACATACAGTATGAAGCAAAATTCTTGATACCCCAACCCATTTTCTCTCCATCGCAGGATATTATGTTATTAAACGCCTTCAAACAAGTTGTTGCTTTACTCATAATATATGTTTATTTGTACATTTTGAAATCCAAAAACAAAGACCCAAACAATTCATTCAAAAAAATAATAAAAATAAAAATAAAAAATAAATAAAATAAAAATGTTCCGTTGCATCCAAAAATAACACAGCAAAATTTTGTTGTTTTATAAAAATAACGTTAAATTTAAAGCGATAAGGATTGTCTGTCAGAGTATGACGATCTTCGATGCAAAGTAAAGATAAATTTATTTAGTTCGACAAAATCCGAAGTTGGTGTAACAATTAAGTGAGTATATAGTAATTTTTTTAAAATGGGGAGAAAAAAATTGACAATAGAAGAAAGAAAAAGTATCATAAACTGTCATAAAGATAGAAAATCATATTCACAAATTGCTGCAATAATTCAAAGAACTAAACCTACTGTTCAAAAAGTAATAAATAGATATAAAAAAGCGATTGAGAAAATTATTCAAGAAAATCCTTTGAAAGTGCGCCAAAGATAGCCACAACACTAGAGAATTCTCTATATATAATTGTTTCAGCTGACACAGTAGGCAGGTGCATACAAAGAAAGGGGTATAGGTCCTGCGTCGCTAGAAGAAAGCCTTTAATCAGCGAAACAAATAAAAAGAAAATATTGGACTTTGCTAAGGAATTCAAGAATAAAGGATTCGACTTCTGGGATAAGGTAATTTTTTCAGACGAGTCAAAGTTCAATATTTTTTGCTTAGATGGGCGTTCGAAGGTGTGGAGAAAACCAAATGAGGCTTTAAATCCGAAAAACACAAGAAAAACGGTAAAGCACGGAGGTGGTGGTGTTATGGTATGGGGCTGTATGTCCACGTTTGGTGTCGGAAACTTAGTCATAATCGACGGAATCATGACAAAGGAAGTGTATTTAAAAATACTGCAAGAAAACTTGCTTCAAAGTGCACAAAATATGGGAATTGTCAACGACTTTTACTTTCAACAGGACAATGATCCCAAACATGTCGCCCAAATTGCAAAAATGTGGTTGATACATAGAGCCCCTCACTTGCTTGTAATACCACCACAAAGCCCTGATCTCAACCCAATAGAGCACATTTGGAATCATTTAGAAAAACGTTTACGCAAACATGTTATAACGTCGAAGCCCCAGTTGAAAACCTTACTTCCTACAGAGTGGTAAGAAATTTCAACTAAATATCTCTAAAAAAATTAACGCATTCGATGCCAGAACGCCTTAAGGAAGTTGAAAAACTCAAAGGATATCCAACCAAGCATTAGGTAAATCTTATTTTTGCAAAATTATATATAGTGTAAGATTTGTTATACTTTTCTTCAAGGGTATCAACACTTTTGCTGTGTTAGTTTTGAATGCAACGGAACATTTTTATTTATTTTTTTTTTTTTTAATGAATTGTGTTTTTTTTTATTTTTGGATTTCAAAATGTACAAATAATATAAACATATATTATGAGCAAAGAAACAACTTGTTTGAAGGCGTTTAATAACATAATATCCTGCGATGAAGAGAAAATGGGTTGGGGTATCAAGACGTCGTTGCTGCATACTGTACAAATATGTATAAACGTCAAATAGTATTATATGTCAAACCTGAGTGTTCAAATTGATTAACAAGCAAGAATATTTAAAAAATAAAAGTCCAAAAAAGTTTTTACTGTGCCACTGGCGAAAACGCCAGTACTCATCCCCAGCTGCGGCGGCGATTGCCCTTCATAGACGAACATGATAAGATATTTAATCTTTTGTTTATGCTTTTTATTTAATTCAGTTTAATAATAAAACGTAGCAATCCTGTTCTAAGAGTCTGTACCAACACCTACTAACTACCTGAGTGCTGTTCCGATTATATTAAACAACAGCAATTACAGGTACTGAACTCTGTAGAGGCCCACACATGCAACACAACTCCATAGGCTTTTATCTTAAGCTACACCTCAAATGCAATTTGTTTGATATAATTATAAGGGCAACTCGAATACGTTCACGTATTCCTACGTACATGTGGCTAGTTCGGAAGTACGAACGAGTAACGAGTATATTCGTATCTCCCACCATTTGAGCCTCTTCCGCACAGAGTGAGTCAGTAAAATGCTTTCAGAAAACTTTTTCAATTCATACGCGGTAAAGTGGGTATATATCACATAATACATACTTGTATACTTGTTGTTTGTAGGTGTGTATTCACATTTATAAAATGTATAATTGTTAAATTTAAAATAAAGCTTTTAAATTAAATATTTATTTATGACACTAGTGTATTCGTATAACAGAAATCGACAACAGAGAAGTCCAAAATTCGTATTTTATCAAGTCAACCGACACAGGAACGTGCAATTTGTAATTTCTTTGTCTCAATCAGTCTTGTTCATTTGAATTAATACCTTTTACACTTGAAATAAGACCTGGCCATGATTTCTTCGAATTTCGATGATTGAATAGATCACCACCGCACAAACAACAAATACCACAAACGCAATCGCGGCGTGGGTGGTTATATTTAGCCCACCATAGTTTTTCATTGGAAATATCGTATTTGTTGTTGCTGTTAAATGTTTTTTTTATCCATTTTTTTTTCACTTTTTTTATATAATGTGAATTTTGTATAAATGGAGTTTTTTGTCATTGGTGATTTGATATTAACGACAGGAATAGTGTATGTGTACCGACTAACAGCACTGCACCACTCCCTCATTCAAACTCCATATAAACATTTTTCTTTCGCATGCTAAAATTTAAATTTTCAGGTTTCGCTTGGTCTTGTTTATGGTTTTCATAACGATTCGACTCTGCAGTAAGACAATATTTTTAGGGGTTCAATTATATAATTACATTAATTTTCTCTCCATGTTGTATCTTTTGTCCACTTCTCACTTACTACTCACCTTAAAAGAGCATTCAAAGTTTCGCCTTCGATTTATCCAAGAAAATAGGCCGTTTTGCTTCTACCGCGAATCTCAGAGGCGATTCTCACCTGGCTGTCAAACGGGTCGTCTACTCACTTTAAAATTCTTTGGAGCACTTCACACATCCAATGACAAGACCCGCACCCTATTTTGATTATTTTTTTTTTATATTTTGGAAAAAAAAAAACGGGAGAAACTTACGCAGACACGAATTAAAAAAAAAAAGATATTATATCATGGAAGGAGTTTATGGAACAAATTTAGAAAATTAGTTTGCCACTATTAAACGAGCTACGAAGACATCATCTGAAATAAATGTGATTCGAATTCATTTCTTGACTTTTTAAATTCCTTTGAATTTACGCAACGCACCGACCGCGATTTTTTCTTGCCTGTGGTCTTTTGCTTTTATTTTAGGGAATAGATGGAACACTTTTGGGCGGTGGAGAGAAGTACAGATCGAAGTAAATATTAGATTACCAACAAAAGCAACACAACTGAAAAAACGCAAAAAAATAAAAATAAAAAAAAAATTGTGAAAAACTTCCTCCTGCCGCCGCACTCCAAAAACAATTTATATCAAGTAGCTTCCAGGAGACTGCACAGATGTTCACTTTCAATACATTTTTTCGCGTTAGTTTGTTATTGTTATTGCCATTGCTGAATTTATTCTGTGTTTCTTTGTCATGTAATTATTGGCAGAAAGTTCAATTTGTACAAATATCCTAGGAGTTTTTTTTTTTTTTTTTTCTTTTTTTTATATGTGCAATTCGTGATGCACCACAGAAAACACCTCTTAGCACTTCGCCATCTTTTATATTTCTGACAGTTAGAACACACTTCCAAGTGTGTTGCCGTGGAGAAAGAATTAAGAAGTATTATATTAGGCCAAAACTTAAAAATAGTGTAATAAGAGAAAATATTTTCTCTTCGCCCTTTAAAGAGTTATATTTTTCTGCAGCTGTCAACTTTTTCGTTCGTTATTTTATACCTATATTGTATATGCTTTTAATATAAAAAATAAAGTCAATAGCTTAGTGGTAGAAACAGATTAAAACAGTAACTTAAACATTTTTAAAGTCAGTGCTTTTAAACGAGAGCTTTAGAAGGTGGATCATCTGTTGGTTTATTTTTAAAAAGCTATAAATTAATATATATACTATATATATGTACGAGTTTACCTACATATTTTAACGATTGTTACCTTTTTGAAAAGAGTAAGCCTTCCGATTAATTATGGAAGCCTCGGCTGGCTTAGCAATACTCCATGCTGTCAAGGCATTTTCTCAATACATTTTCGATAGTTTCGGTCTTGAGTGCCTTATTAGAATCTGGATTGTTCACAAAGCATCGATCTTTAATGGCGTCATATCGCACGTCCGTGCCGGCAAAGCAACAGGACCAAAAGGACTGATTACACTATTATTATACTTAATGTACACGTAGTCCCATCTTGCTGGAACCATAGCTCGCCCAAGTCCAAATCCTCAATTTCTGGTCATTAACTGTAACGCTTCTTTCATTGTCGTATTGGAAAAAAGGGGCCAATAATATTGCCTCTCCAGAAAACATACCAAAGAGTCACACGTTCAGGATGAATTGGCTTCTCTATGACTGCGTGCGAATTTTTCGAGCCCCAAAAACTACAATTTGGATTGTTTACCTAGCCGCCGAGGTGGAAATGTACCTCATCTAATAAGATGATTTTTTGAGTAAAATTGTCGTCAATTTCAAGATGCTCTCAAGTCCAAAGAGGGACGCGGATGGTCATTTTGACCAGTTGTTGATATCTTTGGCGCGTTGAGGCTTTCAGGTTTATGCGCACACTTTCGGCAATAGTTGCAATATTCTTCGTTAAGCGCACAGGACGAACACCGGAATATGTTGGGTTATCAATCAGCAAATCAGTCTTACGAACTTTCTTCACAAACTTGTGCACACCAGCTCTAGTTGGTGCATTATTTCAATCGAAATTTCTTTTCAAAATTGCACTAATTCGGCAACACAGCCATAGCCGTGGCTCAAATGTTGGTGGACTGGCTTTCAAATCGGAAGGTTTGATGTTCGGATCCCAATCGCGCCAAGAAGACATTAATTTTTTAAGTTTACAAAAATGTAAGTAATTGACTAGAAATCAACAACAAACCAAATTCCACTAAGAATTTAATCTTCCCATTAAATGTTGGATGCCACCCCTGGAACGAAATAACCACTGAACCCAAACATCTTTCTTTCGTTCTTTATCCCATTTTACAAAAAAATTTGACGTATGCTGAGGCATTATATATGTATTTACACCTACTTGAATGTTAAGTACTTAAAAAAAATTCGGTTTCAAAGTAACTTTACAATTTTCAAAACGTTGAACAAAAGTCAATCGATACATATCATACCGCTGAATACTGAATAATATTGAATTTCTGTAACATATTGCCAACCTTTTACAATAGATTTGTTCAATTCAATTGCAAAAGTTTTCAAAAGCACTGACGTGAGCTTAAAATAGATGACTCGCAGCAGCAAGTGAGTTGAATGTGAATACAAATGTACATTTGATTTTTTGACGTTTTTTAATCAATTGACATTTGGAAGGAAAATTCTGGCGAATATTTTTTGTACTCAAAATCCCATATTAATTTCTGACAGTACGGAATAAGATTAATAAATTTGTTTAAGAAATTTTTATTTTTAAATACTGAGTTAAAGTATTGAGTTAAAACGTCGAGGTAGATACCTAAGTTTTGAAATATGGTAAGTGTTTCTGAAATGTTTCGATGCCCTAGTTTAAATAGAATCGTGCTTTAAAAAATGTAGATAAACAAAGCACTTGTGAAACACGAAAAAATTGCTTTTGTTGTTATTTTTCTGTTCAATATTAAGTCCATAGTGAACAATATAAAGTGTTTTTTTAATATATTATTAAAAAAGTTAAGAAAGACAGTGAAATGAAACTTTTATAAATACATGGAATCCTATAAATATTATAGCAGTATATTTCAAAGGGAATATTTAAATTGATGAAAGTGAAAAGTTGGTGGAAATTGGCCTGGTTCGTAGGTTGTAATTGCAGCATGATCAAGTACAAGAAAATAATTGCAACCAGCTCTCAGCATTTTTTCACTTCCACCAGGCAAAATAGTATTTTGGAATATTCTGCTAGTTTATATATATTAATATATGTATATATTTGATCAATGCAAATTTTCTGTCGCATTTCACTGTATCTATTGATTTGTGTAACCAAATATTAACAAAAAAAACATTATATTACACAGTATTCACTAAATATTTAATGGAAAAATAACAACACAACAATTTCTTCGTGTTTCACAAGTGCTTTGTAGTAAAATGGATATTAATGAAGTAAGTTAATTTGAATTATTTATACTCATACATATATAGAATGATTCATCGTGAGGTTTGATTTTCAATAGCCTTTTTTTGACATGTCACGCGTGACTCCTATCAAACTGCTTTGTTATTTTTGTTCAGTATCGTGGTCATGGAAAGACTCACACCACAACAGCGTCTCCAAATTATTCAGTTGTATTACGAAAATCAGCGTTCTGTGAAAGTGTTTTTCCTGCGATTCCAGGAACTTACGGTGTGCATAATCGACCTATTGAAACCAATATTGCCAGTACCTGCCGCCTAGATCGTGTGATATCACACCTTTGGACTATTTTCTCTGGGAATATGTAAAGTCTTAGGTCTTCAGGAATAAACCAGCTACGATTGACGCTTTGGAAGCCAACATTACTCGTATTATCCGCGAGATATCAGTCGCTATGTTCGAACGAGTCGCCCAAAATTGGACCTTTCGAATGGACCACCTCAGACGTAGTCATGGCCAACATTTACATGATATCATTTTCAGAAAGTCATGATATGCCATGAATTGTTCTTTTAACCGATAGTAAACGGATTAATTGTGTTCGGTAGCGTTGTCCATTGATGGTTTCACCCGGTTTTAGCTGCTCATAATACAGCACACCCATCTGATCACACCAAATACAAAGCAGTACCTTCGCGCCATAGATATTCGGCTTTGAAGTTGATTTGGCTGGTTGGTCGAGTTTCACATTTGATTTTTTGCGCTTGGGGTTGTCGTAATGGATCTATTTTTCATCACCAGTAACAATCCGATGCAAAAATGACTTCCTTTTGTGGCGTTCCAATAGCATTTCGGACTTGAGTTCATGTGAAACCCAATTTCCTCGCTTCCAGTTCTTCATCTTCAAACTTTTTTGGCTGCCCAGGAAGTTCATCGTCTTCCAAGCCAAAATCACCGTGCAAACCACTTTTGACATGTTCGCTCAGCTAGCGCTTGTTCACCATAAGCTTTCGGCAGCAGTTTTCTTAAGTAATGAAGAAGAACTCCCCGCAAAAACATTTTTTCAGGCACAAAGTTCGACATATTTGAGTGAAAAAAAAATATTTTTGTATACGCTTCAAATGAATGACATATACTGAAATGACGTACAATGACAGTAGCTTTCCAACGCATGTTCAAATGGAATAATAACAATAGAATAATACAAGTTACGCCATCTCTTAGCAAACCGCACGAAGCGAAGTTATAGACCCAATATAAATCAAACCTCACAATGAATTACCCTGGCTAAACAACTTATCTATTAAATCAAAAATAATAAACGGTGAATTTAAAATATGTAAATAATAAGAGAGGTAAGGGCAATGTTTGGGATGTATTTGGTGTTATTGAAACACAAATGGTGAGCCATTAGAAAACCTAGTTGTATGCAGAAATTGTTCATGTGTCTACAAGTACAATCAAAAAAGTATTTCAAATTTAGTAAAGCACAAATCCTACATTTTTAAGCAAAAAAAAAAAAAAAACTGATAACAACGTTAAAAAATAAAAGTCGGCATTGAAGACAAAAAAAAAAAAAGTGCGATAGCACAGTGGACAATGTGGAGGATACGGATTTGAAAAAAACTAGCAAAGTTCCTTATTACAATTGGTGCTTAATATGGTCCGAATGTTGACGTTTAAAAATTATTACCGCACCCTACATTTGTTTCTCGTAACAGTAAATATTTCCAACTTGTAAAAAATGAAATAAAAAGTATTAAAACAACTGAATTTGGACTAACATCCAATATATTGACGAATAATTAATTAAGAATTTCATATATATACTTAACAATCCATTACATAAAAGAGGGAAAATTGAATACGAGATTACTTGGCCTAAAATTGATGAAGAATGAATCCTGTACAAGTTATTCATCTTTTAAAAGTGTTTATTATTATAAAGTCGTACTGATTTATTTTTTAGGTTACAACATCCGATTTAAGGTCAGTCATCTTTTAAGTGAATTGAGTGTGAACTTGATAGCATGTCCATCGCGTAACGGACTAGGGAGCAAACATGATTGCTGCCTCCCGTTCACTAAATAATATTTTCTGTATTAACCATTTAATACATAATTCTATTGAAAAAGCTGTTACAGAAAAATCTCACATAGATGATTTAATTGATAGATGCAGAAAACTAGTAAAATACCAGGTGTACCAGTATGAAGTGAGCGTCAAGGTACAAATGTCTCCATAGGGAACATCTATTGTGAGCGGGCCTTATTTCATTTTTTTTGTTTGGTTGCTATGACATATTTAGTATACATCAAGTCATTGAGTAAACAACATTTTTTTTCATCGTGTTAAAATTATCGAATTTGTATCAGAAAATGATGACTTGCCGAAAGCATTAATTTTTTGTTTTAATTGCTGCAGAGTAGCATTGAATACTTGTCGAGGCATATGGTGATCATACTCTATCAGAAGCAACATGCAAAAGATGGTTTCAATGGCTCAGAGATAACGATTTTGATGTGAGAAATGAAGAACGTGGAAGACCACCAAAAACATTTTAAGACACCGAATTGCAAACAATATTGGATGAAGGTGACACTTTAAGTCAAAAAGAAATTGCAGAAATGTTAAAAGTTGCACAACAAACAATTTCTGACCATCTCAAAGCTATGAAAAAGATCCAAAAGTCTGGAAAATGGGTGTCACATGAATTGAATAAAAGACAGATGGAAAACCGAAAAACCACTTGCGAAATTTTGCTTCAAAGACACGATAGAAAATCAGTTTTGCATCGAATTGTTACTGGCGATGAAATATGAATTTATTTTCAGAATCCTAAACGGAAAAAATCATGGGTTAATCCGAGACAACCATCAACTTTGACTGCAAAACCAGATCGATTCGGCAAGAAGACAATGCTGTGTGTCTGCTGGGAGCAGAAAGGTGTGGTGTACCACGAGCTCCTAAAACCTGGTAAAACCGTTAATACAGATCGCTACCGACAACAAATGATTAATTTGAAACATACATGACAATGCACCTGCACACAAAGCATAACTGGTTCAAGATACAACCAAACCACTTAGCTGGGAGCTGCTACCCCACCCGCCGTATTTAACAGACTTGGCTTCTTCCGACTACCATTTGTTTTTATCGATGGGACACGCATTGGCTGAGCAGCACTTTGAATCTTACGAGGAAGTTTAAAATTGGGTGACTTTTTGGTTTGCTTCAAAAGACGAACAGTTTTATTGACGTGGAATTTATAAATTGCCTAAAAGATGGGAAAAATATGTAGCTATAAAATATAAAATATGTAGCTATATATATACTTTAAATAAAATGTTTTTTACTTTCCCATTAAAAATTAGTATTTTATTTTCACAAAAAAATGCTCACTTCATATCAGTCCACCTGGTACTTTAAAAAATATAGTACGAATTTGGCGTTTAAAACGTCTTTAAAAAGTAGTGTATGTACGAGGTGGAACAACACCTATTATTTACTTTATTCAATTGAAAAAAACTGGGTCGAAATCTCAAATATACTAAAAGAAGAAAATGAATTACAAAGAATTATAAATATAATCTTAGATATTTTAGTGCATAAGTTAAAATTTTAAAACCTTTTGAAGAATCTTCGGATTAGAGGGTGACAGTTATGCAACCCTTAATTTAACAATTGTTCACACGCATCGCTTGAAAAAAATGTTTCGTTCATTTGGAAGATTAAGAAATAATCGCAAATTTTAAAATAAAATTAAATACTTTTTTGGACTTTGGATAATTCACAAATTGGATGAAGTATTCATTCTGTAATCAAATACTGAATGATTTATTCATTTCAGTTTTTAAAATGTGAATGCCATGAAAAGGTAATCGTGTATGAATGTGTAGAAAAGGGGTTCAAGACATTTATTGCAGACCTCTAGGTGAAAGCACATTACGGAGTGTCTTTACCTATATTCACCTTCATATTTTCTCTTTCTTTTTTGTTGTTTGTTTGCTTGGTTTCGTCAAGTTTCGTTAACTTTAGTGGGCTTAAGAAGTCTCTGTGCGGATATTTGATAACTGGCACATAGAATTTTTTTATTTTTTATTTAATTTATTTTTGTGTTTACTTATCTTTTCCAATGAGAGATGTAATAGTTTTGCCTTTTTTTTTGTTTTCTTAATTTATTTTCCATTATATTTGTTCCTGCTATAAAACCAATCCGATTGCTTCGATTCGCTAAATTTTTCGTTCATTCATTTACAGTTTCGTACGGAAATTTGACAACAGGGTAAATTTAATTAAAAATTTGAATTCAAGCAGACTGTTACTGTCGCTAAAAGTCAAACAACTATCGGGTATCCTAGACTGCTACAAAGTAGACAAAAACGTCAGCCAAGAAGTAGATGTGATAGACTGGACAAAAAGTGGGTGAAAAACTGTGGCATCTGCTATGGAGAAAGTAACAGATAACCGGCGCGGCAAGGAAAACAGCCGCAGCGTTTATTCCCCGTGAGGGGGGAACTAAGGGCCAATTCTTGAGCTTTAGGCAGGTAAATTCGCCAGCATGGTGATAAACCGTTCACGCCGCGACAAAGGATTAGGACGACCTTATCAAAGACGATTTTAACGAGTTCCTTAACAAAACTTACGAATAATGCCCTTAATATGACGTGAAAACTGTCCTTGGCGATTTTAATGCCGGCTCAGGCCATTATCTTCTTGTAACCAAGATACGGTTGCGGGTCTCCGTAATAGCCTAAAGCCATCTAACGGCTACAATTTTAAAAGGCCACCACGTGTAGAAGACCAGTTGCATCAATGCCAAAGAGCAATCAGAGATGTACTGATTTTCTCTTTTGTCGAAATGCGTGCATTTCAGATGTACGACTCTCTTCAATGGATTAGAAATTACCTTTTGAACGTTCAACTCAAGTTGTGTTGGATGGTTTCAAGCCTGATATTCACAAAATAGGTTTCCTCAAGCGATGTACGAAATATTTCAACCCCTCTGATCTGAACCTTGATACATATGGCATTCATATACCCAAAATCGTAATACAATGGCTACATCTGTTCAGATGCTCCTAACACATCTCTACACCTGCTAGATAGGATTCAAAACCGCGCAGTAAAACACTGACGTAATGCCTTCTGTATCACTTTGTTTTATCGCTATTTCCACCACCAGTGCTCCACAGATCGCCAGTAACATTCCGCCCCTTTAACCCTTCCACCATTTTAAACCTTACCCAGGCACGCTATGAATGCCCACTTTGTTATGTATTTTTTTTTTTTTTTAAGTTTTTCGCCTAAAAGGAGGCTTTATTCGTTTTGCCTCTCCTTTTACTTTATGTTGTTAACGCAGTGTGTAGGTTCGAATCTCAGCGAGAACCAATTTTTATGTTGAATTTTTTTTTTATGGAATTCGTCTTTCTCAAATTATGTGAGTTGCGGCGAGAATCCGGAAAGAGCGAATCGGATAAGTTGTCCGGTTGGAAGTGAGGTGGGCGAATAGACAATTCAAGAGTAGCGGTTTTTTTGAGTTAGGACTAGCGTAACGAGTAGGCGTCTATTGAGATAACAAATAAGAATAAAAAAAAAGGTGAAGATAAAAGTATAAAACATATCCTTCATGCGCAAAATTAATCATCCAATTTTTTTTTTGAATTACATTTTTACTAAATAATAAAATGAAAATGTAAGGAAGACCTTTTCAATTGTTTCTGTTAAGTGGAAAATATAATATCCTGTTTTATCGCATTTTCTATGACTTTTCGATTTCCGGTGATAAATGTTCGCATTCTTGTCAAATATTCTCCTTAAGGGTTGCGATTGTCTGAGGATTGGTAGCATAATACAAGTCCATGCCGTTTCTAAGAGAGGGCACCACTTGAATTAAATCCGTACCAATTTCAGTTAGTACCAACCTTCAAAAGATACGTGTATAAATTTGACAGCTGTCGGATGATTAGTTCTCGAGATATAGCGTTGTGAGTGAAGCAACTTTTGTTATTGTGAAAAAAATGGATTCAAAGCAATATCGTGTGTTGATTTATTATTGCTTTTTGATGGGAAAAAATGCAGCCGATGCAAAAAAATGGCTTGATAAGTGTTACCCGGACTCTGCACCAACCGAACGAACCATTTGCAAGTGGATTGAAAAATTTAAAAGTGGTCATACGAGCACCGAAGATGATGCACACAGTGGACGTATAAAAGAGGCTGTTTCAGATGAAAACATAAAAAAAAGTCCACAAAATGATTACGAATGACCGTAAAATGAAGTTGATCGAGATAGCTGAGGCTCTGAAGATATCAAAAGAGCGTGTTTAATATATCATACACGAATATTTGGACATGCGAAAGCTCTGTTCAAAGTGGGTGCCACATTTGCTCACAGTCGACCAAAAACAACAACGTGTTGATAATTCAGAGGAGTGTTTAAAGGCGTTCAACCGCAATAAAGCCGAATTTTTGCATCGGTATGTGACAATGGATGAAACTTGGCTCCATCTCTTCACACCAGAGTCAAGTCGGCAGTCAGCTGAGTGGCGAGTAGGCGACGAACCTCGTTCAAAACAACCAAAAACTCAACAGTCGGCTGGCAAGGCTATAGCATCCGTATTTTGGGATACACATGGAATAATTTTCATCGACTATCTCCAAAAGAGGCAGATTATCAACAGTTCACCAAGTACCGCTCATCCAATTGTAAGAAGTCGTTTATCATGGCCTTGTAGCATTCGCCAGTAACAGTGACCGTATTGCCGATGGCGTCCTGAAAAAATACTCCTCCATTGTGAACGCAGCACCAGACAGTGGCTTTGAGTAGGTGTAATGGCTGTTCGTGCATTACACTCGGATTTTCAGTGCCCCAGAAACGAAGATTTTGGTTATTATTATAGTGAAAATGCGCCTCGTCGCTCATTATTATTATCGACACAAAATCGTCTATTTCGTTGTTGAGACTGACGATGGCTTTACAGTAATTCACACGCATCTAACGGTCAGGAGGCATTAACTGATGCACTGCATCCTCAAAAAAATACGGCCCAATCACTTCTCCCTCGTGAACGCAGCACCAGACAGTGGCTTTGAGTAGATGTAATGGCTGTTCGTGCATCACACTTGGATTTTCAGTGCCTCAGAAACGAAGATTTTGGTTATTATTATAGTGGAAATGCGCTTCGTCGCTCATTATGATTATCGACACAAAATCGTCCTCTTCGTTGTTGAGACTGACGATGACGTCACAGTAATTAACACGCGACTGACGGTCAAGAGGCAATAACTGATTCACTGTTTGCTCTTTGTACGGGAACATGTGTAAGTCTTTCACTAAAATTCGCTGTAGGGTCAGTCTGGTGATGCTAAATTGCGTGGCCCGTCGTCTTGTCGATGTTTCTTTGTACTCAGTGACAACGGCAGCCACAGCCACGATATTCTCGGCCGAACGACCAGTCCGGTGGCGGCCACGCTCTGCATGGTCTCCTGTGGTTAAATTCTGTTCGAGTCGAGTAGCAAAGCGCCGGAATGGCAAACTAAAAATTGTATTGCAGAGGGGCCTATTTTCACCCCCCTCCAAGTTATAGGCCGTTAAAGTGAGGAGCCTCTGATTTCGAGGTAAAACTTCTTAAAAGTCAGTAGCTTTCTAACAGATTCAGCTTAAGAAACCGTTATGCACGTTTTTGAAAGAGAATTTGAGTGTGCCTAAGTTATGGAAGCAAACACCGTTTTGTTTAAAAAAAAAAAAAACTTTGTTGTCCGACTTCCATTTACAAACTTAAAAAACTACCCTAGCATATCATTTGTTACCTATTCTTATACCTACACTTTTGCAAACGTAATGATTATTTCGTGGGAAAAGAATTTGTCTGCTCTTGGCTTGTCACTTGATTCCAAGTACGTGTACTGGTTGTGCACTATGGAGTACATATGGGGTATGCGTAAGCATTCACCTGAATAAGCAGACAGATAATGCATATTTGGATGGTGGGATTGGAAAGATGGCGAAGCAACAGGAAAAAGGGGGAGGTGGCGGCTTCTGCCATTCAATGCCTTTATCATTGGTTAGATTGGCAAGAGGTGGTGGGGAGACTAACGGGAATAAAAGGGAGTGATCTCTGAGATGTAACTCCTAAAACACTAAAATTTCGTCGAGTTCCATGGACGCTAGCTAAAATTATGGCTTTTTCAAGCCAACATTTTGAAAAATCGTTGGATCAATTTCATCAGAAAAATGCGTTTATCTCGAAATTTTCAACTATTATTGTAGGTTAACTTTCTTTATCAAAACTTGTGTCTTCTCTTCATTATCTACGGTTTTTATGTGTGACTTTTACACCTAAGAACAACGGAAGTTAATGCAGTATAATATTTTATTCAGGCAAATGGGTCACAAAATAAATAGTGTGCTCAAATAAAAAAAAAAACTGACTAAAAAGCTGTCAGTTAACAAATAAAACAAAGTTGGCGAATTAAGCCAACGGTAAATTTTCCGCTATTTTGTGGAAGGTTATTGTTTAAATCGGTGATAACTTTTGAAATGTGCCGATGTTACTTTATTTACTGTTTAAGAGTGAACGAGTGAAGTATTTAGCAGATGTTTATGAAAAAACGTTTTCGACTCGCGAACACGCCGATATAATTTTCGTTTACGGTTTTTGTAATGGGTATGCAGGGTTAGCTAGATTAGAGTACCAACGGCGATATCCTAAACAGAGGATCCCTTCTAGGCCAACTTTTATCAATGCTTTTTACCGCCTTTCAACTGTCGGCTCAGCATATGGGTTAAGAAGAGAATGATTGTCTAACATAACAGCAGCAGCAGAAGAAGAAAGAATTTTAAATACTGTAAGAATGCAGCCATCTATTAGCTCCAACTACAATCCATAGGGTTCTTCAAGCCAACCGCGTTTACCCCTCTTATTATTATATATATATATATATATATTATACGCCCGTACAGGAACTTTTGCCAGGCGACTTCCAAAAAAGAATTGAATTTTGCCAATGGCTGCTGCATCAACAAGACGAGGATTAGCTGACGATTAACTGACGAAGCCCAGTTAACGAGAATGGGCATTACCAACCAACGAAACTCCCACTATTGGACCATGTCTAATACTCACTTCACACGAACAACACTTTCTCAAAGGTAAAGATTCAGTTTAAATGCAGATGTTTTTCTTAACTGTATACCATTTTATAAAAGGCTTAGCGTGAATGTCAAGGCCGGCATATTGGGTAGTACTTTAATCGGGCCATTCATACTTCCACATGTCCTAAATTCAACATTCTATTTAGAATTTTTTAGAGATCTGGAAAATGTTCCTCTTGCTCAGACTCAAAGAATAGTTTTCTAACACGATGGAGCTATTTGCCATTGTAGCAATAATGTAACTTCGTTTTTAAATCAAAAAGTTAATGGACGATGGATTGACCGAATTGGTCCTTTTGCTTCACTGGTGAAGGAAGTGTGCAACCAAAGAAAAGGAATCGGTCAGATAGGGTGGCTGTTAAGGACAATGAAATAGCAGTGTTAGCTGCCGTTGCACACGATCCTCACATTAGCACTCGCCAAATAAGTGGTGAATAAGGAATTTCTCAAACGACTGTCTGTAAGATATTACATCGGAATAAATACCATCCTTATCATGTTTCAATGCATCAAGAACTTTGTAGTGTGGATTTTCGCAACTGGGTTTCCTTTTGTCAATGGGCACTTCAGCTAATTGAACGAGACCCCCTTTTCTTCGCCAAGGTGTTATTCTCCGATGAGTCGACTTTCGCCAATCACGGTACGGTCAATCGACATAATATGCATTACTGGGCTACCGAAAACCCTTTTTGGTTGCAACAAGTTGAACTTGAATGGCGAAAAGTATGCAAACTTCTTGCGGGACCATCTTCCAGTATTACTAGAAGAATTGCCATTGGAGTTGCGGCAAACATTGTGGTTTCAACATGATAGTTGCCCAGCCCATTATTCCCAAGTAGCCCGGGGCATATTAAACAATGTTTACCATCAACGATGGATGTAAAAACAAATGACAAGCCTACGAGCAATACGACTGAGCAATGAAAATCAGGCATTATCATTTAAAAAATCAAGTGATCCAGAACCTTGTGACTTTTGTCTGAAATTTCGTACTTTTCGAGTAATGTTGATGTCTTAAGTTTAATGGCGTCCTCTGACGGGAAAAGAACGCATTTTTGTGTGTTCGTGTAAAAGAATTGTAATTTTTCACGCAGATTAAGAATCTGTAAAAAAATAGGGGTTCCCATTAAAAAATCAAAAGTGACCTTCGTTAGACCTTGAAAATGGGGCTCAAGGTCAAACTCGTGGTCACCATCTTATGTCTTCTTCAGAACCTTGTGTCTTTTGTCTGAAATTTGGATGTCTCAAGTTAAAAAACTCACAGTGTATTCTTACACGATATCAATGTAGTTTTGTTTAATCTGTGCATTCTGATTGAGCTTGGATTTTAGATTGAAAAATCTCTTTTTTGATCCTTATCTTGTAGCCATGGTCCTCGTATAGTAGCAACGAAGTGTGAGTGGACGTGTTTTTAAAAGCGATTTAAAATTTTTGATCTATTTTTCCTAGTTTAAAAGTTTAACTTACCCCAGTGAAATTTAACCAAATTGAAAGACAGTGACTTTATTAAACCGGCTTCCAAAAGTATAATAGTGCAATATCCCACCTGTTTTATTTTTTATATTTCCTGTCCATTATCAATCCCCATTCCCATTTCAATGTATGTGTGCAGTCATTGTGGTGAGGTGCAACCGTAAATTTCACTTTGAGTGCACTACGGTTACCGAGAAATCGTGGAGAACCACGGGCGCAAGAAGGTAGGCATGGAAGTGCCAAGTCTGCAGAAGCGGCGGAGATGGTCAAAGTACTGCGGCTACAACTAATGTGGTAGTGGCTTTATCACCAACACCAGTAGCACAATCTGCTAAAAGAGTGCGTGCTGCCAACAGTCCCGATAATACACATACCAATTCTGATAACAACTCAGCTGTCGTAGCGGATATTAAACTGTTAAGAACTGAAATGAAAGATATTACGGCAAGTTTTGGTTTCTTAAGTGAAAAATACGATGAACTTAACACAAACATGGTAAAAAACAACAACCTAATGGAAAGCACACTAAAGAAATGAACGAATTAAGAGATAACAACAGGCAAAAAGACGAAATAATAGAAAACAAGCAATCACATATCAACTCTCTGGAACAACAAATGATTAAAAACAATGTCGATATTAGAAATATAGTATACCTCCCACAACACAGGAAATTGTAAAAGGAATAGGCAGAACTATTAATCACGAAATACAGAACAATGACATAACCGATATATACAGAACAAAAGCAAAAAAACCCCGGATAAATCAATAATAATTGCATCCTTTGCTTCTAATATGTATATGCAAAACACAAATTGCCAAACAAAAGTGCGCCTCTCGGTCTCTCAGACTGAAATCAATACTCCAAAACTCCACCAATAACAGCAATGCAGGTCCATCAATGCCCGAAGAGTGCGGCAAAAGTGTTGGCAAAAACAAATGAGAGCGCGATGCCGATATTGATAAGCAATGTAAACGATGTAATAACATAAAATAATTTCGCATTGTGTGTATTGAATTGCGAAATGCAAAAATATTTTCATCATAATGGAAAACACAAATGAAAACAATCATTTATATGTTAACTTAGATTGTAAGGTAGTACATGGTTTTAGCGGCATCAATTTAAATGAATTGAAAAAAACAAATTTTTGCTGTCTACACCATATAATTAGACCAATGAAAAGAAATTGGAATGCGTTCTGTATGAATATAAAAGATCTACTAAATTTTTTTAAAAATTATTATTCTTGTGGAAATAAACATTAAAAAAGATAAAAACAAATTTTTTAAGCTTGAGGGGATAAAATATGATCCTATAGAGTTTGATAGTGTATCTTGCGAATGTCTTCAAATAAGAATACCGGGCGAAAATAAGTACGTTTGTGGAATTTATAGACCTCCTGGTTCTAGTGTGGCAAATTTTAACAAGGAGTTTGAATATAGTCTCTCCCTAATTGATAAGAAGGACAATATCGTTATCATGGGTGATATTAATATAATATAAACGTTTGCGATTATAACAAAAATCATGTAAAAGGCTATCTTGAGATCGCGGCCTTAAATGGTTTGACTAATTTAATTAAAGTAAACTCTAGAGTAGATTTAAATAGAGGAGTATCCACTTTATTAGATCATATTTTAATACGCATTTTGAAAACTCTAATCCAAACGCGCTCTGTAGTAATCTATAGCGGTATATCAGACCATTACCGTCTTTTTTTATATTATGATATTGGGTCTATAACTAAGAGAGAGCGGTTTGCTTAGAGATGGCGTAACTTCTATTATTCCATTGTTATTATTCTATTGGAACATGCGTTGGAAAGCTACTGTCATTGTACGTCATTTCAGTATATGTCATTCATTTGAAGCGTTAACAACAATAACTTTTTTTTCACTCCCCTGGGTAGCCAAAAAAGTTTGAAGATGAAGAACTGGAAGCATTACTCTATGAAGATTGTTTTCAAACACAAGAAGAGCTCGCAGAATCTTTGGGTGTCACTCAAGCAGCCATTTCAAAACGTTTAAAAGCAGCTGGATATATTCAAAAGCAAGGAAATTGGGTTCCACATGAACTCAATCCGAGAGACGTCGAAAGGCAGTTTTGCATGTCCGAAATGCTGCTGGAACGCCACAAAAAAAATGATTCTTGCATCGGATTTTTACTGGTGATGAAAAATGGATCCATTACGACAACTCCACGCGCAAAAATCATATGTGAAACCGGGCCAACTAGCCAAATGGCACGAAGGTAATGCTCTGTATTCGGTGGGATCAGATGGGTGTGCTGTATTATGAGCTGCTAAAACCGGGTGAAACCATTAATGGACAACGCTACCGAACACAATTAATCCATTTGAAGGGAGCAGTAGCCGAAAAACGCCCAGAATATGCGACCAGATAATAATTTTCCATCATGACAACGCTCGGCCCCACGTTGCTATTCCGGTTAAGAACTATTTGGAAAACAGTGATGAGGAGTCTAACCCCACCCGCCTTATAGCCCAGACCTTGCCCCTTCTGACTACCATTTGTTCCGGTCGATGCAGAACGTCCTCACTGAAATACGATTCACATCAGAGCAGAATATTAAAAATTGGCTTGATTCATTCTTGGCTGCCAAGCCGGTGCAGTTCTTTTGGGATGGGATCCACAAATTGCCAGAAAGATGGAAAAAAGTCATAGCTTCAGATGGGCAATACTTTGAATAATACTATTGTACATGTTTTTCTTAAATAAACGTTCAAATTTTGAAAAAAAAAAAAAAAAACCGCACGGATTCAGTTATATACCCAATAACATAAATAGTTCAAACATCGAGAAAGGAAATGAAAACAAAACATCATATATCTGCAAGAAAAAAGTCGACGACTAACTGCCACTCTCTATTGACCAAATTGGATGTTGACACTTTGTATGAGAAATTGACTACACAAATACAAGATATCTACAAGAAATCAATGCTACATATTGTAAAATTATTAAATCCAAATACAAACAAAAGTCTTGGATGTCATACGAACTAATCCTCTATCGTAAATTGAAAAATAATCGCTTACACAAAATATTCGAATTAAAATACAAAAGTTTTAGAAACTATTTAAAAAAAACAATACAACAGTAAAAATCAAGCTTTTATAAAAACAAATTTAATAATACACGGTTGGACACACGCAAAACATGGAATCTGATTAACTCGATTATGGATAGGAAAAAAGTCAGCGTTGATAAAGTCATTGTTAAAAATTGCCCTCCTTATAAATGTTTAAGTGTATTAACGAATAAATTTAATGAATATTGCGCAGAACAAAAAATTCGAATTTTGCATAACTGTGACGCAACAACCTCAGATAATATTGGCGCCACGAAACCTAGCTCTATTTACGTAGAGTTTACAAACTCTAAGGAGGTACACGAGTGTTTGAGACATCTTGATATTAATAAATCTGTAGGATTTGATGGCATCAGAGCAGCTGAGTTGAAAACCCACGCTGACAAGTTTGCTCCAATAATTACGAAAATTTTAAAACATGAGTTTACATCAAGGGAATATTCCTGTTGCTCTTAAGACTGCTGTAGTGCGTTCTATCTACAAATGTGATTCAAAAAAGGATATAGGCACCTACAAGCCAATTTCGATCCTACCTGCAATTTAAAAATTTAGGAAGGAATAATAATAAGACGTCTGGTAAGCTTTATAGAACGTAACACCATTATATGGTACATAACAAACAATACGGATTTCAAAAAAACCAAAGTACTGGGAAGCTTCTTGGTGAATTTGCTAATGCAATTCATAAAAGCCTAAATAAAAATCACCATGTACTGGTGTTATTCATGGATTTAAGTAAAGCCTTTGATACCCTTAATCATCAAAAATTTATAGCAGGACTGGAGAAAATTGGTATTCGAGGTAAATTGGGTAACTGGCTAATGGACTACCTAAGCGTAATAACTTTGAAATTGAATTTGAATTTGAAATTGAAAATGAAAATAAGTACAGAAGTACAAAGGAAGACAAGTACGTAGTTCTCCAAGGATCTAAATTGGACCCGATACTTTTTGTTCTCTACTCAATTGAACTACTTCGTGTATTTAAGAACGCTATCCAATTTGCTATGCAAAATTGTCAACTTGAAAGTAATTCATGTTTTTGGTCATTTGTGTCGAAAATATAATTGGTTGTAGTCGAGTTTTTTGTATGTGTTCTTAAAAAGTTTTTTATGTGTATTACAATTTAGTTAATTACTCTTACCTAAGTAACCCCAGCATATAGGATTTGTTGATTTTTATTTAATAATTGTTGTTCTGTTAGGATTTTTTTGTTATCTTTTTTAAGTTATTTTTATTAGCATACATTGTCGGCTAATGTGGTACAATTGCCATCGGCCAATGTGATATATATATATATATATTTACTATCCACATTACTCACTTCAAAATTGCTGCGAATTATTGTTGCTTCCTTTTGTTTTGTGTCGTTAGAAAACATGCCAAAAAATTAAGAGGCGAAATAAGAAAATGGGACCCGGAAGATATGAGGAGAGCTCTACTATAAGTGCTGTCAAGAAACATGTAATGGGGATTCTTCTGGCAGCTGAATCATTTGGAATTCCACACACCACACTGCAACACATGGCTCGCAGTACCAAATCTGCAGAGGAGCTGTTGTCGACAAGTCATAAGCCAATATTCAACGAATCTATAGAAAATGACCTCGTTAGGTATATTTTAGAAATGAAGTCCAGATTCTGGGGGCTTACCAGAATAGACATTAGATCATTGGCTTTCCAAATAGCACAAAAAAATAAGTTCACCAAGTGGAACATCTTAAGACAGAGATAGCGGTTTCGCATGGGAAAATGTCAATGCATTCTTCGACTTATTGGAACAGGAGTACTCTAAGCACAACTTTCCAGCAGGTCGAATTTGGAACGTCGACGAAAATGGGTTATCAGTGGTGCAGTCAAAGCAGACAAAAGTGCTTGCCCAAAAGAGGAAAAACCAAATCTTCGTCTTTCCACGGAAAAACCATAATCTTCCCATCTGTCTGGATGGGTTCAAATATTTACTAAATAGCTTGAACATTTTTTGATAGATACAAAACGATAGAAAGACTATCCGGTTTTTTTGATTTTGGACGGCCATTATAGTCACACTAGAAACATAGGCCTGCTAGACCTGGCACGTGAAAATGCTGTTGTTATACTTTCTCTACCACCACATTCTACCCATAAGATGCAGCCACTTGACAAAGCATTCATTAAAGGTCTATTATAATGAACAGATTAGATTTTTCAGCCGTGAGAATAACCATGTAACCAAGTACCGGTTTATAACCTTATTGGAATATTCACTAAGACATATTTGAAAGTTCAGACCGGTCAAATCGCCATCAATGGATTTAAAACGACTGGAATATTTAATTTCGATAGATTCATTTTTACCGATGCTGACTTCATAGCTGGGGAAATGGAAAACGATTTGGAAGACTCTATTTCAACGGATATAATAGCGCACTCTTCTCTGCTTAGCCCCAACTTATCATTTTAAAATTTCTTGATTTTTGTTAACTTTTAATTAAGAAGGCGTTTCCTTACAATCTTTTCCCTTAGTTATATATGTAGGTATATTATTTAAATTAATCTTATCTACATAAAAGTGAAATACGTTTTTGCGGGGAGTTCTTCTTCATTTCTTTAATATGAAGAAAACTGCTGCCGAAAGTATTTTGGTGGAAGTTTATGGTGAACATGCGCTAGCTGAGCGAACGTGCCAAAAGTAGTTTGCACGATTTAAAAGTGGTGATTTTGGCTTGGAAGACGATGAACGTACTGGGCAGCCAAAAAAGTTTGAAGATGAAGAACTGGAAACATTACTCTATGAAGATTGTTGCCAAACACAAAAAGAGCTCGCAGAATCTTTGGGTGTCACTCAAGCAGCCATTTCAAATCGTTTGAAGCAGCTGGATATATTCAAAAGCAAGGAAATTGGGTTTCAATTGAACTCAAGCCGAGAGACGTCGAAAGGTATGTCCGAAATGCTGCTGGAACGCCACAAAAGGAAGTCATTTTTGCATCGGATTGTTTCTGGTGATGAAAAATGGATCCATTACGATAACCCCAAGCGCAAAAAATCATATGTGAAACCCGGCAAACCAGCCAAATCAACGGCAAAGCTGAATATCCATGGCGAGAAGGTAATGCTCTGTATTTGGTGGGATCAGATGGGAGTGCTGTATTATGAGCTGCTAAAATCGGGTGAAACCATTAATGGAATATGCGACCAGACACGAGGCAATAATTTTCCATCATGACAACGCTCGGCCCCACGTTGCTATTCCGGTTAAGACCTTGCCCCTTCTGACTACCATTTGTTCCGGTCGATGCAGAACGCCCTCACTGAAATACGGTTCACATCAGAGCAGAATATCAAAAATTGGCTTGATTCATTCTTGGCTGCCAAACCGGCGCAGTTCTTTTGGGATGGGATCCACAAATTGCCAGAAAGATGGGAAAAAGTCATAGCTTCAGATGGGCAATACTTTGAATAATACTATTTTACATGTTTTTCTTAAATAAACGTTCAAATTTTGAAAGAATTCCATATATTCCGTTCCTATGGTTAATGTTTTTTGTAATAAAAATAAAAAAAATAAAAATATTCTTTCATTTCAAAAATATTCTGAGGGCCAGAAATTGTAAAGCGGGTAATGTGTAATGTTTTTTGTAATAAAAATAAAAAAAAAATAAAAATATTCTTTCATTTCAAAAATGTTCTGATGGCCAGAAATTGTAAAACGGGTAATGTGGTATACTGTACTGGTAATACATAATATACCACAATACCCGCCAATTTTTTAATCGCCATTTTTTGGGTTATACAACATATTTGGCAACATTTTTTTTTTTGTCTGCTCAACAGACTTATATAATTACCTTTTTGAAGCCGATAACTAAGTCTTAATGACGCTTTTGAAATATAGTCAAAATAGTAACATGTACCATATACCACAATACCTGAAGTTCCTCTACTGTCTAGAAGGCAAGAGAGCAGCTTGTAGAACAACGAGGCGCCAATTATTATGTCTACTTGTTTTGCTTCGTAGAAAGATGGATCAGCTAACGATATGTTTTTGAGGATGCCAAACGAATTGCAGTCAAAATGACGATTTGGTTGATTTTCGGTAATAGATGGAAATATAAAGCAATGAAAAGTGCTGGTATAATTATTTACACGGGACTGCAACGTTATATTATTTTTTTGTCTGACAAAAGCGAAAGTGGAATTAATTCCACTAATTGGTATGTTTGTTGCAGCTCGCTTGTCTGCTAAAAGTTTGTCCAAACGAGAAGTTACGGAATTTATTTGTGAAGCAGAATAGCTTCCTGGGATAAGTTTACAGTATTTATCTCGTACTAGAACAAATACAGTTGCGAGAAATAAGAGAAGTTTTGATTGAGTTTTAATTTTATTTAAGATTGACGTTGAAATGTTACTTTAAGTATAAGTTAAAACTGCATTGTTAGGATCCATCTAAGAACATGTGTGATTGTTTGAGAGTGGAGGCGAGTATGTGGATTTGTTAGTCGGATTATCGCTTCTACGTCCTAAATGCAATAATGAATGATGACGGCCTTTGCATTGCTTGCAACCCTTAGATATACAGAACCTAGTAGAACGCCTTGACAACTGTATATGTTGTGGGCGTTTGAATTGCAAAATACACAGGGATTGCTGAAATTTGATATATTTGATGTAATGAGTGAATTTGTTTTTTGTTGAAAGTTGTTGCTGTTTCCTCTTACCCAAGAACGTAGACATTTCTTCCCACGATTTAATTAGGTTGAGTGGAGATTCTTGTTCCCATCTACTTTGGGTTTGCGCATCTAACTTGTTATCAATCAAGAATATGAGCAAACCGTCTGCAATTTTGAAGTGCACGGAGATGCGAATTGACCGAATCACTTAGTTCCCTCAGATTATACGCAGTTGCAGATGTTACAGCGCGAAGATCAAATAATTCTCTAATGTGAGCCTGAAAGATTAATCTATTGTTATTATAATAAATCTGGGTTTTAATAAATGATGTAGTTTTCAGAGGATATCTCAAACAATTCAATTGTTCGCAACGTTGAATCCGTTAAGCACGAAATTAAGTGCTGGAACAGAAACAATTAATGTCATGAACATGGACTAAAAATTGGGCCACTCTGTGTGTTGGCCAGAGAATTTCGATAGTTGGATATTGGGTAAATGTGCATTTTTGGTTTGAAGGACGGGGGTAACTAATGACTAATCGTGAGACTGAGGTAATACAAGCGTTTTTTTAGCACCGATTAATGTCAGAATTTTCGTTTTTACTTCACAATAATTTTTTTTTAAAATCAGTCCGCTTATCAAAATCAATTTCCTTTTGGTCGAGAATTTCGAGAGTTGTCTAATGCTCATCAAACTTCTCAGCCAATGACTCTACCATTCTAAGCCGAGTTTCTTACTCAGGTGAGGAAATATCATCAGGAGCAGATAAAAATAATGTTTTTAATTAAGTTCATTGTCCGATAACCGACGCGTGCTTGGTTTTCAAAATTGCAATTTCTTTTTCATTTGACATTGCAAAAGTAAACATGAGTAGAAACAAAAATAAAATTTATAATGCGGTTTTTCATATAAGAATCTTGTAATTGTCCTGTCGCGGTCCCCAATGTTTGGCAATCTAATATTTTTTAAACTGCATAAATTAAGACATTAAATAAGACACCAAAACATCGTTTTGTAATAAAGTTCACTTTAATGTACAATTTTTAAGATCCACAATTGATAACCACCATATGCAAAAGACAACAGAACAGCTGACGAAACAGTAAGATCATCGATCAGCAGCTGGAGACATCAACGGTCAGTTTGCAGACCTGGTCAAGGGAAAAACTCAAAGTTTAAGGATCTGGTTGGGTGAATGTTGTTGTCGTTCAGGTGGAGGTCGGAGTTTGTTGGGTCGGAACTGGTTTAGTCCTTGGGGTATATCGGTTGAAGAAGTGTGCGCTACGTAATTAAAGGCGGATTAGCAAGGTATGAAGTTGAAATGCGCAAACGTTTTAAAAGAAAATCTAGGCGCTCATATATCTCCCGCCATTGCCATGCTTTAGTCTCACCTAGGGATGCTGAATTCTTATAACAGGTTTTTACCAAATAAAGCCGTAGGGTGCCCGTGGTGTAGTGGTATATGCATAGACTCTGCAAGCAGAGGGTTGGGGGTTCGAATCCCGTGCGAGGCAATTCTCTTAAAAAGTCTTTTCATAGAATTTGTATGTAGTTATCTGTCAGAGTCAACTCTGACATGAAGGCATAATGCAATGATAATAACTTTTTGCCTGGGTAGAGGAAATTACACGGGATACAGCAGGAGATATCATTTCTCGAAAGTATGTTAATGTGTTGGATACTTCATAGGTGGCCTTCGAGTGTAGAGAAGGATCCTTAACCTTTTTTCAAGAGAAGAACAGAGCTTTTTACGCATAAGGACTGTATCTTGTGGGGAAGCCGAGTAGTGGTTCCACCGAAGTTCCAAATTTCGGTGCTGTAGACATTGCATGCCAACCACCCGGGAATAACTGTTATGAAATCTGTCTCATGCAGTTACATCTGATGGCCTAACCTAAATCAACAGATTGAACTAGCGGTTCGCCAGTGTCAGCGATGTCAGGAAAACAGGCCAAATCCTCCAGCTGCGGGACGACAATTCATGGACAGGGAGTTAAACTCTTGGTCTACCCTTTATATAGTTTTCGCCGGACCTCACAAGGGATATGTTTTTCTTATTGTTGTGGATGCAATGTCCAAATGGCTCGAAGTCAAAATTGTTGCAAACTAGTCAGCGACAGTTTAGAAATTAAAGAAATGCCATCCATGGGATACCGAGAAAGATCATTTCAGACAATAGAACGGCATTTGTGTCAGCAACTTACGATTTTTCATACAATTTACAACGGAATTAAATACCATAAATATAAATACCATTAAATAACAGCTCCTTACCATCCGTCAAGTAACGGACAGTCAGAAAGGATGGTAGGATATGTTAACTCTTCGTTATCTACTCTAGTGGACCTAGATATGCATATTTCTATTCAAAAAACACACAACGCCAAACACTATCACAGGGAAAACACCGATAGAACTTTAATGGGTAGAAGTTACGGCGGACAGTTTTAGACATATTGCACCCATGATAGTATAGATGAATTCTAAAACATTTGTGACTAACCGGTAAGTCAAAACGTTATAAGTTTTAATATCGGGGATGCAGTATTCATCCGTAATTACTTTCATGGACAACGATGGATAAAAGGAAACATAATGGAAATAACAAGACCCGTCTCCGATGTCATACAGACATGTGGACCAAATTCGAGAGCGGTATGATCAATAAACACTTAGTTTTGAAAAATCCGGAAAAACAGGTACCGAATATGTATACTGAGAGCAAGCCAATCGACTCAGCTACAGAAGGACCCTATCACAAGTTCCCGACTCCACCCCAAAACACCTAAACCATGCCTCACAAACTCCGACCGAAACCAACCCACATAGGACCCCATTAGCAGAAGCGGGAGCCACTATTCCCATCATAACAACATTGCCGACTTTCCAACAACCTTCACCAGCAGCATGTATGGTATGGTAGAGTATTAAAACCACCATCGCAATTCGCCCCCTAAGACCATACTAAGAGTGGAGGAATGTTATATAATAGAGTGTTGACAACACCTTATGAGATAGTCTCTGAAGTTGGCATTCATTCTGGCTGTCAGTTCATATATTGTGCTCACATGCGTTTCTTAATTGAATTTTATTAAATAAAGAACTGTAACAATAAAATAATATCTTGGGTATTGATTTATTACAAACTTATTCCTTTCAATTCAATCGATTTATTCAATACAATTACAATTTACAATTTATTCGCTTATTTCATCTTCTTTATTTATTCTATCTTTTATACAAACCACTTAAGGTGGAGATCCGAATTTTATTTCACTTGGCAATCAAACTGTTTAACCAAATAAAAATCTGTCGATCGCAGTCCCGCTGGCAATTGCTGACGACCTTAGACAGATGCTCATGAATGAATCAGATTGAGGGTGTGGAGGCGTTGTCGTGCAAAGTTGAGCAACTGAACAGAAACTAACTAAACTTGTTAGTTAAGTTAACTTGCTAAAGCTCTTGCTTCACACGCAATCAGTCTTTCAAAGGCACACATTTCGTCCGGAAAATCGCATCTGTTGAATGCTCCTGCCCAAGATTTAATGCCGAGGAACAAGATACTCCACTGGATAAACGAAGAATGCGCTGCTGGAACTGCAATAAAATAGGACATCTTTAAAGGCAATGTAAAGAACCGGTGCGTCGAAAAGGCTGCCCTCATTGTGGTAACAAGCAAACAGACTCAAAAACAGGCAGAAACGGGTAACAAGAAGCCGGGGTGGAAGTAGACGGCCTCAGGACCATCACCCAAGTCTCGAGAGCAAAACAATGCAATGAAAGCCTTTTCGTAGAATAAATCACGGCCTCAATCAACGAGAGGGATGTGGTACAGATATCCTGGTTGCATAACACCAGCAGTTACAGCTACGGGAGAAACGGCTAAGGTATACTAGGTGGTGTGAAAAGTAACCTCCTTGACCGCCAGAATGCGCTGCTACTGCAAAAAAAGGTTATGGCGCCTTGAAGTCCGTTCATATTCAGGCAGACATGCCAAATTTCAGTGCGATACTGTCTTTAGTTTTGTTTTTACAGCTGATTGTTGTTGACGTGTTTGGCATGATGTTGAGTATGGACAAAAACGATTTTCGTTCTCTCATAAAACATTATTTTTTGAGAGGTAAAACGGCGAAGGAAACAAAACAAAAGTTGGATAAATATTATGGGGCTAATGCTCCGTCAGATTACACCATCAAATATTGGTTTCGAGAGTTTCGTGGTGGCCGCAACTCCACTGCCGATCAAGTCCGCAGCGGCAGGCCCTCAAATGCGGTTACAGAGGACAATATCAAAAAAATACATGAAATGGTGTTGGCTGACCGGAAAGTGAAGGAAAGCGAGCTAGCAGATACCACAAAGATTAGTAGTGAGCGCACACGCCATACTTTGGGCAATATTCTGCATATGAAAAAGTTATCCTGCCGCTGGGTGCCGCGCATACTCACTCCTGACCAAAAACACGAACGCAAGAGCACTTCGAAAGAGTGTTTGGACTTGCTGATGCGGAATCAGGCAGACTTTTGGTGTTGATTGGTAACTGTTGAACACCAGAGAACAGAATGAGTGCCCGGCAATGTACTGAAGCCGGAACGAGTGCTCCAAAGCGGCCGAGGGAGGCTCGATGGGTCGGAAAGGTTATGGCGTCGGTTTTCTTTGATTGTCAAGGCATACTCTTGGTGGACTACCTCGAAAAAGGAAAAGCCATCAACAGCGAGTATTACTGTGCATTATTGGAGCGATTGAAGGCCGATATCGCTGCAAAACGGCCTCACATGAAGCGAAAAAAATTTTGTTTTTGCAAGACAATGCACCGGTGCACAAGACCATCGCAACCATGGCTAAAATCAGGGACTTACGGCTCCAATTGCTGTCGCATCCACCGTATTCGCCCGATTTGGCTCTCTCGGACTATTATCTCTTCCCAAACCTCAAAAGATGGCTCATCAATAAAAAATTCAGCTCACGCGAGGAAATCATCGACGCCACGGAGGGGTATTTTGCAGACCTTCCGGAAAATTACTTTTCGGACGGGACCAAGGAGTTGGAAATTCGCTGGAATAAATGTATCAAACTTAAAGGAGACTATATTGAATAAAATAAATAAACATTTAAATTTTTTTTTCTTCACATATGGTGAAGTCCGCATAAAAAATCACATGGCCGAAGGAGTCTTTTCTTACGTTTTTCTGGTGGCATATACGGCGAGTGTATCATTGGTACGGATTTTATGAAAGAACATGGACTACTAGTAGACTTTGGGGCACAAATCCTGAAATACGGAAACATAGAGATACCAATGGTATACATAAACGCTAACTCTTCTGTCGTAAAAGTCGTTATCTGCCGAAATCAGGTTCTAGAGCCTTAGTCGGAAGCAATTATTCGGGTAAAAGTGGATGGTGGACTATCTATTTGATGGAGCCAGAACAACCAAAGAACAACATTTTTCCTGTGAGGATTCTGAATCCAAAGACATTCAGCGTAATTGTGAATAAGGGAGAGATAATTAGAAAATGTGCACTTATTGAGGCTATATCGACCACAACGGAAAAAAGTTGTGCAACCCTGGTCCAGAGTATGAAAATGAAAAACAAAATCCTCAATCTCTATAATTTGGATCAAGAGCAGCAGACAAACTAATCGGTGAATATGCTGATATATTTGCTACATAAAACGGATAATATGGGCATCTCCAGTGGTCCTCGTGAAGAAGAAAGGCAGACGAACTTTTATCTTGACTACCGACGTCTCAACGATGTCACTTAAAAGCTACCCACTTCCGAGAATCGATGACATCGACGAAATGATTTTCAACTTTTTACTTAAAGAGCGGTTACTTGCAGATATAGATAACGTTAGGATCGTGAGAAAACTGCCTTCGCTACAGGAACCAGACTTTGGTATTTTACAGTGATGTCGTTTGGACTGTGCAACGCTCCGGCAACCTCCGAGCGATTAATAGAACGAAAATTGCAAGGGCTCACTTGGAAAACCTGTCTGGACGTGTATCTGGACGAAGTTATAGTCATAGGTAAGACGTCCGAGGAGCATAAAGAAAACCTAAAAGAAGTGTTTGAAAGGCTGTGAAGCGCTCATTTGACGCTGAACCCAGAAAAGTGTGCGGAAGTAATAAAGAAGGCAAAGACCGCGGCAGTACACCCACATTCTAATGGAATGGTCGAGTGGTTCAATCGGACCTTGAATGAGCATCTGCTAGGGTCATCAGCAACTGCCAGCAGAAGCGGGATCGACACATACCCCGCGGTCATAGTTCAACAGGACACACACCATCCGAGATTTTATTTGGTTAAACAGTGCCGTTGCTAAGCTAGCAAGCAACAGCACGAAGACTAGGTACGACATCTAAGTGAAATTTTCCGGCTTCAACAAAGGAGATCTGAAGTGGCTGTATAATCCTTTGCGTAAATCACCAAAACAGGGTGATAACTCGCATTAACGAAGTTGTCTACCCTATCCAGCGTGGCGTTCGAGGAAAATTGAAGGGGGTCCGTTTGGTAACAATGTATCATTTTAACGGAACAATGAATGACGAAGTTGTTCGGCACGTGTAACTGTAATTGTAATTGTAATTGTATTGAATAAAGCCATTATATTGAAAAGAATAATTTCTATCATATGTACCCACACAAACATTTTACAATACCTAAAATTTATCAGAATTAAAAAAAAAAAATATTATTGTTAAAGAGATAAAAATGTATTTTTATATAAAGTTGATTAAAAGGAAAATAATATTTTTTGAATAAAAGTAAGGTCACATTAGAACGTATTATATGTTGGTGTTAATGTCATCTATGTACGATTAGAATGCAGCATCATCTACTACGAATCCATAGATCGCATATTTACAAACCCCTACCAACTTCAGCTATCTCCTCTTTTTTGTAAAAAATAATTTCTGGGCGCTCGGTCATTTTCTTTTTGACAGTGACATACCACCTTAATCAAAAAAATTTCGGAATTTATTCAGAAAATTAAATATACAAGTTTATTCATCTAAATCTATATTGTCCCCTTCAAAGTGGGGATTACTTTGACTGCAACACACTTATGCCAGTGCTTGATCCTAACCTCGAAACATTTTTTATTTTCGGTTTTCGGTATGTCCATCAGTGCTTCCTTACTGCGATTTTCGGCTGCTGCAACGCGTTCCCCGTAGTGATTTTTTAATCAACTCGATTGAACAGAAACGAGTCACAGGGAGCTAAATGGTGGCTGCTGGAAAAAATACGAATAATGATGGCACTGTGCGACGGTGCGTTATCATGGGGCAAAATAAATGAGTTTTGTTCCCACAAATCTGGTCTCTTTCGGCGAATTGCTTTACGCAAACGTCTCATAACGCTCAAATAATACTCTTTTTACTGTCTGGCTTTCTGGCAAAAATTCATGATGCACTACACCGTGAGCATTACCTTCTTTTTTGATTGAAAACGATGTGGTTTTTTTGGTCTCGGCTCATTTGGTGAACGCCATTCACTTGCCTGATGTCTGGATTGTGTGTTGGATTGTCGGATTGGTGGATGGGATTCAGACTCGCAAATCATCTCTTGCGACGTCAACACGGTCTCTTTTTTGCATGAAGTTGAGGTCCTTTGGCACCAACTTTGCTGCTACAAGACGAAAACCCAAATCATTAACCAAAATGTCTTAGGCGGATCCATAGGAAATGTTCAAGTCCTCCGCTATCTCTCTGATGGTCGGTTTCCGATGTCTATGGTTTGCCACTGCGTTCATCATCTTCGATTGACTCACGACCACTTTTGAACCGTTCATGCCACTGGCAAACGACCGTTTTCTTTAGAGAATCGTTGCCGAACCACTTTTCCAACATTTCCAACGTTCGCGCACCATTAAATCCGTTTTTTATGCAAAATTTAATACAAGTTCGTTGTTGCAAATTTAAATCCATTTCTAAAATTGTAAAAAATCGCCAACACACACAGAGATAGATATACTCTTGGCAACGTAACTTTTGCAAATGTCAAGCTATGACGCTAAGATTCAGAGAAAATGTCAACAACAGGTGTACCAACTTAACAAAAAAAAAAAAAACATAACTGAAATCGCAACAATAGGAGCGGCATACGATGGTTATTCCTTTTTTTTTTTGTTCAAGGTGGTGTATATCACAAAAAATAAAGATAACGATTTTAATGAAAAGTGTACAAAATATAAAAGAAAATTTTATTAAAACACGTATACATATGGTCCAACATATACATACATCGTAAATTCTGGACAACGTCTGTCTATCGCCGTCTATCTACCGCCGTCACTAGTCCTAGTACTCCGTACAGGAAGAGCTCTGCAGTGCTCTTTGCTCGTCAACAAAGTTCATCAACAGCTATACAGAGGTGGCCGTGGTGTAGTGGTATATGCATAGATTCTGAAAAAGTCTTTTCATAGAATTTGTATGTAGTTATATGAAAATCCCGTCGGCGTCAATTCTGACATGAAGGAATAACACTTATATGAAATAACAACTAGTACGTACTAAGACCCACTGGTTGAGGAAGCACTGGCTCCAGTTTGACAACCGCCTCTGGGAAAAATATCGAAACCTAATACACCTGAATCTCAAAACTACTACACCACCCGCCCGCGCCCTGGAGAAAAGCCAGTAAAAGGGTATTCATATCCCCTTGGGGCGCACACGGAATTATAAAAAAAAATAAACAATCGGATTATCAACCATATCAAAAATTTTTCTTCATCATCTAACACCCAACGTCCACAATCAGGACCATCCAACCATCAGGATCAAGCAAAAAACGATCATTCACCAGCAAAATACGCCGACGCTAGTAATATCAGGTTTGTTCCCTTAATTCAGTGGTTAAAATAAATAACTTAAACTAAATAGCTTAAATAACCCAGAAAAACATATTCTATCAAGTTCGTAAGTATACATGGTATATATATATATTTATATAATAATAATAATTTTTTTTTGAATTCCAAATATATATAAACCGGCAGCGATTCTGCCAATAATCAAAAGACTAACATAACATTTGCTTAAAAACTACACCTAAAATACTATTAATCTGCTAACATAGAGCTTCTTCTTCCTACACGTTCTCACGGCTGCCTTCGACTGCTCCGTGCTTCCACAGGTGTCTCAGGTTGCTGCATGCAGCTGCAGGTGTACAGGTGTCTCGTGTTGCTGTATGGCAATGCTCAATGTACGTGATGGAATGTAGTCATCTCATGTGCTCGTGCCAAATCATGTAGTGATGGTGATGGGAAACAAGACTTGTGGCATAAAGTATTATGTTAACTCCTCCGCTCTTTAATACTAACGCCCTCATTTGCGTGTTAAAAAAGCGGGATTTGATTTATACGAAGTATTTTTGGTGACGGTTTTTCCCTTTGGATGTTATGCGATAACTTTGCCTCTGCAACTCTTTCTTCCACGTCTTATTTATGATCTTGTATTATAGGATTTTATGTAGGCTTAGGTTTAGGCTAAGCTTGTCTTAGTTTACATCGTCTGATCGTGAAATAAGAAGTATTACCAATGATGATATAGTAAGATTCGTAATTAGTCCTTTGGTATTTTTATCCTCCAATGTTTTTATAATTTCCGGGTTTTGAGCATTAATTTCATTGATCATTTCCCATGAGAGATGTTTGTGTGTGGAGCAGGTTAGCGAAATCATCTGGACTATTGCTGGCAGTGGTTTTGTTCCGGATACTTCTTTAGAGGTGTAGATTTGATTGTGCGTTTTCACTGTTGAGTTTTGATGTCGAATTTGGAAAGTTCCATTTAGATCGAATGTTCTGTCATCCACTTGTACATGGCCACTAAAGTTGTTCAGGAATAAGGTGTCGGGTAAAATCTCCTCAACCTGGGAAACGTGTTCATTGTTGATTTTCATACAATTGGCTGGTTTGCTCTTAAGAATGTGTGCCGTGCATGTGTCATTACTTATATCTATTATATTTTCCTTGTTACAAATAATAATTTTATTTAAACGTTTATATTTACTTCTTATATAGTGAGGTTACATTTTCAATAGGCTTTTTTTGACAGATTGCGCATGACTGCTATCAAACTGCTCTGTTATTTTTCTTCAGTATCGTTTGGCAAGTCATCATGGAAAGTTTCACACCACAACAGCGTCTCCAAATTGTTCAGCTGTATTACGAAAATCAATGTTCTACGAGAAATGTTTTTTGTGCGATTCGAGGAATTTACAAAATTCAACGATTTGAATATGCGTAATATTTTCACTCAATGAAAATCCGGTGTTTTATAGTGAAATTTTGTTCAGCGATGAACCCCATTTAGGCTCAATGGATACGTTAAGAAACAAAATTGTCGTAAGAGTACCAAGAGCTACCATAACATCCATTAAAAACAACGATATGATGTGGTTTATGGGCTGGTGGAATCATTGGTCCATATTTCTTTAAAAATGCGGCAAATCAGAATGTTGCCGTCAACATTAACCGTTATCGTGCCATGTTACCGGACTATGTGCTTCCTGAAATTCAAGCACATTGTCTCGGTGAGCTCTGATTTCAACAAGACGGCGCTGCGAGCAATACAGCGCGTGAAACAATGAACTTGTTGAGAAATCATTTTGGCGAGCACTTAATTTCACGTTTTGCTACGGTAAATTAGCCGCCTAAATCATGCGATATCACATCTTTGGACTATTTTCTCTGGGAATGTGTAAAGTCTCAGGTCTTCAGGAATAACCCAGCTACAACTGACGCTTTGGAAGTCAACATTACTCGTCTTATCCGCGAGATACCAGTCGCTATGCTCGAACGAGTCGCCCAAAATTGGACCTTTCGCATGGATCACCTCAGACGTAGCTATGGCCAACATTTACATAATATCATTTTGAAAAAGTAAATGCCATAAATTGTTCTTTTAACCTATAATAAAAATTTTAAGTTCACTTTCAAATTTATGTATTTTATTTTACATTATAAATCAAACCTCACGATGAATGACCCTATACCTAAAATAACATCTTTGCTTTATGTATGTTATACTTTCGAAACTAAGTTTATTAACTTTATTATTTGTTTTAACCGATTTTAAAAATAATGTTTTACAGATCTCGAAATTAACAATATAAATTATATTTGAGTCATTCGAGGCTAACTTAATGTTTGCAAGTTCAATTGCTTCATCTTAGTTTGTAAATGGTACATTTTCTTCTTTTAAGTGTTTATTTATGATATGCATTTCTTGTTCAATAATATATGTAAATGAGTTTACAACGTTTCACGCTTATTCAATATTTATTATTTCATCTTTGATAATACTTATTAGGGCTTTTAATTTAAGTATATGGTAAGCTCGGTCTTAATATTTCCTTCGTTTACTTTTTTAATTGTATTCGTTATATTTCTTAGTTCCTCTATCTTATTCAGTGTGAGTTTATTCAATATTACTTGATTATTGTTATTTAGTAGGACATTATTAATTTTGCTTTTGATTATTTCGATATCAGAGTGGTCGGGGCTACCGGCAATCCTCTTCCATGTACAGCCAATGAAAATGAGGGATCATTTAGACTTTGTGTTTTTCGTTGAAAAGAGCTGATCAATGTGATCGATATTTACATTTATATCGTATGTTAGGAAAGGACATAGAGAATGTTTAGGTTCCATTTTTGTTGCTTTTGTTTGAAAATCCTTAGCAATCTTCCTATACTCCTGCAGGTCTATTGTATGGATTAATTTAAATGTTCCAGTTTGAATTTTCGCTAATCCTGCTTCTAGGGTTGCGGGTTGCGAGCTTGTCTAGTCAAGGAGTTGAGTCTCCGCGTTTGTCCGTCGTAGTAAAGTCATTATTATCATATACAGCATAGTAGAACAGCATTGTCATCTTTGGGGTGAGCGGCTAGCGGGTGACGCTTCTTTTCCTTAATTGTTGTACGGCTACTCAGGGGCCCTTTTAAATGTTTCTCACACACTTGGTTTTGGACCGACGGTTAGTTTTATATTTTTACGTGTTTTTTTTCGCACTCCGTTAATCACTGTCTTGTTAGGTTGTTAGCGGGACCGTGTACTTTAAATGGAAAAACGCGTGTTTTGTTTTACTGGCGAACACTTATGATACACTTTTTTAACACATGAAAATGAAAAACTGCCGGTCCCTGCCGGGGCTCCAATTAAAAAACTTTAGACAAAGTTTTAAAAAAAATTTATTTAATTTCAAATATAGACCGGCAGCGATTCTGCCTATCAAAAGACTAACATAACATTTAATTAAAAACTACACCTTAAATACTATTAATCTGCTGACACAGGCATTCTCACGGCTGCCTTCAACTTCTCCGTGCTTTTACAGGTATCTCAGGTTGCTGCATGCGGCTGCTTGATGTATGTGATGGAATGTGGTCATCTCATGTGCTCGTGCCAAATCATATAGTGATGATGACTGGAAACGAAATTTGTTGCATAAAGTGTTATGTTAACACTTTAATATAATATAATTAATATAAGCTGGCATGCATTGAGATATCTTGTGAGAAGAATTGATTGTGTTTTTTAATCGTTGCATACATACGTCTGTTTGGGTTTAAGTCGGTGCTGCCGTCGAACTTTTCAATATTTTGTAAAACCTTTTATGAAAAAGTGTTTGCAATCTGGGTTTTGAGTTTTCCATTGGTGTTTTTTTCTTCCATTTACCGGTCGAAGTACGGCTATCCTTAATAGCGTGATCTCAGTCACTTGTACACATTCGTGAACACTTAGTTTGGACTTTCATTGGTTTTGGTAGCCATTTTAACTTTCCCGTTTCGTATTATTCGCATGATTTGACCATGAGCACATTAGTGGAATTCATTCATGCGGCTGACCAATTGGACAAATATGCTGCTGAAATTCGCGAAACGCCAGAGACACAGCATACTTCAATCACTTTTATGACTAGGAAAGTAGAACTTTCGCTTTGTGCTCGCCTGGGTTCCAAGGATGCAGAAACCTTTGATATTGAGAGTTTTGAATAAAAATATAAATTATCCAACGAGACATTCAACATCCCAAGCTCGGGGAAGAAGAGAAACTTTTCATCTCCCATCAAAGACTAGATTGATTGCAAAGAGCTCCCGACTCCCTTTTGGCACAGAAGACGGTCTTTGGCTGCGTTTTATCGGGGCCTATACCGATCGTCGTCAACTACTTTAGCACTTTTGTGTTGGTGCAAGACATCTCTGATTTAGGTACGCAGATCAGACAGTTTTGGGAGCTGGAAGAAGTTGGAGAGCGGAAGCAAATTTTGTCTGCTGAAGATAAGTTTTGTGACAACCTATATGACGAAAAAACCTATAGAAATGTTGATGGAAGATATATTGTTAGGCTGCTATTCAAACCTACAAACTCCTAACAAGATTTGGGCGTGTCAAAGAACATTGTTTTACAGCAGTTTTTACGAAACGGCACGGTTTCTTCTTATTATTTCCCCCACCACGCAGTGTTGAAGCCTGAAAGTGCCTCAACGAAACTTCGTGTGGTTTTCAACGCTTCGAAACCATCTTCCAGTGGAATAAGTTTAAACGATGTTTTGCATCCAAGGCCAGTTCTTCAACGGGATCTTACCTCTTTGATTGTTCGGTGGAAAATTTTCATTCTACATTCTGATGATACATCTTTTCAGCGAATTTTTTGTCGAAGTGAATCCAATTCCCGCATGGTAGATTATGAGTTGTTAACAGTTATCTTCGGTGTCAATTGCTCTTCGCACTCTTTTGCGATTAGCTGAAGATGAGAAATTGAAATATCCACTTGCCTCGAAAATCCTTAAGTCAGAGTTCTATGTCGTTGATGTGCTACCGCTCGAAAGGCTCAAACGCAGCTCATAGAAATGCTTGAGTTTGCGGGGTTTCCTCTACGCAAGTGGACTTCAAATACGCCATCTCTTTGAATCACTTGCCCCCCAGCCATGTTTTAAGCGAATACTTTCTAAAAATCGACAAGAATAGCACCACAAAGACACTTGGCATTCGATGAAATGCCAAAGGGGATTTGTTCCATTATGCTGCTTCGCCAATCCGAATATCGTTAGATCCAACCAAACGTAAAGTCTTTTCTCACATTGCGCAACTATTTGATCCAGCGGGATGCCTGGCTCCAATAGTCGTCATTGCCATGTTGTTGATACAATCTATTTGGGTCGAAAAAACTGAGTGGGACGAGAGCCTCCAGCGTAATAGCCTTGCGAAATGGAAATACTTTGTTAACGCATTGCCAGACATTAATCGGATCTAAATATTAGGTTGGGTTGGGTTTTCCCCATAGATAAAGTTAGAATTTCACGGATTCTATGATTCGTCTGAGAAGGCATATGCTGCCGCACCATATACTCGAGTTAAGACTGCAAACGGAACGATATCTTCATACCTGGTCTGTGCGAAAAGTAAGGTAGCACCTATTAAACCAATGTCAGTTCCTCGCTTAGAACTGTGTGGAGCTGCTCTACTTTTAAAACTTATCCAAGCGTTGCTTTAACATCTTCCGGTTGATTCTTATAAAACGTTTCTGTGGACGGATTCTGCTATAGTTCTCTCGTGGTTGAATAACCATCCAAACACTTGGAGGGCTTTCGTAGCAAACAAAGGGAGACGCGTCAAGTCGGGAGATAACCCAGCCGATAAGGCGAGCAGAGGAATCTTACCCAAAGAATTGCGGGACAGTATGCTATTATGGATTGGCCAAGCATGGTTGAAGAAGCCCTAAAAAGTACGGCCAACGAGCATTCCAAACTCACCATGTGAGGAGCTCGAAGCCAAAGTTGTCTCCTTCGCGGTTCAGCTCATACCACCCGAAAACGTGTTTCGTTTAGTCTATCAGGTCCAAAAAGGATTCGAAGGTATTTCCTCACGACTTACTCACACACACGACTCAATTTTTGTGAAGATTATGCTCTCTCAAAAATTTCATTTCGCTAACGAATATTTAGCTCTGTCCGAGTCTCGAACCATTTCTACGAAAACTTAAATTTTATTCCTCAATCGCTGGATTCGAGCTCCATTTTACAATTGAATGGGAGGCTTTCTAACGCAAATCTTCCCTTTTATGAGCAAAATTTCATTATATTGCCATACGGCTCTCATTTCACTAAGTTGCTCGTTCAGTTTGTTCATGAGCTCTCTCTTCATGGTGGTAACGCCTTCATGATGCGGGTGATTAGACAAGCCTGTTGGGTTCCAAAACTTCAAAATTTAATAAAAACCTGTGTACGACGATGTAAAGTCTGTGTTATTCACAAAAAACAATTACGAACCGAACTAATGGCCGCTCTTTCAGCTGAAAGATGTACCTTCATATACATCGGAATCGATTTTGCCTCGATTTTGTTCTCAAAAGTTTTAGGGGCTGCAGCTTCCAGTTGACCAAAGGATACGCCTGCTTGTTTATTTGATTTGCTACCAAGGACATACATCTAGATGCTGCGAGTGATTTATCGTCCGAAGTTTTTCTGGCAGCATTTGAACGATTTGTTGCTAGAAGAAAACTTCCCACAGAAGGCAAATGTAGTTCTGCAAAGAGATTTCGAAAAATTCCTGTCATCTATTTCAGATGTAATTCAGAGAAGGTTTACTATTCAAGGCTTGACTTGGAATTTCATTCCACCTGGCGCACCCCACATGGGGGCTTATGGGAAGCCGGAGTGAAAAGTTTTAAGACTCATTTCTGAAAACTTGTCGATTCCCATAAGTTTACTTTGAAGAATTCTCAACTTTATTGACTTGGATAGAGTCCTGTCTTAACTCGCGTCCAATTTCAGCAATGTCAAACGATCCCTCCAAGCTTCTGGCCTTGACACCAGTTTATTTTCTTTGAGGCAGTCCCTTATTGACCTTTTCCTTCTCTCTCCTAAACCGCTGGTAGAAGCTGAAATGCCTCCAGCAACAGTTCTGCCGTCGATGGAAGAACGAGTATCTGAAAGAGCTCCATAAACGTCACAAATGGCAATTCCCTCGAGAGAACGTTAAGGTAAACGACCTCGTAGTGATAAAGCAGGAGAACCTGCTGTGCACTGAGTGGCAGTTAGGTCGCGTTATCAAGATATCTCCCGGGACCGATGGTGTTTTAAGGTATATTGCCAACATCTTAAACACCATCACAATTCTCTCAATAAGAATATGCAGATATCCAATGCATGCTTATTTGAACAATGTGTAGATTTTGTTCCAAATACTTTAGATGAAGTATCTATAAACTGAAGTTGCTTTAATGAATGGGTTATTTTAAACCCAGTTTCCAGTTTCTCATGAATTTAAATTTTTAATATTAATAATAATATTCACTGAATTAACGATACAACCTTTTAGTTTTAAGTTATTTAAAACATAATTATTTAAGCTCAACTCGTAAATATCTTATTCGCTTTTTGTAATTCGTTAGCGATACGCCAAGGGGGCCGGCAAAGCTGATGCCATCTATGGACGAGTAGAATGCAGCATCATCTAGTACAAATCCATATATCGTATATTTACAAACCCCTACCAACTTCAGCTATCTCCATCTTTTTTTTGTAAAAAATAACTTCTGGTCGCCCGGTCAAAGATAAATATTTTAATGAAAAGTGTACAAAATATAAAAGAAAATTTCACTGAAACACGTATACATATGGTGTCATTTAGTTTGGAATATCTTTGAGAGACACACACGCCTGGAGATGTCCTAGATTTTTTTTAGTTTTCAGGGGTAAATAAGACTGGCAGAGTCAGAAGATAATGACTTGAACCGATGACAGCGTCCAACTTCCAGTTAGGGGACGTTCAGAAAATCGCCATAGGACTTCACAGCAGGGGGGTTTGGCACCTGAATTAATACGATCCACAATATGGTGATAACATCAGAGTAAAACGGTATGTAACACGGCATGATATAAATACCGGGAGGGTTTTTTAACTTGAGACATCCAAATTACTCGAAAAATACGCGATATCGCGAAAAATGTTTCAGACAAAAGTCATAAGGTTCTGAAGGGGACATAAGATGGTGACCACGAGTTTGACCTTGAGCCCCATTTTCAAGGTCAAACGAAGGTCACTTTTGATTTTTTAATGTGAACCCCTGTTTTTTTTACAGATTCGTAATTTGCGTGAAAAATTACAATTCTTTTACATGAAACACTTTTTCCAAAAATGCGTTCTTTTCCCGTCAGAGGGCGCCATTAAACTTAAGACATCAACATTACTCGAAAGGTACGAAATTTCAGACAAAAGTCACAAGGTTCTGAAGGGGACATAAGATGGTGACCACGAATTTGACCTTGAGACCCATTTCCAAGGTCAAACGAAGGTTACTTGATTTTTCAAATGATAATTCCTGATTTTCATTGCTCAGTCGTATTGCTCGTAGGCTTGTCATTTGTTTTTACAAACTGCGTTTATCATAACCATTAATTAATTAGAGTGGGTCCGCTTGCCTGCCACTGTTGAATTATTGAATTCTTCCCATTTCGACGTTTATTTCCCGAGACTATTTCAACACATGCTCCAAAATGTGACCATTCACTTCAATACACTTGTCTATCCGCGCTCTAAATGAACCAACAGAACTAAGAAGTATTTTTGGCATAATTTTCCGGCAAGCTTCAGTTATTCGTCTTTTCATGTCCTCACGTGTTGTGTCCGTAAACCTCACTTTTTAAGTAGCCCCACAAGAAGAAATCAAGTGACGTAAGATCAGATGATCTAGCAGGCCATTGCCTCGGACCCCCTCGTCTGATCCATCGTTGTAAGCATTGTTTAATACGCCCCGGGCTACTTGGGAATAATGGACTGGGCAACCATCATGTTGACACCACATTGTTTGTCACAACTCCAATGGCAGTTTTTCTAGTAATACTGGAAGATGGTCCCGCAAGAAGTTTGCATACTTTTCGCCATTCAAGCTGACTTCAATAAAATATGGTCCTATTAATTTATCCCCAATAATTCCCGCCCAAACATTAACATTCCATGGGTGCTCGCGTTCAACTTGTCGAAACCTAACAGGGTTTTCGGTAGCCCAGTAATGCATATTATGTCGATTGACCATACCGTGATTGGTGAAAGTCGACTCATCAGAGAATAACACCTTGACGAAGAAAAGGGGGTCTCGTTCAATTTGCTGAAGTGCCCATTGACAAAAGGAAACCCGGTTGCGAAAATCTTCACTACAAAGTTCTTGATGCATTGAAACATGATAAACAGAAAGTCGTTTGAGAAATTCCTGATTCACCACTTATTTGGCGAGTGCTAATGTGAGGATCGTGTGCAACGCAGCTAACACTGCTATATCATTGTCCTCAACAGCCACCCTATCTGACCGACTCCTTTTCTTTGGTTGCACACTTTTTTCACCAGTGAATTGTTGGATGACCCAGCGCGCGATGGTATCTGGTCTGGGAAACGTTGGGCGTAAAGAGCAACAGCACCATCGATGTTCCTTCCACTTTTTCCATAAATCAATATCATTGCAATTTTCTCTTGAATTGAAATAGCCTGCATTATTAATCTGGAAAACGTTACTAATAATAATCAGTTCCTCAAACAAATATCGAACTTCTAAATGAAGTACAGTTCCGTGCAAATAGAAAAGAGAGGCAGAGTGCACATCATACACTCTCAGTTAAGTTTAGGACAATTTGTCTCTATCTGAAATTTATTTGAGTTTTAACTTTACTCGAGGTAATAATGACTTCTTCAAAACAAATCTCGACCTTTTAACACCCTAACAACGTTAGAAACCGATTAATGATTTAGGCGTGCCAGTACAGTGGTATCTAGAACTGAATGAATAAGACCTTTGAGACAAAGTCGTGTGCCCCATTGAGGAATACGACTGAGCAATGAAAATTAGGAATTATCATTTGAAAAATCAAAAGTAACCTCCGTTTGACCTTGAAAATGGGGCTCAAGGTCAAACTCGTGGTCACCATCTTATGTCCCCTTCAGAACCTTGTGACTGCTGTCTGAAACATTTTTCGCGATATCGCGTATTTATCGAGTAATTTGGATGTCTCAAGTTAAAAAACTCACCCGGTATATATTTTTTAGTAGTACAGTTGAGAGTGGGGACAAGAACTATCCCATCCGGCAAGATAAACCTCGCATTGCGTGCATGCTACGCTTCTCACACTCGGCTAGCCCTTCTCTTTCCATTTCCGTTTCCCACCAAATGTCCATATACACGATCATTCCTTCCTTTTGTTATCCTGATATTCTATTCACATCATAAATATACTAAAATTGATGGCAAACTTTCCAGATATTGGAAAATCAAAACCGGTTTTCTCCTGATCGCCCCTATCCGTTCGACATGTCCATGAATACGGGTGAATTGTCAACAATGTCAAAATTTAAGAAGTGACGTCTCCCATATAATTTTTTTGCCAGGAGAGCATGTTCTGAAAAAATGTAAATTACAATTCATGAATAAATTGGATTATTAGATTAAATGGAAAGTACATATATGTATTATAATTCAATTCTTGTGTTAATTTTTCGTAAGAAGTAATAGATAAGGATTAATCATTATTTTGATTGTTTTTATTTGTGAAAATATAACTTTACATAAACCTTTTGAAAAATTGAATTTAAAATATTGGTAATAGCAACAAACAATATAATAAACAAAGTAAAAAAATATTGTGCTTCATAAGTCTATTTGGTACAACAGAGAATTGACTAATTTAAAAAAAAAATATATATATATGGGTGTGTCTGGACACATTTAGCTCAGAATAGAGAAAAAAATCTGAATTACACGGCAAATGGTAAGTAGCTTACATGAATTTCTGAATTAAAAAAAAAGTTATACGGTCAACGATTTTAATTTTAACATATCTATTTCCGTAATGCTATCGTTTGACCGATTTTTAAGGAGGTACAAATAAACATTGATTACTTGTAAAGAAACAGATCTGTTGAAAACAATTACAAATTTAATTGCCCCTGGCAAAACTAAATTAAGTTTGGATATCAAAAGTCTTGTATGTTGTATTTTGGCTATTCTGAGATTTTTTTTAACAAAAAAGCCATTAAAATACCACTCCTTTTGCACTTTAAAATGCGTGAAAAGAAAACATTCTGGACATTTTTGTAAAATACAAATGTTTTCCTAAAAAACTAAAAATGATCAAAAATGTTAATTTATTAGTTATTAGTATTATTTAATAAATTTTTTATTTAATACTTTTTTTTACTTAACTAAGAGAACAACAGGGAAATTGAATTTAAAAAATGCCCTTAATTAACAATCTTTTTCATTGATGTCCACAGTCCAAAGTTTGTGCCTAAACGTGAAAAATGCTAATACAAATGATTGATAATACAAGCTTAAAATTGATTTCAAAATTGAAGTAGTTGCATTCCATTTATAATCTTCAAATAAAACGTTCAAAATATGATCCTTAGGTCCTTTTTTTAATTTTATTCTGATACTACCCCCTTTTAGTGCACTTGAAATAAAAAAAGAGGTTTCCTTCCACATATTCTATTATATTTTTCACCACGTTGAAATATGGTATATATTAACCAGGTAAAATATTTTTGCTTTTACTTTTGCTTTTATTACACATATCTAGTGAACATTACTTGAAATTTGCTGTCATTTTGGCCATTCTGACAGGTTCTAGAAATGGAGAATGATTAGTAATTCACTTATAGTGTGTCTGTGCGAAAGTTCCGGGTTTGCAAATGTATTTGTAGAGTTTGAGATCTAGTTTAATTTATCTACAATATGATCCTATCCTTTTACAATGTTATATGATATAATTTCGTTATAATTGTTTTCTCTTCTAAAAGGAATGGTTTAAAAACAAAAACAATAAAAAAGATGTTTTTTCGAATGGAGTTATCACAATCCAGTATGCACCGCCTGGAACTTGGTTCGACACGCACAGACAGATACCCAGGTAAGTCAGCATATTACAGATATTCCCATGGAAGTTTATGCACGCGCAAGTTACTCGACACTGGATGGGATGCATGCGAAATATCAAAAGTGCCAAGTCACTCATGGGAACATTTGGATAGATGCAAAGTTTTAGAGTTAGATGAGAGTGGATTGGGCAGGCAGTTTTAATCGTGACGGCAACTATGATCATTGTTTTAATTACCAAATTATCATTATTATTAACGTATAAAAATAAATGTTTCGTTTTTGTAAGTTAAATAGTTGTTTCGGCCTTCTAGACTGATGTTCACTTTATTTTGGAATTCTCTTAAAGAACTTCCTGAATTTTCGCCAGATTAGAGACAGGCTTAGAAAACGTATATTCTTTTTGTACATGCAATTGTGGCAAAATAAATTCATATTCTCCTTGAGTGGGCATAGGCTAGTACTCTTTATAAAGTGAATGCAGTTGTTACCATGGCCACACAACGCCCTCTTTGGTCTTAATGAATATGTCTTAATTAGCGGTCACCTTCTGCTATTACCGTGGAAACGCAGTGGAGATTGCCAAAAGGACTAAGGGATATATAAGGTGATTCATCGTAAGGTTTGATTTGTAATGTAAAATAAAACATATAAATTTTAAAGGGAACTTTAAACTTTTATTATCGGTTAAAAGAACAATTCATGGTATTTATTTTTCAAAATGACATCATGGAAATGTTGGCCTTAACTACGTCTGAGGTGGTTCATTCGCAAGGTCGAATTTTAGGGCGACTCGTTCGAGCATAGCGACTGGTATTTCGCGGATAACACGAGTAACGTTGGCTTCCAAAAAGTCAATCGTTATGGCTTATTCCTGAAGACCTGAGACATATCCTCAGAGAAAATAGTGTAATAATCGCAAGAAACGTGCAATTAAGTGCTCACCGAAATGATTTCTCAACAAGTCCATTGTTTTACGCGCCAGAGCTCACTAAGACCATGTGCTTGAGTTTTAGGAAGTACATAGTCCGTTAACATGGCGCGATAACGGTGACCATTAACGGTAACATTCTGATTTGCCGGATTTTTGAAGAAATATGAACCAATGACGCAAATTCAAGTCGCCTGACTTCAATTCTTGCACAAGTTGAATTTTGTACGCTTTTAAGCCGAGATCATGACGTAAAATATGCCAAGTTGTCAAATACGCCAAGCCAAGCTGCTGAGAACGACGACGAATCGATTCATCACGGTCTTCGCGTACACTCTCAGCTACAGCTGCTATAATCTCTTTACTACGTGCTGGATGTGGTCTAACTGTGGTTGAGTATCATCGACTTATGTAAACTGGGACTCAAATTTGCGAATGGTATTGACAATAGTGGTTTCAGTAGGTCGATTATGCGCACCGTAAGTTCCTCGATTCACACGAAAAACATTTCTCACAGAACGCTGATTTTCGTAATACAGCTGAACAATTTGGAGGCACTGTTGTGGTGTGAGTCTTTCCATGATGACTTGCCAAACGATACTGAACAATAATAACAAAGCAGTTTGATAAGAGTCATGCGTGATCTGTCCAAAAAGCCTATTGAAAATCAAACCTTATAAGATGAATCACCCCTTATAAGTGAAGAAATCGTGCCTGTAAGTGAAATTGTTAATAAGATTCGAATCAAGGAAGGTCCAAAAAATATATGTTTTTGTTTTTGAAATAATTTGTATGCATACATTATTTTACGACACTTGATGAGCGTTTAACATACTACAATATATAGACAAATTGAAAGAGAACATTTTCTAAATTTAATTTAAAGTATATTTAATCTGTGCTAAGCCAATTCAGTCAGAAATTTGTTAGCAAAAAATGAAGGCCGTCGCCAGATCAGTAACGGAGTTAACCGGAGCGATTATTGTGATATTGATCCAGCTCAAGGACATGGATGAGCGTTTAAAGTGGCTTGGGCGATCAACTCATATAGAACTTGAAAGCAATCATGCGAATGTACCCCTGTGTGAACCAAGGACAAAGGGCGACCTGAAAGATATAAATCGGCTCCCCGATTCAGCACAATATGTATCATATCATTAAGCATAATTATGAACAAGCCTTTGTATCGCGCTATTTTGCAGCACATCCGGCAGAAAATCAGAGGCAGAGCCCTGATTTCCTCGTGGATACTGGAATTTCATGAGCACACGCTTATAACAAGTTTAGTGAATTCAGCAGCCAGTAGCTTCAACATCACCGAAAAAATTACCAAAAAATTCTTTGAAGGGTCAGAATCAACTTCCCATTGACATTCTACGTTCTTCTAGGTCTGAAATTTTTTGATGGTATCATCGGCAGCGACACTCTAAAACAGTTAGGAGACTTTATTGATCGTGAAAAGAATATCCTTACGTCATCGAACGGTGTACGAATTCCCTTTAAAAACAAACTATCCTCAGTGGTCAATGCTGTACTTCATGAAAGGATTTCTGACAGTAATTGACAAAGAACCTCTAACTTGATAGAAAGGTATTACAGTGTTTTTGTCCAAATCAGTTCTAACAAGTTGATAGAAACTGCAGTGAGAGCAGAAATTAGAGCCACCATTTATACGAAAAGCTACCCTTATCCTCCTCGCATGAGAAAAAAGGTGGGCAAAGAAATAAATTAACTTTTGGTAGAAGGAATTATTCGTCCTTCTAAGAGCTCTTACAACTCTCCTATTTGGGTTGTGCCGAAAAACCAAAACGTGTACGAATTCCCCTTAAAAACAAACTATCCTCAGTGGTCAATGCTGTACTTCATGAAAGGATTCCTGACAGTAATTGACAAAGAACCTCTACCTTGATAGAGAGGTATTACAGTGTTTTTGGCCAACTCAGTTCTAACAAGTTGATAGAAACTGCAGTGAGAGCAGAAATTAGAGCCACCGCCGACGAACCCATTTACACGAAAAGCTACCCTTATCCTCCTCGCATGAGAAAAAAGGTGGGCAAAGAAATAAATAACCTTTTGGTAGAAGGAATTATTCGTCCTTCTAAGAGCTCTTACAACTCTCCTATTTGTGTTGTGCCGAAAAATCAAAACGTGTACGAATTCCCCTTAAAAACAAACTATCCTCAGTGGTCAATGCTGTACTTCATGAAAGGATTCCTGACAGTAATTGAGAAAGAACCTCTACCTTGATAGAGAGGTATTACAGTGTTTTTGGCCAACTCAGTTCTAACAAGTTGATAGAAACTGCAGTGAGAGCAGAAATTAGAGCCACCGCCGACGAACCCATTTACACGAAAAGCTACCTTATTCTCCTCGCATGAGAAAAAAGGTGGGCAAAGAAATAAATTAACTTTTGGTAGAAGGAATTATTCGTCCTTCTAAGAGCTGTTACAACTATCTTATTTGGGTTGTGCCGAAAAAACCAAAACCCACAAGAGAACTTCAATACCGAATGGTGGTATCCGATGCACACCCAATACCGGACAATGTCTCAACGCTCGCCAGTCTAGGTAAGGCAAAGTACTTCACTACGTTTGATCATACTTCTGGATTTCATCAAATACCAATGCAAGAATCTGACATACCAAAAACCGCATTCTCCACAAGGAATGGAAAATACGAATGGCTAAGATTAGAATTCGGAGGATATGTTACGTATAAATAATATCGAGACTATACTTTCTCGTTTGCATGAGGGTATCTTAAAGGTTAACCTAGAAAAGACTCATTTACTGGAAACAGAGGTCGAGTTTTTGGGATATGTCATCACTCCGGAGGGAATTAGAGTGGACCCCAAAAAAGTTAAGGCCATACAAAAATACTGCCCCCGGACAACCTCAAAGATTTGAAAAGCTTTTTGGGACTCACATCTTATTATAAAAAAATTATTCGAGATTACGCTAAAGTGGCGAAAACTCTTACGAATCTAACAAGAGATGAATATGTCCAAAATAAAACAAATCAATTCAAACGTGTACCGATCGAGTTGAGCGAAGAGTCACTACAAGCTTTTCAAGACTATTGACGTCATCCGAAGTCCTTGCTTTACTAGATTTCGAAAAGGTTATAACAAGTTTAATAACTTGACCACTGATGCTTGGAATTATGCAATTGAGCTGTTTTGTCGCAAGACATATTAGGGCAGGACAAATCAATTGCTCAAATCAAAAGGTTTAGAAATTTTCGAAGACTTATACCCTAGTTTCTCCCGCCATTATTAAGGCATTGAAAATTTAGACAAGATAAAACCCACTGACATTGTAAAAAAGAAGCTTAGATCAAATATCATTAACGGTGTTAAAATTCTAAAGGTACATCTAGGTTCTAAAGATACATAAGGTTCGTTTAACGCAAATGGCAGTAGAGGACGTAGCGAGTGACAAAATAATTTTGATCTTATTGCGGAGTAACACAGAAGAGCTCATCGGAACGCTAGGAAAAATAAAGAGCAGCTGCTCGAACGATATTATTTTCCGAAAATGACTAGTTTGATTACCAAATACACTAAAACTTGCGACATATGCCTTGCGAACAAGTATGATAGGCAATAAAATCAGAGCTCTGTGCGACTCCTGCACCATCGTATCCTTTCGAGATGCTTCACATGGATTTAATGGAATTGCAGAATGAGAAATACATTAGTTGCATTTTTTTCAGTTTACCAAGTTTTACGTTACTTCACTGTGCCAAAAGTTCAAGTTCAAAAGAAAACGAACGTAGTATCCTCAGTCCATTTATATTTAACTTCTTCAAAATATTGGGTATAGAACTGTAAAGAACCCCCGTCCAACGCAGTAAGGTTAATGGTCAAGTAGAGCGATTGCATTATACCGTTCTAGAAATATACCAATATCTGAAAGCTGAGTAAAAGGATTTCAAAACAAAGGAAATACTCAATGTAGCGGAGGGACATTGGAGGGATACCATCAGACGTTTTCTGCAGTAGAAGTTTCAGGGTTAACTATCAAGGTTTGGTGAACCTTTAAAAAAAGGTGAAATAATTTTTATAGTTGGTAAGAAAATTCAAGGAAAAAGTAAGCCTTTATATAAGTAAGAATTCGTAAAAAAGGACAATAAATTACGACGAGTGGTCGTAGAATTCATTAAGCTCATATAAAGAATATTTAATTAACAGGTGATAGTTACAACATGAATGTATGTTATATATTTTAGGAAAACAGTATGCCACACTTGTTTAATACACCAACAATGCTCACTAGCCATTCATTATATAAAAAAAATTAATTGTGTGTAAACTTTAAGTCCAAATAACTTTAAGGAATATTACTTTAATTGTAAGAAATATAAATTAAGACTATATTATTCTATTTTCATTAAGCATTTATATTAGATTTCAATATTACAATACAATTGTCACAGAACTGAAACCTTTTTTTTTTTTTTTGTTTTGCTGCTTTTATTTAAAACCTTTAATTTTCAATTTCGTATAGTAGTATATCCATATATATCGATCCACGAAAAATATTCGCATATCTCATTCAAATCTTCAATTACAAGGCACCTATAGTTTCCCTGAAAGAGAGTAAGGGTTGGATCGTTGATGGCAGTTTCAAGTTGGTACATACTATTGACCTAGCGCAAATTGAACATCTATTGGCTGAAGATGGCCGCCGCAAACAACCACATTAAGGACGGTTCGAATTCCACTTACGACGGGTAAAACGCCGTCTTTACGAGTATTTGCTGAAAGGCAAACCAACAGGAAAGGCAAGATCCATCAATTGATTGAGAACTGCTCGGAGGTGGGAAGCTGGCTACCCCGATGTCACGGACAGGAACGAAATCCTTTGGAGTGAAAAAGCTATAATTATAAAAAGCAACAATATAAGATCAACGAGAGGTTCTTTGGCATCACCCGCGAAATAGTACAGAAGATCAACTTAGACATAGGCAGATACGAGAACGATATAAAAGACTCAATTTCTGAAAGATTTTAGCAGGATATATTGGATGAAAAAATGGTCATTAAAGGAGAAATAAATGAGTGCCATTGAGTATGGCACACCTTAAATTTTCACCATCGGATCCATGTTGTTGTATTATATTTCAATGGCAAAAGTAGGAAATGGCAATGGAAAATAGGGTAACATATGGTGTCAAATCTAATTGTATACCAATTAACAACTCCAGGATCAGTGAGGATAAGGCACTGGAAATAATTCCTGAGGAAAGCTGCGTGGCGAGGCTGCTAAAGGAGGACCTACAACCTGCACCTTCCAAACATCCTGTTCCGAAGAAATCCTGGAACTCATTAAAAACGACACCATTTTCGTAAAAAATTTCAAATGCGATTTTACTTCTTACAATATTTCGAGGCCTATTACGGGTACCTACATAATCCAGATAACCAATGAGACGGTCCAGTTGAAGGGAAGAACCTTTACGGCCACAGTTATGCAAGCCCATCACAAACCGCTACCACGTAATCGAATTGGGATACGTGTTTGAACCTAGCGTTCAGAACATAGAACGCCTAGGGAATTTAAGGGGTTAGGCTTTGGGGATATTTTTAATTTTTGAGTTATAATTAACTTCTTACAATATTCCGAGGCCTATTACGGGTACCTACACAATCCAGATAACCAATGAGACGGTCCAGTTGAAGGAAAGAACCTTTACGGCCACAGTTTTGCAAGGCCATCACAAACCGCTACCACGTAATCGAATTGGGATACGTGCTTGAACTTAGCGTTCAGAACATAGAACGCCTAGGGAATTTAAGGGGTTAGGCTTTGAGGATATTTGTAATTTTTGAATTATAATAAGCCAATGAATTTTTTATTTATTTATTTTTTTTTGATTGTATATGGTATAATAACTGCTATAGAAATACGTATGTAGGTTTTTTTTCTATATATGTATAAATTTTTGGATAAATGGCGCACTTCCAAAGGGGAAAATGAAAAATTTGCATAAAAAATCATCAGATAATTATTAATAACAAATTAACTGCAATATAAAAAAAATCGTACGTACACGTACTTCCATAGATAACGTATTTTTCAAGTTGTATTCAATATTTCAAGTGAATCGGTTGAAAATTGTCTGAGTTATGTTTCCGGCCAACTAAAAAAATGAGATAAACGCGTTTAAAATTTTATTTTGGCTCGCTGTCTATCTGGCGGCCTTGTTCTATACTTTCAAAAACAACGTTTACAGAGTTGGCAATCTTCTTATGTGTCATCCGTTTTTCTCAAAAATTGGAAAATACACGCAAGACCCAACATCCCAAAAATTTCAACCCTCAACCTCCTACAAGCAATGGCCTGACCTGCAGGTCATCAATGAATCTAAGTGCCGTAGATTTTTAAAGGGGGAGGAGTTATCACAATCCAATATGCACCACCTTGAACATGGTTCGACACGCACAGACAGGCTCCAAGCTAAGGCAGCATATTATTTACTTGCAGATACTCTCATGAAAGTTTATGCACGCGCAATCTACCCGACACCGGATGGGATGCATGTAAATATCCTGACGAGTCAGGAGATATCGGAACATGAGAACATATGGCAACACTTGGATAGAGTTAAAGCTTTGGCGTTAGATGAGAGTGGATTGGGCAGGCATTTGTTATCGGGTCGGCAACCATGATCATTGTTTGAATTAATAAATTATCATTATTATTAACGTGTAAAAAGAATTGTTTCATTTTTGTAAGTCGAACAATTGTGTCGGCCCTCTGGGCTGACGATCAAGTTTTTTGGAATCCTTTAAGAGGATTAACTTCAGTCTATACCACACGAGTTGTCTTGTGAAAATTGTCAATTTAATATTTGATCATTGTAACATCTTTTTTATTGAAGATGCGCAAGAAAGAATGGAGGTTGTACGAGTAGGAGCAATTTCCAGGAAATTTTTCCTTGGCATTAATCACGAATAGGAAAATTAAAATTGTTTGCACAATTTTTCTTATAAAATGAAATGGATACCTGACGATTTATGAACTAAGTTTTAAGTTCAATAATAAAAAATAAGACAAGCAATATCAACGATGATGAGATGGATTATTCTCCTTTTATTTTTAATGAAAGCCCCATATGATCTTAAGGTATTAAGAAGGAAAAAGTTAGTGGAAACCAAACAGTTCCCTGTTTGTTATCAGAATGATGAATAAAGTCTTGACCTAAGAGTCTGGTTATCAGTGCAAATTGTGAATTCATGACTCTATAAATAGTTGTGAAACTTATTTACTGCAAAAATGATGGCCAATACCTTGCGGGGCAATTGTGAATAGTTTCTTTCTTTATGACCCAATGGGCTGGATTTTACACTGCATTATCAAGGCAAAAATAGTTATTCAGCAGATATGGATCAAAGTGTTAGAATGAGATAAGCCAATTCCATCTACGTTAGAAGGAGAATGGAAAATTTTTCGTGACGAATTACCAGTGCTAGTGCGACTTCAAATCCGTCGGGGGATTAGCACAGATAAAAACATTAAGAAGCTAGAGGTTCATGGATTCAGTGACGCCTCGGAAAAAGTATACGCCACAGCCATCTACTTACGTGTCCTCGATGGAAATGGTAAGGTCCTTTATTGTAAACTAGGATCACGGTGGGGGGAGAATGTTTGTACGTATTGTATGTTAAATTTATAAAATAATGTATTGAATTATGTATAATTTTAGCGTAGACCACAAGATTGTCAAAATATATTGAAATGTTAAGAAACATCTACAAACCAAAAGCAATATGCAATATTATATGTGCGACATTGTACAGAAAAACATAAAGACTGCTATTTTTATTTTAAACTAAATTTTTACAAGTTCCTATTAAACAAGGCATCTATAGCAGAAAAATTACACGGACTGCTAGATAGGAACGCAAAATGGTATTGATTGGAAGAACATACTACAGTATTTGATGAATTAAAAATATGATTAAGATCCGACAGAATACTTACCCATTAATATGCCTCGCAATAAGGAGTAGGTGGTGTATTAGCACAAAAGGATGGTGATAAAAATTAACGGCCTATCGCAAATGCGTCGCGTACACTAAGTCAAAGTGAGCGCAATTATGCGCAAATAGATAAGGAGACATTATCTGCTATATTCGGTGTAAAACACTTCCATCATTCGATCCATTCTGATTGTTACTAGTCGCAAGCCTTTGTTAGGAATTTTCAATAAGAGTAAACCAATTCCAGTGATGATTTCCCCACGTATGTTGAGATGGAACTTATTACTCGCGGCTTAGGATTATGAGTTGGAGGAAAGAGCTGGAAATGCAAACGTGGACTATTTAAGTAGGTTGCCATTAAAGAACACCATGGATGTATGAAGTGAACCGACCGATGTATTGCTGTTGGAGGAGAGAACCAATCCTTTAATTAGGGCACATAAAACCGCGAAAGATGCCAGTTATTTAAAAGTGTTGCGTTGGATTCTAATAGCAGAGTTCAAGACTAGCTCAACTAAAAAATCGTCAGATTGCGATATTCTCACTGTCATTTAAGAAGCTTCTAATAATAATCCCCAAAGTACCAGTCTCCAATCTCCAAGCAACCCCGATTCATCACCTAATAGCACAACAACGGATACCAGACATCACCAGAACCTCAAAAGCAGCTATTACATCAAATTCGCATTTAAATCTAACACCGAAACCAAGCAATACCCAACAAGCAACAAGATGTGGCAGAGTAGTGAAACCACTCTTGCGTTTTTCATGACATCTCATCTTAGGGGGAGAGGCGTTATAAAGGGTAATTCATCGTGAGGTTTGTTTTATAATGTTAAATAAAACACATAAATTTAAAAGTGAACTTAAAGTGTTTACTATTGGTTAAAAGAATAATTCATGGCATTTACTTTTTAAAAATGATATTATGTAAATATTGGAAACAACTACGTCTGAGGTGGTCCATTCGGAAGGTCCAATTTTGTTCGAGCATAGCAACTGTTATCTTGCGGATAACACGAGTAATTTTGGCTTCCAAAGCGTGAATCTTAGCAGGCTTATCCCAGAAGACCTGAGACTTTACATACCCCCAGACAAAATAGTCCAAAGGTGTGAAATCGTACGATCTAGACGGTCAAATTACCGTAGCAAAACGTGAAATTAAGTGCTCACCAAAATGATTTCTCAATAAGTCAATTGTTTCGCGCGCTGTATGGCTCGTAGCGCCGTCATGTTGAAACTCACCAGGACCATGTGCTTGAATTTCAGGAAGCACATAGTCCGTTACCATTGACGGTACCATTCTGATTTGCCTCTTTTTAAAGAAATATGGACCAATAATTCCACCAGCCCATAAACCACACCATACCGTTGTTTTTAATGGATGTAATGGTAGCTTGGTACTATTCGGGTCCTCTTCGGTTCAGTCCAAATACAGCAATTTTGCTTATTAGCGTATCCGTTATAACGTAACGTATCCAAATACGCCAAGCCAAGTTGCTCAAAACGACGACGAATCGATTCGTTACGGTCTTCGCGTACACTCTCAGCTACAGCTGCTATAGTCTCTTCACTACGTGCTCGATGTGGTCTAACCGGTCGATTAACATCCACTAATGTAAACTGGGACTCAAATTTGCAAATGGTATTGGCAATAGTGGTTTCAGTAGGTCGATTATGAGCACCGTAAGTGCCTTGAATCGCACAAAAAACATTTCTCACAGCACGCTGATTTTCGTAGTACAGCTGAACAATTTAGAGACGCTGTTGTGGTATGAGTCTTTCCATAATGACTTGCAAAACGATACTGAACAAAAATGAGAAAGCAGTTTGAAAGAAGTCACGCGTGATTTGTCAAAAAAATCATTATAGAGAATCAAACCTTATAATGAATCACCCTATATATTTAGTCACTTTGGTAACACCACCACCATAACCTCGACTGTTGTCAGTAATGTTCAAACTTCTCTTCTGACTTTTGATACTTGTCAGCGAGCTGTCTTTTTTGGAGCGTGCCTCGCCATCGACTTTTTGATATCTTGTAAAACGTGGACTACAATACATTTTTAATAGTTTGAGTAATTATTGAATTAAAAGAAAAGTGTGTTTACATCTCAATATACAATATACAATAGAATTCAATATCGGACAGGCTCATACCAGATTACGTACATGAAAAAACACATGAACTGGAGTACTTTTCAAGAAAATCTCGCTATCAAAGCTGAATCACTGCCGTCATCTTTACAGTCCATTGGGGACGTAAATGAGGCAGCGGATTAACTAAATGGAGCCAATATCTTATATATATAAGTGCAGTTGCATGGTGGTGGCTTGTACTATGGGGGAACCGTCGACTTGAACATATGTGTAAAATGGTGTCAACATTTTTAATCAAATCCAAACACTCCGGTAAATGGGACCTATACAAATCCGCTTTAACTAACATCAGTAAAGAGTTGAAAAAGTCCAAGAGAGTTTTTTAGAGAAAAAATGGCGATAACCTGGAGAAACTGCCAGAAATCTCGTGGCTCCAAAAAGTTTTCTCAAATGACTGTTCAAATAGCTTAGCTTACTTAAAAAAGAAGATGGTACTTTCACAGCTAGTCGAGAGGAAACTCTAAAAATGCTAGTTAAGGTTAATTTTCCAGACTTTACTCTTTAAAAAACACACAATATGTCAATTGTAACAGATAAACCTAGAGAACTACCTGAATCTTATCTACCCATAAGTCTTACATTCATACTTACAGAAAAGAAAAATCCTCGGCAGAAGGAGATTGTTATACCGTATGTGCCTTCCTATATATTGAAGATGCTTTTAATAATACCAGGTATGAATCCATTTCGAAAGCCATGCCTCAAAAAGGATATTGACCATCCCACTAACCATTATCCACGAGGAGGTATTCTCTCATAGCTCTTGTGGTCTCTCGTAATGACCTACTAGTAAAAATTAGTAATCTGGTTTATCAAACAATATTATATGCCGACGACTTAATCATATTAGTTAAGGATTAATATCCTTAAGATGTTTGGTATAAGACGCAGACTGCTCTTTAGATAGTAAATGACTGGTGTCATTGTTGATTTCGCTTGTAAAAAAATCGGAGTCTTTACCAAATCTCACTTAACGATGCAGTAGTTGTGTAGTCTAATGAAGTACTATATCTTGGAATGGTTCTCGATAAAAAACTTAATTAAAATTCACATATTAATAATAAAATTAGCAAATCGAGTTAATCCATGCAGGCTAGCCGTTGTATGTATGGTAAGATCTAAGGATAAGCCACAAAGTTAATCCATTGAATATATTCAATGATAATTATGACCATCACCTACTTATGAATAGTAGGTATGGTGGAATAAAACAAACGAAAAATCTACCATACAAAAGCTGCAGCGGCAAATAAGATTTGCACGCCTTGGCATCACCAACGTCTTCATAATTTTAACGCCACTCCATCTCTATAAAAAAAAGTCAATCCGCAGCACAATCAGACTACTACAAACAGGAGAGAAAAATCACTAGGATCAGATAGATCAAATGAATCTTCTCTCCGAAATCCCCGAGGTTGACATGATTTGCGCGGTAAACAACCGCCTACCTAAAACTCTGTGTCTCGCCAGAATGTTCAATATAGTGATCTCAAGCCGAGAAGCATGGAAATACAAAAATCTCACAACAAACCTTTAAGGTATCAAGAGGTGTACAGATGGACCAAAGATGGACATCGGGGTAGATACTGGTATATTTGGATCAAACACCAGAGTATTACCACCAAAGTATTTTGGTAGCGTATTTGAACCGGAAGTACATGCCATTCAGGTGTGCTTAAATCTTATCCTCGATGATCGGTGTCCTCATCATCAATTATATCCGAATTATGTATATCCGAACATGGCCCCGCACGGTGGACGACTTTTGTGCGCAAATGGCCTCAATCCTGTCCTTTCTGTACCCAATTACAATTGGAATATGTCGTACTTCTTTTGATATAAGAGTTGCGTGTTGTGTGAGTGCGAGTGTGTTGATTATCTGCATGTAAATGAAACAAGTTAATAATATGGAACATTACATGTAGGTGACAAGGATGGCGACATGAAAACACGGGCAACAAAGGGAGATGAAATGTGTGTGATTTGCTTTGTTTTACAATAGTGCAATAGTTTGTTTTAATCGTTGACCAAAACTGGGTGAATTTACGTCGCGAGCGTCAAGTTCGGTTTTTTTTTTTAAAAAGTGCATTAAAATTATTTACTTAAGAAATTCGGTACGATTTGTGGTGTTATTTTCTACGATAACTGTTTTCCGCGTATGCATTTCTTGGTTGCGAGTGTTACTGAACGTTCGAATGTGTCGGGATTTTGATGCTCCAATTCCCGTCGGCATTTTGGAATTTCGGAACTTCACAACGTTGTCCGGGATGAAAGATTTTGTATGATTGAGTGGACTATATGTGTGTGTTGCACTGTATAGAAAAATCTAGGATAAAAAAGTTTGTAATTATTTATATTTAATTAAAACTTGAAAATCATTCTTATAAAAAAAACGAAATGCCTTTAAATTTGTATGGGAATCTATGTAACGTGTATTTTTTATAAATTTTGTGTTGTGTCGTTTAAATATCTTGCTTTTTGTTTGCGATATTTGACAGCAAATAGAAACTTTTCCTAGGTGACCTCTTAAATTCTCCGGTTTCTTTTTGTAATGTAGCAATTCGAGCAAGTCCGTCGGTTCCGGGATTTTCCGGTTGACACGGCGATGTCTCCTTGGGCAATTTTGAGTATTCTTTTGCCGATTGCATCTACCTTTAGTGGATCTTGTTGTCTCTTTTTCTAGCTTGTGTCCGGCGGTTTCGTACAAACCATTTGCAGTATGCATCTTTCTTTAGTGGACCTCTGTCCCTTTTTCTAGCTTGTTCCCGACGGCTTCGTACAAACCATGAACGACTGCGAGGAAGCTTCGTAGCTTCGTAGATTGACTTATTGAGTACCGTATGGTGAGGAATAAAGAAATGTGTGGTGTATCCAGTATGGTATTCTTTTCGTCAACTTCTCCTATATGACTAAGCTACTTGCTCTCCTTTAAACACTTGAAATGCTCCTTGTGCTGTGTGGGGTTTTCCTGGAATCTTCCTTCCAGTTGATGAAACCTACGTAAAGCACCTAACTTGAGGCACTAAACTCAGGCTTACATCCGGTTTGAAATGGTAACGATACCTCATATCGACCATCAGCCAATCTTCTTGTTGTGTTGATATTATGCTTTTCACATTTTTTGTCTTCCGCGGTTTCCTTAATGTTGAAAGGCAACTCCTCCAGTTCCCATAACGTTCGCAGCTGAGTGTCATTATCGAGAACTTGTAAGAAACTATGGACAAGTTCCTTATTTTGTGAAATTATCTTTCCAAGGAGAAGTCAAACTAACTCTGATTCTTGTGCAATTGGCGATTTTTCATCATAACCACCGATAATGGATCCTAAAATAAATTCAGAGCAAACGTCTGGCTCGGGTATTTGTTTCGAAGGGTGTTACCAGCGACCCAAAGGTAAACCTTACATACCGTTGACATGAACTACTACTGATTTTTCCCAATCCAGCTACCTCAATGAAAGTTCGCCGTTGATGAAACTCTAGCAATTGTACAGCTGAATCAGTAATAAAAGTTGCCCTTTAGGCAACTTGTTCCAGCTACTGCCTCCAAGGTCCGAAAACGCGTTTTTTCTGTAAATCGTGTTAATATGGGCAACTCATTCGAACTACTTAACTTTTCCTCCAACAAACGCTGAGTAATTTTTGTACCAACAATAAATTAATATGTCATCCCAAGAACTAACTGGTAATCCTAAATTTTCCAGGACATGGAAACATTCCTGAGACGTCAGTCAACTGCTGCTGTTCAAAATAGAGTTGGAAATGAGCGTTTACCAACACTCACTTGTGGTCGTATCTGACGACAACAGTTACAATGCTTTGTCATAATTGCCAAAATACAATACTAAATGCTGCAACAAACGAGCAGCTTCACGTGTAAGAGATGATTTTAAATAATTAAAGTTTTTGAATTTCACCCAGCTTTCTATATGTGTGGATAAAAATACGTCATGGAAAGCCCGCCATTTTGTGCGGAATTTGAAATTAGGGTAACGAAAGCTCATTACAAGAAGCATCTGCGGATTCATCATGGAGTCATCATGGAAAGACTCACACCACAAGAGTGTCTTAAAATTGTTTAGCTGTATTACGTAAATCAGCGTTCTGTGAGAAATGTATTTCGTGCGATTCGAGGAACTTACGGTGCGCATAATTGACCTACTGAAACCATTTTTGCTAATACCATTCGCAAATTTGAGTCTCAGCTTACATTAGTGGATGATACTCGACCGGTTAGACCACATCCAGCACATAGTGAACAGACTCTAGAAGCTGTAGCTGAGAGTGCACGCGAAGACCGTGACGAATCAATTCGTCGTCGTTATCAGCAGCTTGGCTTGGCGTATTTTACGTGAGGATTTCGGTCTAAAAGCGTACAAAATTCAACTTGTGCAAGAATTGAAGCCAGGCGACTGGCTTTTTTTCAGTGAATGGGCTTCCAAAGCGTCAATCGTAGCTGGCTTATTCCTGAAGACCTAAAATTTTACATATCCCCAGATAAAGGTTACCATCGCGTACACTCTCAGCTATAGCTGCTATAGTCTCTTCACTACGTGCTGGATGTGATCTAACCGGTCGAAGATCATTCACTAATGTAAAATGGGACTTAAATTTGCGAATGGTATTTGCAGAAGTGGTTTCATATACATATATTCTTTGTGTACTTGCACGTTGCACGTTGCACTTTGCACCTGCACTTGCACTTGTACTTTTATTGTTTAAAATGTTTAATGTTTTGTGTAGTTTATAAATTAAATTTAATACCAAAAAGATAAGATTGAAATAAAGAAAGTAACGCTCATGTTTTGAAACCGAATTTAATTCAATTTGTTGAATTACAACATTCCTCTTTTTTATTATTAAATTAATGAGCATTAGTTTCTTTTCTTCAATTTCTTTTTTTGTGTTGAACAGTTCATTTTCGTGCACGTACGCTCCTTCTTAACAATCATTGGTTGGTTGTTAATCTTGCAGTCCACTATATTAACATGTTGCTTCAAAGTGTCCTTTAAAATCTCCTTTTCCTCCAGTGTCTAGTTTCGCTCTCTTTCCCGTCTCTAGAAAATTAATAATTTTTTTTCTTATTTGTTAATTGGATAATTCATTATCATTTGTGTATGTATTGTGTATATGCTGTTAACAAACAATAAACACACTTTTTTATGTTAATTGCAACACCTTGGCCAATAATCTGACAATGGTCAGTGTAATTGAAAGGAGAATACTGCATTTCGGTTAAGCCGTATACGGTGTTGATATACACCAAAAAGGTTCTTTAAATGTACAGTGTACACTCAAAACGAATAAACTTACTTTTTCCATTTTATCGTATTGAGTCCTTAATTCACAATCTCTAAGTGAGTTGCTTTGATTAATAGATAAATAAAAATGGCGAAATATCCTTTTAAACTCTTCGCTCCTCGTCCTTTCCAGGTTTTAACTTCTATAGGTCCTGCATATTTAACGCCATATTTAAGGCTCGCGCCATTCTAACTCGAGGAGCTAGCTAACTCCCCATCAATTGCTGCATGTTTTGTGCCTTGTGTTGGAAGCATCAGAGGAACAAGTATCGTATTCTTGCCTTTAAGTTCCTCCAATTCGGCTGAGAACATGCTCCTTTAGCTGTTCAAATCGTTAGCTGTGTTGCTGATTGCAGCTCTTCTGATTAATGAACTCTCGTTTGTTTTTCGTTTTCGATTCCGCTTTGCAGTTTTGTAAAAATCATAAACAGTACGCCAGGACCCGAACCATCTTCGAAAGTGTTGAGAATTTTTGTGTTAAGAATTTTTGTATTTTTGTTTGAGAATTTTGCAGATGAACCACACCTTGCGAAGCTAAGTCAACGGGGTTTGCGTTTTGTTGGTATGTGTCTCCAATCTTCGATGCTGGTGAGTAGTTGAATCTCTGCTACCCTGTTAGCAACAAAGGTGTTTCACTCGCTCGGAGGTCCACGTATCCAGGCCAGAGTAATTGTGGAGTCTGACCGTGCATATACCATCTTGGCATACCAAGAGGAGCTTTGACGTGTTCTAAAAGTGTCGGCAGAATCACTGTTCCACAAAGCTCTAAACGCGGAAGGTTTACCGTAGTTATGGGAGCTACTCTTATTTTTGAGACGAGTAAGCTTATATAAATTTGGCCGTCGCTATCGACCACTCGTAGGTATACCGCTGATTCATAAGCCTTCATAGAAGCATCGCAGAAACCGTGCAATTCAATAGAATAACAGCTTCGAGTTCCAATCCATCGTGGAATCATTATGTGTTTTATGAAGGGAAGTTCAGATCGAAAATTCTCCCACTCGCGCTTCAAATCCTCTAGAATCGGTTGATACCAATCTCTATCTCGTTATCATAACTGTTGCATCAAAATTTTTACTTTGATGGTACACGGTGCTACCCATCTAAGAGGATCAAAAAGCTTCGCTATCGGCGGCAAACTGAGCTTTTTGTCATCTCTTCCCCATCTGGAAAAATTCTGAAAAGAGAATGAGTCTGTTCCTAAAAAAAAAATACATCTGATGACCAAGGTCTTGACATATTCCGAAGAACCGAGAGGGAGCTCTAAGTTACTTTCCCGATCCTGTTCAGGAAAGTCGCTCATCAACTATTTGTGATTCCATGTCCATTTTCGGAGTTTCAACCCAGCTGAATTGAGGATTCCCTGGACTTGATTCCGTTTCTATCGAGCTTCTTCAACCGATTCGGCCCCACTTACATCGACATACATTTCCTCCTTGATAACCGCTGCTCCTATTACAAACTTGTCTACTTTATCATCGGCGACTTGCTGAGTAGTGCGAATCGCCAGAAAGATGCTGTGCCCAACGTGACGGTTTTGAGCTCAAAACCTTTGATCGGTTCACCTACTCCTAGTCTTCAGAGAATTATTTGATATTTCCTATCCGCCTGGTTTACCCAAACTGTACCGACCAGTTCTCAACGTCTGCGGTGATGAATTTCCGAAGCATTTCCCAGTATCACCCATCCAACCATCCACTTACCCAAGATGGGTCCAGTTGTAAACCGGAGATATGGTTCCAGCTATCTAACAAAACGGGCCGGGCCGGGCCGGAAGAGGCCCAGTCCACGACTTAAAAACGTACGCTCTGACAGAGCTTTTGAACGCCGAATTAATTTTGAGGACGCGACATTATTGACCTTCCCCAGCGCCAATATTTCAATAATTTGCGCATAATAGCGCGACATTATACATCTAATTTTGTTTTTAAATTGAAATGAAGTGAAGTGGAAAAGATTATATCCGCCAAGTGGCTGCCGCAAGTGTTGATACACATTTGTGACCGTTTTGTCGCATTTCCCATGACTATCCGCAAGATTTCCTATAATAACTGTTCACATTCCTGTCGAATATTCTCCTTAAGGGCTGCGATTGTCTGACTTCAAGTAGGCCCAAAGAAAGAAGTCTGGGATGGTTAAATCCGGCGATCTTGCTGACTTAACCAAATCGCCAAAACGGGAGACTACGCGACCAGGAAACGCTTCCTTCACAATATCCATTGTGGCTCGTGCTGTGTGTGCGGTTGCACCATCTTGTTGAAACCACAAGTTCACCAACTTCCGCTCATCCAATTCTAGCAGTAAGAAGTCGTTTATCATGGCCATGTAGCATTCGTCAGTAACAGTGACCGTATTGCCGATGGCGTGCTCAAAAAAATACTACTCAATCACTTCCGCGTGAACGCCGCACCATACAGTGGCTTTAAGTGGATGTAATGTGGATGTAATTATTGCATCACACGCGGATTTTCAGTGCACCAGAAATGATAATTTTGCTTATTGACGTAACCGCTTAAGTGGGAATACGCCTCGTCGCTCATGATGATTTTCGACAAAAAATCTTCCTCTTCGTTGTTGAAATTGAGGATGGCTTTACAGTAATTCACACGCGAATGACGGTCAGGAGGCATTAACTGATGAACTGTAAAATTTGTGGTAGGGTCCGTCTGGTGATACCCAATTGCGTGGTCCGTCGTCTGGTTGATATTTATTAGTTCTCACCGACATCGATCTCCTATGGTTCCACTCTGTGTGTGTGAGTACTGCAGCTGTCTTGTACACAAATGTCAAATATGATTGACGTACGACGCCATTTGAATAAATAATACTACCTTCCGATAGAGTGATTAATTTTGCTCCACTTTGTAAGTGCGCCTTTTTTTATCTGAGCAGTTGTGCAGCTGATTCGGAGATAAAGGTGGCTTTTAATCCATCGTCGATTAAGGCCCTCTACTCGAAAAATCTACCATCTACAAAACTGCAATAGTCAACAAAATGGTGGTGTTAACTCGCTGAAAAACATAAAAGGCGTTACGAGTTTTTGTGTTTTGCTGTTCACCGCTGGCTGTATGAAAAACAGGTGCATTCGGGTTCACGGCCACCTGCTGCAGCGTATTCTCTTTGTTGTATTGTGTCTGTGGCACTAAATAAGTGTGGGGTACAGATGTGTGTACATTTGTTACAAAATCCTTGTTCCGCCACAGCCGCTACATTGTTTCCTATTTGGTAAGTGCTTGTTACTTCCAAGCTTTTCTTCGCACAATTGTTGGGTTATAATGGGTAAATTTTGAAACAAAATAAAAATGATAATACTGTCCCAATGCTTTACTGGTAGCTCTAAGTTCTCTAACGGATCTAACACTCAGAGGAAACATCTAACAAAGATTTAATACCTTGTGCAAACTCTTTTACTAACGCAGGTTGACCAAAAAATATACTTGAGTTGAGTGTTTACCAATACTTTTTTGTGATCCAACGTGGCTGTTAGCAGTTCCTTAGCCTTGTCGTAAGTCTTGCTGTTTCGCCGGTGAGACTTGACTTCAAATAATGCTGTATTTGAATTTCACTGATTGATATATTACCTTGGACAAACGAAACAGAGATGTCATGGAAAGATCGCCATCTTGGATATGATCCAGAAAATTCGGGAATATTAATTTTTGAAAGCCGAACTTCAGTGCTTTTCGCCACTGCGATATCTTTCTGCCCCTGAGATTTCCTATCAATAGCATCCAAAAGATCGCGTCGATAATCCAGGTAATTCTCTTGCATTTTTTCGTAGACCACGATTAAATTCTCTTTAATCATACCCTTTTCCAGCTTGCCTGACATTATTACCATTATTTTTTTATGGTACCGCCTTGCTGTAGCAAACATTAAAAGACGACTCGAAAGGTAATTTGAAGAACGACGAGATTCTTTTATCGTCTTTTTAAAATTGGCATAAGTTGGAGTTCGCCAATACTTGCAACTTTTTTTTTTTCAAAAATAAAATAAAGACAATAAAAAAGACAAAAAAATTTAGGACTTAAATTTCATACTTTAGCTGGTAAGTACAAATTATCTGTTGCAAGTAAGTAAAAATTATAGTGCGATTCATCATGAGGTTTAATTTGTAATATAAAATAAAACACATTAATATTAAACTTTTTAATATCGGTTAATAGAACAATCCATGGCATTTACTTTTTAAAAACGACATCATGTAAATGTTGGCCACGACTACATCGGAAGTGGTCCGTTCGGAAGGTCCATTTTTGTAAGAGTATAGCAACTGATATCTCGTGGATAACAAGAATAATGTTGGCTTCCAAAGCATGAATCGTAGCTGGCTTATTTCTGAAGGCCTGTGATTTTACATATCTCCAAAGGTGCGATATCGCACGATCTGGACGGCCAATTTACCGTAGCAAAACGTAATATTAGGTGCTCACCAAAATGATTTCTCAACAAGTCCATTGTTTCACGCGCTGTATGGCTCGTAGCGCCGTCTTGTTGAAACCAGAGCTCACCGAGACCAAATGCTTAAATTTCAGGAAGTACATAATCCGTTAACATGGCGCGATAACGGTTTCCATTGACGATAACATTCTGATTTGCCTCATTTTTGAAGAAATATGGACCATTGATTCCACTAGCCCATAAACCATATCATACCGTTATTTTTAATGGATGTAATGGTAGCTCTTGGTACAGTTCAGGTTGCTCGTCAGCCCAAATACGGCAATTTTGTTTATTAATGTATCCATCGAGCCAGAAGTGGGCTTCATCACTGAATAAAATTTCACGATAAAACTCTGGATTTTCATTGAGTTTTTAGAGCCCATTCACGCCTGGTTTCAATTCTTGCACAAATTGGATTTTGTACACCTCAAGACCGAGATTCTCAAGTAAATATATATCTCTTCACTACGTGCTGGATGTGTTCTAACCGAACGAGTGTTATCCACTAATGTAAACTGGGACTCAAATTTGCGAATGGTATTGGCAATAGTGGTTTCAGTAGGTCGATTATGTGTACCGTAAGTTCCTCGAATCGCACGAAAAGCATTTCTCACAGAACGCTGGTTTTCGTAATACAGCTGAACAATTTGGAGACGCAGTTGTGATGTTAGTCTTTCTGTGATGACTTGCCAAACGATACTGAACAAAAATGACAAAGCAGTTTGATATTAGTCACGCGTGATCTGTCAAAAAATGCCTATTGAAAATCAAACCTTACTTATACCAAAAATTTGAACTTTTCGATTGTTTGAATTTGATGAATTAGTTTTAGTTCAGGGGAATAAAACAAAACATAGAGTTTTCACTTATGGTCTTAAGTTCTCGATTCTTAACAGGGTGTCCCAGTTTAGCATTATTATCCTTTGAAAGCATATTCCTGAAGTTTCCCCGAACAAAAAATTGTATGATTCACACTCCATTTCAAGTTACAGCCCATCAACGTGGGTGACCTCTAATTTGGAAGTGTAACCATTTTAAACGCTATAACTTCTAAATTACCATATGTAGTACAGGTACAAAAATAGTTTTAGACATTTCGAAAATAACAAAAAAGTTATAGCTCGTTAAACTCAAAATTATGAAAATTTGCGGTTTCATTTTTTTTACTTGAAATGCGTTTTTCTTAAAATTTTTACTCAATAAATTTTCTGTAATTCTATAAAATGTTTATCTTTGTAAAGTTTCTTAAAGATTTTTGAAACTTTTTTACTTTAGATTTTGTAGTAAAAGCCATTTTTTGTCAAAAAAAAAAAAAAAAAAAAAAAAAAAAAAAAAAAAAAAAAAAAATGGCCAAAAAGAAGTGTAGTCTGCTGGATTCGACATTTCTCTAAAATAAACCTTTGCTTTCATAGCACCCCAGAAGAAAAAAATCCATGGGTGTTAAGTCAGGAGATCTGGGTGGCCAAAGGTTGGGGCCAAATCGACCAATCCGCCTTTCGTTAAAAGTATCATTGAGGAACCGCAAGTTTTCATAATTTTAAGTTTAAGGAGCCATAACTTTTTTGTTACTGCACAAATGTACCCAAAGCATTTAAGATTATTACTACGATATATTTTCGAAATGTCTAAAACTATTTTTGTACCTGTAATAGTTTAGAAGTTATAGCCTTAAAAAATGGTTACACCTCCAAACTAGAGGTCACCCACTTTGATGGGCTGTAACTTGAAATTGAGTCAGAATAGACATCCCTGCCATACAATTTTTTGTTTGACGGCACTTCCGGAATATGACTATACAGCTAAACTGGTACACTCTAATAAATATTCAAATTAAAATGCGTTATTCCGAGTTCATAATAAACGGTGGACTCTTTTTGGTGGTAAAAATTCGAATAATCATTTGACATAATTTCCTAACATAAGTTAATTGACAGATTTAATTTGTAATACACATAAAATAGGGTTAATTCAAAATATAATTTGAAAGATATAGAATTAAATTAAATGGTATAGGGTGATTCATCGTGAGGTTTGATTTTGAATAGACTTTTTTGAAAGATTACGCGTGACTCCTATCAAACTGCTTTATCGGTTTTGTTCAGTATCGTTTGGTAAGTCATCGTGGAAAGACTCACACCACAACATTGTCTCCAAATTTTTCAGCTGTATTACGAAAATCAGCGTTCCGTGAGAATTGTTTTTCGTGCTATTCGAGGAACTTACAGGCGATATTAATTTGCGTCATATTTTAAGTGAATGGGCTCTGGAAAAACTCAATAAAAATCCAGTGTTTTATCGTGAAATTTTGTTCAGTGATAAAGCCCATTTCTGGCTCAATAGATACGTTAATAAACAAAATTGCCGTATTCAGGCTGATGAGCAACCAAGAGGTACAATTACATCCATTTAAAACAACGGTATGGTGTGGTTTATGGGTTGTTGGAATCATTGGTACACATTTCTTCAAAAATGAGGCAAATCAGAATGTTACCGTCAATGGTAACCGTTATCGCGCCACGTTAATGGACTATGTGATTCCTTAAATTCAAGCACATGGTCTCGGTAAGCTCTGGTTTCAATAAGACAGCGCGTTAGACAATGGACTTGTTGAGAAATCATTTTGGTGAACATTTAATTTCGCGTTTTGCTACGGTAAATTGGCCGCCTAGATCGTATGATATCACACCTTTTAATTATTCTTTCTGGAGATATATAAAGTCTCAGTTCTTCAGGAATAAGCCAGTTACGATTGACGTTTGAAAGCCAACATTACTCTTATTATCAGCAAGATACTAGTCGCTATGCTTGAACAAAATCGGACCTTCCGAATGGACCACCTCAGTCACAGTCATGGCCAACATTTACTTGACATCATTTTCTAAAAGTAAATGCATTGAATTTTTCTTTTAATCGTTAATAAACATTTTAAGTTCGCTTTCAAATTGATGTCTTTTATTTTATATTATAAATCAAACCTTGCGATGAATCACCCTATATAAACTTTAAGGGGGTTGTTCAGATATACAATCTCTTTTATTTTAAAGAATTTATAAACCTTATTTTTATTTGAACGTTAACTAAACTAAATGCACAAATGTAACATGTTAACCTTAATGTAAACTGATTAACGTAACGTAAGCCTACGATTGCTATCCAAAAATTTTGTATGACAGTTTAAAAATGTAAAAATGGATGTAATTTCCGGATGAATAAAGTAAGTCTCTTTTGCTGTACTATCAAAACGAAAAGACGTGTTTCATTAAAAACTGCATTTTCCGAACTCTATTATTTTTACCCTACTCAGTTAGCAAATATTTACCCTACACACCCCAACGTTTGGTCCTAACGAGACGGATAATTTAACAATTAAAACATTAAACAATTAAAATTATAAAAGTGCAAGTGCAAGTGCAACCTGTAAGTGCACAGAGAATATATATATATAAAGTAGTAATTACATGCATATATTCCCTCACGGTAAAGGTCTTGCCCCTTGTCTTTCTCTTTTTTAAAAAAGATTTGGTTGTGCAAAATCGGATTTCCCGCGCCGTGTAAAAATTAATTTTTCAACTTTAACCTTAACTGTCACCAGCTGGGCAAAGCTGACCAAAGGTCGTAAGTTGCTGTAAAAAAAATTAAATTAAAAAAAGAAAACTGTATCTAATTAAATATCAATATACTTGATACCCACACATATTTATTAATTAATCTAACAATAAAAACCTTTAAAATGTCTAAATTGTCATCGGGTGCAGATCAGAAAGGTGTTCTTGAGCAGATTCTTCGAGACCACTCCAACTTCAAGAAGACTGGAGCAACACGGTGTATAGCAAGCTATATAGCAGGCCGTCTTCGTGTTCTCGAATTGAACTTCAAGAACGCACTTGAGCATCAAGCAAAAATTCGACGAGTTGACGAGATGTTGACGAAGGTCTGGAAGAGGAAGACTTTGATGAAATTTTTGATCTGCTACAAGAAACATATTTCACTTACCGTGGTGAATTGGTCGATGCTATCGACAATGCCAAGTCAGCTACTAAGGAAAAGATTGTGGAAAGTGAATCAGCAGGTGCCTCTTGTAATGAGCTTTTGTTACCCCAAATTCAAATTCCGCAATTCGAGGGCTCGTACACAAAATGACGGGCTTTCCATGACGTGTTTCTGTCTCTAGTCCACACAAATAAAAAGCTGGGTAAAATTCAAAAACTTCATTACCTTAAATCCTCTCTGGCAGGTGAAGCTGCTCGTTTGTTGCAGCATTTAGGGTTGTATTCTGGCAACTATGACAAAGCATGGGAATTGCTTGTAGCCAGATACGACCACAAGCGAGTGCTGGTAAACGCTCACTTATAACTATTTTTTGAACAGCAACAGTTGACAAAAGAGACTGCAAGTAGCATAAAGTCTCTATTGGACACGTCCCAGGAATGTTTTCATGCCTGGAAAATTTAGGATTGCCGGTAAGTTCTTGGGATGACATTTTAATATATATAATGGTACAAAAATTACCTGGATTTACTTAGCGTTTGTGGGAGGAGAAATTAGGTAGTTCGAAAGAGTTGCCCACGCTTACACAATTAACAGCGTTCCAAGAAACGCGTTTTCGGACCTTGGAAGCAGTAGCTGGAACGAGTGGCCTAAAAGGCAGCGGTTCTTTTCCACACAAAGATATTGCAGTTGAGAAGAAAACGGTGCTGCATATTAGTAAGATGCAGTTTGCATGTCAGGCTTGTGGTAAAGGTCAACATTCTCTAAGGACTTGTAAAAAGTTCATTGACTTGGAGGTCTGCGAACGATCTAAGTCAGTGGACAGAATCGGGGTTTGTCGAAACTGTTTGGCATACAGCCACAAGACAAACCAATGTCAAAGCAGTGTGCGCTTTGACTGAGCTGATGTTTATCCTTAATTTATTATGGCATCTATTGTGATAAAAAAAATGCGATGGTGATGAAAATTCCCCAATTGCACAGGAATCTGACATAGGTTGGCTCTTCCGTGGAAAAACAATTTCACAGAATAATGAACCTGTCCACAGCTTTTTACAGGTTTTCGACATAGATACTCAGCTGTGAAGATTCTGGGGACTGGAGGAGTTGCCATTCGATACTAAAGAGACTGCTGAAGACAAAGCATGTGAAGAGCATTATCTCAAGACAACTACAAGACTGGCTGGTGGGCGATATGAGGTATCGCTGCCATCTAAAACCGGATGTAAGCCTGGGCTTGGTGCCTCGAAGTTAGGTGCCTTACGTAGGTTTCATCAAGTGGAAAGAAAATTCCAGCAAAACTCCACACTGCACAAGGAGTACTCTAAGTGCTTAAATGAATATAAGGAGCTTCAACAGATCACAGAGGTTGACGAAACGAAAACCATACTGGATATACCACACCATTTCTTCATTCCTCATCATGCGGTATTCAAAGAGTCAAGCACAACTGAGAAGCTTCGTGTTGTTTTTGACGCTGCAGCAAAACGTTCGGACGGATCCTCGTTGATTTCACACTTAATGACTGGACCTAAAATCCAAACAGATATTTTTAAATTAATTTTAAGGTGGCGGTTACACAAAATTATATTTACAGCGGACGTCGAAAAAATGTATCGCCAAATTCGAGTTCCAATCGACGACTCAAATTACCAGCTTATATTTTGGCGTAATCATCCTACGGAGAAATTAAGGATTTTTAGACTTGAGACCGTAACGTTTGGCAGGGCCAGTGCTCCATAGTTGGCTATTCGAACGTTGCATCAGGCGGCGGCGGATGAGGCTCAGCATTTTCCTCAGGTGCCAAAGCCGTACGTGAAGAGTTATATGTTGATGACCTTATATCAGGAGCCGACTCAATCGAAGAAGCCTTATTGAAGAGAAATGAAGCTAGAAGCGAAGATATTCTTCGTGATATTTCTACGAATCAACGGGAAGTGGGATTTACATTACCAATCGAAGCGGTTGATGGAATAAAGGCGTTAGAAATTCTCTGGTTGCCAAAAGAAGATTCCTTTTCTTTTAAAACTTTCTTTTCAGAAAATAAAGTCGTGACGAAAAGAAGCATGCTATCTTCAATCGCAAAACTTTTTGACCCATTGGGTTGGATTGCTCCATGTATGATAAAGGGAAAAATCATGCTGCAGGAATTATGGTGTCAAGGAGTGACGTGGGATGAACCAATACCACAAGATGTTGAAGATGCGGAAGGCAACGTCCACCAGCACTTGATGTTTGCCGAGACGAAAGTGGCACCACTCAGGACAGTTTGTCTACCAAGGCTTGAGCTCTGTGGAGCGGTTATGTTAGCCACATTGCTCGACTATACCAAGAAGGCACTGGATCTGACGAATTTGGAGATACACGCGTGAATAGATTCTACGATTGCCCTCGCTTGGGTCACATCACCGCCAAGCCGATGGAAAACCTTCGTTGCCAACCGTGTATTGCCATCAGTAATTAAATGAAACGAGTTGTGGTGGAAGGGCCCAAGTTTCCTACGAGAGAATTGGAACTTTGAGACTCCCGTTCAACCCAAAAGGATTAACCGCGACTTGGAGCAACGAAAGGAGAACACGACCAACATTTTCCATGTCACGCAACAACTCGGTGAAGACAATGAGGTCATTTGTCTTATGCTTAAACAATCTTCGTTAATAAGGCTTCGTCACATTCTAGCCTATTGCATTCGTTTTGTGTTTAACTGCCGGGCAAAACCTGAAAGAAGTTATAAGGGTTCATTGAAGGTCAACGAAATTGACAAGGCTATGAAATTGTTAATAAAAACCTCACAAAAACAAATGTTGCAAAAAAGGTATATCCCAAACGTTCCTTGAATTTGAATCCCTATATAGATGCTGACGATATTCTACGTGTTGGAGAGAGACTGCAGAGCTCAAATCTGGACTACGAACAATGACATCCATATCTTTTGGCACCAGATCATCATCAGATCACCTTATCCTTAGAGATGCAAACAAAAATACCATCCATGGTGGTGTTTCTCTGATGATGGCGTACATTCGCACAGCCTTTTGGATATTTGCGCTAAGGAGAAAAGTGAAGAAGTTAGTACATGTCTGATTTGTTTCCGTCACAAAGCAACTACCATGCAACAATTGATGGGAAACTTACCTGAGCCAAGTGTTTGCATGGCACGGCCATTCTCTAGATCTGGTGTTGATTTTGCAGGACGTTTTAACATCAAAACCTGGAAAGGACGTGGAGCAAAGGTATTAAAAGCATATTTTGCGGTAAAACACCACCTGAAAAGAGCTTAAGGGTCAGAAACATTTGAGGAGCTAACAACGTTGCTTACTCAGATTGAAGCGTGCCTCATTTCGAGGCCTTTGTGCCCAATGTCGGACGACATCGATGATTTGGAGACATTAACCCCATCACATTTTTTAATCAGCGAAAGAATACTCGCAATTCCTCAAGGAGTCATTGCCGTGGAGAGGGTATGTTACCTTGAGCGATGGAACCGGATTTAAGCAATGACCAACTACTTCTGGCGCAAGTGGAGCGGAGAGTATCTGTCCCGGATACACGGAGACTTAGTTCTCATCAAAAGATGAGAGACTACCACCTTTGCAATGGCGACGCGGACGGGTAACCGATACACATCCCGGGAAAGACGGACTTGTCCGAGTGGTGACGGTACGAACTAAAACTGGGGAACTTAAACGTTCACTCGGAAAAATTTACTATTTGCCATTAAATGATTCAACGGAAAAACAAGACATTTCAACCGACACAACACAAAATGTATAAGAAACACAATTAAAATAAAAATAAAAAGTTGATTTACATACAAAATCAAACACATTTCTATTTACTTTTAAAAATAATTTATTAATTAATTAAATACAAATAACTATAAAATTTTGAACCTAGGTTGCCCTACACAGCACAACACATATAGTCCACTCACTCCACCACACAATATCATTCATATTGGACAGCGCTGTGGAGTTCCGAAATTACAAAATACCGACGGGAATTGAAGAATCGAAATCCCGACGGCATTTGAAGGTTTGGTATCCTTCCAGGTTATCCACTCAATCACACAAAATCATGCATACAGGACAACGTCGCAGTTTCAAAATTCCAAAATGCCGACGGAAAATGGATAATCAAAATCCTGACGGCATTCGAACTTTTCGTGATACGATCAACGTTATCCACTGAAAACACAACACAACACTTTAACCTATCAACAGGTATTCAGTTCTAAAATAATTTTAAAATAATTTTAAAACAATAAAAATCTTAAACTAATTAAACATTAGATAATAATAATTTAAATAATAATAATAATAATAAAAAATAATAATAATAATAAAAACATACAGCAGATGGAATTGTTTACATTTGCATATTGCAGCAACAATTCTATAGAGGGCGGATTCATATCCACGCACACACGTTGGCAGGCAATCGGCCATCATGGAATACATAACCGTACGCGAAAAATGTCGTCGCACATCAACGCACTGCACAACCGTGAACGCGTACGCGGAAAACAGTTATCGTACAAAAGACATCACAAATGTTACCGAATTTCTTGGGAAATATATCATTACATTTTTTATCATTACATTTTTTTGCTTTTTTTTTTCTCTTCGGTTTTTTTTTTTTTGTTGCACTTGCACACGGTTATCACTTTAGCGAAAACACGACTTGTGTATATCGATATACACACGAACGCACATATGGATACTCGATTGTGTACTCGCGCCGATGTACACAATTCCAAACGAAGAAGAATTTTCTGGAAAACAGGGAGCAGACAAAAATGATCAATAACTAAATAAAAACACTTACCTAAAATTATTTAACAACACAAAAAAAGGGGGGGAAATTAAACAAAAAAAAAAAAAACAATGACACTACCGGTTAAAATTGACACAGTTTTGGTCAATGATCAAAACAAACTATTGCAGTTTTACAAAACAAAACAGAATCCACGCACTCCACCTGCCTTTGTTGACCGCATTGTCTTGATGCTATCTCTGTCACCTACACGTAATGTTCGAAGTTATTATTCTACACGGTTTTTTTTTTTCATTTATATGAAGTAAGTCAACCCACTCGAACTCACACAACACAAAGCTCAAAAGAAATACAACATACTCCAAATGCAATTGAGTACACTTGCGGACGAAAATCGTCCACCGGGCGGAAGCATATTCAGATATACAATCTCTTTTATTTTAAGAATTTATAAACTTTATTTTTATCCGAACGTTAACTAAACTAAATAAACAAATGTAACATTTTAACCTTAATGTAAACTGATTAACGTAACGTAAGCCTACGATTGTTATCCAAAAATTTTGTATGACAGTTTAAAAATGTAAAAATGGATGTAATTTCCGGATGAATAAAGTAAGTCTCTTTTGCTGTACTATCAAAACGAAAAGACGTGTTTAATTAAAAACCGCATTTTTCGAAAAAATGTTACAAAAAAAGTAGGCGGCTGGCCCCCTCTGAATGCTCCTTTCGTTATCATTTGAAATCAAAATTTCAAAAAGATTATTTTTCAGTAAGATTGTTGTTATTATTCCTTCCTTTCTTTGGCCGCCTTGTTGTGGCAAGAAGGCTTAAGAGTCAAAGATCCAAAGGTTCTGAAAAGAACACAGGAGAGACGTCGAACTAAGCGCCAAACACGTCTTAACTAGACGTTAAAAAGTTAACAGTATGGAGGTGACCCAACAGGATTATGGTATACTCCAGGCACGGATTTCAGCCCCGCTGCCGTTTTCTGCGCTGACCGAGGAGCTGCTGGATCACTTAATTTCGACGACTCTGCGGCTCTTTCTACTACACGTTTGGCAGATTGAGCTGAAACAATGGAAGAAGTACCGGAGAGGCTTTGTCTGTTACTGTCAAACTCCATCAGAATAGACCAGTGGTTGGTCAGCGTACTGTTTTTGATGACTTGTCTCAGAAAACCAAATCGGTGGAACGGGCTCCAGAAGTGACACACTCTGAAGGACTATCGTCTAAGTGGCAGCTGAAGAGGCGGCGGAGACGTGAGGTAAAAGCTTGGTACAAAGAGACGGTGAGTGCCGTCGAAGACGCGAGTGCCAAAAGTCACACTCTCCCAGCTGCGACGGAGAAGAGAAACAGGTCGCTGGAAGTGACACCCACTGAAACCGATCAACCTCTCTTCTGTCCCGAACAGGGCCAAGAGGAAGAAAGTTTTCGGCATTCCCATCGATGAGTCTCTCCGCGCACGATTCCCGGATGAAACTGGTTCTGCAACCAGCAAAGGCTGCAGCTCTGGTGAACGGAAATCGCTTGAAGCCGTTAAACCCATTGACAACGGCAAAACCAGCGGACGAGTTTAGAGTTACAACCAGCAAAAATTGTAGCTCTTATCGACGGTAGTTGGCCGAAGCGGTGCGATCTTCGCTGAGAAACAACCCTGGTGGTGGGTTTCCCAGCGCACAAGATCCAGTAGAAACCAGTGCTGCAAACAGCACAAGTCGCAGCTCTGACGGGTGGAACTTGAACGCCGCTGGAAAAGCTATCTCCAATAAAACCCCGAAACGCCCAAGGGAACGAAACTGGCCCATATACAAGGAGGATGCTATCTCCTCTATGAGACGTTGAATCAGGAAGGCTGACAATGACAACAGTTTGAACGACACTGAGTGCAAACACTGTGTCGATCAACTGTAGAAGCTAGCCAAAGTAGAGAATGTTTGCTTTCAAGCAGAGGGCTACGGTATGGAGAATGGAACTCTTAGAGTGAAGTGCTTCACGCAGCAAACTTTTGAATGCCTGAGCAAATCTGTGCCGAAAATCCCACCACTGGAGGCCAAGACTTTCGAGGTTTTCAGACGCGCGACATCTAGACTTAAACTAAGAAGTGGAAAATCTACTCTCACATGGAGTGAAAGAATCGGGAAAACAAGGACGGTTGTTCTCTTGTTGTGGGCTTAGACAAAACTTTCGTGGATACCATTAAGTCTAGGTATGATTCACGTCCCTATCTGCACCTTGGAAGGGTTATTTTCCACTTTGCTTCCAAATGAGTGTGGATAGAAGTCGATCACACTATTCTGTGTACTTAAATATACCTTCAACATTCCAAGTCTGCTACTGCATCCCTATGTAGAAAGCTTTTCGTGTTGAATAGAAAACCCCACATAGTATTCATACAGGAACCATGGTTGTGGAATAAACGCATCTGATGTTTTGGATGTTTAAGGGGTTTCACACCACTTTATGACGAGCGATCTGCTTATTTTCTCTACGATTTGGTACTCATTGAATATTGTGATTCCAGAAAGATGGAACTTATCATATGCTGCGATTCTAATGCTTAGAACACTTTCAGGGCAGTAGCAAATATAACGTGAGAGGTAATCATCTCCTGGATTTCATACTATCGTCTGACCTGGCTGTCAACACCGTTGGCTCACAGCCAACTTTTATTACGAGAGTAAGGCAGCAAATAATCAAATTAACTTTATCCAACAGGTATGCTAAGAAGATCACTTGCTGGAAAGTACTATCGGAGATCTCCATGTCAGATCATAGATAGATCGAATTTAGAATCGAATGCGAGGTCTCAACCTTGCTAAAGAGGAGGAATTCGCATAAAACCATCAGGATATGATTTATGGAAGAGCTTGACAAATACAATAGTGCTGCCCCTATGCTCCGAACTGAACGAAATCTTGAGGAAGCTATTCAGAATATGAAAGGCACCCTCACCAAGTGTTTCGAAATTGCATAACCAGTTAAGAAGCAATCCTGCAGATCGCCTGTTCCTTGGTGGAACACTGACCTGCAGAGTCAACGTAAAGAATCCAGAATAGGTCCCTTAAGACTAATTTAAGAAGCTTATTCGGACGCCGTAACTGGTATACTATATATCATCAGTTGTGGTGACGGATGATTCAAACATGCTGTTGCGGGATGAAGGCATACCAAACGAACACTTCCCGTCGTTTTAGGATGTCAGCGGCCTTTCTGCTGTCTCTCAGTAGGAAAGACTGCAGGCTGCTTACTTTCGTCGTGAAGGGACATTACACTTTTGCAAAGCAATTAAATGTGCTGGGTATAATAGACGGAAAATCCTGCGATGCTTGCTGCAAAAGTAATGACGACACCGCGGAGTGCTATCTCACTCTCTATCGGAGTGCTTATGCTCGCATCAGGCTGCAGGTACTTGGCTATGACGTGGTGTGTGCTGGTACTGTAGGCACCTTATCACTGAAGAGCTTTCTCATCTTTCTTCATAACATTGAAAGATTTCAATAAAAGGAACTTTACAAGGAGTCTGAGTGCTCTGTTCCGACATTAAGAAAAAGGGTTGTCAATCTGTCCCGTAGCAGGTTTAAAAGATTTGGATAAAGAATAATAAAATGGCGGCCTTATAAAAAAAAAATTCAAAAATCGACTGTTTTTTTTGGTTTAAAATCGAGATAAAAAAATCTAATTCTGGTACCAAACAGAACAATAATTGTGTTAAAATTTCAGCCGAATCGGCCCAATAGTTTTTTTTTTTAGTCATCCGGGCCGACGGATAAAAAGTTTTACTTTTATCTCCTTGATAAAAGCTCCGGAAATTATATCATCCACGTACATCTACTCTAGAATCATCCTTGCTGCTCGTGGGTATTGGGAACGGGCCTTTTTTGCTAACCAATGGAGAGTTCGGAAAGCTTAATAAAGAGTAAACGATGTGCCAAAGGTTTTTAGCCGATATGTTTTGAGAACTTCTGATGGATATTTCCGATAAAGTACAAGCTGGTAAATGAAATCTCTCTCATTCACCTAGATTTGGTGGTATATTTTTTCGATGTCAGCTGTAAACGTGTATCTGTACAGCTTAGGATGATACCGACAATGTTGTTTTGTTGAGTCGGTTCCACCACAAGTGTGTCATTGAGTAACTTTCCATCCCACGTCCTAAGCGAAAAATCAAAAACTACTCTCAATTTACTTGAAAACTGCAGCATGTTGTCCAAAATGTGTTCGTTCCCAACTTCGGTCATGTGATCCAAACGTATGTAATATTATATGCACGCAGAGTAATCGCTGTGAAGTTGCATGTTTTTGAGTAGACGTCCTTCTAACTGCTTATACATATCTCCCTAGAGCATCTTCTCTTGAGCGTCCAAACACCGGACGAACATTTCCTTTGAAGGTAAGGGAAGTTTTACATCGTCTAACAAGCTCGATGTCTTTTGAGAAGTGCTCCTCACATCCTCCTTATTTTCTGGAGTTTCTGCTCTAAGAAAAGGAGCTTTATCTATTGTAACTCCCAGAATTTTTGCGAAATTTCATCGTGGCTGTAAGCTTGGTGAAAGCTCTTTACGGATTGAGACGAAAAGGGTGTATGTCCAAGAAGAATTCATCCGAGTTTGGTTCTTTATGCCACGGGCAAATTGGCGTCTGATGAATTCTGGCAAAAAAATGTCAGCTAACACATCGTTGCCAAACAACAGATCAACCTTAGCTGGCTTAAGAAAGGATGGGTCGGCTAAGTACAAGCCATCGAGGTGCCTCCAATCGACAATCGACAGCTGGAAAGGTCCGGGATATGCCTAGACAGCGACTTGTATACAAATGCCTGTGTGGAGATTTCGAAGGCTGATTGGTGAAAACCGATCGCGATGTCAACGACCGTCTTACATGTGCCACTGCTGACCAAACCTAACCCGGAAACCTCGACATAAGTTGATTTGTGTCTAGAATTAAAAAGTTGTAATGCTGATTTGGTTATAAAACTAGCCTCTGATGCAGCAATGCTTGTAGTGAAACACAAAGTGATATGTGTTGATAGACTTGCTGCAACAGGGTATTTCTTTGTTTAATCGTTGCTCGTTCGGAATATGAGGTTGAATTGCTGAAGGCTATTTTAGATTCGAAGGCTTACAACTTGGAACATTGGGATTTATTGTTGGGGTAACAAAGTTGTTGTTATTCGATACTGGTTGCGATGAATTTTGACTATGGATAACAGTTCAGGGGCGAATATGCGGTTGATAATTTACTAGTAATGTGTTATGTGTCGTATTATGAAAACGCGAATGGCGTGTCTCCTGGCAGTAATGGTATCTATGGGTGCTTGGACAGTTTTGGAGCAGGTAGGTTTTGAAGCATGACGTATACCAACATCGCTTCCGAGTGTTAGACTGGCAATTTCAAACTATCTAAGCCGTAGACAATTTCATTTGATGTGTCCAATAGCTCCTTAATTACTTTATACCTTTTTTGGGAAATGGACAGTTGACTGAAGAAACACTTCAATTGGATGCTTACATGAAACCATTGGTTATCATAGCTGTCCTGTAGCCCACGATTTTTGATAATTACCCTTAGCAATGGGTAAATGTAACAAAATCCTTTCGACTTCACCTGACACACACGTTTTTAAGTAGTGTAACCTTTGAATTTCAGGCAGAGACACGTTGTGATGGACCAGAGAAGTGAAACGATCTCGAAAACCACGCCAAACCCCAATTCCCTAACTTGCTCGAAGACCTCCTCTATTTCTTAACATTTGTCCTCCTCATCATCTGAAAAACCTCACTTCATACACACTTTCTCCTGATTCTGGCATTGACAATAATTTGTCGTTCTAGTACTGGATCCTCTTTTACCGAAATTGGATATGTCTTTTTTCCATTTGCGTAAGTAGTATCCTACTTAGCTTATTTGGCTTCATATTTTATATGTATATTATGATATATATTTCTTTTGGTTTTAGATAAAACCAATAGTACAAATTTATGTACTTAAGTGAGAATGCTTCCGAAGAAGCAGCATACACAGCACACAACTTTCAGCTTTACGTCCTAGTTCCAGAAATTAACTCGTCTTCAGCTGCAGTCCAGATTGAGTTATGCAATTTATTTCTTCCAACGACTTATTTAATTTTATTGGCGAAAAAAACGAATGCAGTTAATGTATCTGACTTTAGAATGGGATAATGAAATCCAGCTCGAACTGGACCAATGTTCGGGTCTGAACCAAAAGAATATAACTGTTTCTATGAAAACTGCACTGTTAAGAAAAATCTGTATTAACTGAGAAAGTAAACCACTGCCTTTAACGTTACATAATTGAATATCTCTTTCTATAATAAAATTGTCTTTTATGTACGAATGACATTTGTGTTTGTTTTTATAATTTTAATGGGGTTTAGCCGCTGAAAATTCCAAGAGGAAATTGCGTTGTGCGTATTGTCTTCTCAGCTGTGTTGATCTTCTCTCATATATATACGCTCTCATATACGCAAACACTTGTAAACATTTTATACGCAGCCTTAAGATTTAAGTGCAAGTCTTTTATATATTTCGCTTAGATAACATGGTTTCCTGAAAGGCATATCTACTAACACAAATCTATTTGAATTCGTGTCTTTTGTTGATGTTATCCCAAATGATTTTCAACACCAACCCTCGTGTCTTCTACTTACCGGTCAACCGGGGTGGCCGTGGTGTAGTGGTATATGCATAGACTCCTCAAGCAGATGGGCGCGGGCTCGAATCCCGTGCGAGGCAATTCTCTGAAAAAGTATTTTCATAGAATTTATAAATTAAACAACTTCCTGTTGTTTTTCTTAAAATATATATATATAATATATATATATATATATACATATATACTCGATGTGCGCGTGCAACTGTGTGTAATTTGAAGTGGGAGTAAAGAATTAATGTTTTGTGTGTTAACATATATATTATATATGTAGTATATGAAAATCCCGTCGACGTTAACTCTGAACATAAAGGCAATGAACATGGGCAATTTTCAAACAAACAAACGGCAGGCATATATGGTATACAAAGGGTGATTCATTAAGACTTCTTTTTTTAATTTTAAATAGTTATAACACATAAAATCAATTTGGATGGTAGAAACTTTATTATGGCTTGAAAGAACAGTGTGTGATATTTACTTTTTAAATATTATTTCGTGTAATGTTGCCCGCGACCTCGCCGTAAATGGTCCATTCTGGAGGTCCAATTTTGGATTAGAACTTCCAGCCTTGCGACCGGTATTTGCCGAATTACCCGAGTAATGCTGGCTTCCAAATTCTGGATCGTAGCTGACTTACCAGCGAAGACTTTTGACTTCACATAACCCCAAAGAAAAAAGTTTAAAGGTGTGATATCATACAATCTAGCCAAATGTTGCCGACATCGCGGGATTCAGTGTTCAATTCCGTTATCATAATGCGGTAGCGCTCGCCATTGACGGTTATGTTATGTCCAGCTTCATATTTAAAGAAATATGGACCGATGATACCAACAGCCCATAAACCACACTAAACAGTGCATTTTTGTGAAAGTAGCGGTAGTTAGACATACTCTTAAAGTTGTTCGTCTACCCAAAACCATGTGATGACGCAAAAGAAAAACCATTGCATGAGAATGAGTCTTTCGATAAAGAATACATCGATTTATGGGACCAGGATACCGCACACAACGAACAAAAAGAGAGTGACGACAATGAGCGGGACAACGAGTAAAAGAACGATGGAGGCAAAGATCAGGAAGATGATAAGAGTAATAGGTTATTGCTTATTCCCGGGGAAAAGGTTTAAATTTATTAATAATATCAAATGCCGGGCTGCCGGCAAACAACAAACTTAACAACGAGGGAGAAGAACGAACCGCAACCATACAGGTGGAGGTTGATGAGTGAATGGAAAGGACTGCACAAAATGAATGTGCAGATCAAGAAGGAATCGTAAAAAAAACCGGATTTGCAACAAGCAGCTGTTGGTTAGCTACACACACCAGCTGCTCAGTACCGTTTGTCGGGGGGGGGGGGGGGGGGGGTTCGGAAAGATCACTCAGCGCAAAAGCCGATGCAAACACAACAGATAGGCCCCACCCAATTTTTAATGCAAAATTGGGAAAACAAATGAGAAAAAAACAACACACAAATTATCTTTTCCCTGATGGGGAATTTAGTCTGGTATATTCGATTTTTTTGTTTCTTTTGGGGGGGAATCACAGGGAAAGCCGAAGTTTTATAAAACAAAGTTGTTTAAAATTTTGAATTAGTTCGGCTAACGGAAGGCCCACAGTTCCGCGTTGTCGTACCGTTACTGCTAGCGGGTCGCGCAATTATAGAAATCTAACCGTTTTACGAACGGTTTCAACGTTAAACGAAAAAAAGGCTTACCGACGCGGTTTTATTTCAACGATTGCAAAAATATGTTATTTGAAAAGAGGGGGGGGGGGGGGCTTATCTGGTTTTATGGGTTTTCCTGCCTATGCGGGGTCGCTCTTTAGCTGGGTTTCTGCTGGTGGAGGAGGGTAAGCCGTCTCCGCCCCGATCACCGATTTTGGTCACTTTAAGTGCTGCCGTTTCCTTTTTCAGCTTGTGCTTTGGTGTGTTTCTCCTCCTCGGTTTGTTTAATTTTGTTGTTCTTGTCCTTGTTCTTGTTCTCGTTCTTGTTCTTGTTCTTGTTCTTGTTCTTGTTCTTGTTCTTGTTCTTGTTCTTGTTCTTGTTCTTGTTCTTGTTCTTGTTCTTGTTCTTGTTCTTGTTCTTGTTCTTGTTCTTGTTCTTGTTCTTGTTCTTGTTCTTGTTCTTGTTCTTGTTCTTGTTCTTGTTCTTGTTCTTATTCTTGTTCTTGTTATTTTTATTTTTTATTTTTTATTTATTTTTAATTTTTTGAGGCTTTTGCCAGTAAGACGATAAGCTATTACCGCGCTTTTTGGCCATCGCCGCCATTCGTCTACACACACACACACACACATGGGGTTCTGCCAATTCAGCTGTTAAGGGAATCACATCCAAAGCTCCAGCAGCTTCTCACGAATCCCCAGTCAATCACACACGTCGATGTATTATGTTTGTGGGCCATGTTTGTTCGTTCTGTTTTGTCGTCCAAGTGATTGCTTTGGGTCGAAGAAAGCCCTCTGACCCGAAGCCGAAGCTATGGTTGAGAGCTTCAATTGAGACCGCCGGTTCAATAAAGCAAAATTTAATTTATTAGGGGTACCATGGGGGTCAGTAAACCTTCTTTTCAACATGAGGGGCAGAAGAATGACCGCGGGGAATTGTGGGTTTTCCTTTACAATATTGTTTTTGACTTTTGTGGGGGTGGGGGCTTATATAAATTTATAGCGCTGGGGCAAACAATCTTAGATATGGTGGGCTCGCGGCAATTGTTGATGGTGTTGACATCTCGTGACCGTCCGCTAGAGTCTCCAGGCCGTCCGCCTGGCTCTATCAGGGGTACCTATGTGGTCATCTCTGGAGCGGTAAGCCGGGTGAGGGAACTGAATTCAGAGGATCCAGTGAATCCCACCTGTGCCGTGGCATCCAGAGCATGACGGGAAGAAAGAAAAGAAGGGACAACACAAGAAGGGGGAGGATAAATAAAGAGGTCAACAGACAACAGATGGAAAAGGGAGTGGATGATTTTTGGGGCGTGATTTTAATGCAACAAAGTAAAAGAGTGTCATGGGAAAGAGTTGAAAAAGCAAGAGGTAAAACCGAAAGGGAAAAAATGTGGAATTTGATGGAGAGAGATTTGGAATTGGAAGTATCTAATGAAAAAGGAAATTGAAATACATAAACGTGAAAAAAAAAACTTTTGCAAAGAGAAAATGAATGGTTGAAAAAAGAGTTATTAGCCGAATTTTCTAGCGAAGCAGATTGTTTTTCTCATTGGGAAACGCAACTAAAAAATATAAAATCTGCGTATGACTTAGACGAAAATGGTGTGAGAGTGTTGATTTCCTATCGCCTGAAAGGAAAAGCATTGAAATGGTTTCACTCCAAATCGGATATCATGAAAATTCCAACCGAAGAGCTATTGTCAGATATGAGATCGATATTTGGAGATCATACTGGTCGTCTAGCACTTAAGAGAGCTTTCGAAGGAAGCTAGCTAGCGAAACTTTTCAACGTTCCCTGCATGAGAAGACAATCCTGGCAAATAAGGTATCGATGGAGGAAGGCGAACTCTTCGATTGTTTGATCGACGGGACACCGGATCAATATAAACGTTCCCAGGCAAAAAAGAATTAGGTACTCGAAACTTTCAATAACATAAATTTACCCAAACAAAAGACTACAATATACCTCAATCCGCGTCAAGGAACGGCAACCGAGGTAGAACAGTTACGAGCTAGAAGGTGCTACAATTGTAACATCATAATGTATATGGCCAACAAATGTGACAAGCCAAGGCGGATATGAGGTGCTTGTCATGTGTGCGGGAAAATGGGACACTTCGCAGTGGAAGCACTAAGAGTACTAGCAAGTGCCTCGCGTCGATCGGGACAATTATGATGAATATGTAAGAAATGTATTCTTTATATTGTAAATCCAAATTATAATTATAAAATATTGTTTGGAACACTCATTGACACCGGCAGCCCATTAAGTTTTGTACGTCAGAAATTTGTGCTACCCGTTTTAGTTAAGTATTTAATACATGTAATTTTTAGTTTTGGTTAAATAAAAGCTATTTAATTGTTTGTGGATAAATTGAGAGTGTTATTTTGCTTGAGGAAAAAAAAGTAAATTTAGATCTATTGGTTGCACCGTATCTAATATAGAAAATGAAATGCCAAAAAACGAAGTAAAGGGGCAAAATGAGTGTATAATGAAATTGAACATAGAAAAAGAAATAGGAAAAAAACAAATAAACAAGCAAACAGAGTGTAAAATAAAATCAAATGAAGAAAACAAAATGCCAGAATTTAGAAAGAATGTTTAAATTTAATGAAAATAGAGCTAGATGAAGCAAATGAGTATATAATCAACAAAGATATAAATTTTAAGGATAGAGATGAGTTTAACGTATTGTTAAATAAATGTTACATGAACCGCTGTTGTGCTGAGGTTTCCGAAATGATATGAACGATGAAGTTAATGTTAGGTAGCGAAAAACCCCCTCACATTATACCCTGCGTAGATTATCATATTATGAATATGAATAGATGCAAATCATATTAGATACTTTATAAGAGCAGGAAGTTATAAGACCAAGTAATTTTAAATACCCTTTTATCGTACTGGTAAGAAAGAAAACTGGTGAAATTAGGTTAAGTGCGGATTACCGAACTTTAAATAAGATAACTTTAAATAGGATAACGATCCTATTCCGCTAATAGATGATTTACTAGATAATTTAATAAATAAAAACATTTTTATACTTCTCAATTTAAAGAGAGCGTTCCACCATGCACAAGGATTCTATTAAATATACCTCTTTTGTAACGCCCTTGGGGCAATTTAAATACCACAAAATACCTTTCGGTCTAAAAAAAAAAAATGCGCCTTCAGAATTTCAACGGTTAGTAAAGTTCTTGATGATTTGTTGCGAAAGGAAAAATCAAAATTTACAATATATCGATGATATTATGATATCAACAGACGCAGTTGAGGAGCATTTAGAGATAATGAGTGAAGTCTTTGATAGTAAGTAATAAATTAGAGTTAAGACTAGATAAGTGTCAATTTATGAGGGCAGAAATCAATTATTTGGGTTAACGGTAACAAAAGATGGTATAAAGCCTAACGCAAAGGGTATAGACTCTCTAACTAATTTTCCGGTACCGCAGAATACAAATGCAGTTTATAGCTTTCTAGGCTTATGCTTTTAGGCGGTTGATTAGCTTTTTGGAGATTGGTGGAAACACTTATATTAGCGATATTTAATCACAAGGACGAAACCGAACTTCATTGTGATGCCAGCTCTTTAGGTTTAAGGGGCCATACTCATGCAAAAGAAAAAAGATCGGAAGCATTACCCAATCTTCTATTTTTCCAAAAGAACAGCAACCATGAATCGAAATACCATAGCTTCGAGCTCTAAATTTTGGGCCTTAGAACACTTAGAATATACATATTTGCATGGACTTAAATTCAAGATCGTAACCGGTTGTAACTCTTTAACATTAACTCTAAATAAGAAAAAATTAACCCAAGAATAGCACGTTGGCGTTAGAATTACAAAATTATGACTACATACTCGAGCACCAAGGTGGTTTGAAAATGCAGCATGTAGACGGTTTAAGTCGCACCTCAAACATTTTTGGTCCTAGAGGCAAATACTTTCGAACAAAACCCATCAATTAGGCAATATAAAGATGATGTCGTAAATAAAATTAGGAAACATTCAGAGAAAGAAGAAAGTAGCCTCTATGAAATGCGGTATGGTCTAGTATGTATATCGAAAAATGGAAGAAAGGATTTTATTTTATGTATCTAGAGCAATGGAAGAGAATGTTATTGATCTGAATTACAATGAAACGGGTCACATGTGTCGAGACACAGTCTTAGGAGTGATTTCAAAGACATATTGTTTTTTAAGACATATTGTTTTTTTTAATTTGTTGCACACAGCGCGGGCGAATGGATCCCGAGAATAAAGACGAAGGTTATAGATCACATACCAAATTGTGTCAAAAATATCGCATTTTCACTAAAATTTGGAACACACAAGGGATTACTGCATAGTATTCCAAAAGGGGATACATCCTTTAAAACTGTTCATGTGGATTACTTCGGTCCAGCGCTATTAAAGAATGCAGCAATGAAGCATGTTTTCATGATAACAGATGGCTTTACTAAATATATTAGTCTTAGTATGCTTGCGAACTTATTTTAGTTTTTATAGTCGCCCTAGAACACTGATATCTGATCGGGGTATTGCATTTACCTCAAATGAGTTCGAGCATTTTCGTGAAGAAAACAATGTACGTGACATATAGATGGCCCAGCCAAAGGTTCAACAAAAACCTAGGTCCGATGATAGCAAAGTTGAAAATGCTGTTTCTCTGGAAACAGATTTCGCGTTGAATAACACTGTTCACAGAAGTACTGAGGTAACCTTAAGTGAATTGTTATTCGGGATCGGACAACGAGGGCTTGTAATAGGTTTTCTAAAAGAGCATTTGAAGGATATTTATTTAACGCATATTAGACCAAGGCAGCAAATAAAATAGTTGACAAACAGAGACGTAATAAAGAACTGAAGGATCGGTTTAGATTCAATAGGAGAAATAATGAAGGTGACTATGACATGATAAAAACATATGAGAGCAGCGCTGGAATATGTAAAAAAATGATTCCAAAGCTTAACGGTGCAGGATAACGAAAGTACTGCAAAATGGCAGATATGTGGGGAAGGATGTTGAGGGTTTTCAGTTAGGTCAAATTCCGTATGGGGGGCTATGGGAAGCGGCAAATCTTAAATTATGGGATAGTTGTAAACTTAAATTGTTGTGCTTTATTTTATTTTTATATTTCTCTAACGGCTAAGCTATGTAGCGATCCATGGCAAATTTCCCAATTTTATGGATGACGTCTGTCACCATATGCCAACCCTATGTGCATCAGTTGTAAAGCAATGGACCTTTCAAATCCTACACCTGTTGTTGAAACACCAGTTATATATAGACTTTTGTGAAGCTTATAACATATTCTATCAAAAAATCAAATTTAGTGACGAGTTTCACTTTTGGCTCAATGGATTTGTGAACAAGAAAAATTGCGTATAAACAGAATTAATTTATATTAAAATGAGGTAAATCCAAAAGAGATTCATGAGACTGTTTAATAACCACAAAATTGCATTGTTTGGTGTGGTGGTGGCATAACCAGTTCTTACTTTTTTTTTTTTAAAACGAGTCCGGTGCTCTTTTTGCAGTTAATAACCAATGTAACCTGGCAATGACCAGTGATTATTTCTTTGAATGTATAGACGACATTGATTTGGATGATAAGTGGTTCCAGCAGAATGGTGCTGGATATAGTGCTACACTGCCCATGAAACCATTGACCTACTGAGCGCTCGATTCAGTAACAATATTATATCGCAAAATGGACCAGCGAATTGGCAACAGCGATTGATTACTTTTTATGATCTATGTTAATAAACCAAACTAAAAGCAAATAATCAGTGCATTATTGGCAATAAAATGCGCTACGTAAAAATCAACCAGGACGCCAAATGTGTCTGCCTGAAATTGTGTTCAATACATGATGTCGTAAAACATTCTTTATAATAATTAAAAATTGTTAGTTCGAACACCATTCCTGCCGCTATTATTCTAAAGATTTTTAAATTACAATGTCCGTTCATGGAAACAGCTGTCGACTTATATTTTCAATAGACGACAGTAGGCAGGATTATATTTTTATTTTGCTGATGATTCACTGGTTGGTTAATAATAAATATTGGGTATATAACTTAATTCGATTAGCGGTTTGCTAAGAGATGGCCTAACTTGTATTATTCCCTTGTTATTATTCCATTGGAACATGCGTTGGAAATCTACTGTCATTGTACGTCATTTCAGCAAACAACAATAATTTTTTTTCGCTCAAATATGTCGAACTTTGTGCCTGTAAAAGTGTTTTTGCGTGGAGCTTTTTTTCATTACTTTTATATGAAGAAAACTGCTGCCGAAAGTCATCGTATTTTGGTGGAAGCTTATGGTGAACATGCGCTAGCTGAGCGAATGTGCCAAAAGTGGTTTGCACGATTTAAAAGTGGTGATTTTTTCTTGAAAGACTATGAACGTCCTGGGCAGCCAAAAAAGTTTGAACATGAAGAACTGGAAGCATTACTCTATGAAGATTGTTGCCAAACACAAGAAGAGCTAGCAGAATCCTTGGGTGTCACTCAAGCAGCTATTTCAAAACGTTTAAAAGCAGCTGGATATATTCAAAAGCAAGGAAATTGGGTTCCACATGAACTCAAGCCGAGTGACGTCGAAAGGCGGTTTTGTATGTCCGAAATGCTGCTGGAACGCCACAAAAGGAAGTCATTTTTGCATCGGATAGTTACTGGTGATGAAAACTGGATCCATTACGACAACCATAAGCGCAAAAAGTCATATGTGAAACCCGGCCAACCAGCCAAATCAACGGCAAAGCCGAATATCCATGGCACGAAGGTAATGCTCTGTATTTGGTGGGATCAGATGGGTGTGCTGTATTATGAGCTGCTAAAACCGGGTGAAACCATCAATGGACAACGCTACCGAACACAAATAATCCGTTTGAAAAGAGCAGTAGCCGAAAAACGACCGGAATATGCCAGGCACGAGGCAATAATTTTCCATCATGATAACGCTCGGCCCCACGTTGCTATTCCGGTTAAGAACTATTTGGAAAACAGTGGAAGTGTAAAATGATGCATAATTAAATGGTAAGCCAGAATAATGACAAAAAAAAAAAAAAATCTTAACAGCAAGTATAACTCGTATACAAACTTAGAAAATGTGCAAATATTAAAGGGCACACCCAGTGTGAAATTTTGAAAAAACCACACTGTAGCAGTGGAGGACCTTTTTTATGTGACTTGGGAGATAGCGAATAACTCGCTGAAAATTTAATTCAGTGTATATTTATTATTATTTATGTATGCATACAATATATCCGACAAATCTTAAAACTTTTGATGCAGTAGTTTTCTTAAAAAAAAAAAAATCCCAAAAATCACCTTTCTTTGGCGGTCACACTAGGTTTCATTTGTTTCATTTGTAAACGGAAACTTCGATATATGACGAAGAAAAGCCGCTTTATAATATTAATGGGTATGAATTATTAACTTGCTGTAACAACAATTATGCGTCTGGTGGCGTTGCTGCCTTTATAATTGATTCGTTTTTCCCAAAATTTCAAAGTTTTAATTTGAACACATCTGATGTACTTAAAGTTATAACCAGGGAGTTGAAATTATCGTTTCTTTGTGCCTATAGATTTAATGAGTTTTCGTCAGTTAATATATTTTATGAGGAGTTGGAAGACTTATTGTCTGATGTTTCTAATGACGTTGTCCTTTTGGGAGATATTAATTTAGATATCTTAAGGTGAATAATTAGTTGTTTTTGTTGTCTACTTTTGGTTTTGAGTCGTGTATTAATAGTCCAACTCGTATTTCTGTCTCTTCTAGTACTTGTATTGATCACATTTTGATACATCTTTCTAAACCTCAAAGTATAGGAATTTTAAGCTCTGTTCTTGATTTGCAAGTCTCTGATCATTGTGCCAAGTGTCTTAGTTTAAAATATTTTTGTTCCCCTATATATAAAAGACGTTCGAATAGTGATGTTTTTGCTAACACCGATTTTGCTTATCTTAATAATCTCATTAGGTTAGAACACTGGGAAAATGTATTGAATGAATGTGATCCTTTCATTGCCTTCTCTAAATTTATTATGACACTAGAATACCATACACTTAAAAAAAGTTATAGTAAAAAAGAAGCAAAACGCAAGCATGGGATATTTTTTGATGTATTGAGAAAAATCAACAATAAAAATAAATTATACAAAAAGAAAATTAATAATCCTGACAATGACAATATCAAGACTAAATATAAAAAAATGTATAAAGATATTTGTAAAGATGTTTTTCTATGTAATAACAATTACTATCTTAACAAGTTTAGTGAGGCCCATGGTAACTCCAATAGAGAATGGGAATTATTCAAAGATATATTAAATTGATCGAATGAAAAAGAACAATTCCAGTGCATAAAAAAAATAATGCTCTTATATCAGACTCTAATATGTTAGTAGACACATTTAATAAGTTCTTTTGCTCTATAGCTGCTAGGGTAGTTTCCGATTGAACTGATGCGTTCTCTAATTGTAACTGCTTAGCTCAGGAAGACTCATATCATCAGAGTTTTTTCTTCGACCCTATAACTTCATATGAAGTTTATTAAGTCTCTTAAAAACGTCTGATGGAGTTTCTAACAGCTTCGTTAAAAAAGTAGCTTTAAACATTTGTGATATTCTATGTTTCATGTTTAACAGAAGCGTTATATGTAGTGTGTTTCCAAATTATTTAAAAATAGCTGAAGTGATACCTTTGTATAAGAAAGGCGGTAAAACCTTAACAACTATAAGCTCATCTCGATATTGCGGGTTTTCTCGAAAATTTTTGAAAAATTTTCAAATTTTTAAAAAAAATAAGAATGGTCAGGTTCTTAGAAATGAATGCCAGTTTGGCTTTCGTTCTGGTTGTTCAACTGAAGATGCTCTCCTAAAATTCTGCGCTGAAATATATAACGGTTTAAATAATAGGAACCTAACCGCTGCACTCTTCATAGACATAACAAAAGCTTTTGATACTGTAGATCATGATATACTGAGTAAACTCTAAAAATGAAAAAGATTGGTTTCGATCCTACGATTCCAACAGAGTACAAAGAGTAAAAATTAGTGGCATCTTTAGTTCATTTCGTTCTGCCACTATAGGTGTTCCTCAAGGTTCTGTTCTTGGTTCTGTTCTATTTCTTATATTTATTAACTCATTATTTTTACAAAGAATATTATAGCAAAGTCACTGCATTTGCTGACGATATGGCGTGTGTTTTCACAAACAATTCAGCTTTAAATTTTTGTTCTGACATCAACCATGATATTGAAGCACTAAGTCATTTGTTCAAAATGCATAAAATGGTTTTAAGTTACAAAACAAAAATTATGTTTTTTAATCAGAGTAATGTAGAAGTATCATAGTGGCAACTATAATGGATATAAGCATAGTATGACTGTTTGTAATTCTGACGTAAACTCACAGACGTATTTTGAAAAAAATCTTGCTCTGACAAATGTTTTAGTATAGTAAAAGTTAATCAGTTCAAACATCTGGGAGTTTTACTTGACTGGAAGATGAATTGGTCAGCACACACAACTGCGCTTAAGAAGTATCTGCTGGCAGCTACTAGGCAAATCTATTTTCTGTAGTCTTACTGCTCACAAGATCTTCTTAAGCGTATTTATTATGGTTAAGTGCATTCTAAACTGGACTATGGTCTATCTTCCTGGGACGGTACTCACTATAATTAAATGCATCCTCTCCTCATTACCCAAAAACATATTATTCGTCTTATTTGTAACAAAAACCGATGGTATAATAGCTTAGTTCTCTTTAAAAACTTTAACATTCTACCTTTGAAACATTTATATTGTTATAAAGTTTTGAAGGTATTCTTCAAAAGATCTGGCTATTTATTTAATAGACGCTCATCTAACTACCGACTTAAAATAAATGAACAAAATCTCGTCCAAGTACCTCATCACAATGTACATATCATGTCCGCTCTTAGACTCTTTAACAAACTACCTCATAATATAAGACGTATACGTAATGATTCCAGTTTCCTTAAACAAATAAAATCATGGCTTTTAGACTTAAACTACAGATATGTTTTTGGTCTGCTTTGTGTATTGACATAGACAATTTTCAATTCTCATGACTTGTCCTTAACTGTCTTTTTTCTTCTTTTTCTTGCTTCTTATGATAATTTCTATTACGTTAATTTCTATTAATTATCATCTTTTCATTTTCGTTACTGATTTTTATGTTATTATTTCAATCTTTTTGTTTGTGAATCTGCTGTCGCCTCTAGTTCCTTAAGAGCTACAGATTGCAGATATTTTTTATTTTTTTACTTATTACCTTTCTTCCATTTTTATACACTGTTACTTGTACTTTCTATTTGTAACGTATTTGTAAAAAAGTATTAAGTAATAGTAAATTAAATAAATAATTAATAATAAAAATAAAAATGTGCCCCGCAAAAATGAATAGTCAATTGAAAGTTTAAAAGGAAAGTACGATTTTTTCGTAAAAATTTCATTAGTTGAACTTAGTGTTCTAATCAAAAAGTTTTGTAGGTTTACCGACATTTAAAAAAAGCATGCGCAATTTAAGCACTATTTATTGCGTCGTTTTTGATTTATGTGTTTTCAAATTCAAAAAACATATATACATATAAACAATTCTATAGAATGATTTACATGATGTGGGTTACATATCACTTCATCACTTTCAAAGTTAAACAGTTTTTTTTCGAAATCGCATTACTATTTTCATTTGCTTTTATATCTTGTTCAGTGTTGCTTGCTGTAAAAATAATTTTTAGTGGGTTGTTTGTACATCACTGCGCTTCTCTATCACTCCTTAGATATGTCTACACACATATTTAGGAAAATATTTTAAATATTAACTTTACATAAAAAATTATTTAAAATGTTAGTTCTTATACAGCTATGTCCCTTTAGTTACTACATAACATATTTCGTTAGACAAAGTTTTTGATTGATGAAAAGAATATTGTAAATATTAGAGTTTTAAAAAGCACCCTTAGGAGCCCAGTTTCCACATAGGAAGGAAATTGGGAGCGAACAAAGAGTATTAACTTCAGTATTATTGTTTTATATGCACAAACGAGGAAAACAATTTCTTCTGATTTTGTTTTTTTTTTTTCGACTTTTTGTATAGGGTTTATTATCTTTAACCCTTCGAGAGGGAACAGATTCCGCAATTTGTTGAATATCCATATACATGTCCTCATCGGAACTCGAAATCATTCTTAATTAATTACAAATATTTCAACAGGACTTTAAAATAAATTCAAACTCAAATGCGATTTAACTAATGTTATGTAATAGATTCAATGAAAATGCACTAATTTAAAGATTTAAGTCTAAGCAAAAGCTCACTATTAAAACATTATTGGTACACTTAATACTTTAGTTTGTATTAATATTTAAGTCGACCCCTTTTTTTTAAGTATCGACTAATGGTTAGTTGTTAGTAAGGCACATCGAGTCAAAAACATGTTTTTTGTTTCTCCTGCTTTGGTGTGTCTGTTGGCTTATAAGAATACATGGGTTATTGTTTCATTAGGCTACAAATAACATTTTTCTCTGATCCGGTGTGTTTTCAGCCTTAGTCAACAAAATTTTTTTTGATTGATCCGGTGTGTTTTCAGCCTCCGAAATTCCTTAAGACAAAAATCCTCAAAATTGTTGCAAAAAATAAAATTTTTTAACTTTGTTATTCTCTTATGTTATTTTTATTTCGATACTTCGCAAGCTCAGTTTTGTCTTTTGGTAACGCACACCAAACGAAACAGAAAAATTAAATAATTTGTTTTGCTAATTGTGTTGAAATAAAATACTTTTTCTTGACTATGAAACAAAAAACTTTATTTGTGATCCGGTGTGTTTTCAGTCTAAGACATTTTGTGAAACCCCAAAATGGTGGCAATAAAAAATATCATAGACATAAATTTATTTACTTATAATAAATAAAATAATATAAATATAAATAATTCTCGCATTTACTTAAAAACCCAAATATTTTTTCAGCCTGATACCCATTTTTACAGCTCAAGCGGGCTTTAGTGCTCTTTATGAACATATAATTTTCTGCGAAGATTTTAACACAAACTTGTTAATAAACAATAGTTTTTCGAGGCAATTTCTTTATCTTATAACTAAAAGTGGTCTTCTAATATTAACTTTTCGCTTGATCCCACTCCCAGAACGTTCACTTAAAGAGACTATAAGAACGTAAATTTTGACATTCTATATAGAAATGCTAATACAATATGTTGGAGTAAGTACATGTCAGCCAGAGCTAATTAAAAGTTATCCTTCGTTCTGGACATATTCGATAAAAATGTTCCATTAGAGACAGCTAAAATTAAAAATTCGAAATGTCCCAGGTTTTCTTCTGAGGTTCTCGAGTCCATCAATAAGCGAAGGAAGCTATATCACAAATGGAGGGAAAAACCAACTTCAAGTAACGGGATATATTTTTGTCAGGTCAGGGACTAAACCAATTAGTACCTCTATTAATTAAACATATCGTTAGATTCTTAAACCCTTTGGAGAAACTTGCATATTTATCGTTTTGACAAAAAAAAAAAAAAATAAATAAATGACTTTGATTGCTTATTGCACCCTGACAGTTTAAACAATTCATTCTTATCAAATGTAAGAAGTACTCATCACTTCTCGCTAAATAGTAATTTTTGTAGCAATTTAAAGAACGACTTTGAAACTGTTGTGAAAAGTAAGATATTTGAAGTTATAACTAATCTTAAGTTAAACGCAATCGTTGAATCAATTTTGCCATGTATATTACGTTCACTGATCCATATATTTAATTCCTCATCAACTTTTTCAGATTCTTGGAAAATGGCTAGGGTTATACCTGTTGTTAAAAAACCTAATTCAAAGAAACTCTCTGATTATGGACCTATAAATATACTTCCAGTTATGTCTAAGGTATTTGAGAAGTTAATATCCAAGCAGATCGCTGATCATCTACGCATAAATTTCCTAATTTTCCCCATATAAGTTGGGATTTAGATCTCAACATAGTTGTGCTACAGCTACGGTGAAAGTTTTATATAATATCAGACAAGAATTTGATCGAGGATTTTTGACAGCCTTATTTTTAAAAAAATTGGGTTTTTTATTTGTGGACTTAATCAAAACGCGTAAAACTCTTGTCAAGCTATTTGTTTGGTAATAATCAAAGAACCTATAGTAATGGAGGTTGCTCTCAGTCTAAATCTCTACTTCAAGGTATTCCGCAGGGTTCTATATTAAGCCCGATTCTTTTCAGCATATATATGTATAACATATTCTTATGCATATGGTAAGCTTATTGGAAGACATTTTTTGTAAGGTAAATGAAGACCCGCATGCAATTTAGTTTAAAGCTAAATTGTGCACTTGTCTTAAACCCGTCTAGGTCTCAGGCAATATTGATTTCCAAATATCAATATGATAGTAATAGTTTCCCCTATTTGTTAATAAATAACACAAGGGTCTCTTTTGTATCGAACGTTACGTGTCTGGGTTTCAAAATAAATTGTCGGATACTCTATTCTGACCAAGTTAACTACACGATTGGTCGCACTGACGCCTGTCTTTGGAAGTTTTGAATATGTGCTCGTCTCATTTCAATTAATTCAATTAAATTTATTTAGTGAAAACACTACTGATACTTGTTATCTCCTACGCCGAAGCAATATACTGCCAGCTTGATTCGGTATCTAGAAATAAACTCCAAGTTGCCTTTAACAATATGGTTTATTGCATGCGCAGATATGACCATGTTGCACCATTAGCAAATAACATCCTTGGCTGTACCTTGCAACAACATTTAAATGCACATTACTGCATTTTCTGACACAAAATAATTTATACGAAAGCCCCTTCATATTTATTCACAAGTTTGCAATTCGCCAAATCATCTAGAATTTTTAATATTACAACTCTACTATTCAGTGACGTCAATTAATTGTGACTCTTTTTTACCAGCACAATTAGGTTATGAAACTCACTGCCAGAATTTATAAAAAAGACGTCGAGAGCTTCAGATTTCAAAACAACCATTTTTTATTATTTCTTAGTACAGCAGTAGTACGCTTTTGGTTTTGCTCGTTTTTTCTTCATCTTTTCTCTTTCTTCCTCATTACGATTTTTCATTCTCCTTCTTTTATTTATTTTTCATTGAGGTCAGGCATACTGGAACACTCGTATTTAAAACTGAGATATTATAATCCTAGATTTAACTTCATAATTTCTTTAATTTTATTTCATATCCTATATTGTAAGTGCTCTAGCAAAGCCTTTTGCTTTATTTGTGTTTCATATTTTTAATAAAAAATTGAATTTGAAAAAAAAAGTCTCGGCGGTTTCAATGTGGACTCCGCTTATAGTTAGGCAAGTTAGCAGCACCGCTCATCTCTTTTCGGTTCTTCGACCAACGGTAACATGCATTGGCCCAAAGTAATCGACTGGACTGCTCTTAGGAATTCTCTGGCGAAATCTTAAGCGTTTATGTTTTTTCTTGAATTGCCTTGAGCATGGGGAGCATGTGGCCCTGAAAGTCATCACCATCATCACGTAGTCATTGGGCTCGGTTCACATAAATCGCTGAAAATGCTGATGTTATTCGTAATTTATAAAACATTTCCATAATGTCCCCGCAGATGGCGATGTTGTTTTCCCGAAATTTGAAGAAAACCGATGTAAATGACGTAAGCTGGTCTGGGTAATTTAACAATATTGAGTTCAGCGCAAACTCTTGAGCTGAAGCGGCTGCGTTCCATACAATTCTGAGTTTACTGGTTTGTTAGGACTTCGAACCGGGAATACAGGGAGTATAGCGCTTTACTAAGTCTGGTTCACGCCTCGTATGTTTTCTGAGACATTCTAGTCTTTTTCTTGCCATATGAACACTGTCCGGGAGTCGGATTTGTTCGATAGTTGGGGCTGTTTGCAACAATACTAAATACAATAACATTAAAATGTAATCCTTAATTTATACAATAAAAAGTACATTCAAGTTTAAGAGATGGTATTTAAGTACTATAGTTAAGCTTATGTTTGAATAGATATTTGTTTAGTAAAGGCTCGTAAATATCTGGAAATTTGAAAATTTTGACTTGTACCATTTTCGGCGCCACTACTGTACTATAACATATCTCAGAGAGATCTTCATGAGTAAAAACAGGCTCTTGTTTTCATTTACAGCCTCTTTGTAGATTAGAGATCTGACTTGAGTTCGAGAGTATTATCTCAGTCGTTTGAATCATTCGATTAAATGCAGATCATTTTCCTAAGTCATTTTTTTTCAAAGTAATACGTTTTTGCCACATTGATCACTTAATATTTTGAAGTGTGAACATATATACAAGCAAAATGCAGCACTTTAACCTAAATTCGCTTCGCAAAAATTTGTCAATGTCCACAATTCGGCGCTTTGCTACTGTTGATGAGATATTACTTCCAAAAAAGTCGGATTTTCCAGCACGTCATATAGGACCTCGTAAGACAGATGTTGTATCTATGCTTGACACTTTAGGATTTAAGGTATAGGTAGATATAAACATTTTAATAATATTAATAACAATTTCGTATAATTCAACATGTGCAGTCACTTAATGATTTAACAGAAAAGGCAGTGCCCAGAAATATCCAGCTTAAAAGAGATTTAAATCTTGACAAACCTCTAAGTATGTATTTTCTTTTACTTAACTTTGTTTAATTGACTTTGGTGTACTATTGAACCTTGTCTTATCAGTAATGTCTTTTTCTGGGGGCACTTTTATCGACATGGTTAGAGTACTAACATCAGACCCCCAGTCAGGCAAAAGAAATTCTTTTTACTGATAAGAGGAGATAAGGGAAGTAATAACATGAATATTATTGTCTTTACTGCAAAATATACTTATTTTTTATATTTTTTATTTTGTTTATTGTATATTTTTAAGAACTACTAGTAAACGAATTCAATGCATGATTTAAATATTTCAGCTGTTCTTGTTAATTTAAAAACTGAAAATGTCTATTATAATAAAAAAATACAAGTACCTATGAGTTTTCGGTTGAAAAGTTCTGATTTCGGTCTTAGCCTTCTGATTTTATACAATTAAAGCCATTTTTTGTTTTTACTTATAAAAAGTTAGAAATTAAAAAAAAAAAGAAAACAACAGAATGATATTACGATGCAGCACAAGAAATCTTTTGTTTAAGAATTTACCTCTTATTGTTTTTTTTTTGTGTAATCGAATTAAAGTAGTGACAATTATCTTTCCAGAAAAAATTGGTAATGCATTGTCATTTTAATCTCGTGTCCATGGACTTGGGTTTGCTTTTGCATGCACATTAATCGACTTTGATACGAAACAGCTGTATAAACTATGGCCTTTCGAATCTTTTGCGGCCGAAGCCGATAAGACTAAGAACTCCTTTACTTTTTCTTTGAATTTGATGTGCTCAATTGTCGAGGCTTTGGTAATATCATAAGAGATCATAGAACTTTTGAGGAGAGCTTCCTTAAGTGACAAAGAGTTTTTATTTTGAGGTTTCGTTATCCTCGAAACAGAATCGACACCTTGTTTCAAGAGGCAGCCTTATTTCGTGTAGGTGATATCTTAGATGGTTTTGTCTCTTAAGATTTACCAGTTTCTTATTACACCATGTAACGCACAGTACAATATACCAGACTTCTCCTCCGATGTGGCTTGTTATCACTAAGCCCTTGGAGACTTCCATATACTCGAGAGTAGTCAGGATACCCATGTATGAGATGTATGAGGACATGATTGCCTTACATTCAGCTGCAAGTAGAGGTGCGAGTGTAGCCACCCTCCTATGATACTATTGCTACTGAATGGAATCCGTTGTGGGATTTTCATTCATGGCTTTTAAAGCTTTTGATAAAAAGTCGCTGTACATGTCCCAGCTATCTCAAAACGCCAGTGCACAGTTTTTTTACCAGGTCAATGTCGTTGTACAGCTCATAGAGTTCATCATTGAATGGTCTCCTCTAGAACCCGTCAACGCATACGGGACCAAATACCTTACGAAGAATTTTTCTCTCAAAATGACCAAAGATATATTCATATCCAATCCGGTCCAATCAGACCGGTAACAAATGGTTTTAGGCGCCCGCACAATACAAGCACAGACAAGAGCTTATATGCGATGCTTAGGAGGCTGATACCTCTGTAGTTGGCGCAGTTTAGAAGGTCTCCTTTCTTGTGAACCGCCAAACGATGCTGAGATTTCATTCATTAGGTATACATTTATTCTACCAAAACTTTAAAATAAGTTGGTGTATGCGCTCTACCAAGTCATCTTCTGCTGCCTTAAATAGTTCGGCGGGTAGACCGTTCGGACCGGCAGCCTTGCACGACTTCAGTTTAGATATTGCTATCCGTCATTTTGGTTAGGTGGACGGGATTCTTGATTTGCATCCTCAATAATGAATGGTTCGTTCTGCTTTACAGCGGTATTTGTGTCTTCTTCGGCGTTTTGCAGTCTGGAGAAATGGTCAGTACCGACTGTGACTTTTCTTCAAGGTTTCCTTGTTCATCTCTAAAGGTTTCCGTTTATTATCTTAACACTTTTTTTTGGCTTTTGGTTAAACTCTCAATTTCCTTGATCGTGCTCATGCTCTTTCTTTTTTCTCCGGAGCCGCTCTCGTCCTTTTGTACAGCGCCGCTTTGTAGGCATGTTGTTTTACTGCATATGCTTGCTGGCTCCCTTCATCAAACCAGGGGTTTAGTGGTGGTGGACGCGAGAAACCCAGCACGTCAGTTGCTGCATTTCTGATGGCTTCCCGGCATCTAAGCACTGGTCTTTAGCACTTCATAATTTCTGCAAAGGACTTCTCGATCGGCAAAGTCATAGCCTTGTTGGGATTGCAATCGTTCAACTATAAATCTACTCTTAGATTTCCCCGTTGCTGTGGCGTTTGAAATATTCGTAGACGTACCTTGGCTGCAACTAGGTAGCGGTCCGAGTCTATGTTGATTGACAGTTTGCTGAACTGGTGTTTGCCATGTTCCCTTGCAAATATTGAGGTGAGGAAACCGTCTGTTTACTAATTAGCTCAAGACCGTTTCCAGACTTGGTGTCGCGTAGTCTTTGTCTTCAGAATGTCCTCCTCCAAAGATGTCCTCCTCCAAAGATGTCCTCCTCCAAAGATGTCCTCCTCCAATGATGTCCTCCTCCAAAGATGTCCTCCTTTTCAATCTTGGCATTAAAGTCACCTAGAAAGATTTTGACGTCATACATCGGACATACGATGTAGGTTATGTCGAGGAGCTCATAGAAACTTTCTTTTCCTCTGTTAGGACGTGAGTACATATAAGGCTGATGTTAGTGAATACCTTTGATACGGATTGTTATAAGGCTTTCACTTACGTGTCGAAAGCTTAAGACTATTTGCCTAAGTCTGCCGCTTACAGCAAATACTCATCCAATTAGACTCTGTTTACGATCTTTATAGCAATCACCGTAGTAAACATCACAGTTTTTTTTTATCTTTCTTTTGCCTAGCCCATCCCACCGCAGTTTCTGGATGACGGTGATAGGTGATAGGGCCTCTGCTAATTGTTCGGCTGGTCCAAACATTCCACGTGAAGATTTGAAAGTGTCCATTGTTTGTTTTGCAGAGTCGTCAACAGTGAATTCGTGCTTATCCGAAACTATTGATCGCTTCGTAACAGTTCATTTTTTACATGGTAGGGTAGTAAACCCCACGCGCAACCCCCGACCTGGAGGGCAATTCCCTTTTTAGGACAAAGAGGCCGGACCAAATCTCAATGGCCCTTATTAAGTGCTCATCCGCCACCAACACTTTTTCAACACCCTGACCTAGTGTTGGAGTTCCGTGTAGACCTAGTAATCATATACGTTGAAGCAGCTCATGTAGAGATAGCACTAGTACATCCTAACTGAAACTGTGGACGCCATCGTTGGTTACATCCCGGAAACAGGAGAAAGTGCTTTAGTGAAATGACATGATGTGGTCAATTTATTTTATTATTGTAACACACCAGTCCGTGAAAGTACCCTCGGACTAAATGCGGTTTTGGAAACAAATCATCTTTAACCGGACTCTCTAGTTTATATTTCCTTTCGATTGTTGCAAGCCTGATCCTCATTTAATCGAAAGTGGTGATGTGGATGTCACGTGTACAATTGGAGAGATTGCCTTGTATGACACGCCTCTGAAAAGAGGCCTGCGTAGTGTGGAAATGCTTGACGATAAGGCAATGAACGAACTTCGTCTTCAATAATTCAATTGTGGCAGGCTCTGCGTGGTAACAGGCACCGTTCTTGTAAAGCTTTCCAGTTTCAATTTATCTTGAAAAAATTAATTGATATGTGCGTCATCTTGAAAGAAGTACGGTCCAATAACACCTCCGCCATGAAAACTATATTAAACGTTAATATTTATTTGTATAATTGCTGCTATGGAACGATCTCCAGTTTTTCGCTGTAGCAAATGCTACAATTTTGTTTTTTAATAAAGCCATTTAACTAAAAATATGCCTCGTCATTGAAGATGAGTTTTTGAATCTTTATCCAAATTTAATAGAGCGAAAATTCGACGCGCATGATTTGGTTTAAGCTCTTGGGTAATATGGCCTTGTAGGGACGTTGGCTAGGTGTTTTCGCAAAATATGCCACAGGGACGTTCGAGGAATCCATTGATGCCGCTCTTGACTTACCACCTCGCTTACTTCAAGCATTTCAATTGTATTATTAACTCGGCAACATTATGGAGTGAATAAGTCGATTCGATTTTTTTAATAAACATAACCATTTTAATAATTGTTCGCTTATCAAGAGGATTATAACGGTTTGTGCACGTAGCGTAGTCGTTGTCGCAAACCGCGAACTTTTATCAAAAAATTTAATGTTTTCTAAACGTTGTTCAGGCGTCTACCTTTCCATGATTAAATGATAGACAATCTGGAACATGAAATGAGGCACATCAAATGAAACCTCCTTTACTAAATTTATATAATTATGCACAAGATTGTTAATTTATTAACTCGCTTGATTTTTATATCTTTTCTTATTCGTAATCATTTCGGTAATATAATATTTTAGGTGAACATGAACTTATTGAACGAATTCGTTCTATCGCGCATAAAAATGAAATATGGAGGTCTTACATTGGTATAGGTTATCACAATTGCTATGTTCCACATACAATTCTTAGAAATATTTTTGAGAACCCAGGATGGTAATTACAGTAAACGAGTTTTTAAACTTTAGTTAACTAAATTTACGTTTCCACTATAGGACAACACAGTATACACCTTATCAGCCAGAAATCGCTCAAGGACGACTTGAATCACTACTTAATTACCAAACTCTTGTTTCGGAAATGACTGGCCTCGATGTGGCAAATGCTTCTCTTCTCGACGAGGGAACGGCTGCAGCTGAAGCCATGTGCTTATGTACCAGGTAGTTGCTTAATTAAAAAATCAGATGACATTTAAAATTTTCATTTAAAGACATAACAAACGAAAGAAGTTATATCTATCAAATAAAGTACATCCTCAAACTATATCAGTTGTACAAACTCGAGCCTCGGCTTTGGAAATCGATATTAAGGTTGGCCCAATAGAAGAAGCAGATCTAAAGAATCGTGAATTGTCTGGTATTCTTCTGCAATATCCAGATACTTATGGTGCTGTCAAAGATTTTGAAAGCATCTCAGAAGTAGCTCGAAAAAATGGGGTAAGCCCGAATATTTAAATTCTAATCAAGCTATAGAGTTAATTGCGAGTACATGTATATATGTATGTTTTTGCAGACTTTGGTAGTTGTAGCAACGGATCTTTTAGCTCTTACCCTGTTAAGACCTCCCGCTGAATTTGGAGCTGATATTGCCATAGGAACATCACAACGATTAGGAGTGCCGCTTGGATATGGAGGGCCACATGCAGGATTTTTTGCCTGTAAGCAAAATTTAGTACGACTTATGCCTGGCCGAATGATTGGTGTAACACGAGATTCGGATGGACATGATGCATATAGATTAGCCCTACAAACTCGTGAACAACATATAAGACGCGATAGGGCAACTAGTAACATATGTACAGCACAAGCATTGTTAGCAAATATGTCATCTATGTTTGCTGTTTATCACGGCCCTGTCGGACTTAAAGAAATCGCTAAGCGTATTCATTATTCCACTCTAACTCTTTATGCTGGTCTTATTGCTACTGGCCACAAAGTTTTCAATAAAAATTTTTTCGACACACTTCACATATTGCCCTTTGATCAAATGACTGTCGAAGAAATTCGTTCACGTGCTGAAAGCAAACAAATCAACTTTCGATACTTTGCAGATGGTACCATAGGGATAGCTTTAGATGAAACAGTCTCGCCCAAAGATATATCCGATATTTTATGGGTGTTTAAATGTAACTCTATTGAAGAAGTTTTAGGTCGAACAGATATTACCATAAATTCGATTGAAAATACCAAATTCTTGCGTACATCAGCATATTTGACTCATCCTATATTTAGCACGCATCACAGTGAATCACGAATGGTTCGTTACATGAAAAATCTTGAAAACAAAGATATTTCTCTAGTGCATTCCATGATTCCTTTGGGTTCCTGCACAATGAAATTGAATTCCACTACCGAAATGATGCCATGTTCTTACCGTCATTTTACAGAAATTCACCCATTCGCTCCAGTGGAACAGGCGCAAGGATACCATCAAATGTTTAGAGAACTTGAAAAGGATCTCTGTGAAATTACTGGTTATGACAAAATATCGTTTCAGCCAAACAGCGGTGCTCAAGGTGAGTACGCTGGACTACGAGCGATCCGATCCTATCACGAACATCGTAATGAAAGCCATCGTAACATATGTTTAATTCCAATAAGTGCTCATGGAACAAATCCGGCCTCTGCACAGATGGCGGGCATGAAGGTGGAACCCATACGCATCAAATCTGATGGAAGTATAGACATGTGCCATTTAAAGGACAAAATATCGGAACACGAAAACTATTTGTCATGCTTTATGATTACATACCCTTCGACCATGGGGGTGTTCGAAGAGACTGTGGCAGATATATGTGACCTTGTACATCAGCATGGTGGTCAGGTCTATTTAGATGGTGCTAATATGAATGCCCAAGTTGGCTTGTGTCGTCCAGGGGACTATGGAAGTGACGTATCCCATTTGAATTTGCATAAAACTTTTTGCATTCCACATGGGGGAGGAGGTCCTGGAATGGGACCTATCGGTGTTAAATCTCATTTGATCCCATACCTTCCTGGTCATCCCATAATAAGCCCGCTTGAAAGTGAAGATAACAGTTTTGGTGTAGTTAGCGCAGCTCCGTTTGGTAGTTCAGCAATATTACCAATTTCCTGGTCTTATATCAAACTAATGGGAAGTCGGGGCCTAAAACGAGCGACACAAGTTGCAATTTTAAATGCAAATTATATGTCTAAGCGACTGGAAGGTGAATATAAGACTCTTTTTAAGGATCCTAAAACAAATCTTGTGGCGCATGAATTTATTTTGGATATTCGAGAGTTAAAGAAAACTGCCAACATTGAAGCGGTTGATATCGCCAAGCGTCTAATGGACTATGGGTTTCATGCACCAACTATGTCATGGCCTGTAGCCGGGACACTGATGATTGAACCTACTGAATCTGAGGATAAAGAAGAGTTGGACAAATTTTGTGAGGCAATGATTTCCATTCGTTGTGAGATAAGAGACATCGAAAAGGGGCATATGGATAAAACAATAAATCCACTTAAAATGTCGCCACATACCCAGGCGCAGGTAATATCGGATGAATGGAATAGACCATATAGCAGGGAGTTGGCCGCATTTCCAGCAGTAAGTCTAATTAAAATATAATATTTTTATATTACTTATATTATTACTTATATTTGTAATTAATAGCCCTTTGTGAAACCGGGTTCTAAAGTGTGGCCAACGGTTGGAAGAATTGATGACGCATATGGTGACAAACACCTGGTGTGTACTTGCCCACCAATCCTTCCGGAGTTCTAGTTCTACATTTTTGTTAAATAAATATTATTTAAATTTTAACAGTAAAGTAATTGTAAAAACCAAGGTAGTTGTAAGGAAAACCAGAAAAACAGACAGTTAAAAATATTTTACAATTTCTGTTTATAATGTAACTTTTTTCCCATTTATATATATATATATATATATATATATACAGCTTAACGACGTCAGTTATACTTTGATACTACTAATTTTTTTTTTAAAGATTTTTCGATAAATATTTTGAAATACTACATTGATGAAGAGCAAAGTTTGTATCTGCTTACACATACGGAACTGCATACTTGGGCCTGAACAAGAAGTCGATCTTAAAATCCGACCGACCTCAAAAGTTCAAAATAACATTTCCTACTCAATAAACCAAATATGATTTATGCGTCTTTCTATACCTTTATATCTTTTTTTATGATATCTACCAGAATATTATTCATTCGTTTACAAAATTTGTGAAGAAAATCATCAGGGGGAAGAATGGACCTAAATTGTGATTAATATCTAATGCTAATCACAAGAACTTTTCCTTCAGCAAATTAGCCAATTTCGGTCATAAATTATAACAATAGAAGCCATAACAGAAGACGTAAGAAGAACAAAGTAGTGTTGTTGTTCCCGCTATTCTGTATGCTGTTTTCCTCTGACAGCTTTTGGTTCCTGATTTCGAGTACTGGGACAAGTTTATCGGTTGACCGACGCAAAATGTTAAAAAGGATGGCTGTTGTCCTGCTATCTGACACTTAATCCTCAATGATTTTAATGAGTTTCCGAAGATAGTCAACATTGAATGCATATACCTTACCTTCGAACTGCTTTCAGTTGCACTATTTCCCATGAATGGTATCTTGTTACCATTTATTCAAAGCAGCTTGTACTGCCTAATCCTTTCTTAAGTTGGCTATCGTCGACTTATTAGCCAGTTAACATATTCGCTATGTGCAGCGAACTCTATCCACTTTAGATGCAACGTTTCTGCTAGCTCTTTTCTTACTAATTGATGACATTCTCAACACCGATCAGTTCCTCCGTAGTTCTCCAAGTAGTAAGGCTTAATATCGGAAAATAATGAGCTTAACATACGCAAATATTTCCGTGGATATCAGAGTTAAATTCATCCAAGACATGAGTTGAATTTTCCGAAAGGTGCAATAATTTTTAAATAATAGTCGATCCCGAAATCACGTATTTTTGACAAAAAAGGCTAGTGATTAACTCCGTGAAATACATTTTAAATATCAAATCCAACTAACTTACTTTTGCCAGATTGGTATAGACTTTGGTTCCACTTTTCGGTGAGACATGCCATCAAAAACCGTTGTGATGATCATTGAGGAGTTTTCGTATTTTAAGATATTTCAAAAGCTGACGGTTTATCAATGATTTTATGACTTTTCAAAGAAAGGATGCAACTGCAATGGATCTTTAGGAGGTGAGAGATTCGCTTTTTTTAATGGGCGAGTAGGGCACCGCTGTTTTTTGTATACATTTAGATCTTTGAGTACCTTTACTCTTACACATGTTAAAGTAGATTCGTTTGCTTTTTAATGCTTTTTAATGCTCAGCAAGCAGATTGTATTTGTCGAAAGAGATTGCAGCGCGAATGACAGTATAAATGAGCCTAAGTCAGTATAATGAGGATAAAGTAAAGTTGGTAAATTGCAAAATCTTTTGAAGTACAGGTTTAATTGTTTTAAATAATGCTCTCAAGCTTTTGTTCATAGATTTGAAAAAAACACACGACTTGACTTCAAGTATATGAATTTATATAAATATCGATTGACGCCTTATTTGTATACTGGGTTGTAATGAATATGTTATTCCGACGGGTAGTAGTATATCACTAGATATTTAATACAACTGATATTGTATCTCTTCTAACATGTTAGTTTTATAACAGATTTATATTTATTTACATTAACAACTAACTGGAAAAAAAACTTCAAAGCAGGCCTCATCTGGATAATCGGTCAAAGCCAGCCAGTGAGTTAATAATATAATGTAATTTACCTTGAAAGTTTTAATGGTGAGAAATAACCAAGGAATATATGTATATAACAGTTTATCATTTCCCCTCAGAAAAGTAAGCATTTACAAAATGAAAACACTTTTTTAAGAACGAATAAGCGTGCATCATGAAATTATTGAAAGAACCAAATAAAAAAATCTTAATACAAAAAAATTATAAAAGTAAAGGATCCTTAATCCCTTTCAATTAAAAAAATACAATTTACGAACCTCCACCGGTTCAATGAAACACCAATTTAAATCATTACAAAATGCAATTTATTCCTTCGAGTACTCTCCTAGAACTGGTTCAACTTAATCACATAAAATACAATTTTGGTTCTTATGTCTACCCTAAACTGCCGATCTGCAGTTCCCACGCAGACCCACTATGCTTAATTTACTCCGTATCATGTTTCCCCGTTGGAATGACTTTCAGGTGCAAATCGGATGCGTGTGTGCTGGGTCGATGTCAGACGGTGATAACTTGAGTTATACAAATATTTGCGTTTATTTACTTATAGAGTGATTTTTTTTGTGATACCTGTTTAAATAGAACAAAAATAACAAGAACTGAAAAATGACACATTTAAGAAATCGTGTTAGAAACATCACTCCAGTACAACTTTTACCATAGATTACAACACGCCAAAATCAGGCCAACAACGCAACTCGTTGTCTAACCAAATTCAATGAAAGTGCTAGTGTGGCAACATATTTTGGTATGAAAATATAATCATGAGATATGTATGTATACAATTGGTATACCTTATGGTCAGAAGGATCAGTATCAAGTATATATCTACAAGTAAAATGTGTCCATCAGAAAATTTTCAAGTTTTATATTAATTAAAAAATAAATAATAAATGGAGTTTGACAATGCGTATTTCATGTTTTAAAATCGGACTCTTAAATTTGTGAACACGCCAGAGAAAAGTGTTGGTTCAATTGCAGCACCTTCATGACGGCTACTTTGTTGTAGGCCCTGAATTGTTATGGGATTGTTGCTTTGAACTCTCAACTTAAGGTATCCCCATAAAAAAAGTCGCAAGATGTAAAGTCCGGTGACTGAAGTGTCCACGGTATGTCTCCGTACTTCCTGATTAATTTATCGGGAAAATTAGCCTCACTTTTTCATTGAAACTCTAGCTGTGTGTGGAGTGACTCCGTCTTCCTGAAATTGTGTTCCATTGTCGAATTCGGGAAACAGCTGCAGTTGCTTTACCAAAAACTCGTCGATTATTTGGCAATACACTTCAGCAGTGACTGTCACCCGCTGGTTAACAAAATATGGGTCAATAATTCCTCGGACAAAAATTGCACACCACACTGTGATTTTTGGACAATACAAACATTTTTGATGGCGTTCCCTAGAGTTTAAGAAGCACCAGTATCTCATGTTTCGTTTGAGATACATCATATAAAAATATGCTCCGTCAGTAAGCAATATATTTTCAAGCTGTCGTGTTGTCCGAAGACGTTCCTGCATTATTCTCGATCAGGTTTCTCGTAAAAAAAGTCATTTTCGTTGAGAAACTGCTTGATTTGCATTTTGTATGGGTGAAACATTAGTTTCTTTTCAGAATAACGTGCACTTTTGATTTTTTTATTCCAGTACAGGCCGCAATGTTACTTATCGGTTTACGCAGATTGCGCATAATTTCGCGTCAAACTTGAGCCACATGCTCTACGGTCAGTGCTGATGTTGATGGTCCTGAAGAATTTTGGTTAACCATTGTTCCTTCTTGTGTAAACTTTTAAACCCATAACCAGATAAATTGTGTGCTGGGCCCATTACTTACTCGTAGAATATTTATGTTAAGATTTATGCAACTATTAGCGTATATTTTTTCACATACTTATTTTCCGTACTTACTTGTACACCCTATTATAATTATCAGCATAAACCATTCACGTTTTTTTCCCACCAGACTTTGGAACTCCTATTCCCGTTGTCTACCCCATTCTCAACCAAATGACACATATGCGAATGCCAGCAACTTTGACGATGTGCGTAACATACAACCTTAAAACTAAGGTTTCAATATAAAAAGTCAAGGTGTCGTATGGACAAAAGATAGACATTCCAGGCCTATTCCGGCAATAAATCTCGTTTCTTTTCCTAAAATCTTAACCGTGTGATTGGTATATGAGACAGAATATTTGTTTAATAAAATTCACTTGTTAAAAGATAAGCATAAAAGACGGTGTTATCAATAAATATACGAGTATTATACTTTGGTGCATTGGTTTACGTCCCTTTACATCGCCATAGCTAACGACAAGTTTATGTGCTTGGCTAATTTAACTTGAGCCCGACGTGATCACCGCTCTTGTGTTTTCTGATGTTTTGCTACCCCCCACGAGAGGCAAAATCAAACAAGTCAGAAGACAAAAATAGAAATAAAAAATCGTATGTAACAAGATTTAAAGATCTCAAGATCTAATAAAAATAAATAATTTATTGGGTTTTAAAACCGTTTTGTCGTCTTAATACATTTTCTAATTACATTCATTCTGGGTTGTTCGTGAAATTTGTGAGTTTGCAATTATTGTTTGATTGTTAAAGAATCAGAAGTGGGATAACACATCCAAAACACGTCAAGACAAGATAAGTAAATAATATTTCCTAAGAAGATACATTGTGCATTAATAGCTAAAGAATATTATTCAGTGAGCCTTTTCGCGTTACGATTTTAATTTACAGAATTGTCAATACATGAGAGATAACAAAGGGAGAGAAAACATAATGGTAAAGTCTAAGACGCCCCATTACTGTTATGGCAAACACATATGATATGCAATTATTATACAGGATGAGTTTTTTAACTTGAGACATCCAAACTACTCGAAAAGTACGAAATATCGCGAAAAATGTTTCAGACAAAAGCCACAAGGTTCCAAAGGGGACATAAGATGGTGACCACGAGTTTGACCTTGAGCCCCATTTTCAAGGTTAAACGAAGGTCACTTTTGACCCTATTTTTTTGACAGATTCGTAATCTGCGTGAAAAATTACAATTATTTTACATGAAACACTTTTTTCAAAAATGCGTTCTTTTCCCGTCAGAGAGCGCCATAAAACTTAAGATATCAAAATTACTCGATACCACGAGTTTGACCTTTAGACCCATTTTGAAGCTCAAACGAAGGTCACTTTTGATTTTTCAAATGATAATTCCTGATTTTCATTGCTCAGTCGTATTCCTCAATGTGGCACACGACTTTGCCTCAAAGGTCTTATTTATTCAGTGCTAGATACCACTGCACTGGCACGCCTAAATCATTAATCGGTTTCCAACGTTGTTAGGGTGTTAGAAGGTCGAGATTTGTTTTGAGGAAGTCATTATTGCCTCGAGTGAAGTTAAAACTCAAAGAAATTTCAGATAGAGACAAATTGTCCTTAACTTATCTGAGAGTGTATGATGTGCATTCTACCCTATTTTTCTACTTGAACGGAACTGTACTTCATTTTGAATTTCGTTATTTCCTTTGAGGAACTGATTATTATTAGTAACGTTTTCCAGATTAATAATGTAGGCTATTTGAATTCAAGAGAATATTAAAATGATATTGATTTATGGAGAAAGTGGAAGGAACATCGATGGTGCTGTTGCTCTTTACACCCAACGTTTCTCAAACCAGATACGATCGCGCCCTTCCTTTTATCGGGTCGTCCAACAATTCACTGGTGGAGGAAGTGTGCAACCAAAAAAATGGAATCGGTCAGATAGGGTGGCTGTTGAGGACAATGAAATAGCAGTGTTAGCTGCTGTTGCACACGATCCTCACATTAGCACTCGCCAAATAAGTCGTGAATTAGGAATTTCTCAAACGACTGTTTGAGAATACCATCCTTATGTTTTAACGTATCAAGAACTTTCTAGTGAGGATTTTCGCAACCGGGTCTCCTTTTGTCAATGAACACCTAAGCAAATTGAACGAGACCCCCTTTTCTTCGCCAAGGTGTTATTCTCTGATGAGTCGACTTTCACCAATCACGGTACGGTCAATCGACATAATATGCATTACCGGGCTACCGAAAACCCTTTTTGGTTGCTACAAGTTGAACGCCAGCACCCTTGGGAATTATTGGGTATAAATTATTAAGTCCATATTTTATTGAAGGCAACTTGATTATATTACTAGAATTATTACTAGAAGAATTGCCATTGGAGTTGCGACAAACAATGTGGTTTCAACATGATGGTTGTCCAGCCCATTATTCCTAAGTAGCTCGGGGCGTATTAAACAATGTTTAACATCAACGATGGATCGGACTAGGGGGTCCAAAGCAATGGCCAGCTAGATCACCTGATCTTATGTCACTTTCTTCTTGTCGGGCTACTTAAAAAGTAAGGTTTACAGAAAAAAGCCAAGCTTGCCGAAAGATTACGCCAGAAATACTTCTCAGGTTCTCAGATCTACTTCTTGGTTCATTTAGAGCGCGGATAGACAAGTGTATTGAAGTGAATAGTCACATTTTCGATTTTTTTAAAATATTTTGTTAAAATAGTCTCGGGAAAAAACGTCAAAATGGGAAGAATTCAATGATTCAACAGTGGGAGGCAAGGGGACCCACTCTTATTAATCACCCCTAAGGGTGATTAACGCAGTATGTAAAAACAAATGACAAGCCTACGAGCAATACGACTGAGCAATGAAAATCAGGAATTATCATTTGAAAAATCAAAAGTGACCTTCGTTTGACCTTGAAAATGTGTCCCAAGGTTAAACTCGTAGTCACTATCTTAAGTCCCCTTCAGAACCTTGTGTCTTTTGTCTGAAACATTTTTCACGATATTTTGTACTTTTCGAGTAATTTTGATGTCTTAAGTTTTATGGCGCCCTCTGACGGGAAAAGAACGCATTTTTGAAAAAAAATGTTTCATGTAAAATAATTGTAATTTTTCACGCAGATTACGAATTTGTCAAAAAAATAGGGGTTCCCAGTAAAAAAATCAAAAGTGACCTTCGTTTGACCTTGAAAATGGAGCTCAAGGTCAAACTCGTGGTCACCATCTTATGTCTCCTTCTGACGCTTGTGACTTTTGTCTGAAACATTTTTCGCGATATTTCGTATTTTTCGAGTAATTTGGATGTCTAAGTTAAAAAACTCTGTAGTTTAGTGTGGATACGTTTTTGTGGAAGGGTGGAGTGAACCAGCTTATGTGCAAGGGTTACGTGTGTGTGATAAGCGGAGTATGTTCACGCATTTTCTGCAGAAATCGTTGGAATATCGATAAGGGGTGGAAGATCCTATGAGCGGAGAGTACATCTTCGGAATACGAAGGGGTCACAATCGACTACAAATATAAAGAGGTATGGGTATGAAGTTCTGTCGAAATGCAACACCTTTGGTTCACGAAGAGGAAGTTGCAGATGACGCAGGAGTATTAGAAGCAAAAGAAAAGGGGAATACACAAACAAGAATGAAACTATCCAATGATTGAATTATGTGCTTTTGTAGAAACTGATTGGCCCACAAGGTAGTGAATGGTTGTGTCAAAGACTTTAAAGTAATAAAAATATAACTACATACGCATCGTGTCTGTATGTATATAAATTAGTTGAAGTTCAATATGAACGAAATAAAATGATCATTGTCGAGGAGGATAGCTATTAATGCATGCCTATGATATCTTTATATTACATAATTGACATATTAAATTTATTCTAGAGAAAATGGAGAAACTCAACATGAAAAAATTCCAGAGTGAGTTGAAGAATAGGGGTGAAAAAGAGTCCTTATCGGTCGAATTTTAATGCACGACCAGGCAAAGGAGCAGCAGAACGTGGATCACGAGAGCAATTCAAACCTGGCTCAGGTTTCCATGGATGACACTCAACCTGACCCAGTCGCAGAAACCATATCCGAGACGGGAACAATAACAGATGAAGCATTGCGAGAAAGGGAATGTGAGGTTATCAGACGCGAAAAAGTTCTTCTCGAAACCGAAAGAAGTCTACTGCAAAAAGAAAGAGAAATCTTCGAAAAATTTAGGCAATCCAATATATCCTGACTGACGCCTAACAGCTTAGTTCAAACCTAACTGCAGGTAACTACAACTCTATCGCCGAGTTGATCGAGAAAATTAAATGTTGTGAAAGTATACGTAGGGACATCAGAGCGAAGTCATCAACAAGTGGAGGAACACAAAGGCCGGCAACTACGAATCAGACCTCAACTAGCCGACATCTAATACATTATCGTCGACCACAGACCAATGAACGCCCACATCCTCACCACCGGCCAGCATTGTCACCAAGGAACACAGCAACTTGCTACAACTGTCACCAAGTCGGACATATCTCTCGGCAATGCTCTCAAACTAGAAAACGACCATGGGTTGCTGGGAAGGAAAACAACTATGTCGTGCCGAATAAAATCGAGAAGCATGGAGCGAAAAACTTTCGAGTAAACATAATCCACCGTCAGTTAAAATCAGATTGCTACCATAAAGAAGTAATGTTAGCCGGCAAGGTATACTTAGCAATTATTGATTCGGGTAGTGAGCAGACTATTATTTCGCAAACGGTTGATAATGAGACAGAAGCAAAACCCGAGACATGTAGCGTTACACTGCATGGGTTCGGTGCTGCCAAGCAAGAAAACAGATCTAATCTAATCGTTCCGGATGGGACCATAACAACACCAGTCTTAATTGGAAAGATAAAGGTAATAAAGAAAATAATTGGCGACTATATATTTAAGGAAATAAGTGAAGCTGACCTACATGTGCTGGAAGATTACCAATCAGAAAAATTATTGCTATTGATTAACAAATTTCGAAGATGTGTTGCCAAGGACCAAAATGAACTAGGACGGACAAACTTGATTGAAATGGAAATAGAATTAAACAAGACCGAGCCGATGTCTCAACATCCATACAAGGTACCCTATGCAAAACGTGAAGCTCTCAGTTCTATGGTGAAGAAACTATTGAGTAGCGGCATCATTCAAGAATCCAAGTCTGATTTTTCCGCGCCGGTAGTTTTCGTAAAAAAGAGAACGGCAAAGGTCGAATGTGCGTAGATTATCGACTCCTCAATGCGATCAGCAAAAAAGTCAATTCATCCTCACCAATGATCGACGAGGAAATGAACGAACTGGTAGGGTATAATTATTTTATTGTACTGGATTCAGCATCAGGGTATTATCAAATACCCATTTAAAAAGACCATATACATAACACGGCTTTCATCACCCCAGATGGATTATTGGAAATTAAGGTAATGCCATTCGGATTTGTAAAACCGGCCAAGTCATTGGAGGATAGTATGAGGAAGTTAGAAAGATTCCTGGAAATCCTCAGCAAAGCACAACTGACGCTAAACTTAAGGAAGTGTGAGTTCTTTAAAAAGGAAATATAACTCTTGGGTCACATCATCAAGGGAAGGCAAAAACTCTAGCCGTACAGGGATTCAAAACCACACTGACGAACACCGAGTGAGACAGTTTATAGGACTCACGAGTTTCCTTAGAAAATAAAATCAACGAAAGGAACGCATGTCTCATCGTACTAGTGGACACCTTCACGAAGTATGTCAATATTAAGGTGCTACCAAGCACCCAGACAAATCCAGTCTTAAATTTCCTTACTGACATATTTTACATCTTCGGTACCCCCCGCCGAGTAATATCGGACAGAGGGACAGCATTTACGTCGCATAGGTTTGAAAAGTTCATGAGAAGTCACTCCATTCAACACATATTGAATGCGACGAAGACTCCTAGAGCTAATGGGCAAGTCGAGCGATACAATCGTACTATCCTGCACGCCCTCTTTGCTACAGTTGACGAAGAAAAAAATGGGACAAACAAATCAAACTCGTTCAGTGGGAAATTATTAACACGTACAACGAAACCACAGGAAAAACCGCTCATCATCTGCTGATCAGATACACGCGACCCATTGGCTCAATGCGTAGATCTTAACCAAGCCACCACTAGCATGGAACAAATTCGACTGGAAAGAATTGAGTCTGCCAACAGAAAACAAAGGTCACAAAAGGAACTTCATGATCAGAAACACCGGAAAGCAAGGAATTATCTATTTATGTCCCTAAATGATGGAATTGCAACCACCAGAAATTCAAGAAAACTCGAGACCAAATATGAAGGACCCTACTGTGTAACTGCTGTTCTACCTCACGACAGATATCAAGTAATCGATATGCCATACGACCCCAGAACCCAAAAAACTATACTCAGCTATTTGGTCTGCCGAGAGGATGAAACCCTGGATTCAAATAAACCTTGACTTCGACGAGGACGACGAAGAACTCCAGGATGGTCGAATCTGTAAATAAATATTCTCTAATAAAAATAAATAATTTGTTGGTTTGCAATTGTTGTTTGATCGTTAAACGTACATTGTTTTTTTACTATTGCTCTATATTTTAATTCGTGCGGTTTTTTTTTCAAAATTTGAACGTTTATTTAAGAAAAACATGTACAATAGTATTATTCAAAGTATTTCCCATCTGAAGCTATGGCTTTTTCCCATCTTTATGGCAATTTGTGGATCTCATCCTAAAAGAACTGCGCCGGCTTAGCAGCCAAGAATGAATCAAGCCAATTTTTGATATTCTGCTCTGATGTGAATCGTATTTCAGTGACGGAGGTCTGCACGACCGGAACAAATGGTAGTCAGAAGGGGCAAGGTCTGGGCTATAAAGCGGGTGGGGTAAGACTTCCAATCCACTGTTTTCCAAATAGTTCTTAACCGGCCGAGCGTTGTCATGATCGAAAATTATTGCCTCGTGTCTGGTCGCATATTCCGGGCGTTTTTCGGCTACTGCTCTCTTCAAATGGATTAATTGTGTTCGGTAGCGTTGTCCATTGATGGTTTCACCCGGTTTTAGCAGCTCATGATACACCACACCCATCTGATCCCACCAAATACAGAGCATTACCTCCGCGCCATGGATATTCGGCTTTGCCGTTGATTTGGCTGGTGGCCGGGTTTCACATATGATTTTTTGCGCTTGGTGTTGTCGTAATGGATCCATTTTTCATCACCAGTAACAGTCCGATGCAAAAATGACTTCCTTTTGTGGCGTTCCAGCAGCATTTCGGACATGCAAAATCGCCTTTCGACGTCTCTCAGCTTGAGTGAACTCCCCGCAAAAACACTTTCAGGCACAAAGTTCGACATATTTGAGTGAAAAAAAATTATTGTTGACAGTAGCTTTCCAACGCATGTTCCAATGGAATAATACAAGTTACGCCATCTCTTAGCAATTAAGTTATAGACCCAATACCCACACCGATGGTAAGGTAGTACGAAACAAAAAAATTGAAGCCCAATAAACACATCGCAGAGGCTTTAATCAAAAGAACCGAGATGAAATACCATATTGCGACGAATCAACTCGATTTATTAAGAGTTTAAGACAAGTCACCAAGGACTTGAAAGGACAATGAGAGCAGATAACCCTTAAATACGAGGCAACTAAAGGCTATCCTAGAAGCGATGACTTCTAGTTTAAATGAAGATGACGATGTTTCTGTAGAAGCGGGTCCATCAACGCAAAAGCCGACAGATGCGAATCTGAAACGTCTTAAATAAGTCACACAAGAAGCTGCAACGGATACACATACGGAAGCAACAAAGCTCATAAGAAGACAAAAGTTAATATTCGATGCATTAAAGAGACTTATCACCAGTGTTCTATGCTGGGTTGAACTTAGAATTATTTCCCAAGCCATTCATCGGCTTATCTTCGAGCTGTGCGTATCGTAGTGAGTTATAGACTTTACTTTGACAATCTCGCAGTATCAAAAATTTCTCTCATTTCTCGCATTATTACAAACTTTTTGAATAATCGGAGTGACCGTCTGAGCAAAAACTTTTGTTTTAATGTCTTCAAAGCCACGTTCTTCCAACAGGCTTAGAGATCTTGAGGATTTTTCCTTTTCTCGTCCTCCTGATTCCCCCGAAAGGCCGAACAAAAGACCAAAATCTTTCCTCGATTTACTTTCTGATTACCCTGATCATCCAAATAAAACTGTCTCAAAGAACCCACATTTTGTACTGATTTCATCAAACAGTGAAGAAAAACCTTTAACCTCCATCAGTATATTTTTGGTTAAAAAAACGTCATTGATTCCATCAGCACTGAATATCTTAAAATATCTCAATTAAAAGATGGATCAATTCCCATTCTTACGAAAAACGAACAAATCGCAGAAAAAATTATTAGATGTTCCGCCCTCAATTAAATATGCCCACCCCAACCTCAACCTTACAAAAGGTGAAACATCAAAATGTTACTGATGTATACAAATTTACAAAAATACATGATGGTAAGAGAAAACCTACTGGTCTTATGCTGTTTTCAACAACTTCCGAGCTCTATTGATGTCGGATGGTATAAAACACAATTCACCGAGTATATTCCAAATCCAATGAGATGTCAACAATGTCAGCTTCTTGGCCACACAGCCACACATGACAATTCTGAATGTTCGCGAACAATCTCTGCAAATTTTCAAGGCCCTCATGCGGCATCTTCCATGACCTGCCCTAGATACATCCTAAGCCAGGAAATTCTTGCAATAAAAACAAAAACCAAATCCACTCTTGCAGAAGCCAAACGTATTTACAAAGAAAAAAACCCATGCCAGTAGTCCCAACCTCAAATCTATATTTTACAAAACTCAAACAAAAACCATTATTAAATAATTCACCTCACTCTGCTCAGAGTAAAGAAAAATCAAAAACCACTCACCAAAGTACAAAAACAAATAATTCTTGTTCCACTAATAACAACACGATCCACTCTTTACCCAATTAAAAAAAAAAAAAACAGTCAACTTCCAAACAACCAGAGAAACCAGAAAGTTCTAGTAGCTCAGTTCGTCCCCTCTCTTTCTTGCAAGGAACCAACCTACTCCGCACACAGCATCCGCAACCAAACCTATCATCAATCCAATTATTTTCTCGCTCTTAAATTGCACCGAACCGGAAGATGTCGAAATATAACAGCAGCAATAACAATAATATAGTGTCTGCTTTTCGAGTATCGAATTGCAATTGCTCTCCCGAGAGTAATGAAATTGCGATAATCGATCAACAAACACAAAATAAAAATCGGTTCAATACCACCCTCCTTAGATCACGTCAACAAAACAATTTACATAGTTTGCCATACTTAAAAATTTTACAGTGGAACCTGAATGGGTACTTTAATAATTTGCATGAACTTCAATTACTCAACAGAGAGCACAAGCCAGGCATAATCGCTTTACAAGAAACGCATATTAGCAGTAGCAGTTGATATACATTTTAAAATAAACCTTACTATAATCTGCCTCTACATCCCTCCAGACCAAAATTTTACGCTTTCCCAACTCCACAATATTGTTCAAAATATAAATTCACCTACTATTTTAGCCGGGGACTTTAATTCTTGAAGCCAACTATGGGGATCTCAGTCATCTAACACAAGAGGAAGAATAATTGAGAATTTCCTCACATCATCGAATTTCACATCACCCATTTAAACAATGGGTCACCGACACATTTTTCAACACATAAGATATTTACACATATAGACCTTTCGCTTATTACAAATTCATATGCAATTGGATTTCGGTGGGAAACTCTCCCAAACCTTCATGGAAATAATCATTTCCCGATCGTTATAAATATTCCAATAGACAAAAAAGACAAACCAATAAAACTTTTACCTAAATTCAAGACTATGGAAGCCAATCGGCCATTGTTCAATCAAACAAATCTTAATTACTAGCCTTAAACCCATCATCCTCGAACATAAATAAAGAAGCTGCCATCATCACTAAATCGATCCGAAGCGCCGCCCACATTGCCATTGCCAAACTAAAAGTGTTTTATATAAGACAGTGGTGCCTTGGTGGAATAAAGAACTTGAAATACTTCGTAAGCAGAAGCGAACAGCCTTTCATACCCTGAAAAGATACCAAACAGACTCTAATATTATAACCTATAGTTAACTCAACGCCCAATTTCGTAGAAAGGCAAAAATTGAAAAGAAAAAATCCTTTGAAGCGTTTACAGCTAACATCAATCCAAATTCTTCTCTGAAGAAACTTTGGAATGATATTAAAACTTTAAAAGGAAACTATACACAACATTATATACGAACTGTAACATCTGGTCCCCAAATTCTGACTTGCCCTCACCAAATCGCGGATCACTTTGCCCAAACTTGGTCGGTCTATTCAAGTGATACAAAATTTCACCCGTACTTTAGCGCTAGCAAAACTAGTGCAGCAATTGAAGTAAATGTTTCAAACCAAACACTTAATCTAGTAGCTGGAAGCATCGAACACTCTATTAATATGACTGAGCTAAACTCAGCAAAAGGAAAAACTCCCGTATATGATAGAATTGATTTCAATATGCTCAGAAACAGCTTACCAGTTTTTAAAAGTCGTCTATTTAATTTATTCAATAAAATATTTTCAATGGGCATTATCCCTCAAGTGTGGAAGACCGCTACCGTGATACCTATCCATAAGTCAAAAAACCAATCCACTTTAAGCAATAAATACCGATCAATATCACTCCTCCCGTGCCTAGGTAAAATATTTGAGAAAATATTATCAAAAAAATATCAATTAGGTAGCATTTAAACACGGGCATGGAACAATGGATGCGCTGCTGCATATTGATGACTACTTCACTATAGCTTTGTCAAGCAAACCACGTCTCTATTCTTTCAATTGATTTTGAAAAAGCATTCGAACGCATCATTATTCATATTATACTATTGTAAATAAAATCGCTAAATGGAATATTAGCAAATGTTCAAAATGTTCAAAATTATTAAATCCTTTTTAAGTAAGAGAAAATTTCGAACAAAAGTTAACGAAGTCTTCTCCAATATTAAAAATTCGAAGAATGAAATTCCTCAAGGATCTTCTCTCTCTGTAATTTTATTCGTAATAGCCTTCAATGATATTTCCGAAATATTGCAAAAATTTAAGTCAGTTTAATACTGTCTATATGCTGACGACCTTGTTATACTTACTAAGTGTAAGGAACTTGACATGACATCATCATTATATTTAAGAATTTTAAAAGACCTCGAATCCTGGTGCCAAATTTCTGGCTCCAAGATTTCAGCACAAAAAAGCGCAATTTTGCACATTTGCAAGAAAACTAGTTGTAATAAACATATCACTATCAATTTTAATAATACTAACATAACTAACACCAATTGTTTTAAAATCTTAGGTATATATTTTGATAATAAGTAAAGTTTTAAGAACCATTGTTTAGAACTTAAGAAAAGCCCAGCTGCCAGGTTAAATATTATAAAGATTTTAGGATCTAAGAATATGTGTTCTCATGTCAACTCACTTATTATTGATTAACAAAATTAATTATGTTATCGAAGATTGACTATGGACTAGTGGTTTATTGTAAATTTTCCAAATCAAACATACAAGCGATCTCATCAGCATACCATGCCTCAGTAAGAACAAGTCTCAAAGCATTTAGAACTACTGCTATCAAAAATATCCTCGCAGAGAGCGGTCTACCTTCAATTCAAGATCGATTCCAGTATTTTAGCTCACTTCTTGTTGCGAAAATTGCCTTAACAAACAATTCTCCCATCGAGTTAGACCTTAAAAAAATAATAAAACGGAAAAAAATATCCAGATAAACTTCCGCAATAGCAAATGCAATAGCTAGATCCAAAACAATGTACTCAAAAAACAAAAATCGCGTCTTACTAATTTTCCACCATGGTTCTTACCTATTGATTCAGTAAATACAGAGCTTGAAGCACTTCCGAAAATCTCAACCAGCAACTCGGTATATAGACAACTTTTCGAACAAATAAAAAATGTCCATCCCGATTGGATCACCGTCGTCACAGATGGCTCTAAAACGTAAACAGGCACAGCGTTTGCTGTTGTGAATGATAAGGGACAGATAGAAACCAAAGGTTTGTTGCCAAACTTTGTCGCAGTATATACAGCTGAGACTATCGTAATTCTAAGGGCCACCGAATATCGTCTTGCCAAAAAAAAACCCTTATCTGCACAGACAGCCTATCTGCCATCTAAGGAGTGCTAAATATAAACAATAAAACCCGATTATTACAGCTATCCGTAATAAGCTTATACTAAATAATGGTAAACTCAAATGAATTTGGGTCCCCGGACATGCAGGTATTCCGGGAAATGAACTCGTCGATACTGCAGCAAAAAGAGCCTTGAACGAACCTTTTGTAACTTTTTTCATTAACAACAAAGAAGACATTGAAAGAAAAATTAAATCTATCTGGAGGAAAAACTGCGAAGAGGAGTGGAGTATGTACATTCATCACTATTCCACAATCAATCCTAAAAGAATAAAATTATAAAATGCTTTTTAAGACTTAGATTCGGACACACATTCATCACACATAGCCACATAATAAACAAAACCAGCTATCCAGAATGCCATATCTGTCAAAAAAGTATTCAACTAACTCTAAAACACTTAATTTATGATTGCCCAAAAATAAAAGAACTATCTAACTTATTTTTTAATAATAAAGAAGTAACCAAAATTCGTTCGTTTCCTTCTGAAACAAATATAAGACAAGTTTTTAACCTTCTAACCTCTATCAAGTTACAAAATAGTATGTAATATTAACATTTTTTTCTTTCGTTTTCTTTAAAAACTAGCTGAAGACCCTGGCAGCTAGAACTTTTGATACTTTAAGTTAACGTGTAATTCATTATATGTTAATAAATAATAATAATAATAATTAATAATAATAATAATTTCCCAAGCAAAGATGCCTTGGTGCCAAAATGGATGAGTACAAAATTTTAACACTAATACAGATTAGTGTCGTATAGACTCCATCCTAGTTCCCATGAAACCTTGCTTTCAGTTGCAGCTGTAAACTTAAGGAGTATAGTGGTTTTACATAAGTGGGTTAATGACCACTTGAACTTGGAATTCTTTAACTACAACTACATTAACATTTGACTTATAGAGACTAGGTATGTGTATGTGTTTACAATAATATGTTTTAAAATTTTTATATTGGAACAATTAATGCCCTCTATTGGCATGTTTGTAGGAAGCGATAGCCTTTAAGATAGTGCATACTTTCTCCTTGTCTCTAAGTCAGCCATGATCGATTTGTTGCATGAGATATGCTTGCTGATGAGAGAGAGAAAAAAAGAGAGAATATAGTTGATGCAGATGAATGTAGGGATGTTGACATGTGTTTTGATGACTTTTGGTTTTGAGTTCTTTAAGTGGTCGGCGGCCTTTTATTTCAAAAAATGGAATAACGTAAATCAGCTGTGTTGGGAACCAGCATGCTTCCCGCCGGGCAACGAGCTTGTCGATCTTCTGGTAAACTCCGTGTTGATCAGGAATAATTCTCTGTTCTGGGACTCTGGATTTCCCCTGATTGAACCTTATGCCTTGATCGGGGGACTCTTATCTTGATGTCGAAAAATATAGAAAAATAAGTATTAGTAAAAATGTTATATGTTGAAATGAACAAATTAATGTACATTGTTTTTTGCTAATTTGATTTCTAGTTATCTGCTTTTTGGAATCCACCCTCAGTGGTAATGGTAGTTTAGTTATTATTGTTTAATTAAAATTCAGTTTAATTCAAGTGTTGAGTTACATCCGAACCGGGATGTAATTCTTTCACTCGCGCAAGTGCGCATGGCGAGGGCGGTGGATAATCCTCCTTAACAATAACGATATCTCCGATGTTGGAGTTGCCTACCGTCCTTTTGATATGGTGCTTGATTGATTTTATTCCTGCTTCCCAGAGGCATTCGTAATGTTGCGACAACGGGGGGTTGAAGTGCCATGTAGTGTTTAGAGCAGCTAGTTCCTTGGCAACTTTAATTGACCAATTGGATGTAAGAAATTTTCTCTCTCTCTCTCTCTTGATTTTTGTATGATTTAATTGTATGCCCCTTTAAAATTTGTTCCGAAATCGCTAAATATGTTTGCACGTGTACCTTTTCTAGCGAAAAATCATCTGTAGGCGACTTTAAAGGCAGTGGTTGTTAGCTGGCTTACCAACTCTATATGCATTGCTTTCGTTGAGAGGCAAATGAATAATGCTTTGTATCCCTTTTCGATTCTGTTGCATCGTCCTTTCCATAACTTGAGTTGTATTGGTCCGACATAATCAATACCAGTGTTGGCGAATAGTCTGCTGCAAATGGCTCTTTCAGCCGTCGGGCCCCCCATAAGCTGTTTTAGCATTTTCGCTTTATGTCGATGGCATCTCAGGCATTTGTGTATTATGGATTTCACCAGCCTCTTTATATTGGTTATGGATATTCCGAATCTTTGCCTTCATCAATTGTAGGCAACCAAGAAGTGTGCGCTGATGAATGTCACTTGCTAATAATTTCGCGTTAAATCCTTCAATGAGTGCCTTGGTAACGTGTGGATGCGATTTGTTTACATCAACCACTAGCTGGTGTAGGTTTCTTACTGCCAGATATGGTGCTGATGCAGTGCGAAAAGTAACCGTCTTTAGAGTGAATCGGATAACACCCGCATTTTTGTGGTGCTACTTATTTCCTTAAACACCGCATGATGTGGAAGGAAGTAATGCGGTTTCGTTGAGATTTGATTCTCATGGGTTACCTCTTCCATGTGCCTAAAGGTAAGTTATTCCTGGATACAGTCAATATATTTCTTTTGTAGTTTCTGATCTGATATCAGTCGTCTTTCTATTTGAAAAAATCCGGCCATTGCTGGTATTATGGAAATCCTGAGTTTTGGAAGAATTTCATTTTTAAATGGTAGTTGGACTTCGTATCTGATGATATCTCATCTGGTCATCTGGAAATTTTGTTCACATTCCTCTTCTTTCTTTGTTAATTGTCTTTCCTCTTAATCATTTTCTGTTTCCCAAAACCTTCTCAATTGAGCATCCAATGAGTTGAAATGGTTTTATAGTATTGTTATTCTGGGCTGACCAGCATTGTTGGTGTTTCCAGTCAGTGTTTCCAGTATCACAAGATACTGTAGGTTCAGTCCTATGGTACATGTTGTTTCTCATAAGTAAACAACATCCGTCCTCATAAATAAAAGTCAATTGAGGCCAATTCTGGAAACTATGCAGGCCACAGACTGGGTCCATCTCACCCAATCTGAAAATTTCCATACACGCAATCTAACCACTCTCTTACTGCATGGCCATAACGCGCGGAGGAGCTATCCTACTGGTAGACAATTGCTGTTAATTGTTGTAGTAGTAAGGGGTGATTAATTGTAAGGTTTGGTTTTCAATAGGCTTTGTTTGACAGATCACGTGTGACTTCTATCAAACTGCTTTGTCATTTTTGTTCAGTATCGTTTGGCAAGTCATTATAAAAGACTCACATCACAACTGCGTCTCCAAATTGTTCAGCTGTATTACGAAAATCAACGTTTTGTGATAAATGTTTTTTGTGCGATTCGAGGAACTTACGGTGCGTATAATCGACCTGCTGAAACCAGTATTGCCAATACCATTCGCAAATTTGAGTCTCAGTTTACATTAGTGGATGATACTCGACCGGTTTGACCACATCAAGCACGTAGTAAAGAGACTATAGCAGTATTAGCTGGGAGTGTACGCGAAGACCGTTACGAATCGATTCGCTGTCGTTCTCAGCAGCTTGACGTATCTCAGCCTAAAAGCGTAAAAAAATCAAATTGTGCAAGAATTGAAGCCAGGCAACTTGAATTTGCGTCATATTTTCAGTGAATGGGTTCTGGAAAAACTCAATGAAAATTTGGTGTTTTATCGTGAAATTTTGTTCAGTGATGAAGCACCTTTTGGGGTCAGTGGCTACGTTAATAAAAAAAATTTTCGTATTTGGGCTGATGAGCAACCCGAAAAGTACCAAGGGCTACCATTACATCCATTAAAAACAACGGTATGGTGTGGTTTATGGGCTGGTGGAATCATTGGTCCATATTTCTTCAAAAATGGGTTAAATCAGAATGTTACCGTCAATGGTAACCATTATCGCGCCATGTTAACCGACTATGCGCTTCCTGAAATTCAAACACATGGTCTCGGTGAGCTCTGGTTTCAACAAGACGGCACTACGAGGACGAGGACTTGTTGAAAAATCATTTTGGCACTTAATTTTACGTTTTGCTACGGTAAATTGGCCGCCCAGATCGTGTTATGTCACACCTTTGGACTATTTTCTCTGGTGATATGTAAAGTCTCAGGTCTTCAGGAATAAGCCAGCTACGATTGATGCTTTGAAAGCCAACATTACTCGTGTTATTCCATGAATTGTTCTTTTAACCGACAATAAAAATTTAAAGTTCACTTTCAAATTAATGTGTTTTATTTTACGCTATAAATCAAACCTCACGATGAATCACCCTATACATCAGCACCCAACAAAATATCAATCTTTTCCGGCTTGCTATACGAGGGATCTGCAAATGACAAATTGGTAAGGTGGATCCACCCGTTTGTATAACACTGGTGCGCTTGATGCATCGATGTCAGTTTGTTTAAAACAAATGCTTTGATCGCAAGTGAAAATTCTGAATTGACCAATGAATATATCGTAAATTCTACTTCGTAATTTGATGTACCTGTAGATGTCTGATCGATCCCTGTAATTTTGCTGATGTCTTTTGCTTCTTTAGTTTGAGAAGCTGCGCGACATTTTCGATGACGAAGATGGCTTCTTGGCCAGGGTCAATTAACGCCCTTAGAACATATAAGCTACCGTTGATTGCAAAAACTTTGACCAATGCGGTCGCTAATAATGCTTTGGAATACACTTGATAAGCAGGTGAAGAACTTATTTGCTGTTGCTGTTTGTGAACTATCTATTGAGTTTAAGACATTTTTCTTTCGGGCAAGAAGAACGTTAATGTCGCATTGCGGATAAGTGCATATTGCATTTTGAGATGTTTGGGAACATAGATACTCGCATTTTAATTGGGTTGGTTTCCAACGATTTGATTCTTCAAAGTGGTGCTATTTTCGTCCCTTTGGTTTTGTGGGGAATAGAGTGATGGTAATGGTGACTTTGTACGATTTGGTGTGTCTTTTGGGAAACTTTTTGTGACTCATAGTGAAGCAACGTATGATGTTTTAAGTTGCATTTAAAACAGCAATTAGTTCTATCGCAATTAGATGTGTTGTGGTCGAACCCAAGGCAATTTAAGCAAAATGAATGTCGTTTGGTTGTCTCTATACGGGTTTTGACGTCCATCTTTAAAAATAGCTTGAAATTTCGTTAACTTTGTGCACCTTTACAGAACCTACGGCGAAATTGTTTGCCTTTACCATTTATTTTGACATATGTATGAGGAGCAGAGGTCTTACGAAACGATGATGATGGAAGCGATTGTCTCACATGTATATTTGATTCCTTGATATTTTCAAGGGAGCTAAATCGGCCCACAATGAAGGCTAGGCTTTTCTAAGTACCTAATTTTGCCTCCCAATCCTTTTGTAAGGTAAATGGAAGTTTTTGATATGTTATGTAAATCAGTATGACATCCCATGCTTCACCGTTGATGCCTTGGTTGAACAAAGCATAGATTTTATATATTTTTTTTATAATACCGCGCGCGCACCGAGGGGATATGAATACCCTTTTACTGGCTTTTTCTATAGGGCGCGGGCGGGTGGTGTAGTAGTTTGAAACTCAGAAGTATTAGGTTTCGATATATTTCCCAGAGGTGGTTGTCAAACTGGACGGGACGAGCTAGTACATCCTCAACCAGTGGGTCTTAAGTACGTGCTAGTTGTTAGTTCGTTACATTTAGCCCAGCCAACAACCACTCCAATATCAGTGTTATGCCTTCATGTCAGAGTTGACGCCGACGGGATTTTCATATAACTACATACAAATTCTATGAAAAGACTTTTTCACAGAATTGCCTCGCACGGGATTCGAACCCACGACCTTCTGCTTGAGGAGTCTATGCATATACCACTACACCACGGCCACCCCTCAATGCTGGTTTCATGCGAAAATGTTATTGCTTCTGCAGATTGATGAGTGATCTTTGGTTGCTCTGATAGAATCCTTTATTGGGTGTTTACCAATATTGTCTTGTTACCTCTCAGTAATTATCTCCCGTGCTGATGCATAGCTTTTGCCATCAGTAGAATGAAGTAGTATGAGACGTGCCGCTTCTCCACGCAATGAAAATTTTAGAAACTGCAGTTTCTGTATTTCAAAAAGATCAACGTTTTGATCTATTAGGCTTCTGTTGTGGGATTCGATCCACTCTTCGAATTTACTGGAATATGGTTTTATATTAATTCGCGGAAGACGAATATCGGACACGACGGATTATGTGACGTTTAGTCGCGAGTTATCTAAATTGTTATATTTCTTGTGTGAAAATTGATCAATGCCATCGCTTATAATCCCACTAAGTTAAAATAAATTCGCTTAATTTTGGTTCACAAAAGTGGCATGTAAACCCTTATTAACCGATTTGAACAGTTCATCTACGTCCGAAAAACACGCGTTCACGTAACCCCTTGATTTACGAGCTTACGAGCTGTTTGTTTTTTTATATTTCTCGAAATCAGCTGTTATTTCTTCAATAAAACGGTCTTGTCTTCCAATCGATTTTGGAAGTTTTATCATTATTAAAATGGATTAAAATATTGTAATTTCCCACTAGCGCTTAGTATTATCAGTTTATATAATTTTTTTTATTAAATAGTAATTCACTTTTACTAAATATCTGTACGAAGTTTTAATTGCTTATTAATTTTATGAAAAAAAAAATGAAAAAAAATTGGCTTCCTACTTTAGTATTGAACCTAGTTCTGTATTTCTTTCTTATTATCCTATTATGCAATGTGTCGTTCTTATGCCAGGAATGCATACTCAATTCTTTGTGGTTGCTGTCCTGTGCGGATGTCCATTGTTGACCGCTGAGATCCGCTAACTATGTTCGTTGCAGCTGTCCGTTGAAACCATTCTTTGAAAATGTGCGTTTGTGACCGTTGCGGACATTGTTCGTTGACAGAACGGATTTTTGGAGAGGTGTTCAAAACCTTTTTGTCTATCGACATTTGAAAATATCTGGATAGTTGTAAAGAAATCTTTATTATTTGCCCTGGTTTATTCAAGGCTTCGAAGGACTATGTTCTAAGCTGAGTCGAACTTAGAATTATTCCCCAAGTAAAGATGCCTTGGTGTCAAAAGGGATGAGTTAAAAAACTAAACTGTTCTGCACAAATTAAAGACTGTATGTCCTGACTGTTGGCCAGAGTAACGGAGTTTCAGTCCGTAAATGATTCCTTTAAATAGGTTTTCAGTCATTCGAAGCTCTCGGCAATAAGGGAAAAAAGACTAAGGAATCCAAAACCCAGACAAGATTCTCAGCTACACTGGCTGCAATGAATGTGAAGCATTGCATTGCACCAAATTCTTGCAATTCAGTCCAGCTAATCGCAACAAGTTTTGTAAAAACTCTGTAAGAACTATCTCAAGAAAGAACATTTCGCCTCCAAGTCCACACTTAGGGGATGTAGGAAATGCTCTTATAAACATAACATATTGGTACATGATGATGATATTCAATCACATTATTTAACGGCCGACTCTAATACCAAGAAACTTCAAAAGGCTGTTCAATCTAACTTAGCCACCGTAAGCGCGCAGAAGCCTGTAGAACCAACGTCTGCCCTCACCATCGACAAAATCAAAAGGGAAATCAAATGCCGTGCATTCTGGATTCTGGATCCCAGATTAATGTAATCAGCGATCAGCATCTACCAACATGCACATTCATTACCTCGGTCAAGGCCAGCTGAAGTCACAAAGAAGAATTAATATAACACTAAATTCCAAATGGAATGCATTCCCAACCAGACTAGAAACATTCGTACTTAGTAACATTATATCACCGCAACCAAGCAAAACATTGGATATCTTTTCCTGGGGTATACCGCACAATATTTATAAAGCAGATCCTACTTTCCACGAACCAGATTCTATTGATGTTCTTCTGGGAACTAAGCTAATATATTTTTCCAACTCCTCACTATTGGGCAAATTAATCTAGGAGTAAAATTCTTACTTTGCAGTTTTCGGTTGGATTGTAGCAAGGATGGTAGAACAACTTTCCACAAAAATGGCTACATGGGGTGTGAGTTCAGGAGAAGAACAAGAAAATATAAACAGAACAATAATTCGATTCTGAGATATCGAACAACCAGAAGTTCAAGGAAAAGAACAAACAATAGAACAGCGATGATGTGAAATATACTTTAGGCAAACGTGCAGAAGAGACAGTAAGGGCCGGTTTGTAGTGAGTGTACCATTTTCAAAAACAACAACCAGAGTTCAGAAACTTGGACACATTCAAGAAGTCAGTAGCAATTTTATACCAGCAAGTCATTGTTTTCTCCACACCATAGCGTGATGAAGTCGGATAGCAATTCTACAAAGTTGAGAGTAGTGTTTGCGTTCTCGGCACAGCTAATATTTCACTCAACAATATTCTTCATAAGGGACCAGTACTTCAAGATGAACTTTTTAACATATTTCTCTGATTTCAGCTGCCCCGCTTGAAAAAATGTACCCGCAAATTTATGTTGATGAAAAAAAAAAACAGAAATTATCAAATTATCTGGTAAAAAAATAACCAAGAGCAGCATTTGTAATGCTATCGATTAAATACTTTCACATATGGAACAACAATAAAATGCATGCAGCGATTGGCACAGGATGAGGGTGCCACATATCCTCTAGAAGCTGATGTTCCCAATGATTTCATGGCGTTAACTCAATTTCAATTCCTCATTTGCGAACCACTTAATACGTCAGTTGACTCCCACACTGAACTTCTAAATATTAACTATACCACACGATGGAAACTTGTAATGCACTTGAAGAATGAATTTTGAAGGCAATGGCACTAAGACTACTTAAACCAGTTGCAATTTCGCTCAAAATGGAAACAGCGTGCTCAGAATATAATTGATATAATAAGGGAAGCCCTCAACATTATTGGCAATGTAGCTAGCGCACCATTTAAAATTCCTGACTCGGAATATGCTGATTATATGCAAAAATTAATCAGACATAGCTAATAGATGCAACACTCCACATCAGACAGAAGGACCAGCAAGGCATAAGCCAAAGTTATCAATTTCACCACTTGGAGGACCATTTAATCGGAAATAAGAAGTTCTCAAGTGAACATCTGTGCCAGAATGTTAAATTTTTTTTTTTTTTTTTATAAAAAAAGTGGTAGGAAAGGTAAAGGAAAGGTATAGGACAGGTAAAGAAACTCGATAAGTGTGTACCCCATGAACTCAACGAATACCAAAAACTAAGGCGCCTGGAATTGTGCGCATCGCTTACATAAGGAAACCTAACTAAACCGTGTTTGCACCGGATAGACACCTATGATGAAAAGTGGATACTGTATGGATGCAGATGAAAACCAAAACATACCCCCAAACCTGATCTTCACACAAAAAAGGTTATGACAATTTCGTGGACATCAAAAGGACCAATCCACTTTTTATTTCTTCAACCAGTAGAAACGATAAACAGTATCAAATACTGTGAGAAAACGACACATTGCATTCCAAATTGGTGAAAAGCAACCTGCGTTCCTTTTGCATGACAATGCTAGACCCCATACCTCACAAGTAACGGTGCAAAAACTGTTGCAGTTCGGATTTGAAATTCTTCCACATCTACCGTACTCTCCTGAGATTTTCCTAACGGACTACCATCTTTTCCGCAATCTGAATTCATTTTGTCGGCAGAAGGTCTTTCGGAACCGAGCAGAGGTCATAAAAGCCTTCGAAGATTTCATTGTCGAAAAAGGAATATTTGACCTTGTATCACGTTGTACGAATGTCATAGATGCCAACGGTTCCAATTTTGTTTGAATAAAGACTTACGGAAAAATAGTATTGGCTCTTAAATTTTTATTATAATATTATTTCATGTGGTAAAACCAAATAAGTTTATTTTGCGATCAATGAAATCCACTAACCGAGTAAGATTTTCATTTTTGCACCTCACTGCATACCCAAATCAATGGATATATTCGTTGAAAGAAAGAACAACACTGAATTTGGTTTACGGAATAAATGTTATATAATCAGGGTTACTAAAAATAAAATTCGGATGTGTTATTAAACAACATCTATTCACTATACTCGTAGAAGAGCATAATTTATTATCATCAAAAGGAAGAATATCATATATGTACTCCATCTACCAATAAAACAGAAGCACTGGCTCCTAACCACACCATGTCAACAATGAATTTGGCGAATTAGACAACATCAAAAACAAGTTTCTTAATAACAACATCACAAAACTTTAAAACTGATGTTTCTATGATGATCCCAATGTCATGAGGTCAAGGTGTCTTATGGACGCAATGCTCATAAAACATGGTCGCGGTGAACGTGCCGGAAAGGTGATGGCCATCGTTTTTCAGGACACTCGAGGTGTGATCCACGTTGACTATTTGCAGAAGGGAAAAACCACGTCGGAGCATACCACGTCAATAAATTAGGCTGATATAACGCCGATTTGAAGAAAAAGAGAAAACTTTTGGCGAAGAAAAAAAAAAGGTTTGTATTGTGCGTGCGTGCGTGCGGAGTGGGTTGTCGGGGTGTTAGAGGGGGGGTTGTGGTTGCATGGTGATTATAAGAGGGGTGGGAGAGAGACAGAGCGATAAATTCTGAATAAAAAGTGAAAGCATTGAACACGAATTGTTAGTCTTAATAGATTTTTATAGTTAAGAAAGATATATATCAACAAACACTGCACATAATAATATATATATTTATATACGTTTAAGCATATGTTACAGTTTGAAAAATGTTCTGGTGTGAATCACTGCGCGAAGGTGGTTGGGTGGAAATAATGTTTTCTAACATAACATTTAATAGATCATTGTTTGAGTTCTATGCGACACCTGATAAGAGGAATTCTTATTTTTTTGTTTTGAATTGTTTTGCATAAGCAATGGAGAATCCTCGACATCGGTTAGTAGTTATACATTTAGCTTTTAGGTAACTTAACACGTTAAACTCACATTGTATAGGGGAGAGATAACTTTAATTGGTACAATATTACCAAACAGTAATGCAAGAAAAAATATTAATCGTTTCCCGAGTACTTGTCCTTTTGGTAATATAGAAGTGTTGAGAAGAGAGAAGATTAATAATTCCGAAGCGCAAAGGCCTATAATGCGAACAGAATGAACAACAACAACAACAGAACTTGAAGCAATTGAGAAAAATGCAAAACATGTCAATAACAAAAATGCTAATGCAAATCATAAGAGAAATTTGAAATATAGAAAAGAAGATTTAATTATAAAAGATGAAGCATACATTATGAGAGCAGATTAAGAGATTAATATTTACAGGTGTTTGAACTAAAAGAAAATTCAAGGTGTGGGGTAAAGCATTTAAGAGACTGTTTCGTAAAATGCAAGTTGACTTTCGAACCCTTGAAAACTTTATTTATAGGGAATGCACTCTTTCACTAATCATCAAACTGTCACTGTCAATTTATTCAGTAAACTCAACAATTTCATCATGGTAAAGTATACTAACGAGCCGTCTGCAAATTATAAAAATTTTCTACAGATATTCGGAGTCGGTGACTGCAACTTTAAGAGCGTTAACTCCAATTTTCGGTCGTAACTCTCGCCCTAAACAATAACACGTTTAGTGCAAAAATTTGAGTCTACATATTCGTTGTGTGATGTTGCCGTGTCAGTGAGACAACGGGTTGGTCGAAGTGTCGAAAATATCGCTGCCGTTGAGACGTCCATAGCAAACGATCCAAATCAGTCAATTCCACGGCGTTCTCAGGAATTGGGCATCGCTCAGACCACATTATGGCGTATTTTGCGTAAGGATCTTGGTTTACACCCATACAAGATCAAGCTGACTCAAGAATTGAAGCCGATGGATTATTTGAAGCGACGTACGTTCTCCGATTGGGTTCTGGAGAAGATGCAAAATCATCGCAAAATCATCTTCAGTAACAAAGCTCATTTTTGGCTCAATGGGTTCGTCAATAAGCAAAATATGCGTTATTGGTCGGGTGAAAACCCACATGTGCTTCATGAATCACCACTTCATCCACAAAAAATAACTGTTTGGTGCGGATTGCATGCCGGCGGAGTTATTGGGCCATAATTTTTTCGTCGACGATAACGATCGTCACGTTACTGTGAATGGTCAGCGTTATCGCGCCATGATCACCGATTATTTTTGGTCAGAATTGGAAGATATGGACTTGGACGACATGTGGTTTCAACAGGATTTCAACTACATATTTAATTTTGTTAATTCTTACCGAGATAACTTTTTCGACGCCAGTCCCACTGACGATTCTAAATCAAACTTCGATTTGAGATTATTTTACCAAATTATGATTTGTCATTTGTACTTTTAAGGCATCAGAACTATTCAAGTAATACTACCACAACAACAACTTTGTCACCCAACACCAACAAAGATGATGTATTTACTAATCCTGAAGGTTCAGAATACGTGAATGTGGAGGAAGCAATTGAAGCGTTCAGGCAAGATATTATACGAAAGGAAATAAATATTTCATATATTAAGAGTCAACATATCTTTTATACACATTTCAAACTGGAATTTGACAATAATAAAGGACTTTAAATTCGCTGTTCTTATGACAGCAATTTCAAGAAAAAGTCTCTGGACAGTATATGTTTCGAGTATCGAGAATACGAGTCCGAAAGAATTTTAAGTAGTGTTGAAATAGAAATAGAAAAAGTTTGACACTGATTATAAATCGAATTATGAACTACTGGATTTTGGAGAGTAAAACAAACATACCATACACATATTTCTTAATAAATAATTAATAAAAGTGAGAAAAAATGTTCATAATTGTGGTTTATTTATTATAGATACTGGGAAAATTTATTAATTTAAGAGATTTCTTTTATTTATTCATGAATTGTGTTCCATAGAAAATCAAGCCATTTCACATATACTTAGTTTCCTATTGTTTACAATACTTTTTCCACAAGGAATACATTAGGGTGCTGGTTTTTTTAGAAATTCCGGCTGGGTTAATTAATGTGAACCATTTGCTGTAAAACTGCTGCAGTTATTTTTGCAAGCATTATTGAACACAATTGCTGCTGCATTAGTATAGCAGTTACACAGCTGATAAAATATCATTCACAAATGTTCCACAGGCATTTCTGTCAAAATATGACAGAAAACTTTGGAATTATTTCTTGTTGGTCAATTTTAATTCAACCAAGTGAAATGACGAAAAAAAATAGTTTTGAGCATCGTTCTTTCTCTTATAAGCCGTACAAATTCAGAGAATATGCATCTGGAAAGATAACGATCGAAAAAGAATTTTACTAAGCATTATAAATCCCAAGCCCATAGCCAGGCAAATCCCAAAAAATAAAAACTTTCTAAGCACTATTAATGCTTACCGAGATGATATCTTTCGAAGTCATTTCCGAATGAATAGGTCAACATTTCAGATTGGTACATAACGAGCAGTTTTTGTTTTTAAATATGATTTTATGTACATGTTTGTGAATTATACAATTCTCTTAGGTTGTTGAGAACGCTTTTCAAAAATATTGGAAGAAATCCAATCTTGGTCCACCGAAAATACACCTGAAGTTAGGAATTTACCTTACGATTTGGAAGCTTGCAAATAATTGTTCTTTACAATTATTAGTGATTCTTTAGTGTATCTAAAGGAGCAGCCTTCACTACTTCCTGGAAATAATGAAATTGATTTTCAAGCTAAGAACAGAATTCATAAAATGATCAGATTCAAGCGAAAACTAGTAAAGTAAATATTGGATTAATATGCAGGTAATTTTTGGGTAAATGAATATTTTTTACAAGTAATTCACGTTTTTTTTCCTTTAGGTCATTTGCGACCATACCCAAAAGTTTATTGATGTATGCTTCGGTTATTCTGGTAGCTGTCACGATAGTCACTGTCACTGCAATTGGGAAATCGTTAAAGAACGGCTCTAAGAAAATAATTCAACACGGACATTTGTTGGGCGATTCTGCGCACCCATTCAGCCGCTATCTAATGACACCTTACTGTGACAACATCTGAACAAAAAAAGTTTAACTACATACATACATAGTTTAACACAAGTGTGCGTAAAGCAATTTTTCGGCCCATTAAAATCTATGCTTCGAATACTTAAATATATCGATATTAAAAATATTAATTTCGCGAAACGCATAGTTTTTGCTTGCGTGGTTCTTCACAAGATTATAATAGTTCTGATTCTGATAGTTATGAAGTTGTTTCAAACATACCATGAATCAAAAAATTGCTATGACCTTTCACAAAACAATGCTACTGAGGAAGCCAAACACAAGAGGAACTCGATTGCAATGCCATTTTGTTCATAGAAATGCAATACATGCATACGTTCATAGAATCTATTTACTTTAACTGAAAATAGATCGAATCATTTTTTTTTTTTTTTTGTATTTCAATACTTATTACTAAATCATCATAAACAAAACCAAATTAAATCAAATTAACATGCACATTCATACACAAAAATAATAAAAAAAAGTTCGCATTTCAAATGCAGGAACAAACATTAAATACATCGGTTGTATCGGTGTTTAAAATTGTTAGAATTTGTCCAACGTCTCTTTCAAGGCAATGCGGACTTCTAATCAACAGCAATAATCTTTCTATGCAGTCTTTCATCCTCTTTTGACTCTATTTCAAGAAATTCGAGAATTTGATGGTTGGATGTGTTAGCGTTAGACTTTTTTGTTTTTGTTTTTGGAGTCTCAACACTTTCCCTTATATGTTTTTCATCTTCATGGTTATTTTCGCCAAATATTTTGGCCAAAAATTCTGCTGGTGGGTCAATACTATGACGAGTACCATATATTCCATCAAATTTTGTGAAATATGGTATTCCTAGGTTATACTATCCCTTCCGCTTTCCTATGTCAATGTTGCTCCAAAACTTTTGTTAACAGTTTTCCCTATGAATAATGTAAATTACAATCAATTTCCAAGCCTCAGATTATATATACAAACAAATAATTATATATGTACATACTAATTTTCTGTGCAGTTAGGCAGCAAAACAAAAAGCGCTACACGTTTGACAGCATACTTACTGTAATTCTGCAAAAATGGACACAAGTAATCCCAAACGTTTGCGCATAAACTGCTGTATTTATGCAAAATGAACACAAATACTGCAGTATTGCAGTATTTTTGCATTAATGAATTCAGCCTTCATCTCGTTGAAACCACCTTGAATGGGGTGACCTTGGAAATCATCCAGGAAATATATGACAGGATTTGTCATGTTAATTTTTCTTATTGTACATACTTCAGCAAACCAGTTGGGCGTATAACTTTTTCCAAAAGCATGTTTAAACTTGCTTATTCGAACCTTATCTCCCACACTGAATTTGTTTTTGGGTTGCTTAAAAACAGATGATAAAAGACTTAGAATTTCTTTTATTAACATCGACTGGTCGCATTCTTATTGTTCTATGTACAGAATTGTTGTAACCATTTGTAGTTACCGTTAAAGCTGAATTCTTTCCACAATTTCTCTTTTAGAGTTCTATTGAAGCGTTCAACAATTGACGCTTTCAATACACTATACGTTGAATAGTGATTAATATTGTGTTTCTTTATCAAATCTTAACAAATTTAAGATCGCCCATCTGTAAATTTTTCGTTTTGCGAAGAGAATTTTTAAAAATTATCTCCATGCCCTCTGCCACCAGTGACGACGTTTTGTTTTTTAATGGGACAGCCCAAGCATATTTAGAAAAAGTATCAATAACTATCTAAATATTTGTGTACCTCGTTCTCCTGACTGTACTATATCATTTCAACCAAGTCTGCTTGCCATTAATTATCTAATCCTATTATTTTAACTCGTCGCCTATTGAAACGAACAGGTTAGTGCAATTCCACAATGTTTCATTTACTCATCATATGGAATAATAAAAAAAAAAGCCGAATATTTCTCTTTTATAAATAATTATTTGAAAATAAAACTAAACAATACTGGTATATTACGGTTTTTTTTTTTATTTTTTAATCTTTGATACAATGCCATTATTTTTTTATTTTAAGTAATTTATTTTCAACACGTATCTGGTCCATGCTTGCATACATTTAAAGACCATGGACAATTAACAAAGTGACAACCATTGATTGATGAGATGTGGGAAACATTCTTGATTTGCCTTAAATGAGAAATACATCCAATAATCTCGTGCAAATGTTCCCCTAATAATATATGTTGGTTTACTTTTAAAAAAATTAAAATCTCATCAAACATTAAAGAGGTTTTTAGGCCAGACGTCATATCTTATAAACTTACAGATGCTAACTAATGGATTACTTAAACAATTTAAAACTAGAATGAAGAAGAGTAAGACTAGCAAGTTCTAAGCCGCCGGATAAGAAAAATTAATCTATGAGTTCTGTCCGCTTGGAAAACCAACATTACAGAATTTATTTCTTCGATTTTATTTTCAGTGCTATTTTTAAATTTCTCGAGGTCATCGGAATATTCGCGCAGTATTTTCTCATGTTTTCCGAGTTTTTCATCCAATGCTAGGATACATTTTTTAAAATTACTTACTATCCGAATATCGACATAATTTTTCGTTGAAAAAATGTTCTTAATTGCTTTCTATTTTTTATCAAAATATCCATTTAAATGTAGTTTTAAGGACGTCTTAGTTTCATCGATAAGGCTGTTAAAGCTACTATCAATATACTCCCGCACAACGATCAGTGAATTATTAAGAAAGTCAATACTATCATCTATGTATTTTTTGTTAATTGCCTGATGTGGAGCACTTGGTTCTCGCACATTGTTAAGACATTTCCCTTCGATATCAAAATCACCAGAGGTTAATACTTTAAAACCTTCCCCTGGAGGCCCTTGAGAGCCCGTTATTACACACGATAACTGCTATGCACTTCGCCCGAACTTGTCGACACTCATTTTACTTATAACAATTAATCAGTTATTCTTCAGTCTTATTATATGATATTTGCTCCGCGTAGCTCGTCTACAATAGAGTTTATTTCATTTCTGAGGTTATTATTATCTACGCTTTGGGATGTAATCAAAAGTCGTAATCTGTCTAGAAGTTCGTTTGGGTTATCCCAGTACACATAATCGATAGGGTTGCTAGAGTATATCATATCAGTTGTACTTAAATAAGAGTTACCAACTTTGCTTTTCACATTTTGGGGTAGATTTTCAATTAAGGGTTGAATAATTTGTTTATACTTTTTCCCTTTGTTACTCCTTTCTGGTGAGCTACTGTCAAAGTTTCTCATGTGTACATTCGTCTTTTATAAAATTTGTTGATATTTTTGTAAATCCTCATCAGTATATCGTGATTTTTTTTAAAAAAAACAACTCATAAAATCCATCTATTCTGCTGAAAATTTCATCATAGATAGCAAAGTCATGGTTTTCGTTAATATGAAAATTCGATCTACCCAATTTCACAGAATTTAATTTCCTATCAAAATACGCAGCATAGACTTTGTCATGATTCTCATTTGATGGATTCACACCAATAATTGTGCTATCACTATCTGTATTAGTAGGTTTTCTATAGGGTTTTCTAATAACGACTTGACAATTTTTTTTTTAAATAAAAGGCAAACCATTTGAGATATTTCAAAAACTTTATTATTGGTTTGAGGTACAATCAAAACATTTATGAACTCGACTTCGTTGAAATGGCCACCGCGGGCACGTTTGCAGCGGTCGAATCGTTGGTCCCAATTTTCAACGACCTGTCCACACATTTCGGCCGAAACGGCCGTTATTTGGCGTTCAATGTTGGCTCTGAGCTCTTCCAACGTCGTCGGCGTGTTGGAAAAAACCAATGACATAACGTAGCCCTACAGAAAATAGTCAGTGGTGTTAAATCGCACGAACGAGGCGGCCAATCGACTGGCACATGTCTTGAGATAACACGCTCACCATACTTACTCTTCAATAAATAGATTGTAGCGTGTGCTGTGTGGCTTGTGGCACCATCCTGTTGAAACAGTTATTTTTGTGGATGAAGTGGTGATTCATGAAACACATGTGGGTTTTCACCCGACCAATAACGCATATTTTGCTTATTGACGAATCCATTGAGCCAAAAATGAGCTTCGTCACTGAAGATGATTTTGCGATGAAATTCATCATCTTGGCGCATCTTCTCCAGAACCCAATCGGAGAACGTAGCTCGTTAGTGTACTTTACCATGAAAAAAATGTAAATGTACTGTATAAATTGACAGTGACAGTTTGATGATTAGTGAAAAGGTGCGTTCACAAATTAAATTCAAAGTTGTCAAGTCCCTATTGGAAAACCCTATAAATGAAATTTCTTCTGCCGAGAAGTTACCATAGGGGATGAGGTCTTACAACTGTGTTCAATTTGAGTTTTTGCTTTAGGAGTACTTTGAAATTTTAATCGTCGTCTAGTCGTTGTCTAATTTCTTTCTATATTTTTATATAGGTGGAGTGAAAAGTAATCTCTTTGCCCGCCAGAATGCGCTGCTACTGCAAAAGAGGTTATGGTGCCTGGAAGTCCGTTTATATTTAGGCGGACATGCCAAATTTCAATGCGATACTGTCTTTAGTTTTGTTGTGACAGCTGATTGTTGTTGACGTGTTTGGTATCATGTTGAGTATGGACAAAAACGATTTTGGTTCGCTTAAAAAACATTATTTTTTGAGAGGCAAAACGGCGAAGGAAACAAAAGAAAAGTTGGATAAATATTATGGGGCTAATGCTCCGTCAGATTACACCGTCAAATATTGGTTTCGAGAGTTTTGTTGTGGCCGCAACTCCACTACCGATGAAGTCCGCAGCGGCAGGCCCTCCAATGCGTTTACAGAGGACAATGTTAAAAAAATACATGAAATGGTGTTGGCTGACCGGAAAATGAAGGTGCGCGAGCTAGCAGATACCACAAAGATTAGAACTGAGCACACACGCCATATTTTGGGCAATATTCTACATATAAAAAAGTTATCCTGCCGCTGGGTGCCGCGCATACTCACTCCTGACCAAAAACATGAACGCGAGAGAACTTCCAAAGAGTGTTTGGACTTGCTGATGCCGGCACGAGTGCTCCGAAGCGGGCGAGGGAGACTCGATGGGTCGGAAAGGTTATGGAGTCGGTTTTCTGGGATTGTCATGGCATACTCTTCGTGGACTACCTCGAAAAAGGAAAAACCATCAACAGCGACTATTACTGTGCATTATTGGAGCGATTGAAGGCCGAAATCGCTGCAAAACGGCCTCACATGAAGCGAAAAAAATTTTGTTTTTGCAAGAGACTTTCCGGAAAATTACTTTTCGGACGGGATCAAGAAGTTGGACAATCGCTGGAATAAGTGTATCAAACTAAAAGAAGGCTATATTGAATAAAACAAAAAAAACATTTAAAAAAAATTTCATTCCCAAGGAGGCTACTTTTCACCCCATCTTATCAGTTTTAAGGAGCATGTACTTTCGTTGTAATTCTTTTCTAGCTTTAATAATTTTATTTAGTATATGTGGATTAACATTCATATTTGCTTCAAAATAAATTGACATATGAGGAGGATATTAACTGACCTGTTTCCAACAGGGTTGTTCCTATCAGGGCTGTTTCTTGCAGGGTCTGTTACTTTCAGACCGGTTTCAAACTGATGTATTTACTTAAACAGCTATTCAGTAAGTAAACACACTCATAAAATCACCATATTTTTAAATCATCTATTAAATTGACCTTTATTTATAGGGAAATCTTTGTTAATGATCACGAACCCATATAAATTTTTTCAGCAATTTGAGCACAATTCTCGAAACTGATTGAATGACATATCGGAACTTATATGGTCATTGCATATATGTTTCAGATAAAGATCATCCTGTTTAAAAAGAATTATGTAATTAGCACTATAACGAATTAGATTCTTAGGTATATGAGTATATTATTGACATAGATAAAAGCTGTCAACTCCCCTGTGCCGCCCCATGCAGAAATAATCTCGAATGTTGTTTTGCTTTTCACATGCCACACATCAAATATAAAAATAGAATTACATTTTGCTTCGGAAGGAGGTTTATTTTAACAATTATTTGAAAATTCATTATTCCTCATTCCTAGAATGAATTTTATTAGTTTTTTAATGTAGTTATATTTTGATTTATTGATTTTAAATAAAAATAAAGGTTTTCAAATTTTAAACGTTTCGGATCCAAAAGGATACTCAACATAACATTAGTTTTACCACAATTTGATGGGCCTACAATTATTCCTCGAATACTTTTTGGAAAAAATTCACTATGTTTAATTTTCTTTATGATTTTGTTATCATAGATTTTAAATTTAATACCCTCTACTTGCTTTATGGTGACACAATTGCCTTAGCAACTTGGTGAGAAGCCGAAGTGTTCAGACGTTATTAGAGTGCACTTGCAAAGATATAAATTTATAAAGTGGTTTGCCTACAGCAAGTATAGATACAGATATAGACTCAAAAGTAAATAAAGACATATTGTTATTCCAAAATAAATCTAATTATCGAAACAATAAACATCTTCACTAGACAAAACAATGATACTAGTGATAAAATTCGCGAAGTTGTTAACCAATAAGTGAACATGAGCTTAGAAAAACGTTCTTTTCTCTCTGCAAAACGAGCTGACAAGCTCACTCTAGTTATCAGCCATCTAAGACATTCAACTTACAACTACAATGAATCTATTAGAAAGGGAAAGAAACAACCATCATCATGATCATCACAAACAGTCTTACCTGGAAAACAATCCTCTCCTCAAAAGATGGTGGCATATATAGACTCACCAAGCAGAGGGTCGCGGGTTCGAGTCCCGTGCGAGACAATTCTCTTGAAAAGTCTTCATAGAATGTGTACGTAGTTATATGAAAATCCCGTCGGCGTCAACTCTGACATGAAGACATAACACTGATGTTGGAGTGGTTGCTGGTGGCTGGGCTAAATGTAACGAACTAACAACTAGCACGTACTAAGACCCCACTGGTTGAGAATGCACTGGCTCCACCATTGGAAAAAATATCGAAACCTAATACACCTGAATTTCAAACACTACAACCCGCCCGCGCCCTAGTGAAAAGCCAGAAAAAGTGTATTCATATCCCCTTGGTGCGCGCGCGGAATTATAGAAAAAAAAAAAAAAACTGACAGGTCGTGACACAGAAACGCAAGTAAACAGCTCCAACATGACACATTCTCGAAGGGGAAAATTCAATTTCAGCCCTGTTAAGAACATTAGCAAAAGTACTAACATATTCTGCCCACCTATATTTATGTTTGGTGCTAATTCTAATACCATTTCTAAATTAATTAATTTAATCGCTTCAGAGTGCAGTACTAGTGAAATAAACTATACATTTGTAAACCTAGGATATCTTAAGACAAAAGTGTACAAAAATGATGTGAATGTTAATAAAATGTTTATAGATAAATTGCGCGATACAGGTGTAAGGGCTTATTCATTTTCTCCTAAAGATACCAAAAAGCAACAGCCGTTCACAGACCTTCGCGGTGAGTAGACCTATTTCGTGTTACGGCTTGACAAGCGTGAAGATAATAGAAGTGTGCATTTTAATAAGAACTTTAGAAGTGTTCTGTAGCCAAAGTGGTTAAGACGCGGGAATTAAATTTCGGGGTTTGTGGGTTCGTTTCTCCAGCCTGCGCAATTTGGTTTTTAAATTTTTTTTTCTTCTTTTTCTTTATTTAATTTGTTACAAAAAAAAAAAAAAGTGATAATTATTGAAGCAAACAAGTTCTATGAGTGGAAGTAAGCGGTCCGCTACACTAGTAGCGGGTACAGCAGATGGCATGATGTCGTCTGATGATCAAGCCGTTAGGCCACTCCAACTATTAAAGTCAACAACAACAACAAAACCATCGGACATAGCCATTAAGAGGAGGAGAAAGCTGAAGCCGACTCCAAATCTAATTAAGCGCACTATCCTACCAGCTTCTCTTGAAATGCTGCGAAAATATCGGCAAGCACAGCAATAAAGCTGGACTTGTAACACTGCACTGCACTGTAACACAGTGGAGCGCTACCACAAAATTAAAAACCTTCGAAACTAAGCTTACCAAAAGACCAAACTAGGCACAGAAAATATAAAATAGGACGAAGAAACCGACCCAACTCCATTCAAGGAGGAGGTGCTGCAATCTTTGTAAGAAAAGGAATACCCTTTTAAAGAGTGTACAGTCGTTTAGCACGCAGATTCCAGGTGCTCGAAACATGCATCGTGTATATCCCTCTCCGTAGTGGAAAGCGGTTGTACATGGTGTCTGTCTATGCACCTACTCAATCAACCCTATTCATCTCAGAGTTCGAGACACTTTTTAGGTGCCTGAGGTTAGAATTGGAAGACAATTATTTTATTATCGGCGGAGATTTCAACGCCAAACATAGTGATTGGGGAAATAACATACCAAATACTAGAGGGAACCTACTTTTCAATTGGTGGGGTCAGCACAGTATCATGTATCAACTCGGCCTTAAGGAGATGGTAGTCCGTCGTTTCTCAGACACGGGTCCTATTTGGATCTCCTGCTGTTCCACTCAAGAATACAACTGACTTGCACTAACCAACAAACTACAAACTGTCTACGTACTTTTGTGTATGATAGTGACTATTGCGGTCTCAGCACCGAAATAACTGTTGCAAACGAAACTGCGGAATTGGAAAAGTTTGTTCAAAGGCATTCCTACAATTATAGTAGGGTGCATTGGACACACTTCTCAAGAATACTGACAAGAACACTCTCCTCGAATTCGCTCTACCCACCGTCCAACAGAAATCTGCCAAACAAGGAGATTGATAGGTATGTAAGACTAATGGACGAGACAATCAAACAAACAATGGACAAAACGATACCTCGGTTTCAACACACTGACAACGAAGACTTATTCCGCAAGGCAACTATTGACGCACTGCGCCGACATAAAAGTAGACTGCTGTCAAGACTAAACATTTTGTACAGACAGTTTACTGAGATAACCCGGAGATTATGACACTGAAGTCGTCGATTAAAAGCCTCCAAACATTAATAAAGGAAAATTACAGAAACAGTTTGTATTGGAACAATAGAATTCGGGCTGTAAACATCAGCAACCCGAATATGTTCCCGCAAATAAATAAAATATTTCGGAGAAAAAATCGAAAGAACCTTCCATGTCTTAAAATCGCCCGAACGACGAACAGCGAACAAATACTTGTAGCACCAGGCTTAGATCCAGGTGAGGCCGTTGATGATGACGACTTCTTTCTGATCGAGAGTCCGCAGGAGAAAGGAGAGGCTATAGGAGCGACTTTCCAGGAAATGTACAAGGCGAATGAAACCATTGGCCCGAACCACGATCTGGAGAATCGAGTCCTTGTGCACAACTTCTATCTTCGAATTGAAGTAGTGAATAGGCGATTCGAGAGCTCGGGTTTCATCCAGTTCAGTGACGAGAATATGGCAAATAATTTCATCACCAATGAAAGGGTACTACCACCGTTCATTTCGAAGGAAGAGCTCCAAACGGTCTTCGAATCGCTTAGAAGTAAGAAATCAGTGGGAACCGATGAAAAAGCGAACATTGTACTTCGACATCTCCCAGTAGAAGCGGTGAACATTTATACTACCCTGTTTAATAATGCAATGAATAATGGCCATTATCCAGCGAATTGGAAAACTGCGGTGGTACATTACATCCCCAAAAAGGATAAAGATACTTCCAAACCCGCGAATCTCCGCTCGATCAGTCTTCTACCAAGCATCAGTAAGGTTTTCGAAAAGGTGATCAATAGAGTCCTGACTAAGTGGGTTGAGGACAAAAATATAGTTCCGGATAATCAATTCGGTTTCAAGGCAGGGTATTATGTCATTCATGCCGCGTCTAAACTGGTTTCTGATATCCAATGGAACAAAGGCAAGAACCAGTGCTCTGGTGCCTGCCTGATTGACTTGGAAAAAGCCTTCGATACCGTATGGTTAGAGGGACTCTTCTTCAAGCTGAACAGGCTGGGCATTAGTAAACCACTTCTGTATATTCTTTACAACACGTAAACAGATAGACGGTTTATCGTGAAAAACATTTTACATTAAAAACGGTCTGCAACAGGGTGCGGTAAATTCGCCGATCCTATTCAACATTTACACAAGTGATCTGACAAGTTCACTCCTCCATACAATTGCGTACGCAGACGACTTAATCGCGTACAGATCAGGTCCAAAGATTGAGGTCATTAATACACTTTTGCAACGTGACTTCGACAAAATTAAGCAATATTGCGATGACTGGAAGTTGAAAATCAACTTTCAGAAGTCGGAAACCATTCTGCTTAGGAGGCCTTTGTCTGGGGTCTCTAGGGATACCAGAAAGAATTGGCGAAAGTTTTCGATCGTGGGGCAGCACGGGCAGCCACTTGCTTGTCGAAATGTAGTCAGATACATTGAGATCTGGTTAGATCAATATCTATATTTTAACAAACATATAGATGTTGCTCTGTCCAGAGCCAGAGGTGCTTTTGCCCTTACAAAGAGACTGTTTTATAATAGCCAACTCGATGCGATGGTGAAGGTGATCTGCTACATGACCCTTATTAGGCCCATGCTTATATTTGGATGCCCCGTGTGGTTCAACGTGAGAGCAAGTTTATTGGAAAAGATTCGGGTGTTTGAAAGGGCTTGTCTTAGGACTTATCTTCGCTTATACAGAACACCAGAGTCTGAGTACATAAAATTCTATCGTAATGAGGTCTTGTGCAATAGGGCGAACCTAATAAGAGTGGACAATTTCATTATTAAGTTGACTCGAGGGCAAATGACGGGCTTTGACGGTTTTGTTCCTCCAGAAGCATTCCTCTACCTCGATATGAAAGGTCTGATTCAGGACAGTTTGGCGGTGCCGCTAATCTACTACGTCGCTCGAACAGCTGTGGACAGGCGACTCAACTACGACAGAGACGTCGCACACTGCAGTGCGGAGCGTCTCCGTTTCAGTACAGCGGTAGGGAGTCGCGACATTAGGGATGTTGCTCAGCAGCACCAGCAATTTTGGTGGCTGGTTGAGGGAGAGGAAGCTTCGTTGACGAATTCCTCAAGTACTGCGTAGCTTCTTTATGTGAATCAAAGTGGGTCAGCCTAATATTTTAGTCATGGCCGACTTACACAGTTTTAAGGTAGGATTAAGTTATATTTAAGAAAAAAAAGTAAAAAAAAAAAAATTAAAAAAGAAAACAAAAAAATAATATATGTAATATATATTATATGTAATACTTATATGTACATATATTTATATATTAAGTATATAATTATTATGTATATATATATAGTATGTGTGTATATATCGGGTTTTCTAATAACGACTTGACAACTTTTTTTTTAAATAGAAAATTTCAAAAACTTTTTTATTGGATTGAAGTACAATCAAAACATTTATGAATTGAACTCGACTTCGTTCATATGGCCACCGCGGGCACGTTTGCAGTGGTCGATTCGTTGGATCCAATTTTCAACGACTCGGCCACACATTTCGGCCGAAACGGCCGCTATTTCACGTTCACTGTTGGCTCTGAGCTTTTCCAACGTCGTCGGCGTGTTGGCATAAACCAATGACTTAACGTAGCCTCACAGAAAATAGTCAAGCGGCGTTAAATCGCACGAACGAGGCGGCCAATCGACTGGCCCATGTCTTAAGATAACACGCTCACAATATTTACTCTTCAATAAATCGATTGTAGCGTGTGCTGTATGGCTCGTGGCACCGTCCTGTTGAAACCACATGTCGTCCAAGTCCTTGATCACCATCATCTTGGCGCATCTTCTCCAGAACCCAATCGGAGATCGTAGCTCGTTAGTGTTCTTTATCATGATGAAAATGTTGAGTTTACTGAATAAATTGACAGTAATAATGATAATTATTATAATTATCACTATAATTATAAAGTATTTCAAATTAAATTCAAAGTTGTCAAATCCCTATTGGAAAGCCCTATATTAGGTATTAGATGTAAGTAGGTTAAGATTTATTTTTAGGTAGTTTGTAAGTTTTAGTTTTAAGTTTTATATTATAACAAAAAAATCCATTCACTAAGTTTTTTCTTAAATTTATTTTCTTAGTTTTAGTTGTTATTAAGAATAGACTGTAAGATACGTCGAAAGACATAGTTTAAGTGTAAGGTTTAATTTAGAGTGCCCACATGGGGCTAGTAAGTTAGATTAAGATAATTTTAATTTATTTAAGCTAATTTTTTAGCATTTTTTGTCTGGCATGTAAGAATTAATGAATTAAGTAAATAAAAATGCGTTTAAACTGTAAAAAACGTATTGTAGAATGTTAATTGTTCAACTCAAGGTAGGGGAATCCATAAGGGATCTGGCAGGCATCAGGAGTTTACTCCATTAAAGGGTTTTTTTTGGAGAGAAAGCACAATTCGTCTATAATTAAATGCTACAGGTGCCAAGGGTTTGGCCATACGGGTGACTGTTGTTTTTACAGTAGCCGCTGTGTGTTATATGGAGGCAATCACCTTTCTGAGGCTTGCATTGAATCTTTCAAGAGTCTTAAAGAAAAAAATGCTGAATTTCCAATACTCAAATGCATAAATTGAAACAAAGTAAGCCATACAGTTAATTATATAGATTGTCTAGCGTATATTGAATACAAAGAAAAAAGGGAGACATTGAACCGCAGAGAAACAACAGTTATTAGCAATAAGAAGCAAGTTCTCTTTAACACAGCTCAAACAATATAGTAGCTAATTCAAGCAGATTTATGCGTCCATATTGAAATCTCCTTATATTGTTACAGAGACTGAAAAAAAGGTAACAGGATATCTTAATGACTTTCTCAAGTAATCTCAAACTTTGGTTAATATTCCATTCCAAGATCTCTTAAAAAAATTAAGACAATTCTCCCCAAAATACAGTCAAATTCAATACACAGAAAACAAAATGTTCACATACCTAGAGTTTGTAACTTCTATTGTTGTGTAATGTTTTTTTTCAAATATGAACATTATATTAATGAATTTTAATTTAATTATTTTGCATGAAAGGAGATTAGCACTATTAAGCATCCTTAAAAATAAAAAACCACAAATATGATTTATCTTCGAGACGAGATTTCAAAAAAGGCACGAGCCTAAATTTGAAGGCTACAACATCATTACAATTGTCTCGGGAAGGGGAACCGCAATAGTATTAGACAATAAGTATGAATACATGGAAGTGCCATTCATTTGTAGTCTGTTCTCAGTTAGTCTAGCTTCAATCTCTTCACACGATGCTGATGGATCAACTTTTCGCTTATTGCTTGGCGAATCTACTAAGAGAACTAGACAGACTATTTTCTCTTTTCAACTCATTCGATGGAACTGTTCTCGGGGGAGATTTCAATGCGAGACATCCTCATTGGGGAGACAGACCTTAAAACAACAATGGAAATTCATTTTATAACTGGTTTCATAACAACGCTTTTTTAAGCTTTGACTTAATTACCCCTAATAGTCCTAACCTCCCGCGATCTTCATCCATTATAGATTATTTCTTACCAATTTTATTACCTCCACCCACTTTTAGGTCATTCAAAAATAACAACTGGGAATGTTTTATAATAAGTTTACACAACAAACTCTCAACAATCAATTCACTTGATTGTAGAAACATCTCAAACAATGAAATAGACTTACTAATAAATAAATTAAATTCGAAAACAACTCAGACTATAAACTTTAACTCCACTATTATCGAACACAAACAGTCTAAATACAATTATGTACAGATCAGAATTCACAATAAAACTAGTCAAAGTTCGTAGCCAGTGGTTGAGAAAACTTAAAAGAATTTTCTACAGACACCTTAACTCTATTATGTAGAACTAACTTTTCGAATTAAATGCTTAAGCAAAATTATAAAACAAAATATCAACATAGAAACAAACAACGCATTTTACTCAAGGCTGCGAAACTAAAGCCTTCCTCCTTAACTACATTTTTCCCAACCTTACATGCGATTAATCCTGGCATAACTCCATTTACTTCTACTGAAAAAATTCAACTTCTACGTTCAGGCCTCGACATTAAACATTCTTAAGGTGAAGACAAATTTTCGAAATACATCCTTAGGAAAATTTGATGTTCTCTCGACCAAATACTGTCCTACATCTTCAATCACTGTATAAATAGTGGTTACTTCCCGCTATCTGGAAAAAGGCAAGGATTATATCAGTGTCAAAAATAAGAACAGCTCATGAAATTAATAAATTTCGTCCCATTTACTGGCACAGTGCTCTCTCATATCCAAATTAATTAAACTAAATTTTCCGGTCTGGCTAACTTAATTAATTCAAGATTTTCTAAAAAATCGTTTTTCGTCTGTGTCATCAAATCTGTTTTCACTCAAATATGTTTTCCGTCAAATACGCCCAAAGCTGTTGAACACTTTTCTCTCGGATTTCACATTTCAGGATCCCATGGACGCTGAACCAGGCGCTATTCTATATGCAGATGATACGATTATCCTTGCGAGTAATACAAGACCACAAGATGCCCTAAATAAAATAAAAGATAAAATTTCTCTGCTAGAAGGATACTTAAAAAAATAGGGTCTTATTATAAACGCGAATAAATGTGTCATCACTTGCTTAAGAAACGCAAGTGGAAAGATATCGACTAGCGGTGAAGGGGAGTAAGAAACTAACATTACCAATTGCTTACAATGTTATATTATCTCCTCGTGTCAAATTGAAATATTTAGGTATTCAATTTCAAAACAGATTCTTATTCAACAAACACCCAAGAAAGTGCTCAATGCAATAGTTCCTAACGTGTTTATGCCTAACAAAAAAAAAATTAAATAAAACCTAAAATTTTACATACAAAGTTAGTAGTTATTACACATGAAAGAACTCCTAAATATTAAATTTATTTTCATCGAAGTTAGGACTTATTGCATGATTAAGTGTTAAGAATTATTTCATCATAAAATAAATCCTAAAATCATGTAAATAAAATAAAACCTAATTAATAGCTATTACACTCAATGTTGTTAGGAGTTATTTCATCAATGTTAGGAGTTACTTAATTTTCCTTAAATCATATTCCTTAAGTTAGTTTTTGTTTTTTAAAGTGCATTTATTTATTTATTTATTATTATTTTTTTTTTTTTTTGTGAACCGTTAAATTATAACAATTTGTCGTACCCATTGTCACTTAAAATCGCTTAAGAGGTGCCTGCCTGACAGTTGTTGGGGTACCTATAGCGGAGCGACGAAGTCGCGTGAACGTCTAAACCACCCCGGTAAGTGGAGTTTAAACAAATGCATCATGCGAAGCGCGGCACCTACAACCTCTTGGCTTGCGTTTATGACCAAGCATATCCCAAACATAACACCGTATTTGGTGTCATTTCCATTATTTTTTCGGCGTTATTTCTTAAATCGAAGTGGAACCGGACGAAGATATTTTCGATGTTCACTTGGAAGATGGTGAAGAGCACAATAGTGATGAGGACGATAAGCCAAGCACTTCTAATTCTATACAAAAAGAAGATGATGATGAGTACTTTTGCATCATCTGCTGCGTGTAAGCATTTTAAGCTGTGTAACAAATGCTTCGGTAAGTTAAATTCGGATGAGGACGAATTTATTAAATGCCCTGTATGCAGATCCGTAGTGGTAGAAAACATCCAAGTTTATAATTAAACCTGTGCTGACGCTAAATTAAATAAATAAAAATATTTTGCACTTTTTTACTGCTAGGAATTGTTTCATTGTGAAAGAACTCCTAAATGTTAAGATTTATTTCATGTTTAGGTTAGAAGATATTTCGCCCAGATTTAGGACTTATTTAATTTTAAAATGGAATTATTGCGTTTATTGTTAGGATTTTTTCCATTAGGAACTCCTATCTATTAGGAGTTAAGCCGGAAGAAAGATGTTATTCAAAGCAAAAGCTATAGCAGCAACTTTGAAACCTTTATTGCAATCGAAAGCTTTATCAAAAAAAAAAAAAAAACGAAAATTCTTCTTTACAAGATACTCATCAGACCCGATCTCGCATACGGATTCTGCGTTTGGTTCACTATTTCTTCTACAGTGGCCAAGGAACTTGAGGCTTTCGAGAGAAAAAGTTAGAGATTCTGTTGCGGAAAGTGCAGAAATTTTTATTAAAATACTTGTGCATTATTCTCAAGGGCAATTGTATGCGGCCACTTACTATTGTATTATATATCTATGTATATAAATATAATTAGTGAGTGAAACGTTAAGAATAGTATATCAACAATATTATTTTCTTTGTTTATTTTCTTTCATGTTCTTACTATGCTCCTGTCAATAGCTTAGGTCTCAATCTTTGTTACGCCGAGAGCAAGCGTAACATCATTACTTGTTAGTTACTAACCTTTTAATCTTGAACACTTACGTGTATGTATGTAGTTAAACAAATAGACCTAGCCAGACATAAGGTTAACAGTCAACTACTTATTTCAACTACGATGGCGGTCCCAGAAGTACCCGGCCTGACCAACACATGGCGGTAGTTGTTTGAAAATATCACTGTATTAGAAAGTACGCAGTCTATGAAGCATATGTTTTAAGTTTGAAAGCGCCACGTTGTTTAGTATTTGTTTGGCAGCCATCAATAGTGAACGTTGTCGGTGAATTTGTGAAAATGGAGAAAATTGGTCATCGTCTCAGCCCAACCAACATATAAGCTGAACTGGATTCTACTCTGGATGAGTTTGTCCCTTCGTTAACAACAGTAAAATTTTGGGTTAATAAGTTTAAACGAGGCCATACGAGCTGCCAAGACGAGCATCACAGTGGTCGACCAAATGAGGTGAAGACTCCAGAAATGGTGAAGAAAATCTACAAAGCGGTACTGGATGATCGTCGACTGAAAGTGTGCGATCCAGCAGACATTGTAGGCATTTCAAAAAGTGCGGTACATCGCATATTATTTGAAAATTTGGACGTGAGAAAACTATGTGCAAGATGGGTGCCGCGTTTGCTCACACTCGAGCAAAAACAGTGTCGTGAAAGCAATGGCCAAAATTAATGAATTAAAGTTTTAATTGCTACCTCATGCACCCTATTCCCCAGATTTAGTCCCATCGGATTATTTTTTGTTCCCAAACTTTAAAAAAATGACTCAGTAGTCGAAGATTTTTCAACGATGAAGAAGTGATGTCGGCAGTTAATTTCTATTTTCTAGAGCAAGACAATTCTTTGAACATCGCTGGGAAAAGATTATGTTGGAAAATAAAAAAGAATATAAGCATTCTGTATAAATCGTCGTATTTTATAGAATGGACATTCATAATAATCACCAAGGACGAAGTAGTATAACATGCTTGATTTTAGTGTTAAACCTATTAGTAAATTCGTTAATCAATAAATTACCGTTTGAATTGCATCTTCCTTCATATAATTTCTGTGGCCTAGGTACTAAATTAGAAAAACGTTTAGCTAGAGTAGATCACGGAGTTAATCAATTGGATGAAGCTTGTCGCATACGCTAACAATAAAAGCTTGAGCAGCAGACATATTGCAGACAAAATTCTAGCTGAAAAAGCCTGGCAGAGGGTACAAGCAAACGATTTTTCAATATCAGAAAAATTGAATAGTATATTGGTAACAAATATGGCAAAAACAAAGCTTGGGATGGGCTGTCAAACTATATGGACCAAATTTAGAAGAAGAAATTTTTTTTAAAAGAAGTAACTTATTTAAAAAAGCTGTCAAAGAACCTAGAAATGCTATTTGTAAGTGCAGATCCAGCTAAAAAATCTCAATACCTTTTGCGTTATACCACTACCGAATATAGCTAAGCAGTAAATAAAGCAAAAGCTGCCAAGCAGCAATTGGAAGAACATAATCGTCACAATCATTGGGGAGACAGACCTTAAAACAACAATGGAAATTCATTTTATAACTGGTTTCATAACAACGCTTTTTTAAGCTTTGACTTAATTACCCCTAATAGTCCTAACCTCCCGCGATCTTCATCCATTATAGATTATTTCTTACCAATTTTATTACCTCCACCCACTTTTAGGTCATTCAAAAATAACAACTGGGAATGTTTTATAATAAGTTTACACAACAAACTCTCAACAATCAATTCACTTGATTGTAGAAACATCTCAAACAATGAAATAGACTTACTAATAAATAAATTAAATTCGAAAACAACTCAGACTATAAACTTTAACTCCACTATTATCGAACACAAACAGTCTAAATACAATTATGTACAGATCAGAATTCACAATAAAACTAGTCAAAGTTCGTAGCCAGTGGTTGAGAAAACTTAAAAGAATTTTCTACAGACACCTTAACTCTATTATGTAGAACTAACTTTTCGAATTAAATGCTTAAGCAAAATTATAAAACAAAATATCAACATAGAAACAAACAACGCATTTTACTCAAGGCTGCGAAACTAAAGCCTTCCTCCTTAACTACATTTTTCCCAACCTTACATGCGATTAATCCTGGCATAACTCCATTTACTTCTACTGAAAAAATTCAACTTCTACGTACAGGCCTCGACATTAAACATTCTTAAGGTGAAGACAAATTTTCGAAATACATCCTTAGGAAAATTTGATGTTCTCTCGACCAAATACTGTCCTACATCTTCAATCACTGTATAAATAGTGGTTACTTCCCGCTATCTGGAAAAAGGCAAGGATTATATCAGTGTCAAAAATAAGAACAGCTCATGAAATTAATAAATTTCGTCCCATTTACTGGCACAGTGCTCTCTCATATCCAAATTAATTAAACTAAATTTTCCGGTCTGGCTAACTTAATTAATTCAAGATTTTCTAAAAAATCGTTTTTCGTCTGTGTCATCAAATCTGTTTTCACTCAAATATGTTTTCCGTCAAATACGCCCAAAGCTGTTGAACACTTTTCTCTCGGATTTCACATTTCAGGATCCCATGGACGCTGAACCAGGCGCTATTCTATATGCAGATGATACGATTATCCTTGCGAGTAATACAAGACCACAAGATGCCCTAAATAAAATAAAAGATAAAATTTCTCTGCTAGAAGGATACTTAAAAAAATAGGGTCTTATTATAAACGCGAATAAATGTGTCATCACTTGCTTAAGAAACGCAAGTGGAAAGATATCGACTAGCGGTGAAGGGGAGTAAGAAACTAACATTACCAATTGCTTACAATGTTATATTATCTCCTCGTGTCAAATTGAAATATTTAGGTATTCAATTTCAAAACAGATTCTTATTCAACAAACACCCAAGAAAGTGCTCAATGCAATAGTTCCTAACGTGTTTATGCCTAACAAAAAAAAAATTAAATAAAACCTAAAATTTTACATACAAAGTTAGTAGTTATTACACATGAAAGAACTCCTAAATATTAAATTTATTTTCATCGAAGTTAGGACTTATTGCATGATTAAGTGTTAAGAATTATTTCATCATAAAATAAATCCTAAAATCATGTAAATAAAATAAAACCTAATTAATAGCTATTACACTCAATGTTGTTAGGAGTTATTTCATCAATGTTAGGAGTTACTTAATTTTCCTTAAATCATATTCCTTAAGTTAGTTTTTGTTTTTTAAAGTGCATTTATTTATTTATTTATTATTATTTTTTTTTTTTTTGTGAACCGTTAAATTATAACAATTTGTCGTACCCATTGTCACTTAAAATCGCTTAAGAGGTGCCTGCCTGACAGTTGTTGGGGTACCTATAGCGGAGCGACGAAGTCGCGTGAACGTCTAAACCACCCCGGTAAGTGGAGTTTAAACAAATGCATCATGCGAAGCGCGGCACCTACAACCTCTTGGCTTGCGTTTATGACCAAGCATATCCCAAACATAACACCGTATTTGGTGTCATTTCCATTATTTTTTCGGCGTTATTTCTTAAATCGAAGTGGAACCGGACGAAGATATTTTCGATGTTCACTTGGAAGATGGTGAAGAGCACAATAGTGATGAGGACGATAAGCCAAGCACTTCTAATTCTATACAAAAAGAAGATGATGATGAGTACTTTTGCATCATCTGCTGCGTGTAAGCATTTTAAGCTGTGTAACAAATGCTTCGGTAAGTTAAATTCGGATGAGGACGAATTTATTAAATGCCCTGTATGCAGATCCGTAGTGGTAGAAAACATCCAAGTTTATAATTAAACCTGTGCTGACGCTAAATTAAATAAATAAAAATATTTTGCACTTTTTTACTGCTAGGAATTGTTTCATTGTGAAAGAACTCCTAAATGTTAAGATTTATTTCATGTTTAGGTTAGAAGATATTTCGCCCAGATTTAGGACTTATTTAATTTTAAAATGGAATTATTGCGTTTATTGTTAGGATTTTTTCCATTAGGAACTCCTATCTATTAGGAGTTAAGCCGGAAGAAAGATGTTATTCAAAGCAAAAGCTATAGCAGCAACTTTGAAACCTTTATTGCAATCGAAAGCTTTATCAAAAAAAAAAAAAAAACGAAAATTCTTCTTTACAAGATACTCATCAGACCCGATCTCGCATACGGATTCTGCGTTTGGTTCACTATTTCTTCTACAGTGGCCAAGGAACTTGAGGCTTTCGAGAGAAAAAGTTAGAGATTCTGTTGCGGAAAGTGCAGAAATTTTTATTAAAATACTTGTGCATTATTCTCAAGGGCAATTGTATGCGGCCACTTACTATTGTATTATATATCTATGTATATAAATATAATTAGTGAGTGAAACGTTAAGAATAGTATATCAACAATATTATTTTCTTTGTTTATTTTCTTTCATGTTCTTACTATGCTCCTGTCAATAGCTTAGGTCTCAATCTTTGTTACGCCGAGAGCAAGCGTAACATCATTACTTGTTAGTTACTAACCTTTTAATCTTGAACACTTACGTGTATGTATGTAGTTAAACAAATAGACCTAGCCAGACATAAGGTTAACAGTCAACTACTTATTTCAACTACGATGGCGGTCCCAGAAGTACCCGGCCTGACCAACACATGGCGGTAGTTGTTTGAAAATATCACTGTATTAGAAAGTACGCAGTCTATGAAGCATATGTTTTAAGTTTGAAAGCGCCACGTTGTTTAGTATTTGTTTGGCAGCCATCAATAGTGAACGTTGTCGGTGAATTTGTGAAAATGGAGAAAATTGGTCATCGTCTCAGCCCAACCAACATATAAGCTGAACTGGATTCTACTCTGGATGAGTTTGTCCCTTCGTTAACAACAGTAAAATTTTGGGTTGATAAGTTTAAACGAGGCCATACGAGCTGCCAAGACGAGCATCACAGTGGTCGACCAAATGAGGTGAAGACTCCAGAAATGGTGAAGAAAATCTACAAAGCGGTACTGGATGATCGTCGACTGAAAGTGTGCGATCCAGCAGACATTGTAGGCATTTCAAAAAGTGCGGTACATCGCATATTATTTGAAAATTTGGACGTGAGAAAACTATGTGCAAGATGGGTGCCGCGTTTGCTCACACTCGAGCAAAAACAGTGTCGTGAAAGCAATGGCCAAAATTAATGAATTAAAGTTTTAATTGCTACCTCATGCACCCTATTCCCCAGATTTAGTCCCATCGGATTATTTTTTGTTCCCAAACTTTAAAAAAATGACTCAGTAGTCGAAGATTTTTCAACGATGAAGAAGTGATGTCGGCAGTTAATTTCTATTTTCTAGAGCAAGACAATTCTTTGAACATCGCTGGGAAAAGATTATGTTGAAAAATAAAAAAGAATATAAGCATTCTGTATAAATCGTCGTATTTTATAGAATGGACATTCATAATAATCACCAAGGACGAAGTAGTATAACATGCTTGATTTTAGTGTTAAACCTATTAGTAAATTCGTTAATCAATAAATTACCGTTTGAATTGCATCTTCCTTCATATAATTTCTGTGGCCTAGGTACTAAATTAGAAAAACGTTTAGCTAGAGTAGATCACGGAGTTAATCAATTGGATGAAGCTTGTCGCATACGCTAACAATAAAAGCTTGAGCAGCAGACATATTGCAGACAAAATTCTAGCTGAAAAAGCCTGGCAGAGGGTACAAGCAAACGATTTTTCAATATCAGAAAAATTGAATAGTATATTGGTAACAAATATGGCAAAAACAAAGCTTGGGATGGGCTGTCAAACTATATGGACCAAATTTAGAAGAAGAAATTTTTTTTAAAAGAAGTAACTTATTTAAAAAAGCTGTCAAAGAACCTAGAAATGCTATTTGTAAGTGCAGATCCAGCTAAAAAATCTCAATACCTTTTGCGTTATACCACTACCGAATATAGCTAAGCAGTAAATAAAGCAAAAGCTGCCAAGCAGCAATTGGAAGAACATAATCGTCACAATCTTGTTATGGAGGGAGTTAAAATAAAGCAGGGTAAATGACTTTATCTATAGCTCTATTAAAAGGGATATGGGTTTTTTTTTAAAACCTCAAGACTCAAAAAACTTTTAGATTTGCTACCCAATCGTCCTCTCACCAATATTGACATTAAGGACTTTGGAAAAACCCATATATATACCTTATTTTCAATGTGTTTATATGAGAGATAAATTACCAAAAAGACCGAATTTTAAGGAATGTGGTGTTATAAATTTAATTGAGAAGAGCGGAGACGGATCATTAACCTATGTTAAGAATCAACATCCAATAAAATACTTTGAAAGTTTTGGTAATTTTAAAACACCAATAGAAGTTGTTAGATATCTAGATAAAAATATTCAATATATTATAACAATTGTCAAAATTTTAATACATTTATATGTGATCATTTATGTCTGCAATTTCTACTAGAATGTTAAATAGAAATAAATGAATAATATCATTTCTATTTTATCAGCAATGTCACTAATATAGGGTTTTCCAATAGGGACTTGATAACTTTGAATTTAATTTGTGAACGAAGTCTTTTACTAATCATCAAACTGTCACTGTCAATTTATTCAGTAAATTCAACATTTGGTAAAGTACACTAACGAGCTACGTTCTCCGATTGGGTTTTGGAGGAGATGCGCCAAGATGATGAATTTCATCGCAAAATCATCTTCAGTGGCGAAGCTCATCTTTGGCTCAATGAGTTCGTCAATAAGCAAAATATGCGGTATTGGTCGGGTGAAAACTCACATGTGCTTCATGAGTCACCACTTCATCCACAAAAAATATGCGGTTTGCATGCCGGCGGCGTGAAGGATACTTAAAAAAATAGGGTCTTATTATAAACGCGAATAAATGTGTCATCACTTGCTTAAGAAACGCAAGTGGAAAAAGATATCGACTAGCGGTGAAGGGGAGTAAGAAACTAACATTACCAATTGCTTACAATGTTATATTATCTCCTCGTGTCAAATTGAAATATTTAGGTATTCAATTTCAAAACAGATTCTTATTCAACAAACACCCAAGAAAGTGCTCAATGCAATAGTTCCTAACGTGTTTATGCCTAACAAAAAAAAATTAAATAAAACCTAAAATTTTACATACAAAGTTAGTAGTTATTACACATGAAAGAACTCCTAAATATTAAATTTATTTTCATCGAAGTTAGGACTTATTGCATGATTAAGTGTTAAGAATTATTTCATCATAAAATAAATCCTAAAATCATGTAAATAAAATAAAACCTAATTAATAGCTATTACACTCAATGTTGTTAGGAGTTATTTCATCAATGTTAGGAGTTACTTAATTTTCCTTAAATCATATTCCTTAAGTTAGTTTTTGTTTTTTAAAGTGCATTTATTTATTTATTTATTATTATTTTTTTTTTTTTTTGTAAACCGTTAAATTATAACAATTTGTCGTACCCATTGTCACTTAAAATCGCTTAAGAGGTGCCTGCCTGACAGTTGTTGGGGTACCTATAGCGGAGCGACGAAGTCGCGTGAACGTCTAAACCACCCCGGTAAGTGGAGTTTAAACAAATGCATCATGCGAAGCGCGGCACCTGCAACCTCTTGGCTTGCGTTTATGACCAAGCATATCCCAAACATAACACCGTATTTGGTGTCATTTCCATTATTTTTTCGGCGTTATTTCTTAAATCGAAGTGGAACCGGACGAAGATATTTTCGATGTTCACTTGGAAGATGGTGAAGAGCACAATAGTGATGAGGACGATAAGCCAAGCACTTCTAATTCTATACAAAAAGAAGATGATGATGAGTACTTTTGCATCATCTGCTGCGTGTAAGCATTTTAAGCTGTGTAACGAATGCTTCGGTAAGTTAAATTCGGATGAGGACGAATTTATTAAATGCCCTGTATGCAGATCCGTAGTGGTAGAAAACATCCAAGTTTATAATTAAACCTGTACTGACGCTAAATTAAATAAATAAAAATATTTTGCACTTTTTTACTGCTAGGAATTGTTTCATTGTGAAAGAACTCCTAAATGTTAAGATTTATTTCATGTTTAGGTTAGAAGATATTTCGCCCAGATTTAGGACTTATTTCATTTTTTAAAATGGAATTATTGCGTTTATTGTTAGGATTTTTTCCATTAGGAACTCCTATCTATTAGGAGTTAAGCCAGAAGAAAGATGTTATTCAAAGCAAAAGCTATAGCAGCAACTTTGAAACCTTTATTGCAATCGAAAGCTTTATCAAAAAAAAAAAAAAAAAACGAAAATTCTTCTTTACAAGATACTCATCAGACCCGATCTCGCATACGGATTCTGCGTTTGGTTCACTATTTCTTCTACAGTGGCCAAGGAACTTGAGGCTTTCGAGAGAAAAAGTTAGAGATTCTGTTGCGGAAAGTGCAGAAATTTTTATTAAAATACTTGTGCATTATTCTCAAGGGCAATTGTATGCGGCCACTTACTATTGTATTATATATCTATGTATATAAATATAATTAGTGAGTGAAACGTTAAGAATAGTATATCTACAATATTATTTTCTTTGTTTATTTTCTTTCATGTTCTTACTATGCTCCTGTCAATAGCAAGCCGAGAGCAAGCGTAACATCATTACTTGTTAGTTACTAACCTTTTAATCTTGAACACTTACGTGTATGTATGTAGTTAAACAAATAGACCTAGCCAGACATAAGGTTAACAGTCAACTACTTATTTCAACTACGATGGCGGTCCCAGAAGTACCCGGCCTGACCATACCATGGCGCTAGTTGTTTGAAAATATCACTGTATTAGAAAGTACGCAGTCTATGAAGCATATGTTTTAAGTTTGAAAGCGCCACGTTGTTTAGTATTTGTTTGGCAGCCATCAATAGTGAACGTTGTCGGTGAATTTGTGAAAATGGAGAAAATTGGTCATCGTCTCAGCCCAACCAACATATAAGCTGAACTGTATTCTACTCTGGATGAGTTTGTCCCTTCGTTAACAACAGTAAAATTTTGGGTTGATAAGTTTAAACGAGGCCATACGAGCTGCCAAGACGAGCATCACAGTGGTCGACCAAATGAGGTGAAGACTCCAGAAATGGTGAAGAAAATCTACAAAGCGGTACTGGATGATCGTCGACTGAAAGTGTGCGATCCAGCAGACATTGTAGGCATTTCAAAAAGTGCGGTACATCGCATATTATTTGAAAATTTGGACGTGAGAAAACTATGTGCAAGATGGGTGCCGCGTTTGCTCACACTCGAGCAAAAACAGTGTCGTGAAAGCAATGGCCAAAATTAATGAATTAAAGTTTTAATTGCTACCTCATGCACCCTATTCCCCAGATTTAGTCCCATCGGATTATTTTTTGTTCCCAAACTTTAAAAAAATGACTCAGTAGTCGAAGATTTTTCAACGATGAAGAAGTGATGTCGGCAGTTAATTTCTATTTTCTAGAGCAAGACAATTCTTTGAACATCGCTGGGAAAAGATTATGTTGAAAAATAAAAAAGAATATAAGCATTCTGTATAAATCGTCGTATTTTATAGAATGGACATTCATAATAATCACCAAGGACGAAGTAGTATAACATGCTTGATTTTAGTGTTAAACCTATTAGTAAATTCGTTAATCAATAAATTACCGTTTGAATTGCATCTTCCTTCATATAATTTCTGTGGCCTAGGTACTAAATTAGAAAAACGTTTAGCTAGAGTAGATCACGGAGTTAATCAATTGGATGAAGCTTGTCGCATACGCTAACAATAAAAGCTTGAGCAGCAGACATATTGCAGACAAAATTCTAGCTGAAAAAGCCTGGCAGAGGGTACAAGCAAACGATTTTTCAATATCAGAAAAATGGAATAGTATATTGGTAACAAATATGGCAAAAACAAAGCTTGGGATGGGCTGTCAAACTATATGGACCAAATTTAGAAGAAGAAATTTTTTTTAAAAGAAGTAACTTATTTAAAAAAGCTGTCAAAGAACCTAGAAATGCTATTTGTAAGTGCAGATCCAGCTAAAAAATCTCAATACCTTTTGCGTTATACCACTACCGAATATAGCTAAGCAGTAAATAAAGCAAAAGCTGCCAAGCAGCAATTGGAAGAACATAATCGTCACAATCTTGTTATGGAGGGAGTTAAAATAAAGCAGGGTAAATGACTTTATCTATAGCTCTATTAAAAGGGATATGGGTTTTTTTTTAAAACCTCAAGACTCAAAAAACTTTTAGATTTGCTACCCAATCGTCCTCTCACCAATATTGACATTAAGGACTTTGGAAAAACCCATATATATACCTTATTTTCAATGTGTTTATATGAGAGATAAATTACCAAAAAGACCGAATTTTAAGGAATGTGGTGTTATAAATTTAATTGAGAAGAGCGGAGACGGATCATTAACCTATGTTAAGAATCAACATCCAATAAAATACTTTGAAAGTTTTGGTAATTTTAAAACACCAATAGAAGTTGTTAGATATCTAGATAAAAATATTCAATATATTATAACAATTGTCAAAATTTTAATACATTTATATGTGATCATTTATGTCTGCAATTTCTACTAGAATGTTAAATAGAAATAAATGAATAATATCATTTCTATTTTATCAGCAATGTCACTAATATAGGGTTTTCCAATAGGGACTTGACAACTTTGAATTTAATTTGTGAACGAAGTCTTTTACTAATCATCAAACTGTCACTGTCAATTTATTCAGTAAATTCAACATTTGGTAAAGTACACTAACGAGCTACGTTCTCCGATTGGGTTTTGGAGGAGATGCGCCAAGATGATGAATTTCATCGCAAAATCATCTTCAGTGACGAAGCTTATCTTTGGCTCAATGAGTTCGTCAATAAGCAAAATATGCGGTATTGGTCGGGTGAAAACTCACATGTGCTTCATGAGTCACCACTTCATCCACAAAAAATATGCGGTTTGCATGCCGGCGGCGTTATTGGGCCATATTTTTTCGTCGACGACAACGATCGTCACGTTACTGTGAATGGTCAGCGTTATCGCGCCATGATCACCAATTATTTTTGGCCAGGCCAGGCCACACAGCACACGCTACAATCGATTTATTAAAGAGTAAATATGGTGAGCGTGTTATCGCAAGATATGATCCAGTCGATTGGCCGCCTCGTTCGTGCGATTAAACGCCGCTTGACTATTTTCTGTGGGGCTACGTTAAGTCATTGGCTTATGCCAACACACCGACGACGTTGGAAGAACTCAGAGCCAACATTGAACGCAAAATAGTGGCCGTTTCTGCCGAAATGTGTTGCCGAGTCGTTGAAAATTGGGTCCAACGAATCGACCGCTGCAAACTTGCCCGCGGTGGCCATATGAACGAAGTCGAGTTCCATTCATAAATGTTTTGATTTAACTTCAAGCCAGTAATAAAGTTTTTCAAATATCTCAAATGGTTTGCCTTTTATTTAAAAAAAAAAAGTTGTTAAGTCTCTATTAGAAAACCCTATACTTACATTAAGTGTAACTCTAACTCTAACTACAAAGTATTTCCCACCGATTATTTTGAAGTCTGGTGGTTTAGTTGATTTTCCGACCTATAATTCCATATTTCGGCGGTAGTAAGAAAATAACTTTCCCATTGGCTCATACGAAATCGATAATATCGAAGATATAAATAAATGTATTCAGGGGCTATCAAACTACACAATAAGGAAAATTCTAACAAAATATCAATCCAAATAAGGGCAAACAATAAGTATGTATGTATTTTTTTTTTATTATTATTATTGTTTTTTTATTATTAAGTGTATTATTGTCATTTTAATTCCATAGGGTCGCTTTTAGGATTCACTAGGAAAAAACTACGTTCTTATAAATTACATGAATCAGATCTTTATGTAAACATAAATAGAGTGAATATTGTGCATTTCGAATGTAACTTGATTGACGAAACATATATCAGTAGTCAGCCAGCCCATACTACTACGAGTACATGAATTTTTTTATTAAGGTTAGCCCTGGATATAAAATAGTAGAGGTTTCACGAAATGTTATCTATTTACATGTGAATTCTAATAGAATTATTTCAATAACTTTGAATCTCTTGGAGCAAAAAGGAAATCTTAAGCCACAACAATGATAGTATACGAATATTTTTCACCCACACTAGATTATAAAAGAACAGATAGTACACCCACTATTGTTAATATACAATCAACACCTGCCAGAGTATTGTCTTATTTAAATTCAGAGCCTTACCCTTGTCAGGACTTTTAAAAACCCTACTACAATCCAGCAATTGCTGAACCGTTATTGCTTATTTAAAACTCAGGCAACAATTTTCGTAATAGATTGTAGACATCAAAATAAATTAATAAAAACCAGCCCTGTAAATATCCGTACTGAAATTAAAACTTTAAAACCAATTCCACCTAATACATCCGCATATTGCTCAATGTTACATGATTGTATAATTAGTTACAATCCTTTAAGTTTCGCGAGAAATATAATCAAGTTATTCGAATGTAGGCTATCGGAGAGTAAACACCCGCGCGCGCGTAAAAAAATTAAATTGAAAATGCATTTTATTGATGTTCTGGGTTTCAAAGGGAAAAATAATAGTTTTATTTAAGAAGAATTGGCTCTACTGCACAATGGAAACCACTTAAATATTCTTAAATCTCCATTTGACTTGAATCAACTTTCGGCATACTTAAAGAGGCAGGCTCACTGGTTTTATATGAATCACAATGGACTACATTGGAATGGGGAATCACTGAATTTCGAAAATTAAAAATTTTTTTTCGAGAATAAATAAAAAATACCACAGTTTATGTTAAAGGGGCTGTAAAAACCGAATGGTTGAAGGAGTTAATTCAAGACAAAAATATTTCCATCATAAATATTGAAAAAACTGGTTGCCCCAGCATTAAAGAATTGAAGCGCCGCTTTCCCAATGAAATAAGATGTTTATCTCTTAGCAAATGTTCATCTAATGCATAAATTCTTAAGCTCAATAACTAAATAAATTATTGTAGAATGAAAAGTTACAAATGTTGAACCTCACAACAAGCGTTTTATGCTTGTGTTTACCTTATTATTATTTTCTTTTTAAAACAAAAATTTTATTCTTCTTTTTTTAAACCATATGGTAAAGAACTATGATCTTCAGGAAGTCTACGTTTTTAGGCCTTGGGCTTGAAGGTTTTTATTTCTGGAATGGTGATTATTTCATGTTCTCCTGTTCGATGAATACTATTCGATACAATTTTTACATCTTCCGAATTTTCTGCATTAATTACAGCTTCCTTTATTGTATCAAAATTTACTTACTTCGAGGCAGAATAATTAGGATTAATTCCTTTGAACTTGCAAACGATTTTTTCACATACATCTTTTTTACTATAGACCTTGTAAGCATAATTTTCGGGTCACCACTTACAAATACAACAATGTAACTTCCATATCAATAGCACTCTAATTCAACAGTCACGTCACCAATGAATTCACCGGTCTGTGGAGGTTCCCCTACACGGTTTACATAGATGACCGAATCGGTATCGTAGTATAAAACTCTACAATTTCAGGTAAATTTCTATTAGCAGTGGGTGACTGTTGACATTATAGACATGACTTCACACATCTATGGCTATTCTTGTTATTGTATGGTTCACTGCAAATTTCACAATTATAACCACAACGAATGCTGCTTAGTTAAATTTAGTCTCTTATTGTTGCTACTTTCGGTATCTTCAAATGAAATAGTTCGTCCTTTTTTTCCATATTTTTATACTACAATCTTGTATTGCTTTAAGTAATTTTGAAAAGGGTAGAGCTCCGGAATACCACAACTTTCGGAGGGTATAGTGATGCCGAGAATGTTTATTAAATTTGCGATGCGCACATCTTGAAGTTTATTAATGTTTCTTTGGACTTTAACATATTCCGGATCTTTGTCCACTAGAGCAATTCCTACAACTAGTGCTCGAGGTAAACAAAGGTTGTCTTCAATTTTTACATCAATGATGCTTTTCTTTTTATACATTCTTCGCTTAACTTAAATTCCACGTATAAATTCCTCAAAAAAAAATGTGGTGGTGGTGGTAGTGGTCAGTAAGATAAAAGAAAGAACAAAATTCTTTCAGCACATTTATCATCTCCTAATTCTTTCTCCAAAAACGACGAAGATGACGACGACGAGTTCCATAAGCAATATATGCTCAAAAAGATAAACTACAACATTATTATTATTTCTAACATAATAAGCACTTGTTGCTACAAAACACTGTGATAACATTCGAACCTCCCTCTCCAACCCACACAATCCACGGCCAACGCACTCACGCACGATACAAAACTCCCTTTCAAAACCCCCTCTTCATCACTAAATACCTACTAATTACATAAAACGCTTCGCATTATTTCTAATTCTGTAAGCTCCAGATAAGTAACACGAGGTCGCCACTATTTCTTGAATGTTCAATTATTTTCTTATACAATACAGTCAAGGAGATAACGTCAACCAAAAACATTTTTCCATTATGACCACTTGTTGCTACAAAACACTGTGATAACATTCAAACTCCCCTTTTAAAACCCCCTCTTCATCAATAAATTCCTACTAATTACACAAAACGATTAGCATTATTTCTAATTCTCTAAGCTCCAGATAAGTAACACGAGGTCGCCACTTTTTCTTACATGATTAATTATTTTCTTATACAATACGGTCACTTGTTGCTACAAAATATTGTGATAACTTTCAAACCCCCTCTCAGACCCCCCCTTCTGGCAGCCCACATACTAATTCCTAGCAACACACTTCTTATCACTAAATACCTACTAATTACTCACAACACTCTTCTTATCACATGGCGCCAACCACACAACCACGCTCACCACACAAAACGCGTGACGCGTGCTGACACACGCCTTTCCCACACCATCCTATCCCCATCCCACTCACATATCTTTCCTCTCGCTCTGTCACCAAATTTCCAGTTTAACCGACTCATTACCTACTCACCGGCTCACACATCCGCAGTCACCACAGCTAAATTGGTCGAATTGCTCCCCTTTTTCCGTATTTTCCGGATTTGGCTCCCTGCGACTTATTTCCAAACCTTAAATAATCGCTCGCCGGGAAGAAGTACGGGTCCCGGAAGGAAAAACAAAAGTCGGGAAATACGGAGTGGTTACAAAAGTTGCAGCACCGCTGGAAACCTAAATAATTTGCGTTGTCATTTCTGGCCTGGGTATTCATCAAACAGCCCTCGTATTTGTAGAATAAAATTCACTTGTTAAAAGATAAGCAAAATAGACGGTGTTATCATTGAATGTACAATATTTTGTGCTTTTACATCGCAATCGCTATAGACAAGTTTATGTGCTTGGCGAAGTTAACTCAGTTTAGGAAATCAAAATAGGTCCTTCCAAACAATTGAAGTGAGTACAAAACGGGCGATGCGCACGAACAAATGAATCACTGCACTTTAAATACTGCTCAACCGCCAACGCGCGGTGTACTTCCGACCAGTAACTCATTACGACTGGCAAGCCCGCAAACAAAAGATACCCCTCTCATTTACCTCATTTTGTTAGTTTACGAGCAATTACAATTTAAACTTGAAAATTTTTCGCTGGACACCCTTTATGTGTATTTTATCAGATTTATTAAAAAAAGAAAAGGTATGCAAAAACAAGAAATTCTTGTACGTAAAGAAGGATGAAACAAAATAGAGAAGAAAAATAGAACGGTATTAAGAATATCAAAAAAATAAAAAATACAGCGTGTTCCGGATAAGGTGTCGAAGACTAAGGTGAGAATTCTTAACATATTTTGAGAAAAAAATCGTACGGTAAACGGGATATGATGGGGAGTGGGAGGTGGAAATGCATCCCCTCCAAAATACAGAGGTTTTACGTTAAGCACACATGACATTTACCGATGCAACTTGCAACCAGCAGGAAAATTACCTAGGGTGGGGGCAACTGGGCTTCAATCAAACCAAATTGGCAGATCGACTCGGGAAACCTCACAATTTCCGCTCTCCCCTCCATAACGTCCTTAAAGGATGTGTAATGTGTGGGCAATTTGCTGCAATTTGATCCTCAATATTCATCTGGAATTTATTGAGTGAAGATCAGAAACGAAAAGAAAACTTGGATACAGGCAGTGGAACTCTATAGGGTTATGATGCCGTGTCTTTCTAGTGCATGTCTAATTTTTTGTTACTTCGAAATTGAACGTAATCTTAGCAAATTGGGACGTGTGTAGAGTCGAATACAATTTCTCCCCACTCAAATGATCTAGAAAGTGTGTGTACGAATTGCCCTGTGTGCAGGAGCTTTTAAGCGTACCTTACTCGATCGATGAATTGACTCGCATCAATGTATAAGTTGAACCAGTTGACACCCAATTTTTAGTTCTTGTAAGTTTTCGTGGCGTACGGATGTGCGATAAGTGATACGGACGATCAACAAGAAAAAAATGTCACAAAAGGGGAGTATTTATATGGAGTCGTTAGAAAACAAAAAAGAATCAGTTCACATACTTTATTATCCCTCATTTTTAAACGTGTTCCTCTTTCGCGACGCAAAAAATAATCAAGTAATTAGGTCAATCCAACCCTTACACACATCAATCAACATGACGCTCATCATGCAAAATCAAACATCCCTCGATTTTCGTCAATTAGACTTCATCAAATGTGTTTGTCGCACAAAGATGCATTTTCACAAATCCATGTAAGTGATTGTCATCAATCGATTGATCGTGTTAGGTTCGTTACTCGACGAAAACTCCCAAGAATTAAAATTTTATGTCAATCGATTTAACTGTGTAAGGATAGCGTCAATCCATATGTACACGTTGCGAGATGTGAGTCGATTTACCGTGTAAAAGTCGCTTAACAAAAATGAGATTCAGAGCATGGTAGTATCTTCAAAGATTAAAACAGTTGTAAAGACGATTTAAGTCTCCTACTACGTGTGATTAATCGTTTTAACATTTTCTATGCTACTTTAATAGGTTTCAGGTTAGCAATGTATCCACAACCCTAACAAATGAGACCATATTCTAAACTTGTTTAGATCAAAAGCAACTAATTTATGCAAATGATACAATACATTTTATTAATTGAGATATATAATTGCTTGTTAAGAGACATATTTGTGCTTTTCAATGTGCGATCATTTATCCCCTACAAAAAAAGGATCATAAAGTATGATAGTCCTGAAAATTACAGAGGTACCTCCTTATTGAATACATCAGCCAAGTTGTTTAGCGCTCTGATTTTTACGGAGTGGATTAATGTAAAAAAAATACTGAGCGAATTTTAAGCTGGGTTCAGGAGAAGTTATGTTACTTTGGATCAATTATTTACACTGATAAATATTGCCGATAGTTTTAAAAAAGGAATAAAAAAAAACTGTTTGCATTTTTCGTTGACTTTCGTGCTGCTTTTGACTCGATCGTACGTAAACCCCTTTTTACAAGCTGTACAGGCAGGCAAAAAGTATGTCTATTAAAGACTATGTATGAAAATAATGTAGCTTATGTGTGGGATGGTGAGTTTGTATCAGAGGAATTCACAACGCAAATGGGAGTAAAACAAGTATGTGTTTTAAGCACACTACTTTTCATTCTGTTTATAAATGATATCGTGGAGGAAATCGAAGGAAGAATCCTGTTTGGAAATATACGAATACATGGACTAATTTTTGCAGATGATATAGTTTTTTATCTGAATCTGTTGAAGGAATGCAGCTTATGATGGGAGTGAAACAAGGATGTGTTTTAAGCACACAACTCTTTATTCTGTTTATAAATGATATCGAGGAGGAAATCGGAGGAGGAATACTGTTTGGAAATATACGAATACCTGGTCTAAGTTTTGCGGATGATATAGTTTTTCTATCGAAATCTGTTGAAGGAATGCAACTTATGATGAACCGTCTTGAAAGATACTGTAGACTATGGAATTTGTCCGTACATTTAAAAAACTTTAAGATGATGATCTTCAGGGATGGGGGTGGAAAATATGCACGCAACGAAAAATGAAAGTACCTAGTACTATGTTGCAATAGTTCAGGAGTACAAATACTTAGGGATTTTACTCACGGCGAACCTTAATATGAGAAAGAAGACATTTCAATGCAAACTGGTTGAAACAAAAAGACTCATTTTTTTAGTGTGGAGCGGTTGCATAAATAACGTGTTTATCGAATATAGTTCAAAAATGAAAAATTTTCGTACAACTATTGCCCATTTGAAGAAATGGAAAAATTTCTGAGGTATTTTTTAAAACGAGTTTTTAGCAACAACAGTACCACCATTGTTCCTAGACACCGTATCCCATCCGATACAAATACCTTTAACCTGAAGAATATGTTTAGTACTATTCTTGAAAGGGTAAGCCGAACTTCTTATGAAAAATTTAAAGCAGAAGCACAACCTTCACATCGAATTATATACAGCCAACTGAACTTTGACCTTAAGGAAAATAAATTATTTCAAGGCCGGTTTTCATTAAATATAATAAACGTAATACGTAATAATATTATACGTAATTAGGGGGTGAAATTATCAATCTTAATTATATTCCACATCGACCGGTCTGCCAATTCTATGTGACCAACAGAAAAGAGAAAATATATACCACTTCACTCCCAGATATTCCATGCTAAATGAGACACGAATGAGTTATTTTAGTAGTCTTGAGGAAAATGAATGAAGTGTTGGACATTTTGAATGGAAAATTAGGTTGGAAAATATTATACTAATAAATACGCGTTAACTGCACTGAATTACAGAAAGCGAATAATAGATTGGGACTTTTAATTGTTAAGTAGTTAAACTTGTAAATTGTCAATCTTTGTCAGCCTTTGGCCATATTGAAAAAAAACCTTGATTTGTGTCTAAATTTTACTTACTATCGAAGTTGTGTCTTTTGGGAAAACAAAAAAGACGTCTATCCTGAAGTTAACGAAGAATGGCTCTACACGAAGATGATTGCGACATAAATCATAAATGAAAAGCTTCAAAAATGGAAGTTGACAGTGTAAAAGACATGTTTTGTGGCTCGATTAGTAAACACGGGTTGAAACATTCGCGGTATATTAGTGATGGAGATTGTCTAAAATCGTTAATAATTAAAAAAACATCGTGCATGCCAACGGTAATCGCGCAGCCTACAAAAAAAAAAATAAGCAGCTGTGCGATTCACGAGGCGCAAAAAAACATACAATGAATAAGAGCCGATAACATTCGACTATTCCTGCACCATTCGTGAACACACATCTGATGGGACGATGACAACGGGACCAGCGACCGACATCCGTGCAACGGACTGCTGCTTTTTACACAAATTGTTTGTGACAAGAATCGACCTCTCGTTACTAAATTTTTATTTTTCAACCGGAGCGGTTATTTTATATACATTAAACTTATAAAGAAAATTTATTTAATTCAGTGCGTTTTATTTTGAGCTTTTCGAGCAGGTATAAAAGTTCGTTCGTTCTAGAAAAATAATTCGCTAATATTTCGTGTGGAAATAAAACAGTAACTTCCTTAAGAAGTACCAAGCGCTGAACCGCGTGTGATTAGTGAATTACGCTAGGCAAAGGCCCTTGTTAATAAGTAGCCCGGAATCGCGAGTGGCTAGTAGACTGAACTAAGCAAAAGGTCCTCAAGTAGTACTGCTGTGAACTAAATAAGAAAAGGCCCTCAAGAAGTGCCGTTTACCCGTGTCCAAACCGCAAAGAGGAAACAAGGCCCCTTAGTAGCCGAAAACGAGAAAAAGGAGTTAAGAGAATTAGCAGCCACTCTTCGCGGATGATATCATCCAGACTTCAACTAGGTTTACGTATTTTTCTTGTATTGTAAGTAAAATTAATTTTATTGTAAGGTTTTATTCAGTGAAGTAAACAGAAAAAAAATAAATAAAAAATTATAAATGAATTTTAATGAAATTTAAAAAATTTTTAAAATATCTGAAAATAAATTTAAATTGAAAAAAAAGCATAATCTTCATAAACTACATAAATATAAGAAAGGAAACGTTAAAGCAAAACTATTATTTTAAGAAAGTGAAAGAAATTTCATATTAGTCAAATATTAATAAAATGTTCTAGAATTTAAGCCAATAACAGCCAACTGGCTGTTAAATATTAAAGTTTAAACACAAAATTTTATTTAAATTTAATTAATTCATAAACACAAAATATGGCTAACCAAAATCCTCTTATCCGGCCTGCTGTGCTAATCGCAGCTGACCCCTATGATAACCATCCTCAACCACAACCCATTCCTGATCCCCAACCTCAATCGCATTCTGTAGTCGGTACCCCCGAATTGGTATCCTTAATTTCCGGTATTGTCTCCCAAGTATTAAATGTTGAAGGTCGTAGCATGATTAATTCTATTCTCAACCCCAGTTCCAAACTTTCGTCCGGTCGTTACCAAACGATATACCCAGAATTCAGAGCAACATCTCATATATGGATGAAATTCCAGACGTGGTGAGATGCTTCCGGGATTTTTCAGGAAATCCGGGAGAATTCAACTCTTGGAGAAAGAGCGTCGACCGGATTCTTCAAATAATATATATGAACCGCTTAAGGGATCACCTAGTAACTACGGCATCCTTAAAGTAATAAGAAATAAAATTGTGGGAAACGCTGATACTGTGTTATAGTCTTACAACACATCGTTAGACTGGAAGAGAATTTCAAGGTGATTAACGTTGTAATACGCAGACAAAAGTGACATTGGTACCTTAGAGTACCAGATGACCTCTCTCATTGAAGGCAATGCCTCAATACAACAGTTTTATCAATCAATTTATACCCACCTATCGCTCATTTTAAACAAAATCTCGAGCATGGAGATTAGTTCTGAATCATTATCCTTACTCACAAAAACATACAAGGATAAGGCTCTAGATATCTTTATCCGAGGTCTCAGAGGGGACTTGCCAAGGCTCCTCTGCATTCGGGAACCAGCCAATTTACCTCAGGCCCTCAATCTGTGTCTCAAGTTAGAGAACCAGAACTTCCGCTCCCACTATGCCAACAATAATCAGAATTTCATGAAAAGGGTAAACCACCCCATGCCTCCTCAGCAACCACCTCGCCGGCCTAACCCTAATCATCAGGCAACAACACACAGGAAACCCTTCCATCCACAAATAGCATATTTACCTCCAACAGCAAATGGTCAGAATGTGCGAACTACGCAAAGTAACCCCTACTACCAACAACCCCCATATGGCAATACTCTCAGTACAAGCACCCATCCCGAAAAAATCACAAAGGTATTACCATATAGAGGCCGCCAAAACTAGTGCTTCTGAGCAAAACCTCGAAAAATACCATCAACAAGCATGAGCAGAAGATTCAGTCCACGCTCAGACCTTAGAAGAATACGCTCAAAGCCAATCTTGGGAAGGGTACGCTCAAAACAAAGAAGGACAGTTAGTGACCAGGAACAATATCTGGAACATACCGATATAAATTTTTTAGGCTGACCGACTCTTGTCTGCCCTACTTTTAGGTCAGAATGAAGAGTGGAGAGATTCTTAAATTTTTAATAGATACTGGCTCTAGAGCAAAAGTACGACCGGCATCCCATCAGGTTAGAACTACAAGCAACCCCCATACCTCAGTACCCAGGTCATATACTACACGTAGACATATATTCAACGGACAAAAAGTTGATCCTTACAGCCCTAGATAAGATTTAAAAGTACGTTTAAGTACGAATTTTAAAATCAAAGGCTATAGAGGATATAAGGGAACCGCTAAGACAGCTCTTGTTTGCTTTTGGTGTCCCCAAAATGATTGTTTTTGACAACGAGAAGTCATATAATTCAGCTTCTATCTGTCATATGTTGCAGGACCAGTTGGGCATAGAAATTTACAAAACTCCACCATACAGTAGTTCAGTAAACGACCAAGTAAAAAGGTTTTTTTCTACATTATCAGAAATAATGCGATGCTTAAAGACAAATCATATTCACAGATCCTTCACGGAACTGCTTGATCGCCCAGTTTACGAATATAATTATTCGATACATTCATCCATTAACAAGAGGCTAATCGAAGTGTTCTTTGGTAGGACTGTCTCCACAGACCCTGAAAAATATGATCATTCAAGGCATGAGAACATTGAAACATTAAAACACAAACAAAGCGAGGATTTTAAAAGGCATAATAAAAAGAGGCATCCAATAAAAAGCTATTACCCTGCAGAAGTTGCTTACATTCGAATTAATAAGCGTTTAGAAACAAAACTATCTTCGAAAGAAATAGTAAAAGAAGATAAATCTACAACTATCTTAACACAATCAGGTAAAATTGTTCACAAGAATAATACAAAAAACGGTTCTCCAATTCTAAAGCCCTCTTAATTACGAACTATGCGGAGATACAAATCCTGGACTACTCCAATTCCAAAGTTATCACGCTGAGAACCGGAACCTCCAAACTGCAGACTGAGACTCTAAAGCTAGTTCACACTATCGATTTGGAATCCTACGAACAAGCTCTTCATGGTTTGGTACGCAAGGTTGAAAGCGATGTTGATAAACATCATCCTATGTATCCTATCCTTTCCAACGAATCCACCAAAACCCTAGCTATATTAAACCGTTTAATATAGTGATTCAAACACAGAGTTTGAATCATGTAAAACAATAGTAATGAAACCCGTAAAAAGAGGAAATTTTGTAACCAAAATATTATTTGAAAACCTTTTACAAAATAGAGTATATGGAATGAGAGAAAAATGTACTTCTAGTAGTAAGTAAACAATATGTAACAAAGACCATATTCTAGGCTTAAGTGAAACAACATGTATTCCTAATTTGCTTAGGAGCAAACCCTCAAACTGCACAGAAATCTCCAATCAACATATCCTGACTGCAGAAGAAATTTTTCCCGGAACCTTGCTGTTGAACCAGTTCAATGGTAATATCCTGATTAATAGCGACATGATGAACCTATCGGGCACTTTCATCATCCAATACCATAATGCAACGATAACAGTCAACAAGCAAACCTACATTTCTAATGAATTGCACAGCGCAAAACCATTTCATCCAATCGTACAGCCAGATTCAGCTTTTAAAACCTTTGAAGAAGCCATGAAAGAATTGCATCTCAATAATACAAACCAGATAAAACTAATCGAAGCGGAGAGTCGAACGAGCTATATTACAAACTTTGGCCCTACAACCATAGTAATTGTTCTACTTATAGCATTTGCAACCTACCAACCAAATCCTGTGAACACTACGATGGTAGTTGACGGGGGTTTCAGCTTAAATCCCTTGTGGTTAATTAAGAAAAACCATTAGCAACAGAATTTCTTGCAGGAAGTTCAGAGCAGACATCATCAATCGTAAAAATTGGCATAAGCCAATCACCACCATTTTACAAAATAACGAGTGAGGACCCTCGAATTTAAGGAGGAAAGAGTTAACGTTGCAAAACTTGAATCACTCCAAATTCTGTATTATCATCATTTTCCCACGTTAACAAGTGCATGCAATCATACATCGTCACCCAACACCTTACACATGCCGATAGCAGTTAAATGGGAAAAATTTGAATACGAAACTGCTGACAATGCGTCTGCATCTGAGCAATGACTTGAATAAAATATTATAAATAGATGTAGATAACTAGAATTCTTTAAAGTTTGGATATGACAATAAAGAATTGCGGTCAGTCTTCCGCTGATCGTAATAAAATATTTTTTTTAAATATTGGTGCGGTTTGCTAGGAGATGGCGTAACTTGTATTATTCCATTGTTATTATTCCACTGGAACATGCGTTGGAAAGCTACTGTCATTGTACGTCATTTCAGTATATGTCATTCATTTGAAGCGTAAACAACAATAAATTTTTTTCACTCAAATATGTCAAACTTTGTGCTTGAAAAAGTGTTTTTGCCGGGAGTTCTTCTTCATTACTTTAATATGAAAAAACTGCTGCCGAAAGTCATCGTATTTTGGTGGAAGTTTATGGTGAGCATGCACTAGCTGAGCGAACGTGTCAAAAGTGGTTTTCACGATTTAAAAGTAGTGATTTTGGCTTGGAGGACGATGAACGTCCTGGGCAGTCAAAAAAGTTTGAAGATGAAGACCTGGAAGCATTACTCTATGAAGATTGTTGCCAAACACAAGAAGAGCTCGCAGAATCTTTGGGTGTCATTCACGCAGCCATTTCAAAACGTTTAAAAGCAGCTGGATATATTCAAAAGCAAGGAAATAAGGTTCCACATGAACTCAAGCCGAGAGGCGGTTTTGCATGTCCGAAATGCTACTGGAACGCCACAAAAAGAAGTCATTTTCGCATCGGATTGCTACTAGTGATAAAAAATGGATCCATTACGAAAACCCCAAGCGCAAAAAATCATATGTAAACCCGGCCAACCAGCCAAATCAACGGCAAAGCCGAATATCCATTTCGCGAAGATAATGCTCTGTATTTGGTGGGATCAGATGGGTGTGCTGTATTATGAGCTGCTAAAACCCGGTGAACCATCAATGGACAACGCTACCAAACACGTTGCTGTTCCGGTCAAGAACTATTTGGAAAACAGCGGATGGGAAGTCTTACCCCACCCGCCTTATAGCCCAGACCTTTCCCCTTCTGACTACCATTTGTTCCGGTTGATGCAGAACGCCCTCACTGAAATACGGTTCACATCAGAGCAGAATATCAAAAATTGGCTTGATTTATTCTTGGCTACCAAGCCGACGCAGTTCTTTTGGGATGGGTTCCACAAATTGTCAGAAAGATGGGAAAAAGTCATAGCTTCAGATGGGCAATACTTTAAATAACACTATTGTACATGTTTTTCTTAAATAAACGTTCAAATTTTGAAAAAAAACCGCACGAATTAAATTACATACCCAATATTTTAATTTAAAAATATTTAATTTGTATAAAGGGCACGAGTACGATAACTTTTGCGCCGAAAGTTGATAATGGTTTTTTCTAGAATGGTTAAAAACAAGCATTTTTGTAACTCACCCCGTTAAGGAGGTAGGAACAATTTTCTAAAAAAAAATTACTTAATATGAAAACAAAATATTAAAAAAACAACGGCAACACTTACAATACAAAACTTATAGGTTTTCTAAAAGCCAGAAAACTGTTCTTTTATATTTTGTTTTAATCTAGTTATTTGTGTTATTGTTTTTTTTATTAAAAATTGTGAAATTAAGTACTGAATTTGCTTTAATTATATGATGTCCCTATAAATTCTCAATCTAACACTGAAAACTAGACTATTTTATTCAATTTTTATTTGTGCTAGTACCACAAATGATATAGCACCTGTGCTAATACCCAGCATTACGCCGTATAAACAGTGTCGTATGTATTGGGGGGAAGGCTGCCCCCTGCACCCCCCCCCCCTACATCCATCCTGCTTGGGCATACTATAGGATTTGGGGTAGGTGCGATGTTGAGTACATTCAAAGTTTCTTTTGCAATTAAAGAATCTGGATTTAAAAAACCTTTGAGTTTATCCTATATATCCAATGTCAGCATCAAATAATTAAAGCCAATTCAGTACTAAATTTCACAACTTTGAATAAAAAAAGAGTGAATAAGTAAGAGTAAGTTTGAAAGTATTTTTTTCAAAAACTATTAACTAGGTGGAAACAATTAAAAATAAAAGAACACGTTCCTGTCTTTCAAAAAACCTATAATTTTTATATTGTAAGTAATGCCGTTGTTTTGAATTTTTTTTTTTAATTTTAAGTTATTTTTTAGAAAATTGCAACTCCCGCCTAAACGGAGGAAGAAAGACTTCCTTCCCAAAGTAAAAAATGTTTGTATTAAAATCCTCTACAAAAATCCGTCATTATTTTTCGGGGCCATAGTTATCGTACTCTTGCCAAAAAATCTCATAAAAAAGTAGTTTTAGTAATTTTCAATTTTCTTAAAAACTAGAAGACATAAAATCATTCGGGTTTTTGTGTTTGACTCAGAATTGATATAAACATTGACCACAAAAAGCCAATTTAGTAGTTCATATCACAAAAATTCCATTTTATTTTATCAAAATTTTGAGTTTGAATGCGAATTTTTCAAAACTATTGACATAAACAACTTAATTTAAATTTAGGATTAAAGTTTTTTGGCTTTCAAAACTGGTATGTACTTCATTGTAAGTGTTGCCGTTGTTTTTTAATATTTTTTTTTTTATTTTAAGTCATTTTTTTCTAAAATTGCCCCTGCAAAAAAACCTTTATTAATTTTCGGTGCCAAAGTTATCGTATACTCCCCGTATAAAGCAATATGGGTTACATTTCATCATATGAGTTCGACTGATAAAAATCCAAATCATGGAAACTGTCCAGAAGTCCAAAAGACACAGAGAGTTAGTGCGTTTATCGCCGCGCGGAAGCTGAAGGAATGAACTTGACTAAGTTCAAGCACGATTATCTCCTACTTGATCCAGATGTTCAAAGCTATGAAGCCAATATACAAGGACTTGTCTCGACATGAATTGCTTGATAGATGTAAGGGTAATAATACGCAAAATAATAACGAAAGATACAATGGTTTAGTTTTGAATTATCAAATTACTTTGCTTCTTTAACAGGGTACCTCGAACAAGAGGTACCTCATCTCGAACAAGAGCTTCAATAGCCCAGCAGGCGCTTTTTGAAGAAGATTAAGGTGCATTATATGGGCCTGGAAGAGCAGATTAGCTTTAAGTATGATTATTTATTTATGGCATGACAATGAAATCAATCATTTTATCTTTAAACGAGTTTTTCTCGAAACTATTATACATTTTTCAAATTTGCTGCAGTTGTAACTCGAAGACAAATCATTCCATCACTTTGCCTTTTTTATCTTATTTTGTATATCTTTATACAATGAACCTCAAGTTTTTCGATTGTATGAAAAATGTAATTCTTGCGGGCAAAAAATCGTCAAATTTTTTCGAGAAATTCGAAATTTTTTTCAAAAGTCTGCCATTTCATTAAATTTAAATTTTTTTCACAATCGTGAGACATCGTATAGGCAAAACCTTCTAGTTTAATAACCCTTTTTTTTTTAACGCAGCAACGGCGAAGGTCGCAATCACTACAGCATTGGAGGACCTTATTTTTGTGACTTTGGAAATAGCAAATAATTCGCTGAAAATTAAATTTTTTTCTTTAAAAATTTCAGTTGTATATTCATTATTTATGTATAAATATTTCCTCAAAATTCTTAAACTTTGATGAAGTAGTTATTTTTTTTTTAAAAAAAAAATTTCCAAAATTAATTTTTTTTTTGGCGGTCAAACTAGGTGTGAATTCCTTTAACTTCCTTTCCCTGGCGCTGTGTCCAAATACCTAGAGGGAACTTAAAATCCCTTGTGCGCGCGCCAATTATAAAGAAAAAAAAAAAAAGATTTTACGTGTGACCTGGCGAGGACGAGACACCCAATACTTGCATCGAACCACACAATCCGCAGTTTCGGTATTCTGATGCATCTCTTTGTGATGGCAATGAGTGAATACGAGAGTTGTAAGACGATGAACAGACGGCGGGATGATAGGACTTCTGGCGGCATACGTCAACCAAGAGGCAGCGTCAATTCGATCACATATGCGGAGATCTCCAGATACGCCATAAGCTTGGAGAGTTCGTTTCTATCTTGAACTGGTAAAACACGCTGAATAAGGATGACTTTAGGGCAAAAGATTTTAAGTTAGGCTTGCCAGCAAAACCGCTTTTCCGCTACATCCAGCTTGTCAGTTTCTAAGGCGTTGGTTTGATAGAGGTTAAAAATACGAAGCACTCAGGTCATTTTTTCTGATAAGACTTCTAAAAGAAGAAAAACGGTTCCAATCGATCAAATTACTACTTACCGCTATAAAAGAGTATTTTGAACGAAGCTCTTCTTCGACATCATGATGACCCTGAACGTTAGTATTGGCTGATCATTTTTCCTCTGGTTGGCATATGACGTGATTTTTGGCCCTCATGGTGTCATCTGCTGTGTTCTCGGTTGTAGCCACCTATCTCCAGCTTCTTATCTCTGTGGTCTGTGCGATCCTATGGCATCCCAACGGCTTATATCTCTGGCTTTCACTGCGAATCCATTTGATCATAGTTGAGGAATCTCTCCAAATGACTTTTTGGTTGACAGGGACGGAATGTTCTTCAAGTATTCATCAGAAATAGGCTCAGAATAGCGGCCTGAAGTTCAATATGATGCACGGTCATCGGCTGATGTGACGGACACTGTATATTAACGCATATGAATGAGATCTCAATCGCATCGTCCTGGTTCGCGGCCCTCCAATATGTGACGGCAACGTAGATATTCTCACTTCCGTCAACGAAAACCTAGAGCTGGGTATCTTTGGGGATACCACCATTGAAGTAAAAACGAGAAACTGCCAAACGAATCACGTTGGGTAACAGAAGGGTCCATTTGCTCTAAGGGATGCAGGCTTTTTTAGGAAATTCTTAATCCCAAAATATGTACCATTCCCGTTGTCCATTCTCACGCATCGCCAACTTCTATGCTACCACAGAAAGGCTAGGACTCATAGCGAGGACATCCGTGTCTTTCTTTGATATTTACGCTCATTCGAATAAACTGTAGCATGTACTGGAGTATCTCGTTGTTCGGGTGCTATAACATGCCCGGCTTGCAGAAAAGTCTCTTCATTGACTGGTGTGGAACATTCTAAGGCTCTGAGAACGGCTTGCTGAAGAGCTGTTGTTACGCAATTCAAAAACAGTTGCTCTGTGAATACGTTTAGCTGGAATCGGTATAAATATTGCTTTTTCGAAATCGAAATGGCTTTGACGGCACGGAGCCTGCTGTGCTTAAAGGCGTTCTGTGTCCTGCAGTACAGAGGGAGCAGGCAGCTCCAAATATTATTACTTGCATCTCATATATGTCCGGCAATTTGCTGACCATCACGCCTTCATTCCATCATTTGCCTTCTCGATGAATTCGGATCTGGTGGAATATCCCCTTGATATTCCCACGTAAGGCGAAAGCTCTTTCCCGGAAGCTGGAAAATACTGATGACAAAAGCTGACCTTTCAAGAGGAAGGAATTGAGTGACACTCCATTCACTACGACGGCGACGTCGAAAACAAACTAGACGAGGCTAGGATGATTACCCCGAAATGAATAAATACCATGTCATTGGTTATAGCTCTCGGGCATAGCATTTATCCGCATAACCCCGCACGATAAATTTATTGGCAGCAGTGAAGTCTTTCTTTCTCTTCTTCTTACGTTCTACATCTAATACCAAGGAAAAACTGGATGGCAAGACAATATCGTCGGCTTTCCACAACAAACTCACCTCGAATCTGCCATTGATCTTCCTCGTCATTAAGTCAACCATACTTCTAGCACGGGTATCCGGCATTTTCTTTAGATTCAACTGGTGCGAACGCTCGTACCCCAAAGCTTTCTGTTCGGAAATAGTCGCCTACCAGATTATGCTGCAAAATATCAGCAGAATTGATGTAGGTCAGGAGAGACGAAAGTGTGCTTTTATGCGTGGTCGTCAACGTTATATATAGCCTACCAAAGCTTCGTACGCCTCGCAAACAGTCCGCTCTTACCAAATCACCGTAGCGGCAACTCCTGCAACTCCAACACGTATCTCTTTCTGACTCGGCGGGCTTCAGGGTCTTCGTTTTTTTTTTTATCGTTCTCGCAGAATATAATTAAGTGAGAGAGCAATGAATTTACTCTTTTTGTCCATTTTACTCCCACAAATTTGTTCGGGAAAATTTGTAAAAACTGTCGAACTGCTTTTTTTATATGAAAATGTCATTGGTTTTTTTTTTTTTTTTTTGTTTTGAAATGGAAGTTTTGGTTTTACCAAAAATAAATGAGATTTGAATAGAAGACTAATTAATAATTAAAGTTTCAAATGAAAAATCTCTTTTAAGCCATTGTTTACAAACAAAATAAATATTGAAAAGCAGGCAAATGCAATAAAGGTGCTCCCCATTCTGGCAACTAAAAATATCATATAATTAGATGGACAATACAAAGATAAATTATCAGCGTGTCTATCATAAGCTTAAGCAAACTTCATCCTGAAGTTCAAGATTTTTAATACAAAACCACTAAATATATTAAACCTTTTTTTTTGGGGGGGGGGGGGTAAATTAAAATAAAAACAGTTGACTTTTGTCTGTACAAAAGTCTCAAATCCGTTCGCTTACTTTTTAAAAAATTTAATTTAATTCCCACTCCTTCAGATTTGACAGAACTTACAGTAAGCGAAATTACATATTTCATTCATGTGCAGAGTGGGAAAATACGAATTCAAGAAAAAAAAATGATAAGCAGTCTACTACCAAGCCAAGCAAACATAAAGATTTCATGTTAAAGACACTGAAATCGATTGTTCCTTATATTAAACATCTTAAAACATTTTTTTTTTTTTTTATTGAGAGCACATTCAGTAAACTTTTAAAAATGACATGCTTCAAAACAGGTATAAAAATAGCAAAATCGGGACGAAAATTGTTGTTATAAATATGATCCGAGTATCGAGGCACGACACGATAGGCATAAAATTAGTTAAATCGTAGATGAAAAATTCCATTACCTAGTTATACACGTGGTCTGATATTAAGTCAATATATCCGCGGTCTCTCTTTCCTCTGCTCTCTTCTCTCGATCACTTCTTTTTGCAAAACATGTTCTTAGTGCTCTCTTTTCGCACTTCTCTTCAACTCACAGCGCACAGCTACATTTTTCGCATTTACATAAAAACTATTTTCTTTTATTTTGATATGGCTACTGCAAAGTTTTGCGCCTAGAGCTATTAGGTTTGTACCCTAGAGTCTCGATTATCCATTAACCGTTATATCTGTTAACCGCCACACTTTGCCACGAAATGAAAATTTCATTGGTTTTGGCTTATTTTATGACATTCTCTTATTTATGAAAATTTTTTTTCTAGATTTGCAGTATTTCTAAGTCACACTGTACGAATTGCCGGGCGTTCTAGTTATAAATACGATCCGAGTATCGAGACACGATACGACACTCGTAAAAAAAATTAAATTGGAAAAGAAAAATTTTACTGAATGTGCTCAATCATTAATTAATGATTAACGCTCGGAACATCTATACGCCACCATCCATTTTTTTCCCCATAATTTGAATGTATTAAATTATAATATCACTTTAGCATCCATACATAATATGGAGTGTGTTAAAATGTATGCTAAAAAGTCTTAAAATTTAATTAGGTAGCGTTGCAGAAAACCTACTATGCAAATATTAAAATAAACCTATTTATTCACAGCCTAGATCCGTGCATTTTTGCTTATATACGAAACCGAACATCTTATGTAAATAACCAACGATCGAACGATATCACCGTTTCTATGTAACCGAAGGGACAGTTGCAATCATAGATGAACTAACATAGATTTCAAACTTTCTAAATACTGGAAAATCAGAACCGGTTTTCTACTGATCGCCTCTACCTGTGTGACTCAGTCTGTGAATACGTGTAAATTGTCATCAACGGCCATTTCCCTCCCTTTTTACACCAAGCCAACCCATTTTCCTCGGAAAAAGGCCATCCACATTACACACACGCGTGCAAATCGCTTTCATTCTAACAACTTTACTTGTTAATTGCCTACTTTCTACCAAATTCTGTATATTATATGTAGAGATGTAAAAGTGTTGGTAATTCACTTACAGTATTAGGATTAGTAGAGTTTGACATCTAGGTTTGTTTATCTATGGTAACCCACATTCCAAGATTGATTTCTGACAGCTCGTTGGCGGGAAAAAATTCATACGTAAAGATTAATTTCGGTGTAAAACAAAATAATTAAATTTGACAAAAAATTCATTTTGGTCCGATAAGTATAAAGTTTAAATGTCAAGAAAATAAGTGCTTGTGAAGTGTTTAGATGGACAAGTTTAAATATAATCATGTTTTAAAAAAATTAAAATAAAGCACTTGTTAAACAAAAGGAAATTGATGTGTTGTTATTTTTCTATTAAATATTTAGTGAATACTGTGTAATATAGTGTTTTTTTTAATATTTTTAATATTTCAAAAGGACTATTTCGCTTGGTGGAAGTGAAAGATTGAAAGGATCTGGCTGCAATTACTCTCTTGTACTTTACTCTTTTTACTTCCACCTACTGAAATATTTTCTTTAAAGTATTCTGCTATAAAATTAATAAGATCTATCTATGAAAGTTTTAAGTTGCATTTCACTATACCAAATACGTTTTCATTGATTTGTTTACAAAATACATATTTTAAAAAACACTATTATTCACTATAGACTTATTATTGAATTCAAAAGTAATAACATAAACAATTTTTTTTGTGTTTTACAGACGCTTTGTTTACCTTTTTAAAAGCACAAATTTATTTAAACTAAGACACCTAAACACTTAACAAGCACTTATTTCAGAACTTACGTATTTTTTCTCGCCCAAAACGTATTTGAAAATAACAATTTCTTAAAAAAAAATTTATTAATCTTACTCCGCACCAAATTTTAATTTCCTATACGAATTTATGCCAGCCTACGAAATGTCAGAGGATTTTGAGTACAAAATTACCCGTCAGAATTTTAAGTTTCAACAGAACATAATTACACAAAATTTATTTACGTTCAGATATTAGCTTAATACACCCCTGAAGGCTGTCATTGCTCTTTCATTCACTGTAAATGCTCTCGATCACAAAAACTTTGAAAAGCTGTCACCTTAAATTTGACAAAAACGAAGATAAAATAGGTAGTGTTCGTTGGATTGCTTTTAGAGTGTGCATGATTTCTTTTGGAAATTTACTCCATTTGTTTGATCGATAAAAGGGAGAACGAGTAGACCAACAACTTTTTAAATAATCTAAAGAAATAAAATGAAAATCGAGGAAGTAAAAAGTACGGTCCGTACGCAGCGAATTGCTGCTCACAGCCACGTTAAGGGCTTGGGTCTCGATGAAAACGGCATGCCTATTTCTGTTGCAGCCGGTCTAGTCGGTCAAAAAGGCGCCCGTGAAGTGAGTAATTATATTTATTCAACTTACATGCAATCATTATGTGCTCTTCTAGGCTGCTGGCATTGTTGTTGATCTTATAAAATCTAAGAAGATGGCAGGCCGTGCCCTACTGCTGGCTGGTCCTCCTGGTACCGGCAAAACTGCCATCGCCTTAGCTATTGCGCAAGAACTTGGAAACAAAGTTCCATTTTGCCCGATGGTTGGGTCTGAAGTGTTTAGCAGTGAAATAAAAAAAACTGAAGTGCTAATGGAAAATTTTCGACGTTCAATTGGTTTGAGAATTCGCGAAACCAAGGAAGTCTACGAAGGAGAGGTTATCGAGCTAACGCCTGTGGAGACAGAAAATCCTATGGGGGGATACGGAAAAACAATAAGTAACGTGATAATTGGCTTAAAAACTGCCAAGGGCACTAAACAATTAAAACTCGATCCGAGCATTTTTGAGTCTTTACAAAAGGAAAAGGTTGAAGTGGGCGACGTCATTTATATTGAAGCAAACAGTGGCGCAGTTAAACGTCAAGGTCGTAGCGATACTTTTGCTACAGAATTTGATTTAGAAACTGAAGAATATGTTCCGCTTCCTAAAGGAGAAGTGCATAAGAAGAAGGAAGTCATTCAAGACGTCACCCTACATGACTTGGATGTGGCTAATGCACGTCCACAAGGTGGTCAGGATGTTTTGTCGATGATGGGACAATTAATGAAGCCAAAAAAAACCGAGATAACGGGTAAGCTTTGACTGATTATTATGCAAAAGAATTACATCTGTAATCTGCCTGTTTCGTTTGCAGACAAACTGCGAATGGAGATCAACAAAGTTGTGAACAAATATATCGATCAGGGAATTGCTGAACTTGTGCCTGGTGTGCTCTTTATTGATGAAATTCATATGCTGGATTTGGAAACCTTTACTTATCTTCATAAATCTCTTGAATCGCCAATCGCACCTATTGTCATATTCGCCACAAATCGTGGCCGCTGTGTTATACGGTAAGCATGCAGTTTGTAGTTTTTAAAAATTTTCTCATCATTTTTGTCTTTTCCCCTCGTAGTGGTACTACAGATATCGTATCTCCTCATGGTATTCCACTAGATTTATTAGACAGGCTTCTTATTATTCGCACACTGCCTTACAGTACTTCCGAAATTGAACAAATTATTAAACTTCGTGCACAGACCGAAGGATTGCATCTGGACGAATCTGCATTTGCCCAGCTTAGTGAAATTGGTAGCGTTTCAACTTTAAGATATGCTATACAATTACTTACTCCTGCACATCAAATGTGCAAAGTGAATGGACGATCTCAGATCTCAAAAGACGACATAAGCGATGTACATGCTTTATTCCTCGATGCAAAACGTTCATCAAAACACCTTTCCGAGAAGGATAACAAGTATATGTTGTAATTTCTATTTTCATTTTTAAATTTTGTGATTTGAAATAATATCAAATGAGTTTCAATATATTTTTACTAGTTTTGTTATTTCAAAAATTATGATAGATAGAATACTATAGAGGTAAGAAGAAAATATATATATATATAAATGAGTTCGTTATTCCTGGTAAGACTTCGCAACCACGAAAAGTACATATTTTTCATTGATTCCAAGTCAGCCTTCGACACAGTAGATAGAGCTATTCTTTTAGTAAAAAGAAATCAAACATCTCTTATAAAATACTATAAGAATGCAAAATTATTTGCACAACCAATTTGTAGTTGGTAATCGAGATATTGAAGTTTTAATTATGATATCCTCGACTTTTCAACAGAAGAATACGCAGACATGGTTTACGTCTATGGCTTCTGAAGACTGTGATTTGTCCATCAGTCGTCGTTCGCAGCAATTGCGATTGTGCTATTCTACTGCGTGGAAGTTTTTACGCAAGGATATTGGTCTAAAACCTTATAAAAAACATATCGTCCAAGAACTGAAGCCGAACGACTGCCACATCGTCGAAATTTCGGTAAGTTGGCTGGGGCAAGAACCGCTTTTTAACGAAAAATTGTCTTCAGCGACGAAGATCATTCCTAGTTAAATGGGTATGTTAATAATTAAAACTGAAGAATTTGGTCATATGAGGAGCCTCAGCCAATATAAGAGCTGTCAATGCATCCGGAAAAATGCAATCTTTGGCGCGGTTTATGGTCCGGCGAAATCAGATGGCCGGAAGAACAACTCCCCATATCATCGTTCTCCAAGTTTCCTCTTTGTGCGTTTTCGCCTGTCATATCCCATCGCCCGCTCAATAGGTCACCAAAGTAATCCGATCGATGCAACGCACTCTTGCAGTTGTTTGTTTAGTCGCAAGAATATGAAACATTTGATATTGAATACTTCGTTTATTTATTGCGGGTATTTGAGTGGATTAGTGCGACAGGACTGTCAGTATGTGTGGGCACAACAGTCCTTCCCTCTTAAAAAAAGAAAGGCGAATGCCGTTAGGAGTGATGACTTTCGATATACGCAGGGATGCGTAGTAAACAACGAAGTGGATTACATATACTTTATTGATATGATATAAAATATTTTGTTTACAGTGATATCGATAAAAATGGTTGATATTAAAACATTTGTATAGTTTCAAGTTTATAAGTTGTTTTTATCATATTTTCTTTATGCGTGACTTTCGAGTTAAAAAAACTTGTTTTTGCCCTTATCTATTTTTTTTTATTATTATTTTAAGTAACAAAGATGCAATATATTACATCTTATATATGATATATTTTATTATATTATAATTGCATCGTCCTCATTTCTACGTTTCTTGTTTCTGCTTTGTTTATTGACAAAGTTTTGAGTATTAATATTACTAGTATAATAATTATAATTATTGTTATAACGATTGTCACATTTGTTGACGTGAATACAATCCTATAACAGTTAAAAACATTTTACTTTTTATCATTGCATCTTTCATATTTATACTGTACTTATTCAAATCTAACTCTACGTGTAAGATTTGGGGTGGTATATATCTGTAAAAGGTTTGTTTAGTTCTGTTGCTACTAGATTCTCGAAATAGTACACGATTGGGGTGTCATTAAGTCTTTCACTTAAAGCTTGGAGATATATTTCATTAGTTAGAGCATTGCAATAGGGGTTTAATTTATGTAATTTACTGTGACTCCGAATCACTATTTTCATTTTGGCCGTATGTAAATGTGATAGGGCGACTTCGTTTGTGTTAAGGTGTTGAGCTTTTTGAGTGATCGTAAAATCGTACTCTTCTAACTTGATGTGCCAGCGCATGATCCTTGAAGAGGGATCTTTCAAGGCACTAGACTACGGTTTTTTTTTTTCGAAAAAAATTATAAAAAATACACCCTCGTAGCGCGCGCGCACCGTGGTGGTGGTAGCGGCTTATGGTCGATAACGAGTTTAAAACGTTAACCGTAGACTAAAGGTAGAAAGTATGTCACCGCCCAAACAACTGCTATAGCCGTTGTTATAGAGGTGGCCGTGGTGTTGTGGTATATGCATAGACTCCTCAAGCAGAGGGTCACGGGTTCGAATTCCGTGCGAGGCAATACTCCGAAAAAGTCTTTTCATGGAATTTGTATTTGGTTATATGTAAACCTGTCGGCGTAACACTGATGTTGGAGTGGTTGCTGGCTGGGCTAAATGTAACGAACTAACAACTAGCACGTACTAAGGCCCACTCGTTGAGAGCTCCAGTTTGACAACCACCTCTGGGAAAAATATTGAAACCTAATACACCTGAGTTTCAAACTACTACACCACCCTCCCGCGCCCTGGCGAAAAGCCAGTAAAAGGGTATTCATATCCCATTGGTATGCGCGCGGATTTATAAAAAAAAAACTTCCTTTTTAATAATTCTTTTTTGTTTTATTTGATATTCTACTAGCTTTGTTGTCTATAACAACAAATAGATTGGGTCTTAATTTCTTTGTGAAATTACTGCACTAATGGCTTCGTTAGTTTGGATAGATTAAAATAGGTGGTTATGGCTTCTTTTAATTTTGTGAAATGTTCATTATAAAATAGGTCCCATTTAAATGATACGTTTTTACGGAGGAGTTTATTTAGTGGTTTAACTATTTTTGGAAAGTTTTTTGATAAATTTTCTATAGTATCTTGTTAAACCTAAAAAAAAAAATTTTATTTGTTTTTGATTTTCTGGGTCAGGTTTTACGCCGTCTGACGTCATTACATGCTCTAGGTACATTACATCCGTTGGGAGAAATTTGCACTTTGATAATTTAATTTGTCTAATGCCTTCTTATTAAGACTTCTAATAGTTTCTTATTATGATCTTGCAAATTCTTTCCGTAGAGTAAAAATAGATGGTTGTAGTCCCTACATATTGTGTCCATCAACTTCTTTCCTTCTTGGTGTCTTTCTTTTACTACTTGGTTGATCATTGTTGAGCTTAAATTATACATCTCGTAGTTGTTCACATTTTCGGATTTGTGGAGTAGGTTTTCGATATTCACTTCTTCATTGTTTGTATTCATTACTGATGTTTGACAATCTTATATTTTTTGGATTGCTTAAATTAAGATGTTAAATGAGACACTAAAATATCGTTTTGTAACAAAGTTCGCTTTAATGTACAGCTGATGGAACAGATTGCGCACAGTAAATTGTGTTTACGACTATGTAAGAATCGGAAAAATACGGTGCAAGCTATATAACTTATATAAATAATTGATTACAGTGGTGATCAAATGTAACAATTCAGTAAATATAAAAATGTTAAATAAGATTGAATGAGATTGAAATTGAAATCCTTCAAAAAACATAAAACAAAAAAAAAAATGGGAAAAAATAAAAACAAAAGATAAAAAATACATATGTAAATATACTTATTTGATATCTTCTTCAGGGTTGTTGATTGGAAGAATGCATAATTTTGAAACTACCCTCTTCACCATTATATTTAAGGATTTTAAGATTCACAACTGTAACACGTCCATCAGCACACGTGAATATTTCCACAACTCAAGCCAATGGCTAGTTCATCGATGGCAGATTGTCGTTCTTGATTAAAACCAATATTTCCACTGAAATGTTCTTAGATGAATGGGTCCTTTTGTGCTGCTCTTGTAGCGTGTTGAGATACTCTCTGCTCCATCTGTTCCAAAAGACTTGTTGCATGGACCGTCTTTGTTACAAGGTAGCAGGTCGACAAAGTTTTTGAACAGTAAAATCTAGTTCCGGTATTACGTTCATGGATGTTCCAACCAAAAGGTGTCCTGGAGTGAGGGCACTTAAATCATCAGGATCATCTGTAAGAGGACATAAAGGAGTTAATAATAGCCTCTATGATGATCTCTGAAGATGATTGAAACTTAAAATTGTGTAACCAACGACTCAACGCAAATGATGTGTAGCTATTTTCACCGAAGCTTCCTACAAACTTCCGAAGTTTGGAGACCGAGCAGGTAGAAATTTCCAGTCGATACCTTCATTAGCGCACTCCTTGGGTATGAGCTCAAAGTTATTTTGTTTCTTGTCAAATATCTGCTTCAACTCCTGAAGTTAAGAATTCACTCCTACGAAATTGGTTGCGTTGTCTGAGATGATCGTATATGGTTTTCCGCGCTTTGATTCGAGTCTTCTAAATGTTGATAAAAAAAATGCTGCAGTAGAGAAGTCAGTAGCCAGTTCAAGATGAACAGCATTGGTAACCATACAAATAATCGTGGGACCTCTGCCACGTATTCCGAATTTAATATAGAATGGCTGTACTCGATGCGATGGCAAATCACCAATGGGCTGCCTACACATGATCGGTCTAGCCTCATGTGTCATCTTAATGCATTTGTTAATAACCTTTCGAATAATGTGTCTATCTCCTAAAGACCAAAAACGTTATTTTAAGAACTGAATAAGGGCTTGACAACCCGCATGCAAATGTATTATGTGAAAATGGTTGATAATGGTTTCGGTAAGTCTGTGAGACTTAAGTAATATTGATGCTTAGCATCATAGTCAAGTAATGAGTTTTGAAGCCTTACTCCAATACAAATGAGTCCAGAGTCATCTAAAAATGGATGCAACGTCCTAAGGACACTATCCCTTCTAAACTCCATGGCGCTTCGAAGCCTCTTGTACTCATCTAGAAATGATATCCTTTGTATCGATCTGATAAATAATTTCACTCCAGCATCTAAATCAGCTGTTGACAATGGCGTGTATACTCGATCTTCCTTAGGCAAAGATGTATTTTTGATGAAACGATGAATAAAGACAAAAGTTCTACGTATCTGATTGAAATCATTAATAAATTTGCAATGCACTGCAATGTCTGGTATTTTTGAAGCTATCAAACATATCTTTGATGTACGTTTTTCGGGAATATCATTAGTTGAACGCATTTCTAAACTCGGCCAAGAAGCAGAGTCACATTTTAGAAAACTGGGTTCATCAAACCATAAATCAGACCTGCTAAGACCTTAAGGAGACATCCCCCGGGAGAGAATGTACGCTGGGTAGTTATTGGTACGATTCCATTCAACATTTCTTGAAATGTTTTGAATTTTAGCAACTCTATTGGCTACAAATATACTCCAAGTTCATACTGGAGACGAGATTCATGCTAGTCGATGGTGGAGTTAAACCAACAAATAAAGTTTTTAAAGCTGAGTGGAATCGTTTTCAAAACACGATCAATAAGTTCAGTCAATAAAAGTGCTGCAGCCAATTCCAGCCTAGGAATTGAGATTGTGTTGATTGGGGCTACTCTCGATTTCGAGCATAAAAGCATGACTTGAACTTTTCCGTTTTGCTTAATACTTCTTGTGTAAATACAAGCATCAAATGCATGCATACTAGCATCAACAAAGCCGTGCAATTGAAGAGTGGCGTTCGGTGAGAATGCATAACGTGGTAATTTAATTGAATCTATCAGTGAAAGTTCATCGCAAAATTGTGTCCACTGTGGGTGTAGGTGTACAAGAAGTATTTCATCCCGATTTTATTTTTGCTTCCAAAGGATTTGAATAAATACTTTTGCTTGTAAAATGACTGGTCCTATAAATCCCAAGGAGTCGTATAATCGAGCTATTTCTGACAACACAGTGCGTTTAGTGAATTTTCCTGTTGGATGTGAATGGCGATATCGTCACCACTTTATCCACAAAAAATAACTATTTGGTGCGGTTTGCATGCCGGCGGTGTTATTGGGCCAAATTTTTTCGTCGACAATAACGATCGTCACGTTACTGTGAATCGTCAGCGTTATCGCGCCATGATCACCGAATATTTTTGGCCCGAATTACAAGATATGGACTTGGACAACATGTGGTTTCAACAGGATGGTGCCACAAGGCACACATCACACGCTACAATCGATTTATTATTATTATGGTGAGCGTGTTATCTCAAGACATGGGCTAGTCGATTGGCCGCCTCGTTCGTGCGATTTAACGCCGCTTGACTATTTTCTGTGGGGCTACGTTAAGTCATTGGCTTATGCCAACATGCCGACGACGTTGGAAGAGCTCAGAGCCAACATTGAACGCGAAATAGCGGCCGTTTCGGCCGAAATATGTGTCTGAGTCGTTGAAAATTGGGTCCAACGCGTGGTCCGGGGTGGCCATATGAACGAAGCCGAGTTCCATTCATAAGTGTTTTGATTGTACTTCAAGCCAATAATAAAGTTTTTGAAATATCTCAAATGGTTTGCCTTTTATTTAAAAAAAAATTGTCAAGTCGTTATTAGAAAACCATATATTTAAAAAAATTTAAAAAATTGAAAATCCCGTTGATGCTTTTTATTTTACATAATCTATTGTTTTGATTATTTTTTTATACGTTTTCGTGGGTTCTTTACAAAACTATAGCAATTTTTGAAGTTAGCCGATTTTTTTTATGAACTATATGGGTTTGGGAGTTAAACGGTTTAATTGTAATAAATAGTTTTAAGCAGATCAAACAGTAAATTTAATGTAAGTCAAAAGTATGAGTCATTTTAATATAAACAATTAAGTCAAAAATAATATAATAATGAAAACTATATTAGGTTTAACGAACATCTTCCACTTGATGGGCTGATTTCAGTCTTGAGGCATAGTATTTTTCAGTTGTTGCAAATCTAGAAACTTCTTTTTAGTTATTTTCCTTCGTTCATTATAGAGATTGGATATATTATCAAACAAATTTGCATCAGCTGTATTCTTCTTTGTCCTTCGTTGGCTCAACAGTTTATATTCTTCTGAAAACCGGAGCTTATGCAGAATTTCTTCACTAGGATCATATTTTAGTGCCCTTACGTCTGTAACCTAAAATCAAAAAGCATTATTACATTCAAAATAATATACATATAGTGTCAAACATCTGCAAAATAGAACAAAGTAAATGGTTTGCAAACATTACCTTAGACTTATAAAAATCTAGTTCTTTAAAATTTTTAAAGCAAGTGTAGGTCAAGTATTGAACATTGTAGGATTTATTGTTTTTCGCCTTCTTGCAAATAGTTGTATACTCTGCCAGAACGTTTATAATTTGATTCTTGAGTTTTTTCTCAATCATAGCATGCATGCTATCCACTTCCATCTTGGTATGGCTAACCTCCAAATATTTGTGTTCTATAGTTACATTACATGACAGGTTCAGAAGCGCATTGTTCAAAATGACGTTTCCATTTTGAAATGTACAGCATCGGTGTACAAAATTATTTCTGTTATTATCTCCCATTTTCGAAATAACAGTTTCAATGAAAAACTTTGTAATAATTGTAGAAAACTTATCAGAATTTAATCTTCATTCAGCCTCGTTCCATATAAAGCAATAACTGTCACTTGTTTTCATATCATATAAATAAAAATTATGTACACAAAGCTTAGTTTTATAATAATAGGAAGATACATTTGATCGTGGTGCTAGGAGTACTGCCTGTAAATCAGCTGTGAATACAAATTCCTTGTTTTCTTTCTCTTCATTTTTTTTATCAATGTGTTCTTTATAGATGTCATCAGTAATATGACCCATCTTAAAACCGTTACAGGTTTCACACAAGTCTTTTTTTTGGTTTGAATACAGAAGAGCGTTTGAAATTGTAGCAATGGACAACGGATTAATATTTTGAGATTTGTAGTGGTTTACACACATTTCGTAAAGTTGACCTTTAGAAACAGTATCAGGTTGTAAATATAATTGTTCAGTTATTTTTCGGCAATAGTGTGAAAGTATTTTTGGTATGTTATCTAACAATTTGTGCAAGATTTTAACTTCTTTGTCAACATTTTTTTTTTTTGGGTGTTTCAGATAATTGTTTATTAGTTTCATTTGTTTTTCTTTTATTTCCGACCTTTCAGCTCCATATGCAAGTTTTTCCGATACAAAGAGTGTTCAGAAATAATGTTTTACATACTCTTACCGTATCTTCAATTTTTTCAAGTAATAAATCAAAGTATTTGTTCGTTTCAACTTTTCAGGATGTTTTGTCTCCTTGTCTATTTTTGTGAATAACTTTAACTAAGCTTTGAATAAATACTCGTTTTTTATCCCAAGTCATACTCCAAAAACGATCAAACAGTACCTTTCTATCATCGTCTGAAATATCAAGGCACTTAACAACGCCGAGTTTTGTTGCTCTACAAAGACATCTAGACTTCATTACTTTTTGTGACTCTTTAATATTTTTATTCCAGTTACAAAATTTTTTTTTTTACCACAATACTCGCTTCATCTCTATTTTTTTTTTATTTCTTTGGCTAGCCCATTCACACTTTTTAACTTGACAGCGCTTCCTTCTTTTAACTTTGGGCTCGTCATTTTTCGATTCTGAATTACCGCAGTCAACCAGTTTTGTAGTCAATGGATTCAAAGTAGCTACTTTAATAGATGTAGGGGTAGTTGGTTCTTTGAAAGGTAACATAAGCGTTGGATTATAAAGTAAGGACGTAGGGTTTTGCAGACCTTCTGGTAAATTACTTTTCGGACGGGACCAAGGAGTTGGAAAATCGCTAGAATTAGTGTATCAAACTAAAAGTGGACTATATTGAATAAAATAAAAAAAAACATTTAAAAAAAATTTTTTTTTCATTCCCAAGGAGGTTACTTTTCACCCCACCTAGTATAGTCACTGAATGCGGTTTTATAAAAGGATCTTATAATTGTCCTGTCACGGTCGCTATTTTTTAGATTGCTTGGATTAAGATATTAAATAAGACACCAAAATATCATTTTGTAACAATTTTTAAGATCCAGGACCGATCACCACCGTATGCAAAAGACAACAGAATAACTGTTGAAACCACATGTCATCCAAGTCCATATCTTCCAATTCGGGCCAAAAATAATGGTGATCATGGCGCGATAACGCTGACCATTCACAGTAACGTGACGATCGTTATCGTAGACGAAAAAATATGGCCCAATAACGCCACCGGCATGCAAACCGCACCAAACAGTTATTTTTTGTGGATGAAGTGGTGATTTATGAAGCACATGTGGGTTTTCATTCGTCCAATAACGCATATTTTGCTTGTTGACGAACCCATTGAGCCAAAAATGAATTTCGTAACTGAAGATGATTTTGCAATGAAATTCATCATCTTAGCGCATCTTCTCCAGAACCCAATCGGAGAACGTACGTCGCTTCCATCGGCTTCAATTCTTGAGTCAGCTTAATCTTGTATGTGTGTAAACCAAGATCCTTACGCAAAATGTGGTCTGAGCGATGCCCAATTTTTGAGAACGCCGTGGAATTGACTGATTTGGATCGTTTGCTACGGACGTCTGAACGGCAGCGATATTTTCGACACTTCCTCCAACCCGTTGTCACACTGACACGGCAACATCACACAACGAATATGTAAACTCAAATTTTTGCACTAAACTTGTTATTGCCTATCTACTAGGGCGAGAATTACGACCGAAAATTGGAGTTAACGCTCTTAAAGTTGCAGTCATCGACTCCGAATATCTGTAGAAAATTTTTAGTGTACTTTACTATGATGAAAATGTTAAGTTTACTGAATAAATTGACAGTGAGAGTTTGATGACTAGTGAAAGAGTGCGTTCACAAATTAAATTCAAAGTTGTCAAGTCCCTATTTGAAAACCCTATATAAAAATGTTAAAGTTTAAATGATATTGAAATTGAAATCATATATACATAGTATAATATTGAACAACTTATATGTATGTGTAGGTAACCATCTATCGGTGTGGTTATTGCTAATTAAATGTTATCCCTTGTAGAATTTCTCTAGCGAAATATATTCGAGGTTCGAGTTTTCTGTAACTGTTGCATATTTTATAAATTTTTCAGATCTCGCAAGGATGCTCAAATGCTTATGCTCGTAGCAGAAGCCTACTATATAGTGTCTGTTCTCAAAATGATATTTGTAGTCCACTAATGCGTTGAACTTTCTGAAGAATAAATTCTAAATCTAGTTTAATAGTACCTAGTGTTGATGTAGGTATGTCACATATAACTGTAAATATGGTAATGGTTTCTGTATTTACCCATTCATCGAAGTTTAGTACATTTAATTTTATCAATCCTAAAAATTCGCCTGTGTTTATAAGCATTAGGATGTTCTGGAATTGAATTCTTTGGATAATGTTCTGATCTGACTTTTGAAATTCGAAGTTCTATTGACAGAGCTGAAATTGGCGATGTATTTGCGGTTCTTACCAGTGCTAGTGTGGGTATTATGAGTAAGATATTGCGTTAGGAGATTTTGGGAGGTTATTGGATTTTGAGATGTTTTATCTCGATTTAGTGATTTAGATTTGTTTTGATCTACATTATCTCGATTAAGTGCATTGAATTTATCATTTCAGGATACATAGTCTTAATTAAGTGTGTGAGAAAATTTCTTCGATTTTGATTTTTAGAATTAATTTCTCGATTTTGGCTGTGAGAATTTACTTCCTAATCTTGATAAAGATTTCGGGATCTTGTATCCCGTTTTAGTAGATTTGGTTTTGATTTTTATGTAGACAATTATTTTTTGATTTATGAATGGAATTGGCTTTTTATATTTATTGTTTGAGATTTTGTGATTTTGAGATTGCTCACTCACGCACCTTAGTTTAAATTTTTCAGCTGACTCTGCGTGCTGGACGTGCCAGATCACGAGGAGTTTCATTGATTGAAGTTCAATTCGCTACCAGAATTTCTGCTGTTATTAAACATCCGTTTTCGGCACTCGTCTATAGTGTGCCCTTGCTTTTTGCAGTACCTACATATGGTACTTTGTACAGTGTTAATACTGGTCCTATTTAAGAACGGTTGGCCATTATTGCGAACTGTTTTATGGTTCGTCAAATTACTAGAGGTCGTTGGTCCTAGTGTCGAGGAGCATGCGGGTCTCGCGTCATTGTTACGATGGTCTACATTTTGACACTAATTTGTGTTATGTCTTCTTGTTTTGCATCTATGGCAATATTTATTCGTATGTCCCTGCTTAGAATTTTGTCTGGATACCGCGAGTTTTTCTTCTATCGACTGCTGTGTCGAGGCCTGCATTTCTTGCGCTTTTTACCAGAAACATTAGCTGCGGTACGAAGCCATTGCAAAAACTGCTTAGGAGAATTTTTTTATTTAGTAGGCGGATAGCTTGGTTTGTGGATACGTTCTTGGTAGAGGCATTCACATTATTCAGTTCATCGAGCAATGGATGTGCTTTTTCCGTATAGGAGATGCCCGATTCGTTAAACCTTTGCCGAAATTGGGAAATCTCAGTCTGTATTACTAGTATAGACCGTGTTTTTCTGAAGCTTTTGATTAGTACGTCTCTTAACTTTGGCCATGCATTATAGTTGCTATATTTTACTGTAGTATTGTGATATCTATTTGAATATGAAACGCGTCATCTATGTTTCAATAGCAGTGGATTTCGATAGCAGAGGCATCAATTATTGGTGAGTGGAGTTTAGAACCGAGTTTTCTGGCAAAATGGAAAATTATATGGAACCCTGGATGACACAGATTGTTTTCGAAATACGTTATTAAAATAAAAATATCGGCATCCCCAAAGTTATCTAAGTGAGCTCATCAGTTGAATTTGAAGTGTGATTAAGAAGTTTAAGTTAAAAATAAAGAAAAGTAAAAGTATTTCAAGTATTTCACCCCTTGAGCGGGCGCTACAAAAAACGAAAAAAATTCTCAATTTTTAACTGTTCGTCCTTATGTGGAGAGTGTCTAACTGGCATTAGGCCTAATGTTGTGGTTTCAGAAATTACTTCTGACGCTAAAAATTTCCGCTTCTTAATAATATATTGACCGTAAGACCCGACATATATCATCAGATGTGCAAATTAGAAATAACGCAGAAGCAGACAGATTTCCGGGGATGAGTGTGTGTTTTATAATAAATAACAAGGAGAGGAGAAAGACAACACAAAAATAAATGAGACTAAGTTTTCACTAACACTTTTTTTATTTATGATATACCATATATATACACTGAGTTACAAAAAAAAAAATAAAAAAATGGCGTACCTTAAAATTTTGGGATGATTTCAAATAAGTTGGAAAAAAAGTTTTTTTTTTTTTGTTTATTAACATAATGAAACATTAACAAAGGAAACATAAATTAACGAAAATGGGCAAAAGCTTCAGAACTTAACATTTAAGATTTCTATTTTTTTTTCTAAAGAATCTCTTTCCTGTAGTAGTGGGTATTTTCTCCCCGAACATCTAATAAAGTTTTAATCCACCTGGGCATACCTTAGATAAGGTTGTCGTAAAAATTTTCTCATTCTTCGAGCAGAGCAGATTTCAGCCCACTGAGTGTCTCTGGAAGAGCAGATCGCTTCTTAATCATTCTTCCCAGCAGGTCCCAAACGTGTTCGATGGCATTCGTACCCTGGCTCATCGCAGGCCAAGTCATCAGATCGATTTCTGCTTCTTATAAATATTCGGTGACGCACCTGGCAATGTGTGGTCTAGCATTGTCATGCATCAGAAGAAAGTTTTCTCCAATAAATGATGCGAATGGAAGCACATATTCCTCCAGAACGTTGGTGATATAACACCTGGAGCTCACCGCCCTTTCCACGATGCACAGCTCGGTTTTTCCGCGCATCGAAATTCCTACCCACACCATGACGGAACCTCCTCAAAAATTTTCCCTCTGGGCAACTGTCGCCGAAGAGTATTTCTCACCTGAATGTCTCCACACTCTGCTACGTCCAACTGATCAGCGCAGACAAAACCTGGACTCATCAGTGAAAAGAACTCTACTCCAATCGGCATCGGTTCAATCTTAATGAAGGCGAGCAAATTCCATCCGACGTCGCTTGTGCGGTGCCATGAGTTTCGGTACATGAGCAGGTCTTCTTGCTCTCAGGCCACTCTTCACTAATCGCCGCCCCACCATTTGAATACTTACAACCGTTCCTCTAAAGGATCTATGTCTGTGAGGCAGCTCAACCGCTGTTTGGTGTCGATCTCGAAGGTTTTGAATCGCCAAATATCGATATACCCTTTTTTGCCGTTATTTGCATATATTTTTACAAAATCACTAAAAAACTAATAAATAAACAAATTAAAATAAACCCATAACATTTAACTTAATTAAACGTTTACGAGATCAAGGAAGCCAAAATGTGTTTATCTTGCGTCTAGTAAGAGAAAATAATTATGATGCGGTTTTCCTCAATATGATGTGCGTATCTTAAGGAAAATGGAAAGAGATTATGCAGACACACAAATATACCGCCAAACTAATTAAATAAAGTTCTGCAAAAACATAGCGGCATACCATATTATCAAAATGATAACAACACATCAAACAGTGTAACTGCGCCACTTTTTTTGTAACTTAGTGTATGTGTGATTGGGCAAAACCGACATACGGCACCTTACGGACGGTGCACGAAAAACTCCATAAAGAATACACGAACATAAGAGTAACATAATTCCACGCCAAACTGAAGCACAGAACAAACAAAGATAACCAACGGCACACACAGTACATAATGTAACTCTGTCAACTCAAATAATTGTAAACTTTGTAAGTTAAAAGAAAGACCGCACTTCACGTTTTTCAACACACGACTGACAATTTTATTATTTTGATGAACAGAAATTTGCTTTGCACACGCAATGTTTTTCAGATTATTATTTGCTGCCTATTACTTCCAGCCGTGAGAACAGACATAGGCGGACGATAGGGAAATTTGAATCTGTGAATATATACCAGTAAATTAATGAGAACGCAAATCGACAAAAAGTATAAGAAATGACACTGCTATAAAATGAAATCTTATGCGTAACTTAACAAACGCCATGCAACAGATTCGACCATCACAAGAAAAAAAAAAAAAAAAAAAACAGAACGAACATGATTCACATGCACAACAAAACTCTGTAACGAAACAGACGAGACAAGAGCACCGTACGTCTACACATAGTAGAACACGAGGAAGAGCTAAGCCCCATTTACAATGCTCCGGGATCCGATACGATATCCGAAAAAGAACTGTCAAAATTATTTCCGTAACATGTGTTTAAACTTGCTTGTTTACAATGACATGATTAATCGCATCCGATATCGCAATCAATTTCGAAAATTTAGAAAACTATCGCACGCACGCATCAACTGACACTTGTTAGTATTGTTCTTTTGTTCATTTCAATTCTGCCTTTCGTGTTGGTGAGTGTTCGTGCGTTAAATCGTTTATTATTATTATTATTTTTTAATGCAAAAATTATATGTAACCAGATTGAAAATTTAATTGAGTTGATTAAACAAAAAGTTCATGTACGACAAATGGGATACGTATAACAAAAACATTAAGTCAAAGAAAAAATCTGAAATGAAATTGCAGCCGAACTTAAATTGGATGGTATTATTTTAATAATATTTTGGTAAATATGCAATTTATAGGCATGAATCGCGTGAGCGTTTTAATTTTGCGCAGATGGAGTGTGAAAAACCATTTCCAAGAATACACACTTTTTTCTAACTTCAAACACCACTCGTTTTGAATAAACTATCATTTTTTCACTCTCCAACACTCTTTTATTACTTCTCGAGCTCCGGCGTACCGTGTCAATCAATATTTTTTTTGAAAGTTTGACTGACACGGTGGAATCTTTTCATTTACCTCCCATGGTGGTCATGGCTATCCAAACTAAGCTATACAATTACGCTATGAAATTAATAAAAAGTTTTCTAAACAATGACTAATTTTATGTGTTTTATTTTCACTTATATTTCAAATATGAGCATAGCTTTTTTCTTAAATTTAAAGCGACTTTTGGGGCATTGTGGCCGCTACTTCTTGTCAAATTATTTGTCACAAAAGTATCTTCAATATAATATGGATAATTTTGAGGGCAATGTACCGTACATTTTTGCAACATTAAATAATTGTGCAAAAAAACGCATGTTTTGATAATGTTGTCTACATTATTCGGCATAGCATGAATGTCATTCCGTAGAACTCTCCATCTGGCTGATAAAATTCCAAATGTATTTTTTTATTTTCTATTGTAACCCTTACGTGAGACAATCGCTTATTGAAGTTGGTATCGTCTTCGTTTATGCTAGAACTGGAAGCATTACTCTATGAAGATTGTTGCCAAACACAAGAAGAGCTCGCAGAATCTTTGGGTGTCACTCAAGCAGCCATTTCAAAACGTTTAAAAGCAGCTGGATATATTCAAAAGCAAGGAAATTGGGTTCCACATGAACTCAAGCCGAGAGACGTCGAAAGGCGGTTTTGTATGTCCGAAAGTCATTTTTGCATCGGATTGTTACTGGTGATAAAAAATGAATCCATTACGACAACCCCAAGCGCAAAAAATCATATATGAAACCCGGCCAACCAGCCAAATCAACGGCAAAGCCGAATATCCTTGGCGCGAAGGTAATGCTCTGTATTTGGTGAGATCAGATGGGTGTGCTGTATTATGAGCTGCTAAAACCGGGTGAAACCATCAATGCTACCGAACACAATTAATCCGTTTGAAGAGAGCAGTAGCCGAAAAACGCTCGGAATATGCGACCAGACAGGCAATAATTTTTCATCATGACAACGCTCGGCCCCACGTTATTATTCCGGTTAAGAACTATTTGGAAAACAGTGGATGGAGAGTCTTACCCCACCCGCCTTATAGCTAAGACCTTGCCCCTTCTGACTACCATTTGTTCCGGTCGATGCAGAACGCCCTCACTGAAATACGGTTCACATCAGAGCAGAATATCAAAAATTGACTTGATTCATTCTTGGCTGCCAAGCCGGCGCAGTTCTTTTGGGATGGGATCAACAAATTGCCAGAAAGATGGGAAAAAGTCAAAGTTTCAAATGGGCAATACTTTGAATAATACTTGTACATGTTTATCTTAAATAAACGTTCAAATTTTATAAAAAAAAAAAAAACCGGACGAATTAAAATATATACCTAAGAGCTTTCTTCTTCGCTGGATATTTGAAAGGTATCGGATTTGTCCTAAAGACTTATTGCACCCTCCTCAGAAGATTCACTTCAACTATCAAGAATTCGTTTTTATAACTGGGCCAGGAAACAACACAAGAACCATGTGCAAAATCAAGTCATGAGGATGACCGTGAAGAAAATTATGCGCTAGAGAAGGAAATATCCAAATATATACCTCCTAGAAATTCATTGAAAGAAACACATATGATTCGGCAGCAAGACTTAAATGGAATCTCTTATCACCAGAAACTATGTAATATGTCTTTGTCAAGAAAAAGAAACAAACATTTAGCTACATTGTTCACACAGAACGAATCTATATGCTACTGTTACGACCCTAACGGATTGATGAAAGAATTATGGATCACTAACAGGACAAATGAATGTCACCTCTGATTGAGACACAAAATGTTCTTTCAACTTTACACATAAAGCTGAGTTTAATTAAGAATTTCGCAAAAGCTATGGACAAACTGCTGAAGGCTTTTTACATTTTAAATCTGTATTCTCTAAATTAAGCGATAAAAAACTTATAGAAGGTACTATATTTTTTGGACCGCAAAGACGAAAACCTTTGAACGATATCAATTTTGACCTTAAACTAAATATAAAGGAACAAGCAGCTTGGACATCTTTGAAAGGTGTAATAAACGGATTTTTAGGAAATCATCGAGCCGAAAATTCTGAAATGTTAGTCGCAAAGTTGTTAAAAACTTATAAGAATTTAGGTTGCAGATTGTAATTGAAAATACCTTCCTTGCATTAACATTTTGAATTTTTTTTTTCGTTCGATCGAAGAACGTTATCGAGGACGGTGGGATACAGTCATGTTAGGGGACTACTGTTGGTCATTAATGCGAGAAGATTTAACATATTTTTAATATATTTTTTATAATAAATAAGAATTACAAATATTTATGTTTTAAAATGAATTAAAAAGGAGTACCTTATTTTACCAATGTTACAAAAACTAAATTAAACTTGTCACGTACTAGGTGGAGTGAAAAGTAACCTTCCTGGGAATGAAAAAAAAAAAAAAAAATGTTTAAATGTTTTTTTTTATTTTATTCAATATAGTCCCCTTTTAGTTTGATACACTTATTCTAGCGATTTTCCAACTTCTTGATCCCGTCCGAAAAGTAATTTTCCTGAAGTAATTTTCCATGGCGTCGATGATTTCCTCGCGTGAGCTGAATTTTTTATTGATGAGCCATCTTTTGAGGTTTTTTAAAGAGATAATAGTCCAAGGGAACCAAATCGGGGGAATACGGTGGATGCAACAGCAATTGGAGCCGTAAGTCATTGATTTTAGCCATTCGCATTTCGCTTCATGTGAGGCCGTTTTGCAGCGATTTCGGCCTTCAATTGCTCCAATAATGCACAGTAATACTCGCTGTTGATGGTTTTTCCTTTTTCGAGGTAGTCCACGAAGAGTATGCCATGACAATCCCAGAAAACCGACGCCTTCACCTTTCCGACCCATCGAGCCTCCCTCGGCCGCTTCGGAGCACTCATGCCGGCTTCAGTTCATTTCCAGGCACTCATTCTGTTCTCTGGTGTTTAACAGCTACCAATCGACGCCAAAAGTCCGCCCGATTCCGCATCAGCAAGTCCAAACACTCTTTCGAAATGTTCTCGCGTTCGTGTTTTTGGTCAGGAGTGAGTATGCGCGGCACCCAGCGGCAGGATAACTTTTTCATATGCAGAATATTGCCCAAAATAATCTTTGTGGTATCTGCTAGCTCGCGCACCTTCGCTTTTCGGTCAGCCAACACCATTTCATGTATTTTTTTGGCATTGTCCTCTGTAACCAAATCGAAGAGCCTGCTGCTGCGGACTGGATCGGTAGTGGATCCAGACTCCCGAAACCAATATTTGACGGTGTAGTCTAATGGAGCATTAACCCCATAAAATATATCCCACTTTTCTTTTGTTTCCTTCGCCGTTTTGCCTCTCAAAAAATAATGTTTTATGAGAGAACGAAAATCGATTTTGTTCATACATACCATAACCTTTTTTGCAGTAGCAGCGCATTCTGCCGGTCAAAGCGGTTACTTTTCACTCCACCTAGTAGTGTAGTTGACACCCGAAATAGGGGTGATTATTTCTTTATTTTAAATAGTTGTCTTATTAAATAAAGGGAATTTCTTTTAAAATTTGTTTTTCTTATTCCAATAATAATAACACCTGTTGATGATTTACACAATAAAATATTTCGGATCATATTCTAATGATAAAAGCAATAATGGCGATACGACAAATTTGCCCACACTGGGGTGAAATGAACAAACGACAATATTTGTTGTAAGAAAATAAATTAAAAATATTTCAAAATTTTTATTCGATATTTCGTCATTATTTTTTACTTTTTAGACCAATAAATGTGGGTAAATTTGGGAGATGCTGGTTAGGATGGTGAACATATATTTGTTTGTACCGTCCAGGATAGATTTCATCACTCTCATTTAAAGAAAAATAATAATTCACAAAGAAATGTAAGCAAACCATTCGAACTGTTCTTGTCACACTTAAACATAAAGAAATCAATCTATAGCAGTATTTTGTAGAAAATTTTTTGTATAGTAATATCCGTTTAAATGTGAACCCCGTCATTGAATTGTAAATTGTAACTGTGATTGAGATAAAGTGATTATATTGAAAGAAATAAGTTATATCATTTGTATCCACACAAACATTTTACATTGGTGTCAGAAGTGGAATAAGACTTATTGTGTAAAAAAAGAGTATTTTTGTGATTGTAGTCAATTCGAGTTAAACAAGAAAACCTCACGGAGGGGATTAAATGTTAGATTGCGCCCTGCATACAGTGCTTTCCGCTTATAGATGCGGAAAAGAGTATACGAACGGAGAGAAAGAAAAGACCTTTGTTTAAGACGTTATAATAATTTTTTGTTTAATTATTTTTTTTTATAGCTAAAGGCCCGCTGTGTTACCAAAAGCTGCGACCTTTATTGTTTGGAGTATTTTTCTATCCATTTCTATCCAATTTGTCCTTCCCAACCACTGCCTTTTATCCCACATCCGCTTGCATTCTTACGCAATAGCCTCAGCAAAAAAAAATTCTCACAATGCATTTTTCATTTATATTTAATCGTACTAAGTGTTCCAGTTAGTTACCCTTTCGTGTCGGCGGTCGTTATATAGAACGCTTCGGGGTGAATGCATTGGAATGTTTCGCTTGTTGCAGCGTAAAGTGGGTTCTCCATTGAGTTATGACGTTGGTATGGGAATCACTTATTCTGGACTTTGTATCTCAATTATGTGTATCAATTATAATTCATATATATATAGATTGATTTTATCTTAGTTTCTATTAGGTACATTAGTTATTGGATATTTGAATGAATTTACATTACTGAATACTTTAATTACATGATAAGGGTTTGTTCTGTTTCTACTTATACATTTGATTTGATTTTATGCATTGGTATTTAGTTTTAGTTTTAATTATTCGATGTTTTATATACCTAGTTTAATAACAATACATGATAAGGTTGTTTTTTTTATTCATTTGTTCCGATCTTTTACATTGATTTAATCTTACATTAGTTACTGGACATACGAATAGATTTTCCTCAATTTGTAATTATGTTACATTTTGAGTTTTTTTTTTTCTTTTAGTGTGGTGGGAAAAATGTTTCATTCTCTTTTTTTCTTTTGATTTGAGGATATGGATAAGGACAGATGTTTCATTAATTGGAATGTTATTATTGGTTTTGACAGTATGTTTAGGGGAGAGACGAAGGAGTAGGCGTGCAAGGTTAAGTCCTTGGTTTTCACGTAACAGTTCCCTGACAATGTTATTATTGCCGGTTCTTGGAGGGTGTAACCGGTCATATTATTTTGCCACATATACAAGTCACAAGACTTGTGAAGATAGAGATTTATATTCTTGAAAGGGTTGAAGGTTGTTGTTGTGGATCACTTTGGTCCTTTTTCCTATTTTTGTTATAGAGTTCTCATTGGATAGAATTTTTACTATCTTAAATGGACCTTCCGATTGTGGAAACAGTTTGTTCTTTCTAGCATTGTTTTTCAGCAGTACCTTATCACCGACATTGAAATTTTTAATATTAGATTTTTTATCGAAATATTGTTTGGAGTTTTCCTTTTTTCTTTTCAGCATTTCCTTGGTAGCTTGGTATCCGTATTGCAACCATGCCCTTAGTTGGTTGGCATAGCTTTCATAGTTGTATGAAACTTTCGGCTGCTGTGCGAGCTTGCTGGAGATGTTAGCTGGATTTCCATAAAGCAGTTCATAAGGTGTGTAGCCAGTGCTTGAATGTGGGGTTGTGTTATACACAAAAATCGCGTAGGGTGTCCATGTATTCAATGTAAGAGGATTTTGATTGACGTAGTGACGTAGATACTCAATTGGCGTCCTGTGACTACGCTCGAATGCTCCGTTAGTCTGTGGATGATAAGGTGTAGTGTTCAGTTTTTTGATTTTCATCAGTGAACACATTTCCGTAAACATTTTGTTTTTTATCACCTTGATATGTTAGTAGCGAGAATGGGATGCCATGTCGGCATACAATATTCTCGGCGAACACTCTTGCGACTGTCAAAGCCTCCGCATTTGGTAAAGCATACGCTTCGGAGTATTTAATCAATTCATTTTGAAAGATAAGTAGGTATTTATGGCCCGCATAACTTTTTGGTAAAGGTCTAACTATATCTAAAGCGATCCTTTGGAATGACCGTGAACTAGTCGTATTGATCTTCATGAGTAATGGTGGATTCTGTCTGCTTTTGTTTATCTGACATAAGACACTTGTGGGCCAGTAGTATTTGGATTTGGTTCTTCTTAAAGTTCGGGTGGTTCCTTGGTGACTCCCGGATGATATTCAATGAGTAATTCACGAATCCTTGTAGCACAGATAATAAACTTTCCCAGATGTCGCATCCCCACACAACGGAATGAGCAAACAACGATGGCCAAACAAAAAGCTTTTCTGTTTCGCAAAAAAAAAAAAAACGGAAAATAAATTTTATGTGCAAAAGCCCTTTTATTGCTTTGCGAAAAGCTTTCACCACAAGAGTAGAGTTTGTGACATGCCCACAGCGAAGCATATTTCTTTTTTTGTTTTGTATTCTCGTATTTTTTGTCCTGGCCTGCGACTTTGGCACGGTGAGGAACAGCCAGAGCAGAAATATACCTACACATGTATATATTCCTACATATGTACACTAAATTAGGGTAGGTTAAGATCAGGAATAATTTTAATGCGATCTGCGATGATATTAAAAGTTTTAACTAGGGTAAAAAAATTTAAATAGTATGTACTATAGGTATTGTAGGCTAACTTTGTTTTGTATGTACGTATTATAAAATTGAAGCTGAGGCAAATAATTATGTTTATTTATTTAGTAATTGTTTGAATACATGTGTCCTTTACCAATCCTTGTGGTACTCCTACTCTCATTTAGAATATGTTTGATGTTTGGCCCTTACATTTTACATAAAAGAAGAAGTCTGATAGGTATACATAGCCACTCTTATATTATTTTTTTGTTCATGCACGTTAAACAATAGAAAACAAAATCAACTCTGCTCTTAGCCCACTTTAGTTAAAGGCACTTATGTGTGTGAAAATACATTTGCAAAATATTTTTCTCTCACAGTGGCTTAAGCCCGTATGACACTACATTTCTTTTTCATTTTTAAAACATTCAAAATAAAAATAGAGCAGTACGGCAAATATTATATGTAAATTATCAATAGGTGTGAGTGTGTACACAACAACTTGCTAATATCAGAAAAACTGGGAAATTATCACAAAAAATGCATTAAGAATGTACTTCAAATCATATTTTTCAGTCGCTGGCAGCTTTTTTTTGACATTTCTAAATTAAATTTAAACGTTGCGATATGGATTCAGATGTTCTTGTGTTGTGTGCTGTAAATATAAATTTATTAAATATAGCAGCAGTTTTGGAATTAAATAAAGGAAAACAAAAAACTTAAAAAGAAATACTCGGCGAGGTGGCTACTACGCAGGAAAGAAGAAGGTAAATATTTGGGAAATAATATATGTGTGCGCATCTAAATCTTTAAAAAATATTCTTTGGCGTTGCAGGTTTTAGTCACAAATTAGCGAAAGAAATTCTCTGCAAAGACACCAAATTATTTAAAAACATATTAAGAATGACCCCTGCACAATTCCAGAAAATACTGTAACATGTGAAACCATAAATAACAAAACAAGACACCAAATTCAGAAATTGTATTGGGCCGGCAGAACGTTTGCAATTGACGTTGAGATATCTGGCGACTGGTAGGTATAACTTCTCTATAATATACATATTCGATCATACTAAATAAATTCCAATTCTAGGGGAAACTCAACCATCACTTCAATTGCCCTTTCGAATTCAACAATCAACAATATCAAAAATACTAAAAGGAACTTTTTCCAGCAATTTATTTTGCCCTGAACGAAGAGTTCTTAAAATTTCCTCAATGTGAAAATGATTGGCGTACTATTGCAACTATGAAATGTTTGCATTGCATTGGGGCTATAGACGGTGAAATTTTAAACAGTGATTTGTTGTAAAGTAGACTTGTAAAATTGGTTGATTGCAGGAAAGCACTGCAGGATAAGACCCATAAATAAAGCTGGATCAACATATTTCAACTACAAAGGAAGTCGTTCCGTCATTTTAATGGCGATTGCTGACGCCAATTACCGCTTCGTGTATGTAGATGTTGGAATTAATGCTGGAATTATTATGCTATTGAAAAACGTGAAGTACATATACCAACTGCATGTAATCTACCTTCAACGTGTACCTCTTCGCCATATACATTTATTGCAGACGATGCCTTTGCATTAACGGACTACATGATGAAACCGTATTCTAAAATAAATTTAACAGTTGACCAAAGACGATTTAATTATATGCTGTCTAGAAACCGCCGCGTCGTAGAAAATGCTTTCGGGATTTTGGCAAACAGGTTCCAAGTGTTATTTGCTCCTATTTATCGCGCTCCTAGAGAAGCGATTCAAGTTGTGTTAGCTTGCGTTTGAATACATAACTTTTTTAGAACCGAGAATATAGAAAGCAGAACATGCTTCGATCAAATTCCACACGAAGATATTGTGGAAATAATTAATCAAAACTATATCAATATTGTATCTGAAAGGAGAAGAACCAGAAAAAGTGCAGAGAACATAAGAAAAACTTTGGAGAATTATTTTAAAGTATTTAGATGCATTTATTGAAACTTTATAAAGAAAATAAATAATATGTACATAAGTAAAAGTTTATTTTTCACTTCGTTTCATTCGTTCACTTTGAAGATCCATAATAATAGAAAAAATTAGGTCAGGTGGTAATGTGTCTATTTCTATTTACATTCCAAAAGCAGAATTTTCTGTAGTTTTTGCTTGCAGTTTAGTTTTGCTTGTAATTGCTTGCGTTAACCTTTGGATGCTTCGAGGAGCGTAGTTGCAAGCAATTGGTTGGGTATATTTTTCAATTTCATTGGCTTCTTCTTAACATGCTCTGGGAGAGGAGAGGAAAGAGTAAAATTGCGTGATTGGGTATAATCCGTCTAATTTTCTACTTGCACCAATGAAATTTCATTGGATGGGTCCATAACGTCTTCAAAAAACCTTTCATATTTAAAAGAGTTTGGGGATATTGGAGAGGAAGTTGAAGAACGCGCTGTACTTTTTAAAAACTCTGTAATTGCTGTTTGGTTTTTGGTCTTAGTACTGCTTTCTGGAAAATATTCTGATACATCAGATAAATTTTCTTCACTACGCAAAACCTGCAAATATTAAAAGTTAGAAATAAATCGGAATAATGTTATTATGTATGTATATTAAGTTACATTTAAACTCCTTTTGCTAAAATTGTTAACGGAGGGTGTACGATCTGCTATAGAAGACAGGAAGTTTAGTCTTGGCTTAAATTTCCGAGTGCTTTGTATGTTTTCTATTTCTTCAGCACTGGCTCCACTTTTTTGTGCTTTGTAGACTTTTTAATTTTCTGGAATAAGATTTCAAATTGTTCCACTTTTTTTACTAGTTCTCCTAAAATAAGAAAGTTTTGAATTCATTTATAAACATTTATTATAAAAATATAAAATTTTACCATATGTAAAAGGTACCATTGGATTGAACTCTATATTCATGTCTTCTACGGATTGAAGCCTGTTGTTTTTTTAATTTATTTTTGTAAAATATGTTCTTCAAATTCCACATTTACTCGGTTTTATGCACTTTTTCAATTAAATAAAACACATACTTGTCTTCCCAATTAAATTTTGCCATTTTCTGTACTGCTGTCTAGATTTATTTGAAAACCAACTATGACAGTTTATGATGTGCTGTGCAAAATAATTGCTTTCCTTTTCTTAAAAAACTTGTTATCTCTTTTCTGCAAAGCTGACATCTGTACGTTATTTAATGTATTACAAATACGGAAAAAATGTAGTGTCATACGGGCTTTAACGAAAGTGGTTTCCACGTTCTGCGAACGTGGCAGAATATTGACCCTCACCAACTCCCTTATCTCACCACCCCATTAGTTTTTTTGTTCAAATATTCATACATTACCATATATACATATGGTATGTCAATATTTATTTTAGTTTACATATTCATTAAATTTTGCAACTTTTTTTCTTCTGCTCTTGTTAATAAACCACTTACAATTTTTTCAAAGGAAACTACCACAAGAAAATTGACTGTATTAATTTTGTACGAATAACATTTATTTGTCATTTCAAATCAATCTGGATCGTGGAAATTTGTTTTTGAGATACATTGATAAGCTATATTTTCTCTAAGATTAGATGCAAATGGACATTTTTGAAAGCAAGTGGTAAATACATGTATACAAAGATGACATATTTTAAAGTACTTGTCGGATGGCCAGAGAAATATTGGATTTTCATTCGAGTTTTCCGTGCGATCGAAATCCTTTTTGTCCTTTGTCATTTCTTTGACACAGTTATTACAAATTGCATTAATTTTTTTTTATGTGTTTTAAAAAAACAGTAACCTGGAAAATACTTTGTGGCTATGTCATTCATTTCTATCATTTTTATTGAAATCGTGTCACATTTATTGTGAACGGGCCTTAATTTTTTTATTGTTTGGTTGCTATGACACCTATTAAACATATTTAGTATACATCAAGTCATTGAGCTAACAATATCATATTTGTTCATCGTGTTAAAAATGTCGAATTTTGTACCAGAAAAGGATGACTTGCAGAAAGCATTATTATTATTATTTTTTTTTTTTTTCATTTAAAAAAAAAAGTTCTGCAGAGTCGCATCGAATGCTTATCCAGGCATATGGTAATCATGCTCTATCAGAAGCAACATGCAAAAGATGTTTTTAACAGTTCAGAGATAACGATTTCGATATGAGAAATGAAGAACGTTAAAGACTACCAAAAAAGTTTGAATTGCAAACAATATTGGATGAAGATGACACTTTAAGTCAGAAATGTTAAATGTTGTACAACAAACAATTTCTGAACGTTTAAAAGCTATGGGAAAGGTTTAAAAATCTGGAAAATGGGTGCCACATGAATTGAATGAAAGACAGATGTAAAACAGAAAAACCACTTATGGAATTTTGCTTCAAAGACATGATAAAAAATCATATTCTATCAATTTGATCAATATTTTCGTTAGATCGAAATCGTTTTTGTCCTTTGTCATTTCTTTGACACAGTTCTTACAAGCTGCATTCATTTTTTGTATGTGTTTTAAAAAATACAGTAACCTGGAAAATACCTTGTGGCTATGTCATTCATTTCTGTCATTTTTATTCAAATCGTGTCTTCATCTAGTAATTCTATCGCTAGAAGTTCGGATTCACAATATTTGGCTAGATCGAATATGTTTTCATTTTTCTCTTTCTCCTATGTTAGGACAATCTTTATTTTATTTTCAGGTTCCAACACAGCATTCCAATCTAACTGTAAATATTCAGAATATTCTTCTTCACAGTTAGAAAATTTTGACTTAAACAAAAATCTTAGAGCCATAATTTTGGCCAGTAATGAACCAAATTCAGACGCGTTTGGCTTATTTTTATTAAAATTCCTTGCTTTTATTTTTCCAAAAAGGCTTTCTAGTGGGTACTGATTGAACTTTTTAACATATACATAATGTAACTCACAGTAACTCTTGAATAATTTTTTTTTATCATTAAAATATTTTCACTTGTCATAATCAGGCCCTTAAAGCAGCATTGATTGGCTGAATTTGTTTCAAACATAATTGCATTTCTTTTAAAAATCCAATATGAGTCATTTTGACTCATTCAATAAAACAAATATTTTATTTACTGTGCAATTTTCTCTGGAAATTTATTCAAGCGCTGTAATGCATTAATTGCGCAAGCCACGGATCTGCTAAGTACTTGTGCCGCTAGTTTCACATTAATTTTTTGAAATTCTGTGGGATCTATATGGGCATATTTTAGTTTTTGACACATTTTTGTGGTATTACAATATTTCTTTTTGTTTTATAGATATACTCAATTATTTTTCAGCTTACAACTCCATCCAGAGTTTGTAATTAAATGTTTGTTTAAATGTGGCACATCATACTTTCCATACACTTTTTCTTTATAAAGAAAGGAACTGTTTTCATTTCATTGGTCACGGCAAATGCCTCTTACGTTTAGTCCGAGATTTCTATATATGTCAATACAGTTATATGAAGTATGCAGTTGTATTCTTCAATTTCGAGCTACTTTGTTAATAAATTGCTTGGACAGATCACATAATAAAGTACTTGTTTATATTTACCACATACCATATATTATGAATCATGAACACGCAAAACTGATTTCGCATACAAATCTAATCTTTGATTTTCTCCATAATCAACGAAGCCCTCGATTATGTCTTTATATTTGTTGTATGTTAAATTCGCCTGAATACTCATCTCATCGAATATTAAAATGACTTCTTGGTCTTTTGGTTCCAATGTTAAAACATTTTTTTTTTTTTTTTTTTTGTATTTCCTCAAAAACATTTTCGTTAAGACCAGGAGATAAACTTTTAAGTTTTATCCATCTATGCAATGAAGCTAGGTGTAGATTGGCAAATCCACCTTTCTTCTAATTGCAAGGATATTTCTGAATTTTAGACTTTTTTTAGTTCTCTCTTTGAGGATTTTGAGTTTCAAATCGAGATGTTTACTACAAATGTATGGCTGTTTATGATTTTCAACATTATCACGGGATTCTTTTGCCTGTGCTATTTCTTAGTTACCTTTTTAGGAAATCTAACCATTCTCCTTCCTAGAAATTGACATTTCTTCTAAGTCAATTTTTTTCACACCTTTTTTGTATTTGTGCTAAGGTACCTTTTCAAACTGAAATAAACTTAAATAATAAATTTTACTTTTCAGTTCAAAAAAATATACAGATCAAAAATTCGGTCAATATAGCAAAATAAAAAGGGAAAATACGTACTTACATATAAATATATGTACATACACATGTATGTATAAACGACATTTTGTCTCACAGTCGGAAGTCGCAGACGGTACAAAGAGTAGCAAAACGAAAAGCTTTTTGCACAAAAAATTAATTTTCTTAAGAAAATTAAGAAAAACTTTTTGTTTGCCTATCATAGTTTGCTCATCGCAAAAAAGATTGGATTTTAATGCTTCGTCGCAGAATCCATCCCATTTAAAATCTACATTCTTTTTTAAAAGTGTAGTTAATGGCTTTGCCATTGTAGAGAAATTTTGGATAAATCTCTTGTAGTAACCTACGAATCCGAAGAACAATTTTGTTCCCTTCACAGACTTAGGTATGGGGAATGTTTTTGCCTCTTTTATTTTTCCAGGGTCTGGTTCGAGGCCATGTTCTGAAATGATATGACCCAAATATAGGGTTTTCCAATAGGGATTTTACAACTTTGAATTTAATTTGTGAACGCACTCTTCCACTAATCATCAAACTGTCACTGTCAATTTATTTAGTAAACTCAACATTTTCGTCATGATAAAGTACACTAACGAGCAACGTCTGCAAATTATAAAAATTTTCTTCAGATATTCAGAGTCGGTGACTGCAAGTTTAAGAGCGTTAACTCCAATTTTCGGTCGTAATTCCCGCCCTAGTAAACAGGCAATAACAAGTTTAATGCAAAAATTTTAGTCTACATATTCGTTGTGTCATGTTGCCGTGTCAGTTTTTGAAATATCTCAAATGGTTTGCCTTTTATTCAAAAAAAAAAAAAATTTGTTAAGTCGTTATTAGAAAACTCTATAAATCAATTCTTACTTTAAGAAATTACATTTGTTGGGCTGGAGTTTTAGGTTATTTTGACGTAATTGATTAAAGACTCTAATTAGATTGGCGTTGTGATCTTTTAAAACGTAACCGTACAAACGATGTCGTCGACATACACGAAACACTGTTTCTTTTTCTTCCCTGTTGCGATGATCCAGGTCTATGACTGACTTGAGTTTGTCCAGTCTGCCTTTGATCTTGTCGTTGGGTTTTTCAGTGCCTTGTTCCTTGTCTAAGGTATTTATCATTAGAATTTTGATGTTCGCATTGTTGGCTCGGGTCATTCTCTCGCCGAGATAAATGCCTGGAAGAATTTGCTTTTTATGAATTAATGAGTCCGTTTGGTTTATACCATTGACAGGAATTTCTACCATTTGTTGAGATCGGGGTTCCAGCCTTATTGTTCGACTGGTGACCCTTTTTTTATATTTTATTGTTTAATATGGGTTTTCTATTGGTACTTTCATCTGTGTCCGTTTTAACTGCTAAGGTCTCTCTTGACTTAGTCTTACTGTGTGCTGGGAGATTATTATTATTCTCCTCGGTCCTAACTGCTTAGGTCTCCTTAGTCTTATTGTTGGCCGGGAGTTTTTTCTTATTCTCCTCGGTCCTAACTGCTAATTTCTTCTTAGTTTTACCAATGGTCGGGTTCGCAATGTTATTTGTCTTTTAGAGTAATCGATGTGACATGGAAACTTGGAAATCGTTTCCAAGTATTCCTTCGAATGATAGGTTTAGGTGACTAGGTGCCACCTGAAATGAGTGTTCTAGAGGGATCGAGTATTATTCAGTCCTTAGTTCTATAGTTCCAACTATTTCGCCTATAGTTTGAACTGAATCATCCGCTATTGTGGCTAAAATACATCTGTTTAAAATTTATACATACCTGTATACATCAGTTTGAAATTTTGATCTATGTTCTTGTTGACTTAATTATGCTGATGTCAGCGCTTGTGTCAAGCAAGAACGTTGCCGAATATTTGTCCGAGGAACTAAATTTTACTCGTATCACTGGCTCTTTATATTCAGGATAGACTGATACGAGTGTAATTAATTTGACTAGTGGATGTTGGCTTGGGTCTGTACTCGGAATAGGTTTTCGACTGCATCTTCCCGAGCTGTCCCGTTTCCTATGTTGGTTCCATTTAGGAATTGCTTGTTACCATACTGGCTGGTGGCGAATTGCCTAACTTCGAGGGGAGCGTTTCGTGAGTGATTTCTTTGACCGGTGTCAGGTGTTTTGTTTGGGCAGAACTCCGATGTCTATCAGACGTGTTCTACATACGTCTTCGCGATGGTTATACTTTTTGCAGTAGCTACATTTTAAGGGCTGCACCTCTTTATTGATATCCTGTGGAGCGAAATTTGGAAAATTCGTGTTTTGGTAACACGTGGCGGAAGTGTTGCAGGTTTGGCAGACGGGTTTTTTTATGAACGACATTCGGGTTCCCGAAACATGTTGGGGATGTGTGCCCTACCTTATTGCAGGTTTGACAAATAGTTTTGTTCGAGGAACTGGCAAAGTTTGGGTTGCTGTAGCACGTGGCCGAAGTATGTCCGACTTTATTACATGTCTGATAGACGGGCCTGGAAGAACAATTTGTAGTTTTCGTGGACCTGTTGGTAATTGCCTGAGACGCAGTGATCCGCTCGAGACGTGCCGAATTCTCATCCGTGCAGGAGACTGTTCGTTTCAGGTCCTTTTCGCCTTGGGCGTAAGCCATAAATTTGAAGTTCGTGTTCCTTAGTCCATCCCCGAAAACTTGGATGGCTAGACGATCGTGTTCGTCGGCTAGGAACCGTCGGACAGCTTCGTCGTTGGTAGTGGCGAAAGTAGCAGAGCTCAGGGAGGTCAATAATCAACTGATGCGGTCACCGAGTTCTTTGATTATTTCATCTGCCCTTTGTTGCACCCTAAGCAACTCATTCTGTACCGATAACTGCGACTTTTCTTCCCTGAATTGGTTCTGCAATTCAGATACTAAGTCGTTAAATTTCATGAAATATTGTAGTTGGACTAGATCGAATGCTGGTCCTTGAAGCCTAGTTTTCACAAATTCTAGGAAGAGCTTGTGTTCTCGCTCTGTGTTTATTGACGTAAACAAAACGTTACCGCACGCTCTTCCGAGTTTCCGCTGAACGCCGCGATTAGATTATATAAGTCGTTAAGACTGATTTCATACTCTGACTTGTTGGTGTCAGGATCTGAAGAATCGTTGTTGGGAAAAGGTAAGTGTTCGCAAAGCTGCAGAAAAGCATTCTGTTTACGGGTAGTAATTTTGGAGAAGGAAGTATTTAATAGGTTCTAAGTTTTAAAAGATATTTGTAATTTTTTTTTTTCTTATGAATGCAAATGATAAAAAAAATTGTTTCCCTTTTGTTTGTTATTATACTAAAAAAAACTTTTCTTATGTCTAATATTTACTTTTTTCTTTGATTTAGAAGTTCCTGTTACTGCTGTTGTATCCTGCCTTGTTTTTTCTGCTTTTGTTGTTATGCTTTTCTGCTGGTCTGCCTCTCCCTTTTAAATTTTTTTTGATGATTTACCAGGTAGGCTTTACGCAATAAATTACGACCTAGTCTTTGGATCTGCCCAATTTTTTGTCACCGGCGTCCGATGTGGAAATCGCCAGGTTTTACGCTTTTATGGGACTTTATATACTTTTTCATTTTACAATAATACTAACCGTAAATTCCTGGTGTGTAGCCCCAGTGGAGAAGAGTATACGTGCGGAGAGAAAGAAAAGACCTTTGATTAAGATATTATAATATTTTTTTATTTAATTATTCTTTTTATATCTAAAGGCCCGCTGTGTTACCAAAGACTGCGACCTTTACTATTTCGGTTTCTGTATTTGATTATTTAAGTTCTTACAATATATAGTACAATAAAGGCCCGCTGTGTTATAAAGGGCTGCGACCTTTATTGTTTGGAGTATTTTTCTATCTCTGTATGTGTCTTTCCCAACCACTGCTTTTTATACCAAATTTGTTGATAATTCCGCTTGCATACTTACGCAATAACCTCAGTACAAAATAATTCCCACAATGTATTTTTCATTTATTTATTTGATTTCCAACTTAATCGTCCTAAGTATCCCAGTTAATTACCCTTTCGTGTTGGCGCTCATGATCGTTCATAAGATCGGTCAGTAATTTGATCCATTTTGTGTACAACTGCTTGCTGGCAAAGTGCAACGACATTTAATGCTTGCCCTGTGTTGTTATTGTAGAGTCGGCATTTTGGCTTTGACCTATAATTCTTTGGAGTGTTTATGAGTGGATTCTCCACTAAGTTATGACATTGGTAGATTCACTAGTGTGTCTTAATTATGGGTATCAATTGTATTGATCAATTGATGTACTTGTTGCTATTGGAATATGCAAGGGTTGTTTATGGGGTGGGAATATAGTAGTGTAGCGGAGTACTGTAGAAAAATCGGAATGGTGCTCCGACTTCAGGACGCTTTGAACAACAAAGTACGTGATCCAGATACAAACTCCTTTGACGTTGACGACGAAGTTGTTCTAAAAATCTAGACGAACAAAAGAACAGCCTGTAAGGCCTTCAACAGAAAATGGATAAAGAAAAGAATAATCTGGAAGAAAAAAAGAACATTCTCCAGCAAAAGTTCGAAGAAATCAATGACAAATTTGTTAGAATAGAGAAGCATATTGATGACAAATTTTATAGAATAGAAAATAATGTTGGTGAAAAATTCGAACAAATGGACAGTTAAGTTAAGCAACTGGTAAAAGAGCTCGACAAAGTGCGAAAACAGAATGCTCTTTAAGTGGTCCAAGAAGAAAAGAGTTTACGCCTACTTTATTTTATAATTCGAGGGTAGACCTCATGGTCTACTTATAAAGAGCAGTTCGAAATGAATGCCTGTGCAAACGACTGAAACAATGAGCAACAATATCTTTGTATGGTTCTGCAACAGAATTGTGTCAAACAATAGACGTCGATTATGTGGCTTTAGTACAGGCTAGCCAGAAATAGTTTGAGGATAGCCATATGTAGAAGGTTTAAAAGGTCCAATTGCAAAGCCGAATGCAGTAACAAGCAGAAACATTGCAGCAGCTTCAAATAGACGTGAGTAGACTGGCAAATTTGTTCATTTGTTATACCCCACCGCAGGCCTGGAAATTCTCGATGAAATGGCAAAGGATGCATTCATCAGGGAAATTGCAGATTCAAAGTTACGGTTAGCAGTAAGGATGGCCGGGAAAAGAAACACTTACCTTCACTCTCGCGATGGAAGCAGCCAATCAGGCTTCCCAAGAAACACATTTCGTCAGGAAAGTATGATCTGTTGAATTCTCCTGCGCAAGACTTAGACGGCAGTGTAAAGAACCGGTACGACAAAAAAGCTACCCTCATTATTAAAACAAGCACATCGAGGAAGAAACCACCAGAAACAGCAATCAAGAAGCCGGTCAATCTACCCGAAGCCATCAGTCTTGATGACCCGCAAAGTTGCGAGCAGTAGATGGTGGCCCAGGACCATCATCCAAGTCTCGCTGGCAAAACGATGCAATAAAAGTCTTCTGGTAGAAGTAGTCAGCGGTAAGGGAAAATGGATGCCACGGCAGAACGCAGCTCTGAAATGGCTACTCCAATTTAAGAACCTTGAAGGCGAGATGGATCGAACAGTTGGAGGGCTACGATTTTGAAGTGCAACACCACAAGGAAAAACTCCACTCAAACGATATGCTCTCATTCGTCGACCGAGTGAAGTAAATGTGAACACTGCAACCGTAAGGAAGCGAAGCACCAGGCATTATCCATATGATCAGGACTGAGCCAATATGGGATTGGAGAAGAGACGAAATCCCTTCCTCTCAGTATGAAGATAATGACGTCGAATCAATATTGGCCTGGAAGGAATACGAAGAAAGACCAATCTGGCAGCATATATTGGACAGTTGCCAAACTCTGAAGGTATATGCATTGCGCACAGTGGTTCGCTTTGTGCATGATGGTTTTCTGAAGAGAAAATTGGTAAGTGCAGATAGAATAACATTTCGTATGCAGCAAATTGTGACATGATCCACAGTCAACCAAGCGCTCCATGAAATACAAGACGGCATCTCAAGATGTAATTTGAGAATAAACAAGACCTTGGTGAAGGTAAGGGAACGCTTTTATTGGCTAAGTGTAGAACAAGATGTGCAAAACAATATTTGTGCAAAAACCGCATAAGGTGTGGGGCTACCAAGGACCCAAAAGTAATGCCACAGGGACGAAGGCAACATTACAATGTAGAAGCACGATCTCAATAAATAGGCATCGACATCGTTGACCCGTTTCCCGAAATATTTAATGGTACCCGATACATCCCCGTGGTTACAGATTACTTCAGTAAGTCGCCGGAAGTGTTCGCAATAAATCAAGACGCTAAAACCGTAGCAGAAAAGATAGTCAACAATTGGATGAGCAGATTTGGGGTCACAATGGAGGGCGAAATTTGAATCAAAAGTGTTCCAGGAAGTGTGCTAATGTCTGGGAATAAGGCAAAAAAGAACAACGCAACAGGACCTTGAATCAAAATCTGTCTAACAGCCAACGGGACTGGGATCGACGATTCTTAATGGCGCACCAAAACGCGTTCTATACTTCAACAGGACACTCACCATCCGAGATCTTATTTGGTCAACCAGTTCGGTTGGCAAGTAAAACAAATTTGGATCTCCATCTGCGGTACCCTAGGAGGTGGACGACTACATGATAACTTGCGCATCAAGATTCGTAAATTGCATGGAAATACAATAAAAAAGATGAAGTTTTCGAGCAACCGTATGAAGACTAGGAACGCCGTCAAAGCAAAATCTTTCGGCTTCAATGAAAGAGATCTAGTGTGGTTGTATAATCTTCTGACTAAGAAAGGCAAATCATCAAAGTTGCAACAGGATTGGGAAGGCGATAACCCGCATTAATGACGTTGTCTACCAAATCCAGCGTGCGGATCGAGGAAAACTGTAGGTAGTCCATTTGGATAGAATGTGTCATTTCAACAGAACGGTGAATAATAAAGTTGTTAGGGAAAAAAAAATTTTAGTTAAGGAGCAGTGTGATATCCGCTTGAATTTGAACAGCGTCGTTTACTTTTGAAATGCAGAAGATTTTCATATTTGAATAGCAGAAAACTGAACCATTGGAGAAAGGAGAATGGAATAGGCTTTTTTAGCACAATAAAAAATGAATGAAACGCTGGATGGTACATAATATTCTAGAAAATTTTTAGGTAAGTATAAATATCAGCATCCTCCAAGATATGCAAGTAGTTCTAAGATGGAATTTGAAGAGTTAATTTAGAGAGTGATTAAGTGATTTAAGTAAAATTTAAGGAAAAGTAAAACTGGATGAGAAAAGCGATTGGATTTCAAATTGTAAAATAAATTGTATTGTATTGTACTTAAATGAATAAGTTGTAGCATTTGTACCCACAAAAACATATTAGAGTAAGATACCTCCTCCAAATACCATATCTTTATTTTTATTCTTTTACAGTCCTAGAAAATAAAAGAAAGAAAATTACAATTCAACATCAATATATTTTTTACTCCTTGAGGGTTGTAAATGTGAAAAAAGTTTAAAGATTGATTAACTTTGTTATTTTTATATCGATGACGTTAATTTTGAAGCGTGATAATTTACTCGTATTCACATACGTGTGTGGCCATGACTCAAGTGGTAGTGTATTGACTTCCCAATCGGACGGTTCGGAGTTCAATACTAACCGTGACCGAAAAACGTCTTTTCAGAGAACTAAAATCTTGTGAGATTAATATTCTCCTAAATACAACATCAAGCCAATTTACACTAATAATTTAGTCTACCCATTTCTTTCACTCTCTATCCAATTTTCCTAAATACTTAACACGTGCTCGGGCACTTAAAGTGTATTCATACCCACTTGAGTGTTAAGTTCTTATAAAAAAAACAAACAAAAACAGACAGGGTCGCATTGATAGGGGTAATCACTTAAACATTGTTTTTGGAACGGTCGGTTCTACAAAGTTTTCTTTGTATATAGTTATATTAGTTCATTTATTGTTGAATTTAAAGGAAGATCGCTTTTTCAGTGATTTAATTGGAGGAGTATAAGAATTTTTTTTACTGCTATTGCGCTCTCTGGTGAATATTTCGTTACTTTTTTTAATTCACTTAAAGCATTAAAGCATTTCGATTCCCCGAAGTGGAAATGCTCAAGCAAATAGCATGTGAAAATATATCATATGAATCACTGTTTAACTTTTTTTTTTCTTGTCCCTATTATACCGTTAAGAAATTCAATCGACCCGAATAGCATGTTACCTATTTTTTGGAAAATGCGTTGATATAAGATCCTTTTCATAATCGTGATAGTGCTACCAAAAAGCTCTTTTCGCATATTTTCATCAGCTTTGTGAATCCTTGCGGCTATTTTGTATGAACTGCTCATTATAACTCTTATGCCAGACCTTTTTAAAAGCTTTTATTTGATTAAATATCTTGTAGTCAGCGTTAACTTGCACGGCTCAAAATTAAATATAAGGTGATCAACCAAGAAAGCTTATGACAATTCTTTTCACAAAGGAGCGATAAGCAAGATTTGGAGTTCGAAACCCGCGTAGATGTACTCACTTTACACAGTGTTAGTAAAACTGTTAGGCAATATACAACCTTCTTACTGATTGCAAAGCCACTTTCTCTCTGTTGGTGCTTCTTCGTAGTTTCTTTGGCAATTCATAGCAGTGAAAAAGTATATCATAATTTTTGTACAATGGATTCGAAGAGAACTATTTTATCCAAATGCAAAACAGCACAAACGGTAAAGTATTAAATTTATCGCGAAAATTAACGTGTACAACGAAATACTGTACGCACTGGAGCTTCAATGACCTTGCGCACCGGCTGCCTTATGACTCCGGTCTTATGGACATGAAGTGCTATGCAATGACACCGAAACTCCTGTTGCGGGAAAAAATACGAAATCGACTTTCCTTGTGCCCAAGACTATCTTCGGTCAGAATCTGAGCCAGGAAAGGAATACAGTTGGGTATTCACGGGCGGCTCCAAAACCAATAAAGGTTGTAGCCCTGGTGTCTTTCTGGAGGACGACAAAGTTAGATTTCACTTCACGTTAGGAAAACTCTATCTTCCAAGAAGTAATTTATGCAATCCTGATAGTAGCGAACTATATTGTGGAGAACCGGTGGAGAGGGTGAAGTTTTTGCATGTGCAGCGACAGCCTAGTTGAGCTTAGAGCTTTACTGAACCTGCTTACGACTTTCAAGGCAGTTTGTGAATGCAATAAATCAATCAAGGCAGTTGGAAGGCTAAATCCAGTAACCCTTGTCTGGGTCCCAGGTCACAATGAGATCACGGGAAATGAAATCGCCGATGAACTGTTCAGAGGAGAGTTTTTCTAGACCCGAACCTAAATTGGGTCCGCCTGCGTCCTCGGTTAAGGCTTTCATTGACAGTTGGGTCTCATACGAGCAGAACTGCAGATGGTGCAGCTCCGCTGGATGTAGGCAGATCAAATGAATGCTTCCTGATGTCTCTAGGAAGTCAGCGGCCTTTCTGCTGTCCCCCAGCAGGATAGACTGTAGGTTGCTTGCTGGCGTCATGACATGGCATAACACTTTTGCAGAACACTTAAATGTTCTGGGTGTAAGTGACACAACACCCTGCGATGCTTGCTGCAAAAGAGATGACGACACTGCGGAGCACTATGTCTGTGATTGTCCGGCTTACGCTTGCATCAGGTTGCAGGTAATTGGCGCTGACATGGTGGGTCCTGATACTATAGGCAACTTATCACTAAAGAGCTTACTCATCTTTCTTCACAAAACTGAAAGATTTCTTTAAAAGGAACTTTACAAGGAGTACAATGGACAAGTTCTTTGTCTGAGAACTCTGTTCCGACAGATAAAAACAAAAAAAACCTTTGGTTAACTTTGTTTTTAATTATATGTTTCGTTCGATTCTTGAGGATGTTAAAATTTAGAATAATGTCATTACCTATTATTTATTATTGTTTGTTGCGGAGTATCTTTTACCGGAATCAAGGATTTTATTTTCTATTATTTATACGAGGTGTGTAAGGTGACTTTTGAAATTTCGAGGGCAACGTACATTTGATTATCGATTCCTTTTTTGCTGTATTAGTACACATGTCCCGAACATATGTTAACAGTTTCAAGTATATAGCATACTTATTTTGTTTTTAACAGATATAAAGGTTAGACTTCTTTTGGTGTGCTCAGCGATTTTCAATTATCATAAAAAATGGAGCAAGGAACTTGGATCAAAATGGAATCAAGTGCTCTAAAATAGTTGAAATGTTGACAGTGGGGTACTGTGGATGTGTTCTAATCGTAAGTAAAAAAAAAATGTTTACAAGTGGTAAAAGCTCTTCCAAGATGGTCAATGACGAACCTCGCTCTGGACGCCCCAGCACATCAACAAAAGATGTTAACATCGAAGCTGTGAAAAAAATTGTTTTGAAAAATCGTCGATATACCATAAGAAAACTCGCTGAAGATGTTGAGACATCGGTCGGCTCGTGTCATGCAATTTTTTCGGCTCAGCTCAGTGTTCGCAATGGAAGCTACTAATAGGACCAACACCAAAAAAAGCCGATTTGGCTGATCAAATGTCAAAGTTTTGACCATTATTTTCTTCGATTACCGTGTCGTAGTGCATCAGGAATTTTAACCTCAAGCTCCTACGGTCAATAAGAACTATAACCTTTAATTTATGTCCGTTGGAGGAGCAATACGAAAAAAAAACGTCCAGAATTATGGAAAAACAATGCATCACGATAATGCACCTGCTCATTCAATTTTGTTGTGAGATTTTTTTGTCCAAAAACAACACGACAATCATATCTCAATTACCATATTCACCGGATTTAGCTCTATGCGATGTTCCCAAAACTGAAGAGATCTATGAAAGGCCGGAGATTTGTAGCAATTGAGGAAATAAAAACGGCATCGGTAAAAGATCTCAAGGCTAAACAAAAACTTATGAAAAAAGTTGAAAAGTGCTTCGAGGATTGGAAAAAGCTTTCGCACAAGTGTATTTTATCTGAGGGGTAATACTTTGAAGGGGACAAAATTAATGTTGTTGATAAATTTTTTTTAATAAAAATATAAAACCACCCTACTTTTTGAACATACCTCGTACTTTATTTTGCGGTATTTAAGCATTTATTATATTGTACTATCTGATTTTTTTATCTCAAAATAACCCTCTATTTGAAAACCAAGCATGAACAAACAAAATTCCAAAAAATTCTTGATTAAATAAGAAATAACCACAGATAAAATTTGACCGATAGTGAACCAAAATATAGAGAGCAGATAATTAGAATTGAAATGTTCTCCCAATACCTTCAGTTGATGATAAATGGCATTTAGATAAAAAAAAAAAAAAAAACAAAGTAAGTTATTTTACAAGGAGAGCTTATCCCAATTCATTCAGATCTGCCTAAGCTTAATAGCTTAAACACAATAGTGCTTCGGCTTCGCCTTGAAGTTTCGAGTTCAACTCTAGGAATTCAATGCTTTCTATCACAATGTCGCATAGAGCTACGGACTTACTGTTCATAATGAAGGATGCATTGAAACGTAGTGTGACTTCAAAGCGAAGCAAAAGTTGGGACAGTTTGAACTTTTACTTGCTTTTTAAGGTCAAGTCAGCTGTGAAAACAAGAGAAAATAAAGCTCAAGATTTTTTTGCTCAAGTTTGAGGAGTAGGAATAAATTCTCTCTTAAACCCAGCATCTCGCGAGAACACAAAAAATAATACAAAAAAAAAAAAAAAATACAAATTACAAAGCAGGAGGAAAACTTTTAGATTGTGAAAATCTATAAAAGGATAGTTAAATTCTTTTAAAAAGGATCACCACACGAACCAAGAAAAAAAAAGCGGAGAAAAATGAAACACGTCCTATTCACTTGGTTATAATTTTTAATGTGATTGGTTTATCCCCAAAAGATATGCAATATGCTGAGTCTTAATTACAATTAATTACTAATGTTTTACATTTACCCCTTTTACATATATTGTATTTTACATTATCATATATTTTATTTCATTATTTAATCAAATTGTAATCTCGAACAGATTGGTTATTATAACTATTTTATTGATGTAATATGTATTTAAGAGTTCTATTGTATTAGGCCAACAATTCGCTTCAATATGAGACTCATTTTTTCTTCCTTGTTCATTTCCAAGTCATCTGAGTTAATTTGCATAAAATCGTCGCAAATTATACAAATTTGAACATTTACGAATTTGACAGTTCTTTCAAATTTAATTGATTTGATGTTTTTTTCACAATTCCTACATAAAGAAAAATCTCGCGTAGAAATTTGGAAGAATTGCTTTCTCAAATGCGTTCTCTTTTACAAATTTTTTCTCGCGGGTACAGGTTTTAGTACAAATTTGTAAAAACTAGTACATCTGCTAGAATGAGAGCAAACGCGTGTGTGTAATGTGGGAAATTGCCATTGATGACAATTTACACGTATTTACAGACAGGGTCACACGGAGAGGGGCGATCAGTAGATATCCAATATTTTCCAATACATTTCTCAAAAATTTGCCATTTACGATGGCTGTTTGATGAGTACCCAGATTGGAAGATAGGTGGCGCTACTGAGCCAAAATGAGTGTAACATCATTTAGTATAACTTTAGCCCGCCTGTTAAAATTTGATGACAATTCGATGCTTAGTTTTGTTTTGACACCCATTTAAAAACATCGTGTTAGTGTTTTTTGCTACCATGGAAAAAGACCAGTATCGCTCCGTGATCCGATTCTTGTTTTTGAGTGGCAAAACCGACGAGGAAATCAAGTCGATGGTGTGTATGGGACCCATTCATCTTACCGTACAACCGTTTATCATTGGTTCGCAGAGTTTCGCTCTAGCCGCAATACTGTGTGTGATGAAAAAAAGACGGTTGCCACAGAGGAAAAACTAGATAAAATGGAAGTGAAAATTCGCAGGCTGGCTGCACGAAATTTTGAGCATGAGGAAGCTGTCCGCGCAATGGGTGATGTGTTGTCCCACCCCGAAGAACAAGCGAAATCATGAGGCCTCTTCAAAGACATACTTGACCCTATTTAATTTAAATCCGAAGGAGTTTCTGGGTCGTTTCATTACCGTTGATGAGACATGGATTCATTGGTACACACCAGAGACCAAAAAAAAATCGAAATAATGGGTTTTACCCGGTGAACGTGCTCCAAAGAAGGCGAACATCGTAAATTCGGCCGGAAAGGTGATGGCCACCGTTTTTTGGACACGCGAGGGAAAAACAATCACAGGAGCATACTACGTCGATTTATTGGGCCGATTAAACTCTGCTTGGTGCTCTTCCACCACGTTAACGCACCGGCTCACACCTCCGAAAAAGTGTATCGAGTTGAAAGGGGATTATATTGAAAAATAAATTGTCAAAAAAGTTGCGTTGTCATTTCTTTTCTGGGTATTCATCAAACAGCCCTCGTGTGTTAATTCATCTATGCCATATACATACGTACTGTGTAGGCTGTTTTCGTTCAGCCGATTTGATTTCGTTGAAATTCTCTACAATCCCATCCAATTTTTACATTGCAGCGTGATATTTGTGAAAAGTATAGCGTTGTGTTTACATCGAATTTTTCTTCTGGGAAATTTTCATATGCAACGAATTTCGAAATGTTGCGATAATAATGAATTGGCACAAAAGCATTGAAAATGTTAATAATGTATTTTTTTAACGATTCTCTAAAGAAATCAGGAATTAGCTTTGATAAGCATATCGTTTGCTACGTTCATGTAGGAAATTCAAGTCTCAGGACACCAGCTTCGCAGCGTCACGTTGTATAGGTAGATGGACTGCCAGAACGGTCGATAACTTCTGAAAAATGACAATCGTATAGCATAGTTTTTATTCGTGAAAATATAAGAGTCAAAATAATCCTTTTCTATTACTTCTTATGAAAAGTTAATACAATAATTTAACTATATGTATGTATTTTCCATTTATATTTTTAATAATCCAATTTTTTTTTCATATTTCCAATTTATTCGTGAATTTTAATTTACATTTTTTCGGAACATACTCGTAATCTCCTGATAAAAGCATTCATGGTGAAGCGAAAAATTTGCTTCAAAATTTTATTGAAGAATTAACAAAAATGTAAGTGAAAAAAATGTCGAGCGTCTTAATTCAGTAAAACTAATTCGTTTTAATTTTATAGAGCGATAAAAATGGGAAGATCAAGAAATACAATTTAGGATGTAAGAGCCTCGCACAGCATGCGAGAAAGCCGGTAAGTTTGTTTTATGCATAGAAAGTTTGCCATCTATATTATTTCATCTATGATGGAATCTGTTTGCTACAGATAATGTGTTTTTTTATTATTTATATTTGCCACTTATATGTATGCACTTTTCGACCTATCGTGAAATTAGTGATTAGAAATGTCAAAATCGGAATTCACCGCGTTATTTTTATATGGGAGTTTCACTCTTAAAACTTTTCGAATTTTGACATTGTTGACAATTCAGACGTATTCACGGACAAGTTCACACAGCTAGGGGCGATCAGTAGAAAACCGGTTTTGATTTTCCAATATCTGGAAAGTTTGCCATCTATGTAAGTTCCATAAATAAACAAAAACCCGATTTCTACGGATCGGCTCTGTGACCCTGTCTGTGAACACGTGTTAATTTTCAATTGCTCTCCCATTTTACATGTTATTCAAAAAAACATCCACATAACACACACGCGTGCAAATCGCACTTGTTCTAGCAACTTTACTTGTAAATTGCTCTCATTCTTGCAAATTCTGGCAGGTTGTAAAAAGTACAAAGTGTTGGTAACTCACTTACAGTGTGTCTTTGCAAAAGTTAAGGGTTTGAAAAAAGGATAGTAGAGTTTGCCATCTAAGTTAATTTATTTATAATAAATTGCTTATAGTGTGCCTGGGCGAAAGTTAAGGGTTTGCAAAAACATTAGTAGAATTTGCCTTCTAAGTTAGTTGATCTATGACCAAACCGTTTCGTGCAATAGTTTTAAAAATTTGAACTGATTAATTTTAAATGAAGAGATACTTTCAATTGAAACAAATTAAACACAACAAATTTTCAACAGGCAAAAAAGCTCCAGTCTTTAATAGTAGAACAACTCTAAACGATTTCAGAGATGTCATCTAACCAAAGCCGAAGCCGGAACGGTATTGTGTTTTAGGCATAAATGGTCTTCGTCTTGAACTTTAAGGCTTAAATAAGGAAAACACCTTCATTGAAACTTATTTTTCTGAGAAAAAAAAGAACAGTTAATAAAATTTTAGGAAATTTTCTTGATTGGGAATTTTAAAAATTTATTCCCTCTCCGCCGAATTTGAATCCAAAAAGTACACGAACGTCCCATAGAGAGGGACGATTTTTATTGAAGTAGGAAGACAAAGGGTTACTTCCATCGAAAATCCATTTCTAAATTGGATTTTCTTGTTTAGCACGTCGTTTTTTCCTATATAGTTCCATTTCTGGCATGCTTTTTCATTTTTGTTTTGATCGCTGATGTGCACGGAAATATTAAGAAGAGCAAAAAAGGTATGTTTTAGTCCAACTGCTCACATTTAAAAATTAAATATGGTCCGATTCAAATGTTTTAATCGACTTTTTTGTTCTCAGAAATTTTTGAAAAAAATCGGTCAAACGATAGCGTTACAGAAATAGACATATTAAAATTAAAATCGTTACCGTAGACAACTTTTTTTTTTTTGAAATTTAGAAATTCATATAAGTTAACTACCATTTGTTGTGTAATTCAGATTTTTTCTCTGTTCTAAGTTAATGTGTCCAGTCACACCCATATTTTATTTTTTTAAAGAATTAATCAATTCTCTGTTGTACCAAATAGACTTATGAAGCACAATATTTTTTTTACTCTGTTTGTTGCTATTACCAATATTTTAAATTCAATTTTGCAAAAGGTTTATATAAAGTTATAATTTCACAAATAAAAATAATCACTAATCCTTATTTATTACTTCTTACGAAAAATTAATACAACAATTGAATTATAATACATACATGTACTTTTTATTTAATCTAAAAATTTGTAATTTACTTTTTTTCGGAACATGCTCTTCTGGGAAAAGCATTATATGGGAGACGTCACTTCTCAAATTTTGACATTGTTGACAATTCTCACTTGTTCCCGAATATGTTCATACGGTTAGGGGCGATATAGAGAAAACCGGTTTTCATTTTCCCATATTTGGAAAGTTTGCCATCTATGTTTAGTTTATTTATGCCTTGGACACTGAGATTTGAGTAATGTCAGTTTGTTTAAATTTCGGGGTTTTTCATTTGCTGTTTTTTTTTTTGTTGTAGTTACGTTGTGTAATTACTTAAAAATAATTATGGCAAAAAAGATACTGTGTATTGCTACAACTAAGAAGAAACCAAGCGGTTAAATTATTCGTCTAAGAACTTTGCTCTCGGAAATTGCAATATATTTTACTCGGTATTTTTGTACACCATTTTTACGTGTCTTACGTTTGGCAAAAAGTCGAGTTGCGAAAAAACTACTGGTGAAGCTAATAAATTAATTTAACACTCTGACTCAGATGTTGTTTTTATAAACGAAAACTAAGGTATAGTTTCACTTCTATTTGTATTACTCCTTCGAAGCAGACTTATGAATACACAAAAAAATATATATATATATATATATATATACAATATATGAATTCTTAATTTTAATTTTGGCATTTTCAGTTTGCGCTTCTATTATTTTTTTTTTTTGTCGATTGTATCGGCTCTGTAGGAGCTGGAGAAATTAAATAAGTCAGAGACATCAAACATTTCCAGCTGTGTTCTCTAGTCTATTCAATCCGTAGTAAGTTGTATTCAGTATCGGACAGCGATACCGGTTCTCATTCTGGGTCGCTTTAAAAATATTACGGACTGGAACGTTGTGTTGTAATAGCATTGTCGAATTATCTTGATTGTGCGCTTTACATGGTATTTTTTCTTCTGAGAAGCCAGGGTTGCCGCGTTGTGTGTCTCTTATTGTACATGTAAAAAATCCATTCATCATTGACTTGGGGTTTCGGTTCAGTCAGATGAAGCTCAAAACAGAAAGGTTATTGATAAGTTTGGTTATCAATGAAATTACTCTGACTAGTTCTTATACAATATTGTACTACATGATGTTCTTTTTTCAATATGCTTACATATGTATATGCTGTTAATACTCCCTTATCGACTTACTTCACTTGCATTTCTCTTACAATTTTCGATTTTGGAATTGCTTTTAGAGCAAAATCCATGTTACCCAGAGGTTCAAAAACATTGACAATTCTATACTCGAAGTAGATATCAGAAATATTAAAAGGAAAGAATTTATATGTCTTCACTTAGTAAATACATTTACTTTTTTAATATGAAAGGCATGTTCTGCTAAAAATATAAATATGAGCTCTTAAGCAAAACCTGGATTTTCACGTATATTCCTGTATTAATGCAACGACGCGTTTAAGCCTATAAACATTCCGCAGATTTTTCCATTTAGCGCAATTTTCATCTTGTCGCCTCCAGTCATGCTCACGAAGTTGTCTGAATCCTATTCCCAATTGAGCGTGTCACCTATTCGAAAATTCTCCTGGTCGGAATGGTGTTTCTTCTGACAATTTATTTTCTCTTATTTTCGTTTATAAAATTGGGACCAATAATCATTCGAAGAATATTTTGATGATGTCGTTGCCACCTTTATGGAGCAGCGATTATTCTCCATCTACAGTGTTATCATGCGTAGTCGCAATTGGCAGCGTTTGACATGTCTTCTTCAAATTCTGTCTTATACGTCTTACTTTATTCCAAATATATTTTACAGTTGATTAATAAGGTTTTTTCCATACGAAGGTTTATATGCTTCAAAGTTTGTTTTCGAATGTTTGGGGTCTTTGATTCGATTTTTTCTTAATTTTTTTTTACCAAAATGCGAATTCTTAGTAAACTATTTCGTTTAGTATAATAAGCCATTAAATCATTCAAATTATGGTATACTTTCACAGTACATACATAAGATTAGAGGTAATGGTTGCTTAACGTTGGGGTTACCTAGCATAATTATTTTTCTCTGGAAACAGTATCACAAGCTGCAAATTAGCAAATTTCGAATTATAAACTTTTATCTGTTTATTTCTTTTTATGTAGATAAGTCCATGAAATATAATAGATTTGTATCAAATACTGTGTTACTGACATTATTAGATTTTTGTAGAAAACGTAGAAATCCATTGACGCGTTCCGCATACCACAACAGTTTCCTGAGTGATAGTACTGCATCCAGTATTGCTTACGGAAATGAGACAAACGTGCATTAGTATTTTTAATTTTTCACTAAACGTCAATTAAAATGCATTCTATTGCACCCATTACCCTGAGTTCGCGCCAAGATTAGAAGTAAAAATACGTTATGGCAACACCTGGTATGCAGTAAGCACGTGTGTTTGCTTGTATAGAAGTTAAGTTTAATACAGAGATAAAACGTCTGTTTTAATCATAAGCGATAAGGAGAATAGAGATGTGGATATGCGTTGAAACATAACCGCTGTAATGTCTGTTCATATATCCCTACTGTTGCTATACAAGCGCAGAACGTTAAAAGAGTGTGGGAAGGTAACCGCAATTAATTGAAATTAGGCCCAGAGTAAAATTAAGATTAAGGCTAAGATTACATTTTATTTTTAACAACCAGAGTTGTTTATAAATAATTACACATTTATTCATAGTTCTGCTTGCTTACTATGCTAATTTAAGGTTCACCATGGGCTAGTGTGTAGAGCAATGACGCAAGTGGACTTATGTTACGTGCATAACTCCCTGCAAACAGTAACTGGAGCAATTCTCGTAAAATTGTCTCTTGTTTGCATTGTTGCATTTCCCCTACATGGTGTGTATTTCATATTCCTTATTATCTACTAAAATGCAACTATTTGGTTTGTTTCGTGATATTATTTTATATGGTCCATTAAATAATTTGTCAATTTTTTTCTGATTTTGAACTTTTAAGTACACATAATCACCTATCTTAAAGTTTGACTTGTTTATCTTTTTTTGTGCATTGCTCCTTCTATGCTTTTCTTTTGCTTGTTGATGCGCATATTTTAATTTACATATCAGTTAATTTAGGTAGTTATCTAATTAGTATAATTTTTCTTGATTAGTTACAATTTCACATGGTAATGAGCTTAATTTAAAAAAAAAAAACTAGTTCAAATGAAGTAGGGTACACAAAGGCAGAAAAAAATATAGAAAAATCAATTTAAATTAAATACCAGAACTTAAAAATATGCGATTCTAAAGCAGCGTAATCAAGGCTTAAGAGCCACATTTTTAGATGTTTTAAAAATGTTTCAGGTGATGTTTAATGATTTAATTGATTGAGGAAAAAAATTAAATAATCTAAAGGATATAACCGAATAGAAATTCCGATAAGCAGTTGTACGAAAATTAGGAACAGATAACAAAATTGAGAGATTATCACGCATATTATAACACGAAATTAAACGAGAATTGCGACCGCCAGATTTCATAAAAAAACAATTTTAAGACTTTAGAACAATATAAATAATGCACAGGAACTTGTGCCGCACACAAGTGCAACATATGCTTCAAATATAAACCAAAACCGATGGGGCAGTTGATGGGTAACTTACGGGCTCCTCGTGTAAAGATGTCGAGACCTTTTATACACACAGGAAGAAAAGCGAAAATACTGAAATGTTACGATGCAATGTTTGTGTGCATGGCCACCAAAGCAGTTCACATAGAAGCAGTAAGTGACCTCACAACACAAGCTTCCCTAGCTGTCTTTTGAAGATTTGCAGAAAGAAGATATCTATATTCAGTTACGTATAGTGACTGCGGCACAAGTTTCGTGGGAGCAAACAGCGAGCTCCAGAAACTTCTTAAGGAAGCTTAAGAAGTGTGCAGAGATACTTGGTAACGAAGGAACTATGTGATACTTTAATCCACCTGCTTCCCCCCATTTCGGAGGATTGTGGGAAGCTGGCGTATAATCGATCAAAAACCATTTAAAAAGAGTTGCTGGTACCGCAATACTTACCTATGAGGAACTCAGCACGCTTTTGGCACACATAGAATCGTGTCTTAACCCGAGGAGTCTTTGTCCGGTATCAATGACCTGCAAGCACTGACATTGTTGACGATTTAACATCTTTAAATTCAATTTATATAGGGTGATTCTTCATGAGGTTTGATATATAATGTAAAATAAAACACATAGATTTGAAAGTGAACTTAAAATTTTCATTATCGGTTAAAAGAAAAATGGCATGGCATTTACTTTTTAAAAATGATATCATGTAAATATTGGCCACGACTACGTCCAAGGCAGTCCATTTGTAAGGTCCAATTGTGGGCGACTCGTTCAAGCATAGCGACTGGTATTTTGCGGATAACACGAGTAATGTTAGTTTCCAAAGCGTCAATCGTAACTGGCTTATTCCTGAAGACCTGAGACTTTACATATCTCCAGAGAAAGTAGTCCAAAGGTGTGATATCGCAAGATTTGGACGGCCAATTTACCGTAGCAAAAAGTGATATTAAGTGTTCACCAAAATGATTTCTCAACAAGTCCATTGTTTCACGCGCTGTATGGCTCGTAGCGCCGTCTTGTTGAAACCAGAGCTCAACGAGACCAAGTGCTTAAATTTCAGGAAGTACATAATCCGTTAACATGGCGCGATAACAGTTACCATTGTCGATAACATTCTGATTTGCCTCATTTTTGAAGAAATATGGACCATTGATTCCACCAGCCCATAAACCACACCATACCGTTGTTTTTAATGGCAATTTTGTTTATTAACGTATCTATTGAGACAGAAATTTGCTTCATCACTGAACAATATTTCACGATAAAACACCGGATTTTCATTGAGTTTTTCCAGAGCACATTCACTGAAAATGTGACGCAAATTCAAGTCGCCTGGCTTCAATTCTTGCACAAGTTGAATTTTGTACGCTTTTAGGCTGAGATCCTCAAGCAAAATACGCCAAACCAAGCTGCTGAGAACGACGACGAATCGATTCGTTACGGTCTTCGCCTACACTGTCAGCTACAGCTGCTATAGTCTCTTCACTACGTGCTGGATGTGGTCTAACCGGTCGAGTATCATCCACTAATGTAAACTGGGATTCAAATTTGCGAATGGTATTGGCAATAGTGGTTTCAGTAGGTCGATTATGCACACTATAAACCTTTCTCACATAACGCTGATTTTCGTAATACAGCTGAACAATTTGGAGACGCTGTTGTGGTGTGAGTCTTTCCGTAATGACTTGCCAAACGAAACTGAACAAAAATGATAAAGCAGTTTGATAGGAGTCCTGCGTGATCTGTCAAAAAAGCCTATTGAAAATCAAACCTCACGATGAATCCCCCTATATAATTAATATAGTATATAGTTCAAAGGTATTAGTGTTCCCACAGTGTCTATTGAAATGATTTTATTAAACGGGGTGCTTGGCGTATATGTTATCACAGAAATTCTCTGGTGTACTATATCTTGTTATTTTGACTTTATTTCAAAGCAGTTATTAATGTATGCTTCTACCATTCTGTTCATGCTTTTTTTTTCATGTAATTAATTTTTTTAATAGCACAATGTCATTCTAGTCTAGAGTCTGTAGTCTGTACTTTTCTTTTTCATTTGTAACCCGAAGAAGTAACGGAAGTTCATATAATAATATATCTAGACATTAACCAATGTCTTCTTTTTTCTTGCAACTTATTAAATATTTTTTTGAATTCGTTCACTTTCACGTTTTTAAATATTAAACTACAATATGGTATTTCTCGCTAGCAGTAGTTTATTCACACTTGCATTGCTCATTATGAATATTAGCTTCCTTAAAATCAATTTTAACTCCTTTAGAGAATTATCGCTGAATTCCACATTGACAGTGTTTGCTGCTTATGACTTATGACTACATTTCTTTGTGCCTCTTTTTTATGCTTTTTATTTCTTTAAAATCAATTTTCTTCATCCGTCTTACGTCAGATAATGACGTGCAGATCCATGTGTGAAGATGAACAGTCCCCACGTTTGAGTATAAACTTTTTGCACAGTGTTTATTTATGCTTGGTATTTTATCATTTTTCTTATTGCTGTGGTAACAACACCAGCATTACGTTTTGGCATCATTTCCTTCAACTTATCTGAATCTATGTATTTTTATTCTCGAAAGTACATCTACGTTCGTGTTCATTTTTCGTTATTTGAATATAATGTCAACATCGTAGTCCATTAAGTCTACACGTATTCCGGTTAGTTTTGAAGGTTTCCTATGGCTGAACAAGCTACTATTGGTCTGTGGTCAAAATAAACTGTAAATTTCTTACGGAACAAATAAGGTCTAAAGTAGTTTATATCCCAATGGATCGCTTTCAACTCTTTCTCTATTATCGGTATATTTAATTCATGTTTGTTTGGAAAATTGCTTACGTAATCTATAGGGCTGTCTGGCCTGTGACAATTTTGCTAGCAAAGCAAATTTTGAGGCGTCAGTAGTTAATATAAAGGGTTTCGAATCTAGATATAGGAATAACCTCCTATAGTAGTCACAAAGCTCTACAAATCCTTGTACCTTATCAGCATTTTTTAGTATAGGGTAAGATTAAATCATTTTATATTTTGACGGACCAGTGCATATCCCTTTTGGAATAATCAGATGACAGTACTTCTGGTTTTAAGAAGTTACATTTACTTGGATTCAATTTTAGATTGTACTGTCGTAATCTGATCAAAACTTTAATTAAATTATTGTTATACTCTCTCAAATTATGACCAAATACTACTGTAAATTCTACTACTTAGAATTTCTTTTATATGTTTCATTTAATCGATTAAATTCAGCCTCACATTAGGTAGTAAAAAGGCTTGGTTCGATGGAATAACAAAACTGTAAGTAACTTTATTTCAACTTAATTTCTTCATCCGGTGTTGTTGTCCAATTGATCTCAAAACGGTTACTCGGAATGCTTTTCAGATCTTTCCATTCGATGTTGGCAGAGTTCTTAGTTGGATGACTGGCTATATGGACTAACAGATGGTTCTATTAAATCATTTTTTAATAATTCTGAAACATCTGACGGGGTTGTTATCCGTCGTTGTGATATGTTGTTCATTGAAGTTGTTAATCGTCAGTGTTTCTTCACAAATGCTTAGAACTGATTTTATAGCTTTTTCATCTAAACTATCGATTTTTATTTTGTTCTTCACATGCATGAATCTATTGACGTTTTCACACTTGTTGTGTTGCTTAAAGGTTCTATGCCAATCATGGTATCCTCTATAATTTCTTTAACACCTCGTGTATTCATGAGTTTAATGTGTTTGATGCCTTTTGGTGGCAATATTATAGAGTTAGCTGCAAATACCATATACCTTTTTTTATTTCATTACCAGTGATGATACTGTCCTGATTCAATTGAAGCTCTATCTTTTGAATTATTTCTGTTGTCCGTGACATAGTAATTTTGTTAAGACTTTTCATTTTCATGTTCATCGGTAATACCATTTGTTCCTCTTCTAGATTAATCTCAAGAACATGTCCTTCATAGTGTATTATACAGTTGAATACTATAAAAAGTTACGCTCTTGTATTCTCTTGTATTGTATGTCTTATTACCTTATCTCCTACCATAAATTCTAACTAAGGCATATGGTATCTTTCAATAATATTGTTTTATCAGTTATGTCGTTTATCTGTCAAACTGCATTTTATTTATTTCTTGCACCAAATTAATTTAGATACGGAAATATCACCACCAAAAATGTGAATACTCCAACTACATTTCTGATTTTTAATTTGACAAAATTTGTGAGATCATTTCTTTCATTTATGTTTGGCGTCTTTTCCTTCCCTGGTATGATCTAGCTAATTCATTAGGTGTTGTGGATGTATTTTTTACTGGATTCTATACTTTTGTTAATGTTTTACTTAAGTCTTCTAGTTTTCTTAGCTTGGTTTCTGTTAACAAGATATTGCTTATTTTGTCAGCTAACTTTGTTGCAATTACATATTCAATCAGTTTAGTTTTCTCTTCTTAATAAAATTTGATTAAACCTAGAAAATTTAATAGAGTTTCTTGGTCGCCAGACAATTCTGATATAAGTTTTCCTGCTGTATGTAAGTAAGTCGAATTTTGCCATATTTATGCTTTTCTGGTTTTCTTTTGGTTTCAGTACACGCTACTGATAAACTATAACCTGAAATTGTTCTACTGTTTCTTCTAATTCTTCTGCGTTATTTTCTGTTAATAGACTATTCTCTAGTTTTTTATTCTTTATGTATTCACTAGTGTACTTTCTTTTGGTTTTTTTTTTTTTTAAGGTTTTCAAAATTTTTAGTAATGATTTAGTTTGGTCTATATTATTATTGTTATTATTTTAACATTGTAAAATTGTCATATATGATTGAATTGGTGTAAATTATTTCATAGAAAATCTATTCAAAGTTTTTTTTTTTTTTTTTGATATACATTGGTTTTTATTTAAACATGATTTCTTCTATTTCTAAGTATTTGCTTTCTTACATATTTCTTATAGTAACTGTTTATTTTAAGTATTAATAAAGTTGATAAAACGATAACTACTTTAAGAAGCAAATTGTTATTTCCTATAACTATGGTCCTACTGCTCGCTGCTATATTGTTGTTAATCACCTCCTATTTGGTGTTGGCAGAACCCATTATTCTCGTAGAGCTCTCAGCTTGTTTTTCAACTGCTTCTTTAACTTTAGATCGGTCGTTACATATATTATTCTATGAAGCTCTGCACGTTGCTGGCGCAGCTTCACTTCTTTACCACTTTTTTCTTTTTCTCTTGTCCTTGCCTCCTTTTCTGCCCTTTTTTATAGACTTCTATAGTTAATGGTTTAGGCACAGCTTTCTTTGACATTGGTACGTATAATTTGTCATGTACTCCTCTTCTATGTGTTCTCTAGCGTATTCCAGTGGGCCGTTCAGGCTGGCAAACCACTTGTCAATCTTCTTTTTTGAATACTATACTATATTTCCATCGCCAAACCCAAATAATAATAATAACAAAATAATTACACATTCGTTCATAGTTCTACATATTTGCTTACTATGCTAATTTTAGGTTCACCACTGATTTAATGTTTGGAGAAATGACGCAAGTGAACTTATGTTACATGACTGCTTTACAATTCTAGATTGCATTGTTACACTTCACCACATTTTCTGAAAGAATTAAACCAAACTCTGATGAAACCAAAGAAGTCGATGAAAAGTTGTCTGGTTCAAAAAGTTGTAATAAAATGAAGACAGAAAATCGGTAAGCAATCCCCAATTGGGGCAAGCAAGAACTGGTCTACGCAAGCTTGCTATAATATTGTTATCAAAGAATATTACCAACACAAACTTTCATGACAATAGAATTATAATCAAACGATTTGAAGAATCGTGGTGAATGCCTTAAAGTATAGTAAGTAAAAGATGACAAACTTTTCGCCCGCGCTGTGTGCAAACATCAACAACTTGCAGTGGACCATCTAAGATCTGATAGTCAACTGAGTTCGATTCAATAGTAATGGTTATAATGCCATTGAAGACATATATTGTTTGTTTGTGTTTGTCTTGGAGCCAGGGCGAAATGTAAAAACTAATGTTGCCATGTTTTAAAGTTTCTTTTTTAATAAAGTGGCTTCTAACAATCTAAAAAGAGGTCCCCTTAGAAGATCCTCAACTTATTCAAGGATGTTTACATGCATCTTTTTTGTTCTTTTACCGATTCTGTATCACAATATAATCGTATAGGTGTAGTGGCGATCTGTACTGACAGGTCAGTTCATCTAAGAAATATTTGTTATTTTCGTTTAATTATTACGAGTTAAAAAACATACATTGGTCTATGAAACAGTTCCTTTGATTCGTTATTAACTGAAACATACATAAATTATGTTACTATACTTTAAGTGGCGCTACAGTTTACTACCAACCTTAATACCAACAAGTCTCAATTCAGCGCAATTTCGCTCTCATTATACGCACACTAAGTTAGCAGAAGCCATTTTCCACTTGCGCGCAGAATTTAAAGCGAGGGCTTAATCGCTTCTATCCTATCAGAATTGGTTCGAAGACATTCCGGATCTAAGCGGTATTGTTCTTTAGCTTAACATGTTCTATTTCTCGGAGTTGATGAATTTTTGTGACCAGTTTAATGTCGCTGTATAGCCCCTACAGTTCGTTGTTATATCTTCTTCAAATTTTGTTTACACAGACGGGTTTAAAAACTTTTGCATCAAGGGCTTTAGACAAGATCCACGCTTTCGTTCCGATAAAGGTCTTATGTAGTTCGTTTGTGAGGGGGATTTATTCCTCAGTGCTCTTCTTCGTTCAAAGGAACAGCGATTGACAAGACTGATTATTACTTCGGTTGATGCTTTCGGTGGTGGTGTCATTTATGAAATTACAACAAAGCCCAGTTAGGAAATGTGCTACCACCTGAAAGTTATAGATTGCCATTGTGGCGTGCTGTCCGAGCCGTTGGCGTTGGGTTTCCTTTTTTTGTCCCAGGAAAATTTTCAAGTTTAAATTGCATTTGCTCGTAAACTAACAGGGTAATGTGAGTGAAGGGGGATCGTTAAATGATTTCATTGGTTTCTGTGCGTCCCGCGTTTTGTACTCACTTCAATATTCGACGAGTATGTGATGGAACGATACGTAACTTATCTGGGTTCCAAAGTTTAGTTAAGAAGAGGCAATGGTTAACGAAAATCCTCCGAAACCATCAACATCAGTAGCGGCGACATCCATCTTCGTAACTTCTGGTTCTTCTGCCATAACGAATTCAGTGACAGCACGCTGTCAATGTCATCAGTGTTGCTAGGAGATCATGATTCTTCTGTTTAATGCTGAATCTTTGTTAGTTCGCTGAATGTTATTCAAAAGATACTTGAAAAATGTGGTAGAGGATGGATTCTTCTTTGACAAATCAAAACGTGCGTTTGCCAGATAACGTTTAAGAGCGATAAAAATCCTCCAAAATCTTGTTTCAGTGCTCAATTCTGACTGATAAACTAAATTTTTATATTTTACGTTTTCGCTACTATATTTATATTTATACAGACTCACAAATTATGTATTATTTTAATTCTAGAATATGGCGAAGTGGAACAAATCTGAAACACTTTTACTATTGACATTATATGAGCAACATCCTTTTTTATACAAAGCCAACGATCCCAACTTTTATAATAAAAGCTTGAGGAGGCAAAAACTTGACGACATATGCGAGGAATTACAAAAAGTTAAGAAAGAAGTTACTGTTGACGATATTAAGATTAAAATCAAAACTCTTCGGACACAGCTTCGAAAGGAAACTAGATTGATACGCAACTCGAAAAAAACGGCGAAAACGCCAGCAGAAGTGTATGTCCCTGTTTTATGGTCTTTCCGGCATATTAGATTTTTAGATGATGGTTTAGAAGACGAATCTTCCGATGAAGCAATATCAGAATCAAATGAAGTATCGACAGTACCTGAGGTAAGAAATTGGTTAAATCCTTACTTTGCATATAATAGAAAAAAATTTCAGTATCTCGAATATGAACTAGACTATGATCAAGAAGCATTGCCGCAAAGTCCTGAAGAAATATTGGAGGTGAATTAATTTTATATAGGGTGATTTGTAATATGACCTATTCCTTGAAAGTGCTTATTTACAATATTTTTAGCTATGACAACCAGGGGTCGAAATTCAGTAGATTGATTATTTGATGAATGATGATAATGGTTATCCTGAAGAAGACTTGACAGAAAAAATTTTAGCAGCTGCCGAAAAAATGAAAGAAGTTATGTCTACGCGAGTAAAAATCACTAATATACGCAAAAGGCTTCATGCTTGCAATTCGATAGCCAATGAGGCTATCTTAATGCATGTACTTTTTTTACAATTGCCACCTTAAGGTCGGAAGACGGTGTTTTTTCGAAAAAACCTTAAAACTAAAAACATCGTAAATAAGCTTTAGAATAACCCCTTTCAAGGAATAGGTCGAATTACAAGTCATCCTGTATTTTCAAAAGCCAACACTAACTTTTTTACATAATTGATAGATACCAGCTAAAAGAAAACACATTGATAATTTTAAGGAAGAAGCAACAAAGGCTTTTGAATATGCAAAATCATTTGCGGAAGAAATTTTGCAAAATAGAGCTAAACGAAAACCTGAAACAAAAGAAGAGACGTTTGCAAAATATTTGTGTGATCAACTGAAACTTATTCAATTAGAAGACATTTACGAAGAAACGACCTGGAAAATTCTTCAAATAGTACGCGATGGTGTCAAAAAAGATAAATTTGAGCGAAAAGATATGGAAGATATTTCTTAATTCAAATAAATAATAAAAAAAGTAAACTTAAGTAAAAAAAAATTAATTAGTTATAATTGTGTATATAGTATAATACAATACATTACAAATTGGATGAATGGTTTTTTTTTTACCGAATCGTCTTTTTGCTCATATGTGGAATATATCGAATTAGTTTTTTTTTTTTTTTTTTTTTATTCATAGAGTATATTAAGTAAATTAAACCGAATAAGAAACTTCTCAGACTATACAGAGATAAACATGAATACGCGTATCGAATGTTATCGTTTGTGTTGTATTTTGAGATAAATACAGTGGCGGAAAAAATAATAAGCGTGAGTGAATCGTCAGCTTAAAATGTCATTAGCATCGAAGTTACTTTAAGCGATTTTAACATATGTTAGCACTTTTTATACAGGTAAAAAAAAAAAAAAAAAAAAGCGCATTCGTTTTGTGCATATTTCAAGAATAACTTCTTAAAATGAAACGAATTTTTACAGTAATTAGTTTTTTGTAATTATTTTTTTATTATATGATTCTTTAGTTTCTATGTGTACAGTAGGTCATGTGGATAGTAGGTCAGTAAATTTAGAGGTCATTTAAAAGCAGACATTGCAGATTAATTTTTTTATTTTAGCTGGATTCGCCTTTGAAAAACTCCAGTTCTTTTTTGTTCTGTCTCAAGGTTATATTTTTTTCTGACAGAAGAACAGTTAATGATGGTATGAGTGTGAACGAGTTGTCACAGGTTAGGCTCCTGTTTAATCCGTGAATAGGTTGAGCCAAGGTGCGAAGATAATAATCTGCGACAGGTTGGATGCTAAGCGTTGATTTTTTATATACTTCACCATTGATCATGTAAGTCGTTTTAGCATCAGAAAGTAATACTATGTTTAGAGCGTATTTGTCGGCCTCATTTTAAATGACGTACGAAATGGACAACGCCTGCGAAACCCCAGCAGTTGTTTATCCATAGTACAGCAATCGATCGGAGCACATAGTTCTTAAGACTTGAATTGCATGATCAAACAGTTTTCCACTGGTGCAAGATAGTCATCTTTGCGGCTATCCTCATGCATTTGTATCGTCAAATCGTAAGCAATCTGTTAGGGACTTCCCTTTATCAAACAATTTCTTTGTTACAGCATTCATGTTCAGTATTAAGCGCTGGATGGTACATATTGTTCTCGAAAGATGTTAGGTTTGTATAAATATCAGCACCCCCAAGTATGCAAATCAGTTCCAAAGTGGAAATTGAAATGTGAATTACGAGTAGTGACAAAGTGGTTTAAGTACTATAAGAGATAAAGAAAAGTAGAAGGGGTTGAGAAAGGCGATTGAATTGTAAATTGTAACTGTATTGAATAAAGTGATTGTATTAAGAGGAACAAGTCGATGCAATACGTTCAATTGCCGTTGTATCAAAAAACAGTGACCAAGCCTCTATTACTCTACAAATATTTTTCGCGAGTCCCTTATAACCTGGTGTATGCAATATTGTGTTTCGTATTGGAATCCGTGACGAATGTGGTTGTTTTCCGCTCCATTTGTACTTACTTCTACCATATATGGTAATTTGTCGGCGCTTTAAATGCTTTCAGTAATTCTGTCGCAAGGTCGATAACGGTAAGTCTAATTTGGAAAGTTTCATGAAATTCTTGGATAATTTGAACTAATTCGTTATCAGATATATCACTTAATAAAAAAAAAAATAATTATAATAGAATATTTGAAAGAATAAACATTAAAAACAATTTTTTAAATATTACCGAGTTTACTACTCAATTGTATTGTAATCACTTACAGGTACGGCAGCCAATTGACAATCAGCATAAAATGGTGGATACGAACTGATAAGAGAATACATAGAAAAAATAACGAACCTGTGCTTTGCGCATTATCAAAACCTTCGAATTCATTCCAGAGGTTGAGAGAAGTGCGAACATAAAGATCTAGATTGCGTGGGCTAACAGTATCCTAAAAGGCTCCTAAAACTCCTCCAATCGCCAGAGATCGTTAGAGGAAACCGTGACGGTTCTCAAGAGGCCCAAAACTAATAACGCCAAAATCCCTGAGCCTTTCAACAGCCTATCTCTTATTGGCCTATCTCTTTTGACCATCAGGACCTCCTATCACAAGCGACGCTGGCTGGCACCAAGGCCACGTCAAGCTTATCGCATGTGGCAATTAAAGATCTCTCGATCCTTACAGCAAAGCCATAGATGGATTAGAAACTAAGTGGCCTTTTTTTCTTTTCTTTATAATAGGCGCGCGCATAAGGGATTTTGTGTACCCTTGAGATGCTTGTACATAGCGCGATCGGAAGGAAGTTAGAGAGGAAAAAGGAGAGATACCAATGTTCGCTGGTTTTGAATGTTTGCAAGTTACTGTGGCTAGGGCATTCCATAAGGGAGTTGTACGGCTTAGAAAAGAATCACGATATATTTGGATTAGAAGTGGGAGACAAGATATATTGATAAAACTTAAAAAGAGTGTCGAGACAAAACGGATCCCTGGGGCACACCACCATTTATTTTGTGAACAACAGACTTGAAACCATCCAATCCAACTTGAACTGAAAGTTTCGAAAAGTAATTTCTAATCCATTAAAGAAGAGAGTCATCGATCCCAATAGCACGCATTTTCGACAAAGAGCCTGATGCCAAACTCTGTCAAGATCTTTAAGAACTCTTGCTACAACACGAGTGCGAAAATGGATTGGGCCCATTCAAGATTCGACGCGCTCAAGTGTAGGCGGAAATAAAGCACAATCTGAGAGTGTTGAGCTGGCTGCAAAGAATGCAGCAAGAAGATTGGTTTTCTTCAAGCAACTGACATTCGATTGTGAATGAGCGTTGGGATGAAGGATGAGGCATAACCACCGAAAACTTTTACTATCTTTGGGACATTGCAGTATTTTTTGGTCGTATTGGACCATGCTGCTCTCAGCCAACCTGCACTGCAGAATTATCGGAAAACTGATTTTTCAAAATACAGAGGAATACTGCCACTATCTTCTTAACACTCAAGTGTCCCGCGTGACACCAACGAGCTTGACATGAGGGTAAAGCCACCCAGGCTCTCAGCTAGTCTATGGCTGCTTCCTGTATTCATATTCAACCTAGAGGCAAGAAAACGCCGCACTGGTGGAAATCAGTACTGGGACCTCTAAGAATCTTTTATAGAAAACTTTTTAATATAGCAAAAAGCACAACAAAAGTAACTGACTGGAACTCATACAAAGAATCCCACAAAATATTTAAAAAAGAACTGAGGAAGGCAAAGCGACAATTATTCATTCTGTAACAAAATTACAGAATCCTCTAAAGTATACAAATGCTATGATGCCTAGCTTTGGACAACCTTAAGAATATAAGACGTTAACAGTCTCCTATGCTTCATCATAAGCTCAGATTGGTTCTAAGAGTAGAAGAATCACAGATCCACATGGTATCACAGTGGGCTAATAGGCCTAAGTGGGTTGGTATTTCCTTCATCCACTCTTACCTTATCTAACCTAAAACAGGGTGATACAGCATTCTGGGTAGAGTTCTCGGGCTAAGCACGGCGCGGAGGTATGTGTCACGACTCACGCAAAAAATATGCCCAAATACTGGAAAACGTCATAGCGTCTTATGCTGAAGATGAAATGCCATTGCTTTGGAAGTTCCAACAAGATAACGACTCCGAAAACACCTCAACAAAAATCAAAGCCTGGTTACTGTGTATTGCACAGTAATGTTTATATAGTTTATACAATGATTAATACTTATCTGTGGTCACTGATCCTGCCGAAATCGAAGTTCGACTTCGAGCATGCACCAGAGAACATTTTGCAAACGACCGTATACACACAACTTATGCGTTTGTTGTTGCACAAATCGTAAGTAGCTGAATGAGGGTGCGATTTATCGTGTGCAAATTGGTCGTCTGATAACTTTATGTGCAGTGACTCACAGACACAAAACTACTTTAACATTTTTAATTTAATTAAACAACAAACCAAAAACAATATACTAACATATATTAGTGTTGAAAAATGTTTGTGTTGGTATAAATGATAAAACTTATTACTTTTCTCTTTATTCAATCCAATTAGAATTCACAATTTAATCGCTCATCTTCACTTTTTTACTTTTATTTATCTTTACTTAAACTACTTAATCGCTGCCTTTAAACTCAACTGATGAACTGATTTGCATACCTTGGGGATGTTGATGATGTTGAATCTGCGCCATCCAGCATTCCATATATTTTCCAATTTGCTAGAAAATTCGATTGTACTCCACTAAATAATCTTTGATGCTTCTGCTATCGAAATCTTCTGCTATGGAAACATAGATGACACTGCACACATTCAAATGGATATCACACTGCTCCCTTCTTAGAGTTGTTCGACCCGAACAACTTAGTCTTTCAACATCCCGTTGAAATGACACATTCTATCCAAATGGACCACTTTAAATTTTCCTCGATCCCCACGCTGGATACAGTAAAAACCGTCATTAATTCGGGTTATCACCTTGTATGGTCCTTGTATGGTACTTCCCAACACTGTTGCATTTTTGGCGATTTTTCTTTCTTTCCATTGTGTCCAATATGTTTTCAGAGTTTGGTCCCGGTCCGATATCTCCTACCAGCTTGGTCTTTCCTCGTGTTCCTTTCATGCCAATATTGGTTCGATGCCCATATCTGCCTGTTGGGAAGAACGAACCCTCTATCGGATCGGACCTGATCGGACACTTCGCTTATTTACGGTTGAAGTGTTCGCATTTATCTCCACACGGTCGACCAGATAGAGCATTATCATTTGAGTGGGGTTTTCCCTTGCGGGGTTGCACTTCAAAGTTGCAACTTCTCGATCCAACTGGCAACTTGGCCTTCTGGGTTCTTAAATTGAAGTAGCCCTTTCAGAGCTGCTTGGTCTGTCTGAAGAATGAACTTTTGTCCATAGAGGTACTTATGGAAATACTTTGTAGCCAGAATTAAGGCCAGAAGCTGGCGCCGCTGTAATATGCGACCACTTTCTCTTGACCATCATGAACTTCGGTGATCACGGCTCCGACCCCAACATTGTTAGCGTCTGTGTCAATGATGAACATTTTTCCGGGTTTGGGGTATCTCAAGATGAGGGCATTCCACAGCTGCCGCTTGAGCTCTAACAATCTGCAGATCACCTGAACTGTCGGCCTTTTTTAGATAGTTGATCCTTTACGAACCTCCTATAGTACGTGGTAAGCCCCAGAAGCTTACTTACAAGTCGTTGCCAGTACTTATTTGGTCTTCCTTGTCAACGTCAAAGGAGTATTTATGTATCTGAATCATGTCCCTCGTTGTTTTAAGCTTCCTGAAGTCGGAGTACCAAGTCACATTTTCATCCACTGGTGCTGAGGTTTCTCCTGTTCAACTCGGGTTTGTTTTGGACGAGGGTCAACTGCAATAATTTTCGACCCTCATTATAGCCTTTTCAAACAATCACAAAACACTTTTTTTACACACAAACAGTCACCAATGTACAATGTACAATGTACACTTCTGAACCAATATATAATGTTTGTGTTTGGTAGAAATAATAAAACTTGTTACTTTCAATACAATATCTTTATTTAATCCAATCGCTTTTAATCGCTTTTTATTTATTTAGCTTTCACTTTAACCACTAAATCGCTTACCACACTTTAAATTCATCTGTTGAACTGATTTGCATACCTTGGGGATGCTGATATTTATACTCAAATGACATATATCGAGAAGAATCTGCGCCATCTAGCATTCCATACATTTTTCAATTAGCTAAAAAATTCGATTCCACTCTTCAGTCAATAATGGTTGATGCTTCGCTGTTGGAATCTTCTGCTATGGAAACATAGATGGCGCTGCTTACATTCAAATTTTGGCAATTTCTTCGGTGCTGTCAAAATTAACTGAGATAATTTGGCTGAAAGAAGATCCTCCAAACTGCTACAACGCCACCTACCTGGATTAGGGAGTAATTATTTTAAAAAAGAGAGCTCAACGGCATTCTTCTTTTAAGGGTTATAAAGTGCGCACGGTCGAATTATTTGTCTGGAAGTATCGTTCTAATAAAATACATATTGTTAATTAAACTGAAGCGTTTCCTTTTTTTATAAAATAGCAATCATCCTCAAAAAGAGAACACGCATTGGTAGACACTAACGCTACAATTGGTAACCTCGACGATTCGGGAAACCTCAGGATTTTACAACTCATTATGCCACGAAAACTACGCAGTGTACTTTTATACACAGACCCGAATTCAGCCGATGAAGAAACAAAAACGACATTACAAACCAACTTAAAAACATTACATTCAACTATGTCTAACCCTGCAGAATCATCTTCAGTTGATGTTATGGACCAGCTACGTGAGGAGCTTAAATTGGCGCTCAAGAATGCACAGCCAGTACAGTCAATTCCTGCACATACAGTTCAGTCGTCTCAATATGTCCATCAACATAACATCCAACACATGTCGCCAACGTCTACTTCCTGGTTTGGAAACATCAAGAGTCTTCGCGTCTCGCATCTAATTGCTGAAGTTTAATGCACATTACCCACAGTTATGGCTAACCCAGGTGGAGATGGCCTTCCATCTTGTGGCGTCACCAATGACGACGAACGTTACGCACATTTATTAGTAAGTCTAGAAGGTGATGCTTTGAGGGCAGTCGGTGATCTAGCTAGTAATCCACCAGGAACGAACAAATTTTTATCGCTTAACGAGCGACTTATACACCATTTTGCTCCAAATCCCGAGTCACAGCTACGCCGCATGCTGCGGGGGGAAGATACCACAGGTAAAAAGCCATCAGAAATTTTTGCGCACATGAAACACTTAGCTGATGGACGATGCGACTCAGCAATTATGCGCACACTTTTTTTTGATCACTTGCCTGAAAACATGCGGACAGTATTAATAGCAACCGGCCAAGAAGATTTGGATAAACTTGCCGAAGTTGGAGATAAAATTTACAACATGTCAAATGCACATCTTTGCACTGTTATCTCCAGCATTGGTAGAAGCAATCTCACAACCCGAAATAAACATTCTGGACGAGATCAAAATGGCAATTGAAGTCTTACGCAAGGAAGTTGTGACTTTGAAGACAACGAGGCAACCACGCAACCGATCGAATTCGCAAAATAGAGCATCGAGCAGGTGCAAACCCGGCTGTTCAAAGTTGACGGAAAACTAAAACTGCCGGTACAGACGGTCGCCCACGGCAACAATGATCGTCACCGTCTGCAAATCATCGACAAAACAAGTGGCATATCGTACCTCATCGACTCTGGGGCCGATATTTCAGTTTTAATTATAGGATACCCCAATAATAAAACACCTGCCACATCAAAACTTTTCGCTGCTAACGGTGCAGCCATTCCAACCTTTGAACTTTAGAAATCGGACTTCGTCGTGAATTTCGTTGGCTTTTCACAGTTGCGGATGTAAAACAAGCTATCATCGGAGCCGATTTCATTCACAATTACGACTTTACCATTCGGCTGAGCAAGAGGATGCTCATCGACAACAAAACACAATTGAGTACGAAGGGACAATTGATTAACAGTGCACAGCCTACAGTTCGAACCATCGAACATCCTCAAAGAGTTCGTAGATATCACACATGAAAATAATGTCAGGGTTCCCGAGCACTCTGTTCAGCATCATATTGTCGTCAATGGACATCCATTGCAAGAGGAGTTCCAATACATGATGCAAAGAGCAATCTGTCAACCTTCTAAAAGTGAATGGGCCTCCCCCTCCACCTACTGCAAAATAAATCCGGTGGCTGGAGAGCTTGCGGGGATTATCGCCGCTTAAATAACATCACGGTTCCAGATCGATATCCCATACCACATCTTCGGGATTTTACTCATCAGCTTACTGGATGCTCAATTTTCACTACCTTGGACTTAAGACGAGCCTACAATCAAATTCCTCTAGCTCCCGACGATATTCCAAAGGCGGCCGTTACATCCGCTTTCGGTCTCTTTGTGCTACGAAATCTCGATTTCTGCCATTGTTTTATTGATGACATCCTAACAGCTTCTGTAAATGAAGTTGATCATTGACATCTACGCATCCTCCTCGACAAACTTCAACAATTTGGCTTAGTAGTGAACATTCCCAAATGCCAATTTGGTCAACCAGAAGTGAGGTACCTTGGATACACTGTCAATAAATTTGGTATCAAACCTCCTACTGATAGAGTCGAAGCTCTTATGAACTATCCAAAGTCTCAAACGATGAACCAGCTGCAAAAATTGTTGGGATCGTGGAATTTTTATCGCAATTGTTTACCTGGTGCAGCTATAACACAATCACCCCTGGTTGGCCTAACAGTTGGAGCCAAAAAAGGAGACAAGCGTACTGTGCAATGGACTCCCGACGCCAGCCGAGCATTTGAAGAATGTAAGGAGAAGCTTAGGGACTCAGTTCAACTGCCTCATCCGCACCCAAATGTACCACTTGTCCTTCGTTGTGATGCATCAGATGCAGCAATCGGAGCTACATTAGACCAACGCATAAAAAATCAACTCCAACTGGGTTTTTCTCAAAAAAACTAAGCCCACGTGAAGTCAGATACAAAATCTACGATCGGGAGTTATTAGCCATTTACAGAGCTGTAAAACATTTTCGCCACCTCATTGAAGGCCGAGAGCTGATCATTATTACCGACCACAAACCATTAATACACGCCTTCAATCAGAAATCTAATCACGCTTGCTATCGTGTTGCATGACAACTCGAGGAAATTGGGCAATCTTCGACGAGAATAGAGCATGTGTCGGGAAAGGACAATATGGTAGCTGACGCTTTTTCCCGTATGAATTGGGATGAATTGGCCACGACGCAAAAAGACGACGACGAACTAAAACAACTACTCGCTAGTCCAGAAAACTATTCACTAAAAGTGCGAGGAATTCGTATTGGAAGCACAGACAAAATTGTCTACTGCGACGTTGGAGATACCGACATACGTCCCTTTGTGACCAAAATTCTCTGTAAGAAGATTTTCAACAATGAACACAATCTTTCGCACCCCAGTGGAAGAGGTACAAAACGTCAAATTTCCATGAGTTTTGTCTGGCCAAACATGTGCAAGTAGATTCTTGCATGGGCTCGATCCTGCATTCAATGCCAACGCAGTAAAATAAGTCGCCACGTCAAAAATATACAACAGCACATACCGATCCCTAACGACAGATTTCACCACGTCCACGTCGATATAGTTGTTATGCCACTAGTACACGGTTATCGGTATCTATTGACGATGATCTATCGGTTTACGAGATGGCCGGAGGCAACACCACTTAAGGACATAACTGCTGAAACTGTGATAGACGCTTTTTTTAACAGCTGGGTATGCAGATTCGGAGCACCTAAAACAATAACATCGGTCAGGGGATCGCAATTTGAATCAACCTTATTTGATGCACTGGTAAAACTTATCGGAAGCACGCGCGTCAGGACCACTGCTTACCATCCAGCATCCAACGGCATGATTGAACGGTGGCACAGATCGTTAGTCGAAGATGTGCCATATAGGGTAGCGATCGGGAACAGTCTGTGAATTCAACCGCCTATAATCGCCACAAGTCGCTGGATTTCTTGCGCACCATATGTAGAGGGCTAGCCCATGGGCTCTTGGATGGACGGCAGTATCCCTGTTCTACCATATACTGGAATTCGCTTTTCGCTCTTGCTAGCAATTCGGTAGGAAGACGACGGGCTCTTTCATGAATTGCTGCTCCTTTGGTCTCGATGTGGTGAACGACATTATGCGTGGAGTTCGTGCACTTTGCTGATGTGTCGAGAATTTTCGGAAACTTTCGGAGTAAGTCTGAGTATGGGCTGTATTTGTCTAGCTTCGAGAGACCTACGAGTGATGCGGGGTTTGGCGAGCCTATTGTCTGGATGCCAGTTCGTCCGTCTAAAACTCTCCGTTTCTTGACGTCCACTACGAGGTGAAAATAGTGTAGCAAATCGACACCAATGATGCCGTACGGCACTTCGACTATTTGGAAGATCCACTTTACCGGTTGTCTTAATCCAAGGTTGAGAGTCAGCATTCGTTGAACACGACTACCGTTTGCTGCGAAGAGTATGATGTTGGATGTGGTAGATCTGTCGAAACGTGTAGTTGGGATCACAGACAAGTCGACTCCAATGTCGACGAGAAAACGCTGTCCGGTTGTACAATCGTGAAGAAATAAATGTCGTGATGTCTCCATATCATCAGCTCTTGCCGCTTGAGCTAATGGAAAATCTAGTTTTCCGAATTTTCTTTGAATTGGCACGGCGGTGAACACTTTTTTGCGCTGGCGCCGAACCGTTGGTGGTAATAACAGTGCTTGTTGTTCCGGTTGGAACGAGAGCGTGGACGGGACCTACTGCTTGCTTTGTTTCGCTGAGCTTTGAGCGCCTTCATCATCAGGTTCATTTGTTGTTAATGATGGTTGATTTGATGTGGATGTGGATTGTTGTCGAACATTCATGATTCGTAGATCTGGGGTTTGGCAGATTTCCCAAATGCGGTCTGCTAGGTTTCCCATCTCAGTGGAGTCTAGTGAGTCGCATGATGCCAAGGTAACTTGCAACTGTTGTGGAAAATAATCGAGCCACAATATGTGAACTGTGCGGTAATATAATTTGTCCAGGTTGAGTGACTTCATTTCGGATAACAACGTAGAAGGTTTGCGGTCGCCGAGTTGCAGTCCAGAAATTAACATTCGAAACTTTGGCTCTTCTGAAATTGCAAAACTGCAGGATACCTGTCTTTCTCCGGTGGGTGAAGCAAGATGTCCTCAACTAGAGACAAGATGTCTTGATCGAGCTTGCTTGTGACACTATGAAATTTGGATATATCGGCGGTAATGCGGTTGAACTGGAACTGAGATGCCAAGGTTGCAAACAAGAGTTTAGGTTTCTTGGCCCAGAAATTGGGTATATTGATGCGCTCAATGCTGCCTAGCGTTGGTGAGGATGTGTGGTTCTCCACCGCTTTGTGTTTATTGTCGTTTGTAAGCTGTATGACGTTTTCAACTGGCTGCGCAACTGAATCACGTGATGGAACGTCTGAAGTTGGCATATTGAGTTGCGATTTAAATCCGTCCGAATGACGTCGGGATCACCAATATGTGAAGTTGCAATTCCCACATTTACCAATCAAACTGTTCAGTTTCGATATATATAATTACTTGTATTTATTGAAATATTAAATTATTACAGAAGAAATCTAATTATATTTAAGGCGCGACTTGCGCTTGTAGAGCGAAGCAGAAAAAAAGGAAGTGTCACCTTTTTGAGTGGTTATCTGATTTGCAAAAAAAAAAAAGATGGTTGCGAAATCCGAACGGCTAAACATTTATGGGGTTAGCTGTCAGCTGTATAGAAAGTAGTACTGTACAGTACACTGTACACAGTACAGTCCTGACAGAAGTTCGTGGTACTCCATAATTTTAATGCGAGCACGGCTATCTATGTTTCCATTGCAGAAGATTTTGATAGCAGAAGCATGATTTATTAGTGAGTGAAGAGTAGAATCGAATTTTCTAGCAAATTGAAAAAAGTATGGAATGGTGGATGGCGCAGATTCTTCTCGAAATATGTCATTGAAGTATAAATATCAGCATCCCCAAGGTATGCAAATCACTTCATCATTTGAATTTAAAGTGTGAATTAAGACAATGATTGAGTGGGTTAAGTAAAATATAAGTAACAGTGAAAAGGTTAAGATAATCGATTAAATTGTGAATTGTTGTGGAATTGTGATTGTTTGAAAGTAATAAGTTCTATCATTTGTACCCAAACAATCATTTTACATTGGTGTCAGAAGTGGGATAGGACTTGTGATTGTTGAAAAAGCTATAATGGATCGAAAGTTATTGTAGTTGACCCTCGTACAACTTAAATCCGAGTTGAAAAAGATAAATCTCAGCGCCAGTGCAGGAAAAAGTGACTTGGTGTTCCGATTTCAGGAGGCTTTGAACAACGAGCAGAAGATCAAATGAGTACCGGCAACGACATGGCTGCGATTATGCAACTTATCCTGTCAAAAATAGACGAATAAACGAACAGACTCGAACAAAAGCCGGATGAACAAAGAAAATTCTAGACGAACAAAAGTATAATCTTGAACAAAGTCTGAAGAACAAATTCGATACAAAAGAAAAATTTAGACGAACAAAAGAATAGTCTAGAACAAAAACTGAAAAAACAGAAGAACGTTCTACAACAAAAGTTCGAAAAAATTGATGACAAATTTGAAAGAATAGAAAAGAATGTTGAACAAATGGACAGCAAAGTTGAGCAACTGGCAAAAGAGCGGTCTTTAGGTCCAAGGAGAAAAAAACTGAAGCCTCCTTCATTCGATGCTCAGACCTCATGGTCTTCTTATAAGAAACAGTTTAAAATGGCTGTCTTCGCGAACGACTGGGACAATGAGAAGTGCTTTGTCCTAACAATGGTCTTGCACGGCCCAGCAGCAAAATTGTTGCAAACAATAGATATCCAAAAGCATAAAGATTATGTGGCTTTAGTACAGGCTATCCAGAAAAGGCCCCAGGACCATCATCCAAGTTTCGCTAACAAAACGGTGCAATGAAAGCCTTCTTGTAGAAGTAGTCAGTGGAAAGAAAACATGGATGGCACCAATAGACACCGATGCCACGGCCACAGCTTGAGAACAGATACGGAAAAAACAGCTAAGGTATATGGTAAAGTCCCTATAAAAATCCACCTGGCCGGAATAGCCTTCTCTCATTTTTTTCTGGCGGCTGACATATACGACGAATGTATCATTGGTACAGACTTCATGAGAGAACATGAACTAGTTGTTTATTTGGGGCACAAACCTTGAAATACGGAAACATGGAGATACCAATGATATACGGAAACGCCAATAGTTCAGTCTTAGTAGTCGTTATCTCTAGAAATCAGATTCTAGAGCCTTCGTAGGAACCAACTGCTTATAATAAACAGGCGTTACTTCATGGTGGGAAAAACCTTATTGGAATCAAGGAACAACATGGACCTTGTAAGAATTCTAAATCCAAAGACGTTCAGGTAAAAGTGAAAAAGAAGGAAATAGTGGAGAAATATGTACCCGTTTAGGCCATATTGACCACAACGAAAGCAAATCGTGCAACACCGGTCACAACAGTTCAGAGCATAAGAATCAAGAACAAAATTCTCAGCCTCTGTAATCTGGATCAAGAGCAGCGAATCCTGGCAGAAAAACTATCGGGGGGGTACGCTGATATATTTCCTACACAAGACGGAGAATATGCACGTACGCAACTTGTTCAACATTGACACCGGAGACGCCCGGCTAATCCGTAAACCTGCAGGGCTTCTTCCATTGGAAAAGCAAACAGAAGTTGCCGAAATGGTGTCGAAGATGAAAGTTGAGGGACTGATTGAAGAATCGCAGAGTCCGTGGGCATCTCAGTGGTCCTCGTGAAGAAGAAAAACGGCAGCAAGAGGTTTTGTGTAGACTACTGACGTCTCAACGATGTAACTACATAAAAAGGACAGCTTCCCACTTCCGAGAATCGATGACACTTTGGATACACTTTCTGGAAATGGTTTTCAACTCTTGACATGAATATCGATACTGGCAGGTAGAGATAAATCGTGTGGACTGTGAGAAAACGGCTTTCAATACAGGAAGCGGTCTTTGGAAGCTTACAGTGATACCGTTTGGGCTGTGCAACGCTCCGGCCATCTTTGAGCAACTAGTGAGACGAACATTGCAAGGACTCACGTGAAAGACCTTCCTAGTATATCTGGACGACGTTATCGTCATTGGTAGGACGTTCGAGGAGCATCGAGAAAGCCTAAAAGAAGTGTCTGAGAGGCCGTGAAGTGCTCATTTGAAGCTGAACCCAGAAAAGTGTGCCTTGTTCCGTCCGGAAGTGAAATATCTGGATCACATTATATCTTTAGAAGAAGTAAGGACTGATCCTGACAAAATCAAAGTCGTGAAAAGTTGGCCTGCCCCCAAAGATAAAAACCAACTGAGAAGCTTCTTGGGACTTGCCACGTACTATAGGAGGTTCGTAAAGGATCTTGCTGATATTGCCAAGAGCCTGAAGAGCAGTTGCTGGGCTACGACTTTGAAGTGCAACACCGCAAGGGAAAACTCCACTCAAATGCTGATACTCTCTCCCGTCGACCGTGTGGAGATAAATGCGAATACTGCAACCATAAAGAAGCAACAATCAGATAATGATATCGAACCGATATTGGCATTGAAGGAACACGAGGAAAGACCAATCTGGCAGGAGATATCGGACCGGAGCCAAACTCTGATAGCATATCTGTCACAGTGGGACTCGCTCTGTGTGCAAGATGGTTTGCTGAAGAGAAAATGAGTAAGTGCAGATGGAACAACATCTCGTATGCAGCTAATCGTGCTGCTGTCCAGAATTACCCATTGAGAATAAACAAGACGTTGGAAAAGGTAAGGAAACGTTTCTATTTGATAAGTGCTAGACAAGATGTCGAGAATTGATACAAAAAGTGCATAAGGTGTGCGGCTACAAAGGGCCCTACAGTAAAGCTACAGGGATGAATGCAACAATACAATGTATATGTTTAAAGAATACGGTATGTGAAAATAAAAAACAACTGTAAAAAATCCGAATGGAATTACTTCGTTTTTATTCTTGTAACGTTATAAAAAAAATGTTTTTAAATCCGTTTATTGCCCTTTCCTTTTATACAATACGAAATTTAGTCTATAACAAAATTCCCTTGGTTTGACATTTTGGTGGATTTGGGAAATTCCTTGGGAACACTGGTTGCATTTAACTTCTGCTGGTGACGTCATAGTCCCCACCATTTATTCTCCCATCGATGGAAGAAATCGTTCGTACAAAGCTATTGATGACGTGTTGCTTCAATCAAGCTTAGCAAAGAAAAAACTGTTGAATATTTCTGAGCTTTACTGTAGCTGGTACCTTTACCCATACATATGTACATACGTATGTACGCATGCACATCAGTTCATCATGCAAAGAAAAAAAATAATTAAAGCCTAATATAATAAACAAAGAACACTGGGTACACAGGACAACGATAGACGAGGAAGAGAATGAAAGAGAGTTACATTACTTCTGCCAATGAACTCTTCGTTTAGCTACACAAATTCTCGTTTGTTCTATGATATTTGTTGCGTTAAAGTATTGTGGCTGCTGCAGCATCAGTGAGTCTCAAAATGTTTTTAACTGTGTTGTGAACGTAAAGAGCAATGCGCGAATTTATTCCAGTGTTATTTATAACTAAAATCTAATTCATTTGAGTAAATTATTATATTATTGGTTTATTTAGTATTTTTTTTTTTTTTTTTGTTACATCGAAGTGTATGTATGTTGTATGTGCTAAGTGTGTATATTTGGATGGTCAGTGTATGTTGTTTATTGAGTGAAGTGTACATGAGACATATGTATGGAGTGCGTGTATGGAAAGTTCGTGTTGTGTTGTTTATTGAATGGAGTATGTATGTGATATATGTATGGAGTGCGTGTATGGAAAGTTGGTGTTGGGTTGTTTATTGAATGGAGTATGCATGCAATGTATGTAGGGAGTGCGTGTATGGAAAGTTGGTGTTGTGTTGTTTATTGAATGGACTATGTATGCAATGTCTGTAGGGGTGTGTAATGGGTGGTTATTTTGTGAATCTTCACTAAACGTAGTGTGTATATAAATTATGGTTTCTGCATATGATAAGTTTTTTGAAAATTGGTTTGTGTATTTACTGCATTGATTGCAATTGAGTCAAACGTGTATGTATTTCCATGTTTAGGAGTTTGTAGATATGTTTTATCGTTGCGATATTAAGATATTTAAGTATTATGTAGTAGGAGTGCGTAAAGTATGAATGTTTAAATTTTATTATTTTGATATGGATGGATTATGGTGTGTAACTGGTTCGTGTACATTGAAGACTGTGTTCAGTGTTATGTGCGTGTGATGTGTTATGTGCGTGTTCTTTATGTCGTTTTGTGTGCAGTTTTATCGTCGATTTTGGGTTCCGTGAACCTAAAATGTTAGAATTGTGATAGATGGTTCAGGTTTGTTTATGGGTAGTGGACATAGCTTTTGTATTGGTCGCTTGAATTCTTCCTGTTTCTGGTGGTAGTCGTTCGTCTTTCAGCTAAACCAAGTCTTCTATCTTCAGCTGACCCTGCGGTTTGAGCCATTTCGGCCTTTGCTGAATTCGAGATAGGTTCTCTTGTCGCCAATGCTAAATGCTTAGTTGCCAGGCAGACAAATATTGCTAAATAACCCTTAATCTACTTCGCTCCACGACCTTTCCATGTTCGCAGGCTGATGGGTCCTGCATAATCGACTCCTGTGTGTGAGAAATACCTTGATATTTTGAATCTTGGTGCAGGAAGTTCTCCCATCAACTACTGCGCTGTTTTACTTTGGTGTCTGTTACATGGTATACAGTTGTGTGTGTGTTTCTTGATGGCCCGTTTGATTTAAAGGATCCAGTATTTTCTCCGAAGAAATGCGGTCATTAACTGTGTGCCACCGTGAAGAGTTTTATCGTGTGCTTCCTTGATTAGAAATATATTAGTGAAATAGATTTCGCTGCTTTAAAAAACCAACTAAATTATGAATTCTGGGATGAAGTCTATACAACTTCTAATCCGTCGTTAGCATTTGATATATTTCTAAGTAAGTTACAATATTATGTTTCGATCTGTTGCCAAAAGAAAAATAGAGCTGATAACAAATTAAAACGTCTGAAACAATGGATGTCCTTTCCATTATTAAAGAAAATCAAAACAAAAAAAAAAAATAATCTTTGCTCACTCGTTCAAAAACACCCTAACAATGCTAGATTAAAAACCTTTTACGATAAAATTTGTCATGAGCTAAAGATAGAAATAACATACTGTAGAAATACTAACTATAGCAAAAAGGTAGCTGAAAGTATAGGTAACTTCAAAAAGGAATGGCAAATTGTTAACGATATTTAATGAAAAAAACACACCTTGCAGTGATATTGAACTTAACAATAACAACTCTACGATTTCTGACCCTTTGGAAGTAGCTAACTTATTTAACGACTTCTTCCCCAAAGTAGGCTCATTTCTTAGCGTATCAAATACTGATAATCCAACTTTGTATAATAGTGATAGCATACTGGAAGCCAATTTTCAACCCAAAAGCTTCTACTTTAACGAATTTACTCCACTTAAAATTCATAAAATAATATCTTCACTTAAAACACCAAATTCAACAGGATTGGATAATATATCAAGCTTTTTGTTACAAAAAAAAAAATTCTTTTCAGATCTCGGATGTTCTGCGCTATATCTTAAATTCTTGTGTGCATAATGGTGTTTTCCCCGATGCCCTAAAAACTACACTCGTAATACCCCTTCACAAAAAAGGCAGTACTATGTCACTAAACAATTATCACCCCATTTATCTGTTATCGGTTTTCTCTAAAGTTTTTGAAAGAGGAATGAAAACAAGAATGATTTCTTTCTTAGACAGGTCGCAGTTCTTTAGGGAATTCCAATTTGGCTTCAGAAGAGGTAGGTCTACCGAAAGTGCGTTATTAAAACTGATTGGAGAAATATATAATAGCTTGAATACTTCTCAAATTCCATCTTGCTTATTCATTGACATACCCAAGGTTTTTAATACAGTAAACCATACCATTCTTTTAAATAAGCTTTTTAATGCTGGATTCAGAGGCTTTATTGATGATTTGTTTACTTCCTACCTTGAAAACCGGAATCAAATAGCAAAAATTAATAATGATTTTAGTTCTATAAGATACATGAATATTGGAGTCCCGCAAGGCTCAGTTTTGGGTACTTTATTGTTTCTTATGTATGTTAACACACCATGGGCCAGTCGATTGGCTGCCTCGTTCGTGCGATTTAACGCCGCTTGACTGTTTTCTGTGGAGCTACGTTAAGTCATTGGCTTATGCCAACACGCCGACGACGTTAGAAGAGGTCAGAGCCAACATTAAACGCGAAAAAGCGGGTGTTTCGGCCGAAATGTGGCCGAGTCGTTGAAAATTGGGTCTAACGAATCGACCGCTGCAAACGTGCCCGCGGTGGCCATATGAACGTAGTCGAGTTCAATTAATAAATGTTTTGATTGTACTTCAAGCCAATAATAAAGTTTTTGAAATATCTCAAATGGTTTGCCTTTTATTAAAAAAAAATTGTCAAGTCGTTATTAGAAAACCCTATATATTGCGTTTAAATTTGAAATATCCCACTACTATCCAATATTGTTTTATTTTGTTATTATATTTAAAAATTTTTCTTGTACTTTCGCCACTTGCCATATGGCAACAGGTTGTGCAAAGCTATTTCTTAGACAAATTCATTGTATCCTGGATCATTTATATTTGTAAATAATTATTTATATTTTGTCATGAAATAATAATAATAATAAAAAAAATAATAATGATTAGGGTTGTTTAATGGTGCCTTGGTACCAAAATCATAGAGTGCTGCTGCTCAAATGACGGGTTGGCATTTGCAAGCCATCCCCCTACCCTAAGAATGCCTTCAGAATCTCCAAAGGGTTCAGTGTACTCATCCCTCTACTTTGCTTAACATCCTTGGGAAACATTTCCTGTTGAGCATAACGAATGATGATTTGGTTGGCTCCCTTAAGTTCTTCGGGGCAAAGATATCCAAAGGTTTCAATGAGATGTGCCTTTATAACTCTTCGTCCTTCTTCAGTGCTGAGATTTGCTGGTTGATCCCAGGTTGATTGTAAGAAAGGAGGACCATTCCACCACAGATTCGCCTGAATGAGGGCCGATGGTAACATGCCACGAGCTACGAAATCTGCTGGATTGTGTTGTGTTGCAATGTGTTTCCATATGCTCACTTCTATAAGGCCCTGAATTTCGCCAACTCGATTTCGCACAAACGTTTCCCACTTTGATGGGACCGCACGAATCCATCCCAAGGTGATGGTTGAATCGGTTCAAGCAAATGTTTTCACACTCTTCCAACCAAGAACATGCACATAATTGATAAGTTTAACCAGAGTGAGAGCACCACATAATTCAAGGCGAGGCGACTGCGGCAACTTTTTCGAAATATGACTATAAACTAAACAGTTTCGACACAAACCCAACTTACTAACCTGCTGACTGGTATACTTAGTTTGAGAAACTTATTACATTCTCTAACTGCATGCTGACCCTTATTACAAATCTTGCAGGTGAACTGATTGGAACTAGCATGGACAGAAAAAATAGTCTTACAGGAACACTTACGTTAATCTGATGATCGCGACTGCTGCTGGAAACCTGACTTCAAGAAATTGTTTGGACTCTGTAAAGGTAGGTAGTTCTTTGCTATTTGGTTTCGTTCCTAACCTTTCTTCGCATAGGTGTTGTGTTTTCGTTGGCAATTTCTGCTGGGGCAACTTTCGACTTGGAAATAAGTAGATTACTATTAATCTTGTCGCTCCTGTCTTCTACTCGTAGATATAACACATGTCACTGAAGTCAGTGCCGTTTCTAAGAGAGGGCACCACTTGAATTAAATCCATACCATTATCAGTTAGTATCAATTTCAAAAGATACGTATATAAATTTGACAGCTGTCGGACGATTTTGTTTATATGTTGTAAAGAAAACTTATCGACCCCTGGCAGCCACTGAATCCCTAGGGTTTTAATGCTGTCTACGCCTTCGGATTGAAATAAAAACGATACCTCACGCTCAAGAAAAGAAACGCCCTCAAGCAACTCATTACAGTTCGAAGTCCATTTCCGTAAGTGAAACCCAGCTGAATTCATAACATGTTTGACTTCATGAATTTTTCTTTTTCTTCTAGGATGGTGTTTGCTCCATATAGTCGTCGAATCTCAGTTCTAATCATCTTCGCTGCATCTGGTAAAGCTGTTCTGCCTCCTCTGCTAAAGCCTTCAAAATTCTGATCGCTAAGTATGGAGCCGATGCTGTTCCGAAAGTGACAGTTTTTAGTCTGAATATTTTCAGAAGATCTTTGGGTTCCTTTCGCCAAAATATTAATTGGTATTTTGTATCCTGTTCTGAAACCCAAATCTGCCGATACATCTTCTCTATATCTGCTATAAATGAGTATCGATATAGTCTCCATCTCAAAATAATAATAAAAACACAAATATTGTGTTGAAGAGAAGGGCCCGTCATAAATGGGTCATTTAATGAAATACCGTCCGCTGTTTTAAAGAATGCGTCAAATACAACGCGGAGCTTTGTCGTGGAACTTCCTTCTTTAGAAATGAATGATCTGGCAAAAAATAGTGGTTCGAGCTGCCTACAGACGACTCCTCAATCTCTTCCATGTGTCCTGTTGTTAAGTACTCGTCAATGCATTTGGATTACTGCTGATGAAGTTTCTGATTTACTGACAGACTACGTTTGAGAGACAAAAAGCGTTGAAGAGCACCTTTCCTTGACCTACCCAGAGTTGGATGAATACCGTCTTTAAAGGGAAACGCTACTTGGTATCTATCACCCGTTGTGCGTTTAGTATTTCGCCTAAAATGATGCTGAAAAGGTATTTCTTCGACTTCCCAAAACTTTCGAAGTTGTGCGTCGACATCACTTGTTCCTAAAAATGTCCTCATATATTGGGTTCCGATGGGTGCTCTACCAAATAGGATCCAGCCAAGTTTCGTTTCATGGACTATCGGCATATCATCATCCTGTGGTTTAATAATATCTGGCAACAATATCTCAGCTAACACAGCACTGCCCAAGATCTATTTTTGCGGACTTAAAAAATAATGGGTCTGCTAGTACCTAACCTTTGGTGTGGTTCCAGTCTCCTACAGAAAATGTTCGGAATTGAAGATGGCCAGACAGCGACTTGTAAATAAAGGCATGTGTTGTAGACGTAAACGAAGAATGATGCGAGCCGAATCCAAGCTCTACAACTCGTTGACATGTGCCACTGCTGACCAAACCCAACCTGCTGACTTCAACGTGAGTTAATTTTGATTGCAACCGTTACATCTGTACCGCTGTAACCTTAATCATTGCTGTGGCTAATAAAACATGAGTCTTGAATGAAAATTGTTAAGACCTGTACTGGAAGAAGCCTCTCCTTGAGGTGGTTGGAAGTGAGGAGCATTAGCATTCATTGTGGAAGTGAAAAGGTTGTGTGTTCCTGATGGATTTGGAATCTGACTGTGTTGACGAGGTTGTGCACCTGAAGCTAACTGAGTTGAGTGCAGCAATGAGTGATGAGGCTGTTGACGATAATTACATCTGCGATTGCTCGGACACTGTTCCGAACTATGACTATAAGCTAAACAGTTTCGACACAAACCCAACTTTCTAACCTGCTGACTACGATCTGGTATACTTAGTTTGAGAAACTTATTACATTTTCTAACTGCATGCTGACCCTTATTACAAATCCGGCAGATGAACTGATTGAAACTAGCATGTACATAAAAAGTAGTCTTACTGGAACACTTACGTGAATCTGATGATCGCGACTGCTGCTGGTTGACAGCTTCTAGTGTTCGAAACCTGCCTTCAAGAAATTGTTTGAACTCTGTAAAGGTAGGTAGTTCGTTACTATTTGGTGTCGTTCCTAACCTTTCTTTCTATAGGTGTTGTGTTTTCGTTGGCAATTTCTGCAAAAGCACGAAGATTATCAGGACGTGATTGACTCGGACGGCTCTTGTGAAATTGTTGCCTGATTGAACAAACATCTTAAGTAGCAATTAACCAAAAACTACTTGTGATCATACCGATCCGTGAGAATATCCCATGCTTTAGTGTAGTTCCCTCTTTCAATACCTAGATGCACTAATAATTTCTCGGCCTTGCTTGCAACACTTGTCTTGAGGTAGTGGATCTTTTCTGTCTCTGATAAGGAATTATTGGTATGAATAAGTGAAATGAACAAGTCTCGGAAAGCTCGCCAAGTTTCGTAGCTACCGGAAAAGGTTGGCAAACTAATTTTAAGTAATTTGATGTCTACCCTTCTTGATGTGATGGTTGATTCTGCCGTTGTATCATCTTCCTTCTGCGTTGAAACCCGAAACTTGTCCATACAATCCAACAAATCTCCCCTTAATCAAAATGCAACTCCCTTATTTGATCATAAGTCTCTCCAATTTCATCTAAATTTTCTTTGTTGTTGTAAAGTCAATTTGTTACACACACAAAAATGGAAAAAAGAACGAAAAACAACTAAGTAAACAACTAACAGAAAATTAGAAAAATGTTCAATATCCGTTTCTGATGGAGTCAAGAGCATCAAACACCACTTCAGAAGGATTGTCGGGAATGGGGCTCTCACGTATCAGGAACTCGCTTAGCTTTTTACCCAAATGTCGGAGCAGCATTCAAACGAATAGCCATCGACATCGCTGGGCCGTTTTCCAAAACCCTTAATGGCAACCGATTCACCCTCGTCGTCATGATATACTTCAGTAGGTAGCCGGAAGTGTTTGCCATCCCAAATCAAGTGGTTATGACCGTAGCAGAAGAGACAGTGAACAACTGGATTAGCAGATCAAGGGCGGAACTTTGAATCAAAAGTCTTCCATTAATTGTGTCAACATCCGGGAAAAAGAAAAACAAGGACAACGCAACTCAATCTGATTGAATGGTCGAGCGATTCAATCGGACCTTGAATGAACATCTGTCTAAGGTCGTCAGCAACTGCCAGCGGGACTGGGATTGCTACATACTCCTCTTCCTAATGGCCTACCGAAACGCGGTCCATAGCTCAATAGGACACACACCATTCGAGATCTTATTTGGTCAAACAGTTCGGTTGCCAAGTGAAATAAAATTCACACAAACATATTACAGTAATAAGTTCTATCATTTGTACCAAACACAAACATTGGTGTCGGAAGTGGGATAGCACTTATAGCACAATAAGAAAGAAAGTGATTTAATATTTTGTATTTTTTTTTTAAAAATTCTATAATGGGTTAAAAATTATTGCACGTGATCATCGTCGAACTCAAATCCGAGTTGAACAAGCGAAATCTCAGAGACAGTTGAGGAAAATTTGACTTGGTGCTCCAACTTCAGGAAGCTTTGAACAACGAGGGACATGACAAAGATACATACTCCTTTGACGTTGACGAGGAAGATTAAATGAGTACTGGCAGCGACATGGCTGCTATGATGTAACTTCTCCTATAGAAAATGTACGAACAAAAGAATAGTCTCAAACAAAATCTGAAGACAAATTCGACGAACAAAATAAAAATCAAGAACAAAATTCTCAGTCTCCATAAACTAAATTAAGAGTAGCGAATCCTGGCAGAAAAACTAATCGCGAGAACGCTGATATGTTTGCTACACAAGACAGAGAATATAAACGTAAGCAGCTTGTTCAACACCACATTGACACCGGAGACGCCCGACCAATCCGTTATTATGCAGAGTCTTCCATTGGCAAAGCACATAGAAGTTGCCGAAATGATGTCTAAGATAAAAGTTGATGTACTGATTAAAGAATCGCAGAGTCCGTGGGCATCTCCAGTGGTCCTCATGAAGAAGAAAGACGACAGTAGAAAATTTTGTTTAGACTACCGACGTCTGAGTTGTGATTTCCAAGTTCATGATGGTCAAGAGAAATTGGTCGCATATTACAGCAAGGTACCCTCTTGACCTGAACGGAACTACTGCGTAACTCGACGTGATTCTGGCTACAAAGTATTTCCATAAGTAGCTCTATGGACAAAAGTTCAATCTTCGGACAAACCGCGCAGTTCTGAAATGAAATTTAAGAAACTTGAAGGCGAAGCTGCGAGATGGATCGAGCAGTTGCAGGAGTACGACTTTGATGTGCAACACCGCAAAGGAAAACTCCACTCAAATGCTAATGCTCTCTCTCGTCGACCGTGCGGAGTAAAATGTGAATACCGCAAAAAAGAAGAGGCCACTATCCGCATGATCAGGACCGAGCCAAAAGAGGGTTGAAGTACAGATGAAATCCGTTCCTCCCAACAGGCAGATAATGACATCAAACCAATAGTGGTCTAGAAGGTCTAGAAGGAACACGAGGAAAGATAAAGTTGGCAGGAGATATCGGACCGTAACCAAACATAGCTACAGTGGGACTCGCTTTATGTGCAAGATGGTTTGGTGAAGTTAAAAGGGGAAAGTGCAGATGGAACGACATCTCGTATGCAGAGTCAGCCAAGTACTCCATGAAATACATGACGGAATCTCAGGAGGCCATTTAGGACTAAACAAGACGTTGAAAAAGGTAAGGGAACGCTTCTTTTGGCTAAGCTGTAAGCAAGAGGTCGAGAATTGGTGCAGAAAGTACATAATGTGTGCTGCTACCAAAGCCCCCAAAGTAAAGCTACAGAGGTGAAAGCAACAATACAATGTCGGATCACCATTAGAACGAATAGTTGTTGTCGTTGAAGTCGTTGTAGAAGAAGGCTCCCAGGTAGTTGGAGAGAGCTGGACATGTACAGAGAAAGTGAAGGATTGTCTCCCCTTCCTCCTCGTCCTTGCAGCTTCTGAAGAAATAGTTTGTAAAAGCGCCAAGCCTTCTTGCATACTTGCTATAAGGCAGTGTCCAGTAATGATACCTATAATGGCACTGAGATGTTTCCCATTTAGAAGAATCAGCTTTGGCCAGATCTGTTTAGTCGCTAAACCTGTTTGCCCACCGGTCCATCTAAGATCTGTTCTTTTACTAGCATCCAGCTCAAATAATAACTTGCACGTAGCGATTGGTATACCTATGATACCCTTTTCCGGTAGAATAGACAGAGTGGTTCCAATTTTGGCGAATTCGTCGGCTCTACAATTCCTTGGAATTTTTCTGTGGCCCGGCACCCAACAAACGTAAAGATTGAAATGCTCTGCCATCTCTATAAGAGATGATCGGCATCGGCATAATCGGTTTTGGAATTTAGTGAGACCGAGTCCAGGGACTTGATAGCGGCCTGACTATCCGAAAAGATGCGGATATTCTTTGGAGATATCACGTTTTTCTTCAGCCAGGATAGAGCTTCCTTAATCACCAAAATTTCCGCCTGGAAATGATTTGAAAGACGGAAGGACAGGCTTAGATTTAGCTTATCTGAGAAAACACCGCCATCAACCCCACTATCAGTTTTTGATCCTTCTGTAAAGAAGTGGATAAACTTATCCAACATGAAAGCATCATGCTCCCAGAAGGATTTAGGGGGCAAGCTCGCATGAAAGTCTTTGTCAAACCGAAGTTTAAGTATGGTGTATTCGATGTTCTCTATGTGGATTCCTAATACATAAAGAATATTAGCGTGGCCAAAAAAATTGTTTGTCCACTGAGGCGAATAGTTGTAGTCGCAGCTACTTGCCTGCTGAAGATGTCGATGGGCGTCAAGTGAAATAGAATGTTTAGCGTCGCGAAGGGAGTGGTGCGTAGAGATCCGCCTATGCATATACAATATACCTGCTGTTATTTGGATTCGGCTTAGTTTTTTTGCAGTTGACTGCAATGTCTAAGGCCGTCTACCAGACGACCACACCGTAAGTGAGTATCGGTCTTATGACCGAGATACATAGCCAGTGGGTTATTCGAGGTTGGAGGCCTTTTTAGTATGTCAGCAGTTCATTTACGAATTTGTTTCAAAAGGAGGAGTTTGCTTATCAGCATCCAGCTAATCCTGGATTTCAAAGAATATTCATGGTTTGTGATTTATTAATATTCTTACCTAAGGAATAAATCACAGAAACAGATTTACAATTTATAAAATTAAAATTATACATATGGTATAATAAAGAAATTAGATATAACCACATTTAAAACTCTTAGTCGGCCATTATTCACTGCTGTTGCTATCACTATCTGTGTCTTGATGGAATGAAATATTTTCTAATATATTTGACAAATTAAGTTCATTATTATCATCAGAATCTGAGTTAAGCTCTGTCATAAAACTGATCTTTTTTTTCACAGTAATGTGACGCTTTCTAGAAAGTACAGGATCAGAACTCAGCAACAGGCAATTTATTAGGTCATGATTAGTGTGGACTCTTGAGGACTTCCTTGTTTGGGCTAGCCTCATTTGCCTGATCTCTTTGTGCCTAGCCTCTAAGGCTTATTTAGAGAGAAGCCCATGCTTGTCTACAATGAGCCCCATTCTCAGTTTAAAAGCTGATTGAATTTTTTTCTTGGTTTCCTCCATAATTTTTTTTGTTCTCTTCACCTTTAACCCACCACTGTTTAATTGCCAATCTGCAATGAGATATGCAACAAACACTAGAAAAACTTAATCCATGAAAGTGTAGATAAACCATATCTAAAATTAAGACAATTTTCTGGCTTTTTTAAAACCGTCTTCTTGTTCATCTCTGAAGGACAGGCTCCACAGATGTAACAAGAAGAAGTTGAATTAGTGTTGGAAACTGTGTTCACGACACTACCATCTACTATTGTTCAAGATTACAATTGAATTAATTAATTATATGTAATAAAATATATGATAATGTAAAATATAATATATGTAAAAGGGGTAAATGTAAAACATTAGTAACCCACTGCATTACCAATAATAATGATATGCAGAAAATTCTTAGTATAAATAATTGTAATTAAGAATCAGCATATTGCATACCTTTTGGGGATAAACCAATCACATTAAAAATTATAACCAAGTGAATAGGACGTGTTTCATTTTTTTATTTTTTTTTTTGGTTCGTGTGGTGATCCTTTTTAAAGAATTTAACTATCCTTTTATAGATTTTCATGGTCCTTCGAGTCTTTACGATTGATAGTAAATCAATCAACGTAAAAAAAAGCATTAGACATTAACTTTAAGAAACTATAGACAAAAAGTGAAGAACAAAACTACCAGTGAGTTGTTTTTAAGGTACAAATCGGTATCCCGCGTCGTGTGATTTCTTTCTTTTTCATAAATTGTGTTTAAAAAAAAAAAAAAACATAAGGCCAACAAAAGATTCTAGTAAAATCGCAGCTATAACCGTCATCTCCGTTGTTCGACCATTTTGCCGTTCCAGTGAACAGTTCTGCGTCCAACGGTGAGGACTACTTTGCAACAGCACATCCACCGTTGAGTTTGTTGCAACCGCAAAGGCTCCGTTACGATATCCGCTACAACTGTGCGACACACATCTGGGATACCGTTTCGATTTCAAATCAATTTTCTGCAGATCTCCGGCAATTTAAATAATCTTAAAGATACGTAAGTTGAAATACACCACCATTTTAATTTTTTTCTCTTACAAGTATTTTTTTTTTTTACTTGATTTCAAAAACGAGCAGTGCTCTAAAGCTCCAAAACAATTTGCTAAAGCAAATTACAAAGGATTTGGAAAATTTTGGAAAGAGATCCCCGAAGGAGAGGACAAATAAATTACTTCTCCAATAGGATTGCCGTGCTGGAGAAAAATTTCAAGATTAGTACCCAACATAACACCGATGGAATATCCTCAATTGAAGCTGGAAAGGAGGATGAATTAGAGGAAATCTTCGACAGGATTAAAGACAATTATTTGGACTAGAAAACAGCGCTATTAGATATCATGGATAAACTTCAAGCAACAGTTCAGACTCCGGTAAGTGATAATATAAGTACCTCTAGCGATAAGAACACTATTCGATTGCCGAAAATTAATTTACCAGTCTTCTTGGGAGAATATGAATCCTGGAGATCATTTCATGATCTTTTTGTATCTTTAATACATACAAATAAAGCAATAACAGAGGTTGAGAAATTGCATTATTTGAAATCTAGTTTGGGCGGTGAAGCCGAGCGTCTCCTTCAACATTTAGTCATTGACAATGGGAACTATAAACCAGAATGGGATATTCTTACATCTCGCTATGACCATAAACGTGTCCTTGTTAATGCACAGCTGAGAATCTTTTTTGCACAAGAGAACATTAGCCACGAGACCGCTGCACATCTGAAAAAATTACTAGATACATCAGTGGAATGTCGACACGCTTTGAAAAATCATCTCTTTTCTGTGGAACACTGGGATGTTATCCTTATCTTTTGTTTAGTGAAAAAACTTCCCACAATAACACAACAACTTTGGGAAGAAAAGCTAGGGACAGATAAATAATTACCAAATTTTGAAAGTTTCACTGAATTTTTAGAAGCGAGGTTTAGGTCAACGGGAAGATATAGGAGTCAGTAAGATCTCTTGGGCACCATTAACAAAAATAAAATCGTTTAAATTGAAGCAGAATCAAAAGAATCAGTTTAGCTGTAAAGTGTGCAATAAAGGGCCTCATTCACTGCGGATTTGCAAACGGTTTTTAAAAATGGACATCGCGTCTCGCAGGAATATTGTGAATAAAATCGGCATAAAGTCTGGCATACAGTCATGCAACCCAACAGTGTCCCAGCAGAGTCCGATGCTTCACCACTGCCTTTTACACATTAACCCCCCTTCACACTCACAATTCAATTCACACACAACAAATACCCAACACTACACAACACAGGCAGCGCCTAATTCGGTCACCACCACCCAACACACATGCATTCCCACAAAATTCCATTTATCTACAGTACACTTAAACGCTACCCCTTTTCAGCCCACACAACAGGTCAACACTTTTCACGCAGTAGAATCCCATGTAGACGAGTTACTCCCAACAGCGCTGATGAAAGTAAGATCCTCTTCAGGTATAGACGTTACACTCCGCGGATTGATAGATCCGGGTTCAGAGGCCACCTTTATTAATGATCGGGCAGTCAAGAGATTAGGTATGAAGGGAAAACGGACTTTCGTAGAGGTATCCGGGTTGGGGAAGGTCAGCAGCGGAGATTGTCACAGCTACGTTGACCTTAGGTTGGGGTCTCTGCACTCGGTCTATGAAACCAGCACCCGAGCCTTAATATTCGAATCGCTGACTGGCCTTTTTCCGGCCCACGAGCTAATACCAAAGCAGTGGAAACACATACACGGATTAACTCTAGCTGACCCGACCTACTATAAGCCCGCCGAAGTCGATCTGCTATTGGGAAACGACATCTACTCCGAGATAGTACTTCCAGAAATCATCCGTGGCGAGGAAGCAAAGTCACCTATTGCGCAGAATATGTCACTTTGGTGGATTTTGATGGGTAAAGTACAAAAACCCAGTCAAACCATAAGGAACTTCCTTCAAGTACTTGAGGTCAGCCGGCAACTCCAACGTTTCTGGGAGATGGAAGAAACACCCTTTAAGGCTCACCAAACATATGAGGACAAAGTATGTGAGGAGTTCTACAAGGCAACGACTAAAAGGTTGGATAGCGGACGATACGAGGTATCGTTATCATTTAAAGAAGGGAGCAGACTTGGGCTCGGATCCTCGAAGGAAGGAGCCTTGCGTAGGTTTGCTCAACTAGAACGATGATTCAGGTATGACCCTACACTACACTTAGAGCACAAAAGGTGTATAAAAGAGTACTTACATTTGGGACATATGAAAGAAGTCGAAGTCAGCAAGGACGAAGTACTCAAAACTTCTTATCACTACTTCGTGCCGCACCATGCCGTGTCCAAAGCATCCAGTTCAACGACAAAACTCCGGGTCGTCTTTGATGCTGCAGCCAAAACCTCAGACGGAACTCCGTTGAACCAGCATTTAATGACAGAACCTAAACAACAGACGGATATTATTGAAATTATATTAAGATGGAGAAAACATAAATATACCTTTACAGCAGACATTGAGAAAATGTACAGGCAAATCCATGTCAGCTCAGCCGACTCTTATTTCCAGATAATTATTTGGCGTGACTGTGCGCCCTACCTTGCCATTCGACCGCTCAATCAACTGGCTACTGATGAGGAGCACAACTATCCGTTGGGCGCACGAATAGTAAGGGAAGATACTTATGCAGACGATCTGTTCGCTGGAGCTGATACTGTTGAGGAAACAGTGTTGAGGCGTGATGAAGTTGAAATTTTGCTGGCCGCGGGAGGGTTGAATCTGCGGAAATTGGCAAGCAATTCCAACGAGGTTTTGGATCAAATACCTGTATATCAGCGGGAAGTTGCCTTTTCTTTGCCCTTAGATACCCCAGATCACGTCAAGGCTCTATTAATTAAGTGGTTTCCAGTAGACGATTGCCTTTGTTTTCAGAACATTCAACTCGACGGTGCTGACCCAACAAATAGGACAATTCTATCCACCATCGCTAAGCTCTTCGACCCTTTAGGATGGATTTCACCCTGCGTCGTCAAGGGCAACATTTTGATGCAGAAACTGTGGCGTAGCGAGCTGAAATGGGACGAGCCTATTTCATTGAAGAACGAGTGGAACGCTTTTCGTGAGGAATTGCCGTAACTTGAAAAGATCCGTATCCCTCGATGGATCCACACGCACAGCACTCTTAAGGAACTAGAATTACACGGTTTCAGTGACGCGTCCGAGAAGGCATACGTTGCCGCTATATACCTTCGAGTTCTCGATTCCAACAACGTCATCCATGTACAGTTGCTTATGTCCAAGACCAGAGTCGCTCCAGTAAAAACCTAAACAGTGCCACGACTAGAACTCTGTGGAGCTGTTACTCTTGCAAAACTGCTGGACTAAACTTCTAAGGTTTTAGGCTTTCAGATGTGAAGCAATATGCGTGGACTGACTCAACCATTGCGTTATCGTGGATTGCTGCTATTCCAACTAAGTGGGCCACCTTTGTTAACAACCGGGTAGCCGAAATACAACGACTGGTGAAACCAGAAAGCTGGAAGCACATTCCCAGTGAAATGAATCCTGCGGATATAGCATCCAGAGGAACAACGCCTTCTGGTTTACATGCTAACAGACTTTGGTGGAATAGGCCAGATTTTCTGCGAGAATCTTGGGAGTTTCAATGTCCACAACAACCGACGAGCTTAACCACAAACGTGGAGAAACGGTCAATTAAAGCTCACATGGGGATTCAGTTAAAAAAAAAAAAAAATAATAATAATAATATCAAAACACTCTAATTTTACAAAACTTATAAGCATCATTGCGTACTGTCAACGATTTATAACAAATTTACGAAACATACCTGAGTCGATAAAAGGTAATTTACTCACTCCGGTCGAAATTCATTCTGCCACACTGTTCGCCGTAAAGCTTGTACAGGTAGACATGTTCACTCCCGACGTGAAAGCCAAAGTCCCAAGCTCGCTCTGCCCTTATACGGACTCTGATGGAATCTTGCAAGTCTGAGGATGTTACATTTCATCAACGACAATCAATCATACTCGTCCTACAGCTGTCAAATTTATACACGTATCTTTTGAAGGTTGGAACTAACTGAAAATGGTATGGATTTAATTGAAGTGTTGCCCTCTCTTAGAAACGGCTTTTCAGCCCACGTATCATTTCAAGATGGATCCAGACAGAAACGGAAGTGACCTAGAAATACATGGATATAGTGATGCTTATGCAACTGTGACTTAATTGCGTGTGCTTGGTGAAGACAACAAAATTCACATGCACCTTTTTTATTTCGGAAACAATAGTAGCTTCACTGAAAGCGGTAACATTTCCCCGGGTAGAGTTATGCGGCGCTGTTTTATTAGCAAAATTGCTACACGAGACAGTCCGAGCTCTATGGTTAGAAAATTGTACGGTATTCGGAAATTGCGTTGTGTTGGATCATGGCACCTCCATTGAGATGGGAAACATTTGTGCGCAATCAAGTAGCTGAAGTACAGAAGCTCACAAACATCGACAGCTGGAAGCACATTCTGTTCGAATGCATCTTAACTACCGCACGTCGATATTTGGTGGTACGGACCAATAATTTACCACATTACGTTTTCTACTCAAACCAAAAGTTTTGAAACTAATTATCGCTAAAGAGCGATAAAAATTCCATCAGCTAAGAGATTCAAAGATATTCAAACCTTACCAAGCTCACAAGTTTAATCTCTTATATTTTTTTAGATTAGATTATCTATTTCTTATACGTACATAAAAAAAAATTTACATAAAAGATACCCTGGAAGATAAACAAAGGCATAAGAAAGTAAAGTTTAATACAAATAACGCACAGGAAGAATATTTAAAGCAGAAAACAAAGGAAAGCTAGAATGTCTGAAAAGTGCACGACAAATATTTTTAACGACATATTTTTGCAAAACCAACAGAGGATGAATTTTATTACGATACAGACCTTCCCAACAAGCAATCCCATATTGTAATTTGGATTGGAAAATACCCAAAGTATATTTTCTTTAAAAGATTGGTTGAACAAACATTACGCAAATAGTAAAAAAGGCGCAGGGTGCAAGGAAAATACTTTTTAAGAGTATTAGTATGAATTGCAAAACTCATCCTAGAGTCAATCGTAAGACCCAAGTATTTAGATTCTTTTACGCTCTCTATTAGGAAACATTTATAACTACAGGATGAATTATGACAAAAAGAAGGGGACGAAGAGTTAAATTCACAATAGCAGTTTTTTAGTTTATATCTAAGACATTTAGGAGCATGAAAGTACAGATTAGCATCGAAATCGTAAGTGAAAGACAAGTTAAAAAAACATAATCTTAGTTTTGGAGCTAATTACTACATGATGCTCAGAAAACCACTGCCTTAAGATCCCAATTAATACAGGAAACAAGATATACTATAGAGGGTTATTTAAGCCATAAGTAAAACCGATGTCATCAGAAAAAGCAGTAGGAGATCCTTTGAAGTTAAGTGCAAAGAGTAAATTGACGTGCAGCCTGTAGACACATAAGAACACATATAATACATGGTTAATTTCTACTAAGTCCTTTAAAACATCAGCACGTCTTCAACAAAACAACCAACTCCACCTGCAGCGTAACCTTCATTGGTGTTACAAACAAAATTGAGTCCGGGCAAAAACTAAAAACTAAAACTTTTTCCTGCTACCGCCACTGCCACTGGTGATGGGAAAATCCAAGCCAAACGCATATGTGTTGAGAGAGTTTTTATTTTTCCTCCTTGCGCACATAATTCGCTGTTTTGTCGAAAGAATAATAAACTGCAAACAGATGATCGACTTGTGGTCCGAAGAGGATTATTTTTATTTTGCTTGATGTAGCATTTCTCAATGTCAATGTCCGGAACGTCAATAGACAGAGATTTGGAGAAAATTGTTTTTGCGAACGTGATGGCATTTGTGTCTTTTACATTAGGCACATTTATAATATCCACTGAATTATTGAGAAGATGTTGTTGTTGCCAGTTCAACTTGCTATCCAAAACATTGACGCTCGATTGCAGTTTAGCATTTACATTTCGTAACTAATTCAATTGCTATAAAAACTATTATTAGTTTCTTCCAACCTTGAAACTTTTTCGTAGATCATATGAAAAATGCATTGATTTTCGATGTCGGTGAAGAGAGTGGGCTCTTCACCTGTTGAGGGAGTGGGACTTCTCTTGTTTTGCAGAACTTTCGCAGTAATAGGTGAAGAGAGTGGCGACGTAAACGATTTGCTGAGAACCTGCGAAAAGAATAGGTAAATAGAGAGAAAGGTTCACTTTCACTACTGGAAGTTCATTCAGCTACCCTCGCGATAGTCCCAATTGCACAGATGGAAATGTTTCCTTCTGAGGTCAGGATTAACATCGGAAAAGTAAAGGGCCTTGAATCCAATCGTTGATGAGCAAAACGTGTTACGAGTTGGAGGCAGACTACAAAACAGATCTGCACTACATGCAGCAGCATCCGATTATCTTAAAAGCGACAACAGAATTAATCGTATCAGATGCCCACGAGAAAACACAGAGGGTTTCAGAAGATGGTTTCTTATTGTACTTGCCTCAAAGGTTTTGGATCTGTGGCATTAAAAGTGCCGCAAGGTGCCGCAAGGTGCCGCACATAAGTGCAACATATGCTTCAGATATAAACCAAAACCGATGGGGCAGTTGATGGGAAACTTACGGGCTCCTCGTGTAAAGATGTCGAGACCTTTTATACACACAGGAAGAAAAGCGAAAATACTGAAATTTTACGATGCAATGTTCGTGTGCATGGCCACCAAAGCAGTTCACATAGAAGCAGTAAGTGACCTCACAACACAAGCTTTCCTAGCTGCCTTTTGAAGATTTGCAGAAAGAAGATGTCTATATTCAGCTACGTATAGTGACTGCGGCACAAGTTTCATGGGAGCAAACATCGAGCTTCAGAAACTTCTTAAGGAAGCTTAAGAAGTGTGCAGAGATACTTGGTAACGAAGAAACTATGTGATACTTTAATCCACCTGCTTCCCCCCCATTTCGGAGGATTGTGGGAAGCTGGCGTATAATCGATCAAAAACCATTTAAAAAGAGTTGCTGGTACCGCAGTACTTACCTATGAGGAACTCAGCACGCTTTTGGCACACATAGAATCGTGTCTTAACCCGAGGAGTCTTTGTCCGGTATCAATGACCTGCAAGCACTGACATTGTTGACGATTTAACATCTTTAAATTCAATTTATATAGGGTGATTCTTCATGAGGTTTGATTTATAATGTAAAATAAAACACATAGATTTGAAAGTGAACATAAAATTTTCATTATCGGTTAAAAGAAAAATGGCATGGCATTTACTTCTTGAAAATGATATCATGTAAATGTTGGCCACGACTACGTCTGAGGTGGTCCATTCGGAAGGTTCAATTGTGGGCGATTCGTTCGAGCATAGCGACTAGTATCTCGCGGATAACACGAGTAATGTTGGCTTCCGAAGCGTCAATCGTAGCTGGCTTATTTTTGAAGACCTTAGGATTTACATATCCCCAGAGAAAATAGTCCAAAGGTGTGATATCACACGATCTAGGTGGCCAGTAGCAAAACGGTATATGTATAAAGGTTACCATTGACGGTAACATTCTGATTTGCCTCATTTTTAAAGAAATATGGACCAATGATTCCACCAGCCCATAAACCACACCATACCGTTGTTTTTAATGGATGTAATGGTAGCTCTTGGCACTCTTCGGGTTGCTCATCAGCCCAAATACGGCAATTTTGTTTATTAACGTATCCATTGAGACAGAAATTTGCTTCATCACTGAACAATATTTCACGATAAAACACCGGATTTTCATTGAGTTTTTCCAGATGCACTAGTTGAATTTTGTATGCTTTTAGGCTGAGATCCTCAAGCAAAATATGCCAAATCAAACTGCTGAGAACGACGACGAATCGATTCGTAACGGTCTTCGCCTACACTGTCAGTTACAGCTGCTATAGTCTCTTCACTACGTGCTGGATGTGGTCTATCTGGTCGAGTATTATCCACTTATGTAAACTGGGATTCAAATTTGCGAATGGTATTGGCAATAGTGGTTTCAGTATGTCGATTATGTACACCGTAAGTTCCTTGAATCGCACGAAAAACATTTCTCACAGAACGCTGATTTTCGTAAGACAGCTGAACAATTTGGAGACACTGTTGTGGTGTGAGTGTTTCCATAATGACTTGCCGAACGGAACTGAACAAAAATGATAAAGCAGTTTGATAGGAGTCATACATGATCTGTCAAAAAAAGTCTATTGAAAATCAAACCACACGATGAATCACTCTATACAATTATTTGGGTGGGCAACAGCTAGGCGGTATCACGAGGAGATTATTACAGGCAAACTGGAAAAGGAGTTAAAGGAGGATTTTATTCGGGTTTATGAGCAAATTAACGATAATTACCTGGATTATCGGAATGTTTTGTTGGATGCTATCGATAAATGTGTATCGACTACAAAGGTTTGAACTGTTTCATCTGCCAATCCTTCGGTTCTTCCTGTCATTACAAGTTGTAAAGATTTCCGTCTTCCAAAAATTCATATCCCAAAATTTGCTGGATCTTATAAAAAATGGCGGTTATTTCACGATATCTTTGTCTCTTTGATTTACACTAACGAATCACTTAGTGGAATTAAAAAACTGCACTATTTGAAGTCAAGTCTCACGCGTGAGGCAGCAAGACTCTTTCAACATTTGGCGTTAGATGCAGGAAATTATCACAAAGCATGGGAACTGTTGACGGCGAGATTTGATCATCAGCGGGTTTTAGTTAACGCTCAGATTAAGCTATTTTTTAATCAACAGCCGTTAGCTAATGAGTCTGCAAGAATACATTTATGCGCTCGACAATTTATAACTGCCGGTTACACTTTGGGATGCTATCTTGATATACATAATATTTCATAAGCTACCCAGTATCACTCAACACCTTTGGGAGGAAAAGCTTGGCAATATCAAGGAGTGCCAACTTATAGGGTTTCTGGAATCGCGGTTCCGAACCTTGGAAGCTATCGGGCAGCATGGAACGTTTCGGTCCAACGCCAAGCCTTGACCGAAGGCGGAGACCACACCCAAGGTGTTTCACGCAAAAAATTGCCATTGAAAACTTTTCAATGCAAGGCATGTCATCAAGGGCAACATCCGTTGAGAAAATGGCTCCGATTTTTGGGAATGGACGAGACGCATAGGTACCAAGTTGTTTGTCAAACTCGAGTGTGCGAGAACTGTCGCCTACAGCCACTTTAGCCGTGACTGTCACAGTAGCAAGGATTGCTACTTTTGTCATCAACGACAGAACATTCATGTTATATTCATCTTCACCCACCCACACATCCGCACCCTACACCCATACCCAATCACACACATCTTTACCCAACACTAACACCTAAGCACAGTGGATTCAACAACGTACTGGTGCCACTCCACCGCAGCAGGTAAGCGTCAACCCAAATGTACCTGTCTTTCATCCGATGAGTGGTGACTAACCAAGTTCCAACACACGTAACACGTTTTATGGTTCGCTGCACATCAACATAGGCATTTGCCAAGGTAAAGTCAGCTGACGGGAGGTTTTTCGATCTGCGTGCCTTAGTCGATTTAGGGTCAGAGGCCACTTTTATCTTCGAATCAGCTGCACTACTGCACCGACTTAAAAAACACCGCACGTTTGTTGACGTATCAGGGTCAACGTTGACATTATATTCATGTCAAAGAACTCGGCGCTTGAGAGCTCTGCCAGAGCCTTTGTTTTTAAGTCGTTGAGTGGGCTTCTCCCGGCTCAACCAATGGTATTCAACCATTTAGCGTATATCAATGGTCTACAGTTAGCTGACCCTGCGTTTGACACACCCGCAACTATAGATCTGCTGTTTGGTACCGATGTCTACACAGAAATCATCCTTCCGGAAATTATACGAGGTTCCGATGTCAAGGAGCCCATAGCATAGAAGACCCAGTTAGGTTGGATCGTCTTGGTCAAAGTTGCCGAAAAGGTTCCACGAATATTCCAAAGGAGCCGAGGAGACAACTATAAGGATCATTCTGTCAGCGATCGCCACTTGCATTATCAAAGCATAGTAATTATGCAACACTGCGGCATCGAGGAACGGATTGGGACCAGCCAATTCCATCAGAACTCATGTGCGAGTGGGAGGCATTCTATATGAGGGTACTGGATAACCACAACAACGTTCATATGCATCTTCTTCTGTCAAAGACTAAGGTAGCTCCGTTAAAAACGGCAATTCTTCCAAGACTGGAGCTGTGTGTGAGTTATCCTAGCCACACTTCTACGCAGCGTTAAGGCGGTCCTCGGGCCATCCAAAGCCAAAGTGTACGCATGGTCGGACTCTACCATCATCCAAGCCTGGATTCGTGAACACCCTACGCAATGGACCACGTTTGTGAGCAATTGGTCTCGGAAATTCAGCGTCTTACCAACCGCAATGAATGGAGACACGTATCAACCGAGTACAACCCAGCTAATTTAGCATCGCGTGACGTTTCTCCCTCAGTCTTAGGAACCCAGGATCAGGAGTCATTGCCAATTTAAGGAACCAGAAGAGCCGACCAGGTTTGAAACCGGTGAAGGTCCCCGGAGTGTCAAGGTACATACATCATGTGTTAGCCCAAGGCAAAAAAAATAATTACATACATACGGTTATGGGTAAGTACTCAAAACTATCAAAATTTGTTCGAGTTTTGGCATACTGTTTGCAATTTGGGCATAATTGCAAAACAGGAACCAAATCCAAACGGGTTGGAGTACTTAGACCCGAGTAATTGCAAGCAGCAACACAGGTTGCGATTCGATTGGCTCAGATCGATATGTTCGCAGTTGAATTGAAGAAGCAACGACATTACACCGAAAAGTTCGAAGTCACTGAATGCCTTCAAGGACGCTCAGATCATCATAAGCGTAGAGGGATGACTTCAAAATGCACGACTACCATACAACCAACAATACCCTGTAATACTTAAAACCAACTATAACATTACTTTACAGATATTTTTGTTCGCGACGCACACCAGCAAACCTTGTATGGGGGTACACAACAGATGATAGCATACATCCGCACTGCATACTGGATACTCCACATAAAAAGAAGCATTCACTAATGCGTTATTTGCTTTCGGCACAAGGCACAGCATATGCAGCAGCTAATAGGGAGTCTACCAACTTTTCGAGTGCAAATAGCCTGATCATTCAGCAACACCGGTGTCGACTATACTTTACCGATTGAGTTAAAGACTTGGAAAGGACGAAGTGCGAAAAGCCTTAAGGGCTATTTCCCGTTCACCCCGGAGCTGAAAAATTAATACGCGTAGTCACATTAACAACGAAGATTTGAATACTTAAACGACCAATAGCAAAGATTTGTTATTTACCGTCCAACACAGCCAACGAAAACGATACACTAACCTAACAAGCTAGCATAAACATCATTCAACAACATTCTACACATACAACACAGTAACCAACCTTAACAAGACAACCAGGATAAATTCTCAACACGAAAATTTTCATTTAACACAACGTACAATACAGTCCTGCCAATATCTACATTATATAGTAGCTACCGCAAAAAAAATCATATTTTACACGACACAAAATTAGTCAACCCACAACAGTTGTTTCAAAAAGGCACATGAACAACTGATTGTCACCCATCAAAACAAAATATAGAGTAGCACCTGTGCTAAATGTAAACCACCATACAAAAATTAACAGAAAAATAACTCGACATGTATCACGTATCCCTGTATACCACGCACGCACGCACACAAGCACACTCGTCGCGTACATTCCGTACGCCAGAATTCGCTGCTACTGCAAAAAAGGTTATGGTGCCTTGAAGTCCGTTCATATTTAGGAAGACATGCCAAATTTCAGTGCGATACTGTCTTTAGTTTTGTTTTGACAGCTGATTGTTGTTAACGTGTTTGGCATCATGTTGAGTATGGACAAAAACGATTTTCGTTCTCTCATAAAACATTATTTTTTGAGAGGCAAAACGGCGAAGGAAACAAAAGAAAAGTTGGATAAATATTATGGGGCTAATGATCCGTCAGATTCCACTGCCAAATATTGGTTTCGAGAATTTCATGGTAGCCGCAACTCCACTACCGATCAAGTCCGCAGCGGCAGGCCCTCCGATGCGGTTACAGAGGACAATGTCAAAAAAATACATGAAATGGTGTTAACTGGCAGGAAGGTGAAGGTGTGCGAGCGAAGCGAAGAAAAATGTTGTTTTTGCAAGACAATGCACCGGCGCACATTAGCATCGCAACCATGGCTAAAATCAACGACTTACGGCTCCAATTGCTGTCGCATCCACCGTATTCGCCCGATTTGGCTCCCTCGGACTATTATCTCTTCCCAAACCTTAAAAGATGGCTCATCAAAAAAAATTCAGCTCACTCGAGGAAATCATCGACGCCACGGAGGAGTATTTTGCAGACCTTCCGGAAAGTTACTTTTCGGACGGGATCAAGAAGTTGGAAAATCAATAGAATATGTGTATCAAACTAAAAGGGGACTATATTGAACAAAATAAAAAAAATTTTTTTTCATTCCCAAGGAGGTTAGTTTTAACCCCATCTAGTAAACGCATACACTACTCATGGGAAAATATATTTCCACACACAAACACAAAAACAATACAAAAAACAAACCAAGAAAAAATATCAAAGCTGTACGACACTGAAATACTCTCAAATTCAAATACAGAATATCCAAGCTACAACCACCTACAGCCCATCGACCGGTAAACTACTCATAGAAAAAAAAAAAACACCAAACCTAAAGTAATACACAATTAATTTAATATACCTATAAACTTATAATAATATAAAAGAAAACAATTACAAAAAATCTGAATTTGCAAAAAATAAAAATAAAAACACTTTCATGCCATCAATTGCAAAAAAAGGCAGTATATATTACATACATATATTAAATTCAAACACAACCGATGCTGAACAACGCACTACACTTGACTACACTAATGAAATATGAATGACAATGCCCAAATCAATGCAAACAACTCTATTCGTAAGAAATTTGCATATGCGTAAGGAGAGCAATCATACGAACAGGAAAAGGATAGAAGGATGATCGTCAAACCCAAAAATACCATATAACCCCACAAAAATATAACTTCTGATTCCGGTCAGAAAATGTTGACATCATTAAATTCATTTTATACAATTATTTAAAAACATATAATTAGTCACGTTACTGTACGTCACTAGATTATACAGAATACCGAATCTATGTACGATATTTGTTTTAATTTCATTTATTGTAGTTTAAACTTATATTAATGTAAATAACCTTAAAATATCTATGTACGTAAAATATAAATTTTCCGGCTAAATTTTGTACATATAAAAGCAAAAATTAGAAAATGAAAGATATTCGATAACGTACTATAAAAATATACATATTATAACGATTAAGGGTAAGTGTTTTATTTTTTATAAGGACAAGCGAATTTTAAGTATCTAATAAAAAGAGAGAATTTGAATTTTAATATAATAATCCGTGTGTGCAAAGCAGACTATAAAAGTCTTCAACATCGGCCGATTCTGAAAAAGACGGAGAAGCAAACACCAAGGGTAGGAGACTTAATGCTTCTAAGGGTAGTGCAATGCAAGCTCAACATATAACTTATATAAAAGCATAGGATCCTCCTGCAGGGCTAAGGGGTCCATAACATAAAAAGGCTATAAAATAAAATTATAATCTTAAAATAAAAATAAATTAAATAGTTTTATTCCAGTCCAAGTTGCCGGGCTAATATGATTATTATAATTTTAATATTTTATTATAATTTTTTGACCGGATTTCCAAATTATTTATTTATTTGAATGATAAACAAAGAATTTGGCCAGTGAAAAATGGACTAGGGAATAACGACAGTTGGACAAAATTTGTCTTTAAGCTGTAAATAGGACTGTCAGGGTTGGAGAAATGTTTTTTCGGTCCTACAAGACCGACCCGACAGAGGAAAACCGAAAAAAATTAAATAAGCCAGCAATGATGGCAACGTCTTTTTTAAGCTTGTGAAATTTCAATACGACCGAAAACTGAGGCAAAAAGTACTTCATCCTACATCCCAACCCTGTTTTACAATGACATTATATCTGTCAGCTCTTTGGACAAGTCCAATCTGCTTGCTGCACACTTTGCGGTCAGTTCAACATTCCGAAATTGTTTACACTTAAGTGCGTCGAATCTTCAATGGGACAAATCCACTTTCGCACTCGTGTAGTAGCAAGAGTTCTTAAAGATCTTAGCATTCACAAACCCGCTGGACCAGATGGTATTTCTCCCCTTGTTCTGCGTTAGCTTTTTTATCAATCCTACTCTTTACGACTCTTTCCGAGCAGGTGGAAAACAGCATTTGTTCAGCCCTTCCCTAAAAAGGCGAATTTTCTCTCTCTTCCTACAGATCCATTGCACTTACGTCCCTTCTTTTCAAGTTAATGGAAACGAAATCGAATATCTCGAAACACGAAAACTTTTCAATGACCGGCAGTGCGGTTTTGGTAGCAACAGGTCCACAGGTGATTTGATGGCATGTCTCACCGAAAAGTGGAACCCAACCGTACATCAATTTGGCGAAAGCAAGATAGTTGCACTTGATATTTCTAAAGCATTTGACAGAGTTTGGCATCAGGCTCTTTTGTCGAAAATAAGTGCTTTTGGGATCGATGAAATTCTTCTTCAATGGATTAGAAATTACCTTTCGGAACGTTCAATTCAAGTTGTTTTAAATTGTTTCAAGTCTGATGTTCACAAAATTAATGCTGGTGTGCCCCAGGGCTCCGTTATGTCTTTGACACCTTTTTTAATTTTCATCAATGATCTCTTGTCCGCTACTTCTTATCCAATATATTCTTTTGCACTCTCTGTTTTTTATATTCGTTCCCAGACTGACGTCCTTTCTCTTCGGCTGTAGAACGGGAACGGCAGCGTATGTTAAGATCATTGAATTCTGATATTTACAGAATAACTAATTGGGGATCCACTAACAGAGTAGAATTGAATACTTCCACAATACAATGCTGTCTGCTTTCGTTAAAGCGAAATTTAAACAACCAGCCGTTGTCCATGATTGGCTCTTGCATTGTCGAAACCGAGAGACTTTCCATTCTCGGCATGAGTGTCAATGACAACTTACGTTGGAATGACCACATATTCGGTGTCGTCAAAAATGCTGCGAAATGTCTAGGATTTCTCAAGCGATGTAAGAAATAATTCATCCCCTCTGATCTGATATTAATGTATAGGGATATATCCGCCCGAAATTAGAGTACAATGCCCACATCTGGTCGGGTGCGCCCAAAACATCTCTGCACCTGCTAGATAGGATTCAAAACCTTGCGATAAAACTCATAGGTGATAATAATACAATATCATCTAGACAATGGACACCCTTGAACACCAACGTAATGTTTTGTGTCTCACTCTGTTTTATCGCTATTTCAACCACCAGTGCTCCATAGAAATCGCCAGTAGCATTCCGCTGCTTTAAACTTTTAATCGTAACACCCGTCTTACTATAAGTGCTCATCAGTAGCCCACTTCGGGCGTAATCTAAAATATCGTGATTTGTTTCTAAGCCGGACAACTCGCTTAAGGAATGCTCTTCCTACGTCTTTATTTTATAGTCATTATAACATTCAAACATTTAAAACCAATGTTCATCGGCACCTCTCTTTCCATTCTCCCTGATTTTCCTACGCCTGCGCTGTGTACAAGCATATGGTATTAAGGGTGATCAAATTCCTTGAGCGCGCGCAAATTATATTATTAAAAACAACTGTTTTATCGATCGCACTGCTATATACTCAATGGCTGTATTGAACTACTACATTTTCTGATTTTTTTTTAAAATCTAAACTGCATATTTCCAAAGCCAACACTACTTCATATTAGGTCCTATGACAAAGTTTCAGATGAATTGACTAAACTCAAAGGTTTGTTATATACGATAGCCGTGCGTCCAGCTTCAATATACGCATCGCAATGTTAGACGGTTAACGGGAAATATGAAGGAAAAAAACAACGACGAAAATGAACATATTCCGAATGCTAGCGAGTTTAAAAAATAAGATTTTGTGAGAAGTACGCACATTCGCGGAAGCATCAAAAATACGATAGTGGACAAACTCCAGGCTAAACGAATTTGCTGGCTTAGCTATGTTCAGCAAGGGTCGTCGGATAAAGTCCTAAAAGCAATAGATCCCCAAGTTCCAGCCGAAGTGTGAAGAAGGGGCTGAAGGAAAAATACTTGATTCACTCAAATGCAAAAATATCAAGAAAATACTGACCCAAGTAACGAAATGATGCGAAATATAGGGGTATGTACAAGGTGGAGCAAGATTTATCACCCTACCGGAAGATAGTATAATTTTTGCAAATAGTGTCGTACGTCAATCATATTTAACATTTGTGAACTAGGCAGCTGCAGTATATAAACAGACAAGCAATGGAGCGCTATATTTCGCAAGAGCGTGGATTATTTTGACCAATAATCGGTCGGTGGTGTTAACGCAGCGTGAATTTCGACTTCGATTTTCTAATCGTGTCGAGCCAACTGGGCAAATATTCCGGCGTTTAGCTACTCGACTCGAACAGAGTGGAACCACAGGAGATCATGCAGGGCGTGGCCGGATAGAACTGGTTATTCGGCCGAGAATATCGCGGCTGTGGCTGCCGATGTCGCTGAGAACTAAGAAATATCAACCAGACGACGGGTCACACAATTGAGCATCACTAGACGGACCCTACAGGTAGCTTAAGTGAAAGACTTACACATGTTCCCGTACAAAGTGCAAACAGTGCATCAGTGGCATGTTAATTACTGTAAAGCCATCCTAAATCTCAACAACGAAGAGGACGATTTTGTGTCGAAAATCATCATGACCGACGAGGCGCATTCCAAAAATCGAGCACAAATGTGTGATAACACTGGCGGTAGCCACTTGGCGAATATCATTTTTTCCACTTAACAGAAAAAATTTTAAAGGTCCAAATAAAGATTTCCATTACTCAAAATCTTTTTATTTTTTTTTTATTTAGTAAAAAAAGTAATTCAAAAATAAAATTGAATGATTAATTTTGCGCTTAATTGTACACTGAATTTAGGTCTACAAATTTAGCCAGCAGTACCAAGCGAGCTCTCAACGGCATCAGACGTGGTTGTCAAGTGCGGTATTATACTAGGTCACAGAACCGGTAATTTGTTCGTTTTCTTTTGTGAAAAGTATACCCAGTACTAATCTCGGGGTAAAAAAAAAAAACTTACGCATTACGGAAACAATGTTACATGTGATCAATGGCCAATATTGACAGTTCCATCACAAGCTGCTGCCGATTTCTCGCGATTTCTTATCACAACCAACTCTCCAGTCGACAATGATAAAACTCCCATTGTAAATCGTAATTCTATCATTATAGGCAAAGGCATTGATGCTGTTTCCATACAGTACAAAGAAATTAAAGCTCTAAGGAATGGCGACCTCCTCATTCAAATTTAAATAGTCAGTCAAAATTAAATACCACCAGTCACTTAACTCATGTCAAGGTCGTATATTCTCCTTCAACTTAATTTCTTTAGAAGAGAGTGATATCTTGGACTCTTTGAAAAAATTCAAAGTCACCGAAATTAAAAAATTGTTCAAAAATTAATAATGAAACCAAAAGGGGCTGGCATCATAACGTTCGATGCACCAGAGCCCCTCCCGGAAATCAAGCTCGGATGGCAGATATTAAAAGTAGATCCATACTATCCCAATCCTATCCCTTGCAGGACATGCCAAAGTATAGGACACACAAAAAATTATTGTAAGGAATCAGTTGCTATCTGTGGCACCTTTGCTGAAGTCTCGCCTCATCTAGAAGAATGCAAGAGAACATACTACGTGAATTGCATGACTGATGAGCCATAATAATAATCAAAACAAAAAAAGGTGCACCGTAAAAGAAGCCAGAGAAGAATATAGGAAGTCCGGTTATCTGTACAAACCTAAATTTCAAGCAAACGCATCAAGAAAACCCCTTGCAGAAATCCTAGAGCAAAGGATTTCCCTTAAACATTCAGGTTCCAAACATGTAATTGACAACAACATAATCCCGAAAACAACCACAACAAAAAACAACACCAATAATGACACCATTTCCACAACTACAATTAGCACAGAACAAAACACCAAAAAAACGTATATCCCATTCATTTTCAACTAACTTACAAATGACTATGGAAACCGATCCCACGAAACAATCCGTTCCCAATCTAACACTCTCTTCAATTACACCTAACAGTTCTTTACCTTTTCCATCAACACACACTTCGTCTGAATCATTAACGCACCTTCATAACATTTCAAGAACTCTCACATTCAACAGCTACAGGAAAACTCCCACAGTTAAATCTTTATCAACCAAAACCAAATTTTCAACAAGTACTCTACAAATTCAAATAAAAATATATACAAACTAAGATATGGATAGACTAAAGAATAAGAATAACATAAAAATCCTTCAGTGGAATATCCAAGGATTTTTCAATAACCTTGAAAACCTGGATGTCCTCATCCAAAAATTTTCACCATCAATCATTGCATTCCAAGAAACAAAGCTTTTAGTACACAATGCACCTACTCGATACAAAAATTACACAGCTTACTTTAATAACAAATCACATAATCGTAATAAAGATGGCACCGCTATATTAATAAAATCAGACATTCCACACACTTACTTCTACTCGCCAAATGGGTTCCTTACTTAGACTGTCAAAATCAACCTCTCTCAACCTCTGACCCTGCAAAACCTTTATAGGCAATGTGACCTTTCGGTGTCCCCACAGGTATATCTTAGCTTGGCTGCCAATCGTCTCTCGCACAGTATTGTGCTGGGAGACTTTAACGCTACCAACTCCTTATGGGGGTCCCCGCACACCACCAGCGCTGGAACAGTTATAGCAAACTGGCTACAAAACTCTGATCTTGTGTTGTTAAACAATGGATCACCTACACACTTTTCAAACAGGAACACATTCACTGCTATAGACCTGTCGTTCGCCTCTGTTGCAGTTGCTTGCGGCGTTGGAATACTCATGATTGTCTATTAACAGTACAACTTTTTGCAGACAAATGGGCTGGATATAGCTCCAACATAAATTTCTCCGATAAGGTTCTCGGAAGAAAACTCTCATTTAATATCGGTTCCCTCTCCCTCAGTATGCATACTTCTCCTGAAGTTATTTCTCCAATCACTCTTCTCGAAGTCATGGAAACCCTTAGAGAAATTAAAGGCTCTACACCTGAGTGGGACAAAATAACATTCAAAATTATTAAACAGCTGCCAGTAAAAATTATGTTAAGACTAATTAACTTATATAACAGCGTTCTAGAACGAGGTGTATATCCGCACGAATGGAAGAAGGCCCATTTGGTTCCCATACCCAAACACAATGCTGACAAACGTTCCTTCGAGAATTTCCGTCCTATATCTCTGCTTTCCGTCCTGTCCAAATTATTGGAAAAAATAATAGGGAACAGGCTAAAATGGACACTAGAAAAACTTCTAGTTAGGGGGTGGCCGTCGTGTAGTGGTATATGCACTGACTCCTCAAGCAGTGGGTCGCGAGTTCGAATCCAGTGCGAGGCAATTCTCTGAAAAAGTCTTATCCTAGAATTTGTTTGTAGTTATATGAAAATCCCGTCGGCGTCAACGCTGACATGAAGGCGTAACACTGATGTTGGAGTGGTTGCTGGCTGGGCTAAATGTAATGAACTAACAGCTAGAACGTACTTAAGACCCACTGATTGAGGATGCACTGGCTCGTCCCATCCAGTTTAACAACCACCTCTGGGAAGACTATCGAAATCTAATACACCTGAGTTTCAAACTACTACACCACCCGCCCGCACCCTGGAGAAAAAAAGCCAGTAAAAGGGTATTCATATTCCCTTGGTGCGCGCGCGTGATTATAAAATAAATGAGCAAAGCTTACTAAAAGCACTTAAGTTGTGCGAAAATTCGAGAGCAAAGTTACCAACTAGCAAAATGGAAGCATTGCATATATGTCGAAAACACCACTGCCCCAACACACAAGTCAAAATCGGAAATGTGACCCTATCTCTTCTGGACAAAGCAAGAATCTTGGGACTGACTTGCACTAAATCCTGGAAGTGGAATGCATATGAGTAACAGAAAAACAGGGAAGAATTCATAATTTAATGAAAATAGTCTGAAAAAAACACAAAGGACCGCACATAAACACAGCCATCAACATAGCGCAAGTCCTAATTAAAGGAGCTACGCAACATTGTCTAACCATATATTCACACTGGACTAAAGGATGCGACAATCAGGTACAAATAAAATTAAACGCCATATTACGTGCTGCAGTTGGTGCACTACCCTCTACACCCATCGACGCTCTGCTAGCAGAAACTAATACTCCAAGCATTGCATATATGAAAATGATCGCTCAGGTTAAAATTGCTGTAAAAAGTCTCATGGACTGCAAACACCCACTACATGAAATATGTAGGAACGGCAGAATTATGGTTAAAAAAAGTAAAATCAAAAGCGCTCAACAATTCCTTGAAGCTTCTCACAAACACTGCTATTCCAATGCCCACCAATTATGACAATAGCAAACTACCTTGGATATTCCCAACAAACATAGTTAACACATCTCTGGACAGTACACTAAAACAGACACTACACCAGCGGAAGTATACCGAAAGAAATTTGCTGAAATAATTCCCTCAGCGCAATTCGCAGTATCCGAAACAACAAAAGCAAATCTCCCATCATCCTGAGCCTTCGAGCTGTAATGTCTTCAAATTACCCGAGAATTCATTTAATATGGTCACCTGGACATGTTGGGATTCCGGGAAAAGAAAAAGCAGACGAAGGCGCCCGTGAAGCCATTAGAATGCCTCTTCTGTACACCTTGCCACCATTTGCAATAGCCGTATGGACTCAACTCCTTACGAAATTTCGTGAAAATGCAGAAAATCGCTGGAACCGATCTAACTTTTTTTTAAGGACTCATAAACCCACACCAGCGAAAAATCTCTACAACAATTCATTGAGCCGATCACAAGCAGTGAAATTATGCAGGTTAAGACTAGAGCACACGATGTTCAATAAAGCCCACTTGTATAAAAAGGAGTCTCCGTCAGTTTGCGATTCATGCAGTAATGTACATTTTTGTATTGTAAACATTTATTTGTAACTCGCACAATCTATAACAGCCATATGTGCATAGTACCCCGGCGTTATACTCCGGACAATACAAATTTATTTGTATTGCTTCCCTTGAAAATAAATAAATTTAGCCAACCCACATGCGGCGCAGTAATAATGCATATACATAGGAGAAATATGTTGCGTTGATATTTTATGCATCACATAGAAGTATTTCGACGGCTAATAAAACAAAAAGTCTAACTTTCCTATTCCAAAATTCAAACCGAATTGATTTCTATTAGAACTAATCCATTTTTTTTTTTAGATTATTATGCTCATTCCAGTCATGATAATTTGTTTATCATTTTAAAGACTTTATCATATATACTTCCGGTCTTAATGAATAAAATGTTCCATACCATTTTTATTGAATTTTTAAATTTGCCATTAAAATGTTATTATTTGCCTTATTACTCAAGTTTGTATGTTTGTGGTTTTGAATATATTATTTTATTGGATAAAAGAAAAACACAATAAAAAAAATCATAAAAAAGTGTTATCTGTTTTGGGAATTGAAAATAATTATGTTTAATTTGCCCGTTTAACTCGACTAATATTGCATTCTCACACATTTTTTCAACTTTGAAAAAATCATTGAATCATTGATTTTTTTTTTATAATCCCGCGCGCGCACCAAGGTGATATGAATACTCTTTTACTGGTTTTCTCCAGGGCGCGGACAGATAGTGTAGCAGTTTGAAACTCAGGTGTATTAGGTTTCGATATTTTTCCCAGAGGTGGTTGTCAAACTGGACGGGACGAGTAAGTGCATCCTCAACCAGTGGGTCTCAGTACATGCTAGTTGTTAGTTCGTTACATTAAGCCCAGCCAGCAACCACTCCAATATCAGTGTAATGCATTCATGTCAGAGTTGATGCCGACGGGATTCTCATATAACTACATTCAAATTCTACGAAAAGTCTTTTTCAGAGAATTGCCTCGCACGGGATTGGAACCCACGACCCTCTGCTTGAGGAGTGTATGCATATACCACTACACTACGGCCACCCCCTGATTATATAATAAAAATAAACATATGTTAAAATTAACAGACTTTCTTATATTTCTCAAACTTCAATCCAGTTTTTTTGATCTGAAACAGAATGTTAAGCGGCAGCTCCCTTTTGTGATACGTTCATGTCGATTTAAAAAATAGTCCATTAGTTGGTAGAGTATTCGCCATCGAGACCTTAAAGAAGCGCTACCAGAAGAATGAAGCTCGGAATATTAATTAAACGAATAATAGCAGCATTCCAGTCGAACAGAAATCTGTGAGGATTGCATTGTACTGTATATATTTATTATAAAATTTCATTGTACAAGTAAGATATAATCTTATATTAGGGATAGAGAAGGAAACGTCATAGTAGAGCCATATTCTGTGCTGGAATCCGGAAAATACCCTCTTTATCAATATCAAAGCGCATATAACAGCATCTAGAGAGTTCAATTATACAGAGCCATGTCTAATTTTGGCATCCCCGCCAGGTTGCGATGAGTTGTCATGTGCTTTTTTCAACATCGTTTTTGAAATGTTTGTGCGAAACTCACAAGTCAACTCCAGAGGCATTATCTTCAAAAATCTCCCCGAGTGTTACTTGGATATGCAGATGATATTATATTATAATGGAAAAAACAATTTGATCTGTAAATGGAGACACGACTACATCTTAGATGGCTCAAACTCAGCCAACTTCGTGCGAGTTACTGGAGGCCCTAACTGGATATATTGTACATGTTATTATTATTTTACATAGATTAAATGAGTTTCAATCTGTTATTAAACGGTTACATCCTACTTGATAGTACCAATGCAGTGATATATGTTACAATTCTACAGTGCTCTAATTTGTTTTAAACTACGTAAATGTTGTTCGTCGTACTCATTTAAACGCATATATTTTGCAAGATTAACTACGTTGCTGGTTGTATAAAAAAGAAAGAAGGAACATTTTTGTATTATTGTATCTTAATTGTTTATTCTCTTGGCTTTTTTATGTTACTGTAATAAAATTTAAAATGATAACAGTAATAACAATTATTGACAATTCGAAATGTTTAATTTAATATTAATGCACTTATAAGAAAACGACAAACAGATAACAAATTTGTTTTATTATTTACTATTAACATAACTACTATATATACTGTTGATAATGATTTTATCGACACTAAATTGAATTAATTGTCTTTTTCCTTTGGATTATTATAATATACGAGTATATAGTAGATATTTTTCAGTCATTATGAATATTAAATATTTTAAAATAGTTTATTTAGTTTATTATAATATAACGACAGTTTTAAATAGTTTGTATATGGTCTGATTATATGTAAATTGAAAGAAGTTCGAAATTTACAAATACACATTTTGAAAAAAAAAAAAAAAAAAAAACAAATAAAAATAAAAATCGACAAATGATTCGTTTTGCTTTTATTTGAAGCCTTAGAAAAGGGTTAAGGTAGGTAGTAATTTTGTTTTTAATTTTTTGGGTTTAGTTTTGTTGCTATAGGAGAAATATCAACGTCATGTTCAAATGTATGTATAGGTAATACCTGACGTAAAATAGTTTGCATCTATAAACGAATATAGATAAGTAACTTTTACTTTCAAATAGTATATTGCTTTTGTTTGCTATTTTTTATGTTCCATATTTTCCGATCTAATTTCACTAATAAACAAGCATGCATTTAAGTATACAAGTTATAAGTTATACAAAAACAATTGGCAATTTTGGCTATAACACATACACAAGATTATTTTCTTAAAAGTTTCAGCTTTTCGAAGTCTCATCATTGCTGAAGTTTTTATATAGACCCAAGCTAACTCCTAGCTCTGCAGGTTTTCTTATTTTTGCTGGAAGGGGATTGTACACCGTTATGGATGATGGTACCAGGGCGTCCTTGTTAAGTGTTGAAGACCGCAACTGGAGTAAGATATTATCACAACTTCGAATGTGTAGATCTTTTTCAGCAACTTCAAGTTTCGGGACAACATTTCTTTTATTGGCTGAAAGTGTGATCATTTCGCCATCCATTTGCCTAGATGGTGAATTCTCAGCTGATTTCGAGCTTCGATCAGTTATGTCTACCGAGGGGTAGTTTAAAATGTCTAAGTAGCTTTTTGTAACAGTCGGTGATAATGGAGATTTTTTATTTCTTGGAAATGTTCTTTCAATTTGCTTCTCAGTAAGATAGCGATCGTAAAAGGTTGATGTTACAGTGGTATGTCGTATTTCTAATTTAGTCGGAATATAAACAACGGGAGTGATTGATCTTTTATTTAGATCGTATTGAGAGCCATAATAGGGAGAAAGTGGTTGATTTACATGCGCATCGCTTTGTTTTTCATGATTAATTCTATCTACTTCACCATCTACTTGTTGAAGGTCTTCTATGCCTATTCTAAGACTACTAAGTGCATCTAAACTATTTGGCATCAAGTCTCTTCTTGCCCTACTTTCATATTCTTCACGGTCTTCATCTCTTCTTCGTCGTGGAGATGTATCCTTTTTCAATTCTCTTTTGGAAATTCGCTCTTGGGATGGTGTACGCTCAATGTTATCAATTTTTATTGAAGGATTTACAGTTTTTTTTATTGAACGTGCAAATAATGAATCAATGTAACGTTGGCACTTGTCTTTGCGAAAGGATTTCTCCTCACACAGTGTGTCAATGGATTTGATGGTGTTTTTAATGGAGGCTAGTCGGTCAGAAATGTTATCATCTGAACGCATTGTAATAGTTGGACGAATCCATGATTGTGATTTAATGTGGCTATGTGATATGATTTCACTACATTGTGCTGGTGGGAAAATATTTCCAAGTGCTACATGAGAATAAGTTATGGCTGGGTGGGACTTTTTAGATTGAGCGTTGACATCCTTTCCACCGGTATCTGCAAGAGTCTTTTTTAAAATTCTATGTAATATCTTGGAATTTTCTTCAATAATTTTTAATACCCTATCGGTGGTGACGGTATTTGTGTCAAACGGATCACTATATTCTGGACATGATGTTGGTCGAGATTCTGTTTTCGCCTCGAATTCAACGCTAGATGGATCAGCAATAGTTATTGTATCATCACTGTGGGACTCCAGTTTATATAAATCTTTCCGCTTGTGATAGTCTGTATCGTTTCTACAATCATTATTTGAATCGTCCAGATTGTGGACTTTTAATACAGCTAGTTTACTATTGAAAGGGATAACTTCCATACCGAAGGCGGATCCATTGTTAACTCTATTTTCTAAATTATTTATAGAACAATTTTCTCCATGAAGTTTACTTTCTAATAATTTGTCTGTAATTTTAAAATTAGATTCCAATGTTTGTGATGATGGAACATTTGACCCGTTGTCAGTATTTGTTATAGGTGTGTCGAAGTAATTATTTATCGAATCAGATTTACCAGTATTGGTAACGTTTTCTAAAGAGATATTTGGAGTGGTTTTCAAATCAGTTTCGAAATTTTCACTTGATTTGGGCTCTTTGCCTTCTTGCTTATTTAAGGAAGAAACCGTTTTTAAAATTGTATTTCCCAAGTCATTGGATTTTGAATTTCGTGCCTCAATGTTAAATAGTTTTTGTTGTTCGAGAGCGTCAAATCTGGTTTCTAAATCTTTTGTTGAGGGTATAGATTTTCTCTCTTGTTCTGTTAATTCTATCGATGCAGTGATGTTTAAATTGTCAGGAGAATCTTTGGGCTTATTGTCGTGATCAGGTATAATCTTTCGTTGTTCCAGAGCCTCAAAATTAGGCACTATATGTTTACTGGAAGCACAAGTGGCTTCAGTTTTGGTGATAACATTTTGCGTTTCTTTGATAGGTTTCTGGGCAAGTTTGTTCCATTCTAAAGCTTGAAACCTATTTTCTAAATCTTGTGTTGATGGTATTTCAGATTTTCTTCTAGTTTCAGCTTCAGTTTCAAACTCTACTTTTATTGCTGAGGGAGGTAATAAATTTGATGATTTAGAGTTAGGGGATTTAAAAGATTTTTCGATTTCTAGGGCCTTAAATCTTGTTTCCAGATCTTCAGTTGATGGAATTCTTTTACGTATAAAAGGTGGCTGATCGCTATCAATTAGACTGTTATACTCTTTGAAGGATTTATCAGTAAGGTGATCGGTTGAGCCTTTTGGTGCCATATCTTCGCTGTTTGATTTTACACCGATACTGCTCTGGGTTAATTCTGCTTGTTGAGGTATTTCAGATTTATAGGGTGTATTTACATTTGATGAACTTAACTTGCGTTCAAGTTCCTTAAATCGATGTTCTAAATCAGCAGTTGTTGGAATAATTTTATGAATTACAGCTTTAAGATCTTCGCTTGAGATTTCCAAATTGACTGTTGTATTTCTATTTTCACTATTTGGAGGAATTATATTTTCAATTTCTGCTTTTGTGTTTTTAGACATTGGACAAATAGTATCGTTAGGTTCCTTCTCCTGTTTTTCTTGTTTTATGCCGGATGGATCAGCAAGGCCTTTCGAGTTCATTTGTGATAGATTGAGGTTTTTCTCACTAAACTGCCTTTCTAATGCCATGAATCTGGATTCCAGGTTCTCCGTTGATGGAATTTCGGATTTTACCGGTAAGATTTTCTTTTTGTTTTCTGATAATAGTGTGTTTGATTTTGATTCAATCTTTCGTATATTTTCATTTGTATCAATACTTTCTGAATTTTGAAGAATTTTAGGAAAAGATTTTGTTAAGGGGACCATTAAAGAATGTTGATCTATAGCTAAATCTTCTAAGGAAATTTGTGTAATCCATTCATCGCCAAAATGATCTTCAGCATAAGATAAAAGAGGCGGTTGGAATAAACTTACTTCAGAAGAAGAACTGGTGTTAGTTTTCGAATTGCAATCAGTTGGTAATTGAGATTTAGTTGTATAATTTGTACTGTCATCTCCAAAATTCAATTGCATTGCAATAGAAGAATCGTTTTTTGTAACAACGGTATCATTTTTTTTGTTATCAATTAAAAAATCATCAGAAATTGAGTAAACTTCATCCTCTAATAGGGGCACTACTAACGTTTTCTTATCTCCAAAATGATCTTGTGAGTAAGATAGAGGAGAAGTTCCTAAATATTTAGTATCAATATTATTTTCCCTATCTAAGGTTGTGTCAATGCTATTTAGTAATTTGCTTTCCGAATGCAGGCTAACTTTTTCTTGAGCCTCAAATTCACCTTTTTTAAAATTATTTTCTTTTAATTGAAGTCTAGTTTTATGAGGACTAGCAATTTTCTCGCTAAGAGATATATTAGGTTGAAATTCGTTGACATGGTGAAGTTGCGTAAAGTCTTTATCTGGTATATCCGTTATATCAGGTTCAAAAAATTCGTTTTGAATTTTGTTTCTTAAATCATTTTCTTTGTCTAATTGCCCGTCTATCAATTCAAATGGCTTTTCGTCATTTAAAGGTTTATCCAAATTTATGACTTGTTCACTCAGTGACACATTTTGGAAATAAGACAAATTACACTGATCATTTTCAACGTTTGGGGGTGATACCATGTCTGTCAGATCATTATTTTGATTGTCTAGTGAATTTTTTTTTTGTAAAGCTGTAGTTGAATTAATATCCAACTCTGGAATTATCTGCTCTCCTGTATTGCGAGCAACAGGAAATACTAAGGAATTATGCAGTAGTTTGTTTGAATAGTCGAACTTGATATTTTTGTTAGCTATATTGAAGTCAGATACACCTTGTGAGCCTATTAAGTAAGTTTGACTAGTTTCTGTTTCCTCTTTGACATCGATACTGATTGTTTTAGTTTTTTCTAAGAAGGTACTTTCGAGTGCCTTAAATCGTGTTTCTAAATCTTCCGTGCTAGGGATTTGACTGAACATGTCGTTCGTGGTTTTGTTTGTTTTAAGTGATAAAATATCGTAACCGCTGATGTCATTATTTTGATCAGTACCAAAGGAAATTGCACCTTTGCCCATCAGCCACTCGAAACTTTCGGCTTTGTCTAAATCTCCTTCTCTATCTATAAGTTCCACCTTGCTTTCAAATTTAGTTTCCGACCGGCTTTCAAAACCAATTTCACGAGAAGACGTAAATTCAGTCACTGAGTACGTGTCTTTGTTAAGATTATGTTTTGACCCAGGTATCTTCCTTTCTGTTGCACTTTTCACTTCAATTTCCAAATCATAATTTAGTGAAATATTTTGCGATTTTTCTTTTAAAGAGGGCGCTGAGTGCATTTTATTTTTACTAAGACTTTTTAAAAATTGCCCTTTAGCATTTTTATCAACTGCTGCATTTGTATTATTTGAAGGCTCGTTGTCGACAGAAGCTGCAATAAATGGTTTGGATCTTAAGCTTTTTTCCTTGAATATTCCATGCGATATCTCTTGTTTTGCTTCAGCAATGAATGACAAAGAAGACTTATTTGAATATTCTAATAGCACTTTCATTTTCGTATCTATCTCTTCGCTATTAGGATATATGATGGTATTTTGCTCATTTGTCAACAATTTTGAACATTCTGAAGAAATATTTTCATCACTGTCATTCTTATTACTATATTTTGGCGAGTTATATGCAATCCGTATGCTATCTTCTTCATTTAAGGAATATAGAAGATCCAATTTTGTTGGCCTCTCAACTATATTAATTCTTTCAAAATATTCATTTGTGACACCTTCATCATTGACATCAAACTTTTTTGAGTCTTCAATATTTGTTACTAAATTTGCGTAATTAAATGATGTTATTGGGCTTCGTAGCGGACTTACATTGGAATTACTTAAAAATGCTGCTATATCCGGCCGTGGAGACAACTGATTTTTACTTGTAATGTTATTCGATAAAGAAAGAAGATCTCTTTCATCAGAGGTGACATCAATTATAGCATTATTACAGGCAATACCTGTTGCCTCATTAACATCAGGCCAGTTATATTCGTCTACAAATCCAGCATAATCTAACAGATTAGATTCGGTAGCATTTTCTTTGACATATTCAGGTGAATCAATATCAGTGTTATTGGCATTTAAAACTGGGGAGTCCATTGTTGTCAGTTGAATAAAAGGTATTTGGCTATCTATAATATGTTGCTTTTCATTACTGTTTAGTACATCTTCAGGACATTTTTTGTGAGGCACTTCGGAATGTTTCTTACTTAATTTGGCTTTCTTAAAAGGACTACCTTCCAGAGAAGACACCTTAAAATCAAGATTTTCTTGATCGTCCTCATCACAGAGGCTTGTACTGGTGCTGGAGTTGCCATCACTGTCTTCACTATAGGAGGATGAATCACTGCATTGGTGTGCTTTTAGGGAAGATTTTCGAGATTTAGGTTCCGAAGAACTACTTCTTGATGAGGGTGTGCTCTCGATCATTTGTGAGGTAATTTCATCTTGACCAGATTGTGAGCTATCTGATTTAATATCCTTCCATTTCAAACTTTCTCTTCTTCGTTTTGAGAACTCTGTGTCTCTCCAATGAAGGGTTTCGCCACTACGTGGTGTTTTACTTTGCGATGGTTTTGATGATTTTGTTGTAGGAAGCGATGGTTTTCTAGCAGGCGGTATGGCTCCTTGTGGTGGTCCTAAGCGTCGACCATTATTTGTTACTATAGCATTGCGACCAATGAGCAGTTGATTCATTTGAATGGATGTTTGATTTGCATTAGATCCTTGACGTGCTACAGCTGAAGTCAGAATGATGTGTGCTTGCCGCTGTCTTTCACGTAACCGATCGTATTGTTTTTTGAGTAAGGAAATATCAAGCGCGATTCGTTCTTTGTTATCAGTTTTGTTACTAAGACTTGCCGATCCTCTTCTATTTAGGCGTATACCCCACGCAGTAGCAACTGCCATTCGCGAATCCTCATCAGAATCGCCTTCATCCTCTGAATAGTAAAGCCTGAAAGAAAAGTTTCAAAGCCTTATTTCCCCAAAATGTTAAAATATAGAGTGATCTTACTTTAAACCCTTTTTATCTCGGAACGGTGATATATTATATAGATGTTTGTCCCTTAATTTTTGTAATTCTGGTATGGGACCTAAATCAACTACTTTTTCTATTAATCCATTGGAGTCTATCAGGTGACCATTCAATAGTTCACTTGAAAAGGATCCCATTTTGCAATAGAAATCGTCCGCAGTTCTTGTTTCAAGGATTCGACTGTAAGAAAAAGTAAAATAAGTTATAACTATTTGTTGGTTTTTGTTTTTATGCTTACTCTTCTAAAAGGCTCCATAAAACTAAAGCAGTCCGTAGGAGTACGTCACTTCCTTCAATTAAAACTAAATCCCATACTCGTAAGACGCAAGTCATCGGCAAACAGGTACAAAACATTGTTAAAAACCACTGCATTGTAAATACATTTGTCAATGGTGGTTCAAAAGCATTTTCAACAGGTCCTTGGAGCTTTTGCAAATGTCTTGCTAATCTGGGAAGCTTGGAAGTCATCAGCTCACGAAATACTGCCATATCGGCTTGAAGACCACCTAAAGATCCACTAAAGTATCCACCAGGAAGGATTCCTTCTACTAAATATATCATCACTTTTATCGATTCAATCTCTTCCTTATCCATTACTTGTAGAATAAGAGCACCTAACATATTGAAACCCTATAAATATAAATACCATATGAGTTCACAAATTAAATAAAAAAAACTGTACTACTTCTTATCTCTACAAGTTTTGAAGAGAAAAAAAAATTGAATTACTTCTTTATGATATAGGCAATTGTGCTAACTACTTACTTGACAGTATCCAACTTCTGGATTGTATCGAGCATAACCCAGTAGAATTCGTTTAAGCTTTGCTTGATTAAGAGTACCTGCTGGGCCAGAGCATAAACTAGAGCCCGTTCGATGAAGATCCTTAAAGGAAAGCGTTTATGTAATTCAAATCCTTTTTGAACATTTAATTTCATGCGTACTTTCACTATTTGAATACCAAGTTCCTCATCATCTTCCCTCCACTGTTCACTAAAACATTTAACTTCCTCCTTCTCCCAGTCAACATTTTTCAATTTTAAATACTTGTCAGCCATAGCTAGCCACAGCTGTGATGAATTAAAAATAAAATTTAGTTATCCACAATTTAATTTCCGTTTATTATTAGGTTAATGTTTACTTTTCGTCTAAATTCTGGTGGCATCCCTCCAGGCAAACGCGCAACCATTTTCATTGCATGAAGCCATTGATTGAAATCTGATGAAAAGGTTGTTCCATCAATCACATTTGTCCTTCCTGAATCTCTCCGTCCTTTAACCGTACCAAGTGGTGGTGAGACATTAAAACGCATTTCCCTACTCGATTCACCTGATATAGATTAATGCATTTTAATAAAGTAATATCAAGTTAAACATCAATACTTATATGTTTTTATAATGTTCTATAATGCTTACAATTATAATCTGTGTTTGAATAAAGTTACACTTATGTTATATTACTTATTTAATGATGATGTAGCTCATAGTTTATATTTTTTGGGGCACAAAAAATAGTAGTAGTAGTAGTAGTAGTAGTAGTAGTAGTAGTAGTAGTAGTAGTAGTATTAGTAGTAGTAGTAGTAGTAGTACTAGTAGTAGTAGTAGTAGTAGTAGTGGTAGTAGTAGTAGTAGTAGTAGTAGTAGAAGTACTTCAAAGCTATTCTCAGAAAAAGATACAATGTCCTCCAGTTGTTTTCATTAAGTGCAGCGAGGCCTTCTGTATACGACAGCGTGTTCTTTCCCCAAAATGCTCTTTGTGTTTCTTTTAGAATGGGACATACACCAAGAAGCGGTGAATGTCTTCTCTTGTCCTGAGATTACACAAAGCACACTCATCATTCCCTTCTGCTCTATGAGGCCTTGCATTTAAATATAGCAGCACTCCCCGCGCCTGGAAGATTAGTGAAATTGTATTTGCACTGTATTTTAAGCTTAAAGACCAAGCAATGACTGCTCCGACCTAATGTTCGATTCGTGCTGTCCTCCAATATCACTAAAAATTATTTTCTACAAAACGTATTGTTATATTTGTATACTCGAAAAGATAATACGGGTTCATATGTGTGTTAAAATTTAAAGGTGGTGCCGAAGAGGTTAAACCGAAGCATAAAATATACAGCCCAAAATTGTCTAACAATAGTCACGGAAGTTAAGGTTAAACTTGCTAAGTTTTTGGAGCTCAGCAAATTCAAACCTTCTTCAGAATTACTCTGAATGGGTCCTGATATCTAAGTGCGCTTACTATCCTCTCCCTTCCTTCACTATCCTCATATGTATGTATTAGTCTTAATTAACCACTTATGTTATCATTTTCTTTTTATGTGGTTTAAATTTGAGTCAAAAGCATATACTAGTTAGCAAAAGAGACTTATTTCAGAAGCAGAGGCAAAAAACTGGAATTTTTTTTTTATAATTTGCGAGCGTTCAATGGATTTGAGTACTCTTAAAATGCTTATACACGATGGACGTTGGTTTTAAATGTTTGGAGCTTATAATGACTACGAAAAAAAGAGCCAGGCAGGGAATTCTATAAGCGAGTTGTGCGGCTTAGGAATGAATCACAATTGCGGCTGTTGGATTTGGGCGTAAGAGTACATTTGTATAAGATTGTGTTGACGCAAGAATTGAAGCCAGACTACCATAGACAACGCCGTAAGTTTCCTTGAATGGGCGCTTATGTAAACAACCAAAATTGCTGTTATTGGGTCTGATGCAGTAAGGCCATTTTCGAAATGAGGAAGGAGACACCGTTACCGTCAATGGGCTTAGGTATAGAGTGATGTTAACCGACTTTCTGTGGTCAGGTATGTTGATATATCAAATGTTTTAACAAGACGGCGCTACATACCATACAAGCGACGCAACGGTCTAAGTTGTGAATGAGAAATTTGGTGACTGGGTCATCTCACGACGAGTGTTCAATAATTGGGGGTATTTGACCGCAAAACCTTCTTATGGCTTCTAAAATTTTTTTCCTGCAACTACAAGTAAACTTAACCTTCTGAGCAGGTGGGATGTTGTGGGTGGGTTGAGCGTAGGGTGTAGGTAAAAAATTTAATTTTTTTTCGTTTTCAATATGTAGCAATTCGTTATAAATTAAGTTTTTAGTCATTTAAATAACTCAGAATCATTCAGAATCGGCAATTACTAAAAAAAGTAAAGCATTTAAGAATTAATTCTAATTAAACTATCCCTTATTCTTCGTCACTCGAGCTACTGTTACTGCCATAATTTTCCTCACCTAAGTCTGAAATTTCCGCAGGGCACAGCATTTCAATAACTTCTGGAGAAAACTTATGAGATATTTTTTTTGGCAGCTCTCTCATACTTGCGAGCTTAGGGTCTGATGTAAGAAGCAATTTCTTCAAAACATCTTCCATTGTTTTATAGTAGATCGCGAACATTTTCTCGAATACCCTTCCCGAAATCTCTCTTAATGTCCTTGTTCTGGGACAACTTCTGAAAGTTGTCCAATCGGAAGTAATGCGGCATGTATTATTTCGGTTCCATGTATGAAAACTTTGTGAACTGAAAAGGGGCATGTAATACCATGAGTACTTTAAGACATACACCTTTGCTGTATCTAAGTGTACTCTTTGAATTTTATTAAGTTGATTACGTGTCCACTTGAAATTGTTTGTAAGATAACATGAAATCTTTTTATTAGGTTAATTCAACCCCAGTCACTGATGCAGACAGTTCAGCATTTCGAAAAAAATCGTCTTACAGTGTTTCCATCGTTTGTACTACCAAACCCAGGTTTGGGGCAATCAATAAGAAGCTCCATTTCCTTCTTGAAACGTTCTTGAATATATTTTTTTTTTCGATAACGAGCTGCTTCAACCTCACTTTTGGCTTGCCCCTTTTTTATAGAGAATTTCTAGCCAATGTGGAGTAGGCATTCAAAAACCTGTATCCAGCAATGCAAAATTGAAAGGCCAAAGTTAAGTTCCGAAGAGTCACTCAGAAATTTTATCATTTTTTCAAGATTATTAAAAATTTTTTATGGTGGCACTACATATGAAACAGTTTTGTGTATAATCATGGTAAAAAGAAGAACGTGACTAATGTGAGCTGTAACCCTTTCGCCAATACTCACTTCCAATTTCTCCAAATTATCAATTTGGTCTTGGATATAATTCTTCTCCTTCACAGATACTTCTTTGGTTTCGCGTACATAACTTAACTGGATTGGTCTACAGTATTTAGTTGAAGAAGGGTGTGGATGTCAAAAGAAGATTCTCATCATTTCCCATGCAGTTTTCTCCAAATGTCTGTTTATAACGACTTTGTCCAGCACTACCGTCGAAACTCCACTTGAAATGAGTTTTAAACTCTAAAGCTGATTTGAAGTTAATCGTAAGGCAACTTCCTCTTAAACTTCTAGTAACCGGCTCACAGTGTGATTCAAAAGCGACTGAAATTTTACCTACCACAGGTATCATTAATTAAAATATCACTGGGGTATGCTTTTTTTTGCTTGCTGCACTAAAGAATAGTATGGAAATTTGGGTTTTTTCTGAATAACATGAGGGGGGCAGTTGGTTAATTTTTTCATTTCTGCTTTTAAATGATGGCATTGTACATTATGGTCAATTGAATCAGCCCTCTTCATCATTCCGAACAGGTACATTCGAATAACGGCCAACTTATTGCAAATTTCCAAAAACAATATTATATATTGGCTAACTGTTTTGGTAAAATGATCACACAAATTGACATAATCACGAAGTTGAACCACTCACATTTAAACAAAAACAGAACAACAATGACGATTAGATTTGCACAATTCCACATTACACGTAATAAGTCAACAAAATAACCTGGATAACCTGCGGATAATTTCGAAAGGTGCAAAAAGGTGCAGCAAATTTTTTTTTTTTGTCCCGATTAGAAGACATCTTTAGGTACAAATTAAAAAAAAATTAGATATGGGACTGCTCGGGAACATAAACAAATCTTGCGTTTTATTCTGGGGTCAAGGAGAAAAACAGCTATTGCAGAGGTGCGATAACGTTTGTTAGTCAAAACACAATAAAACATATTTGTTCAGCACAAACCTTTAGAAAACGATTCCATTTCAAAACCTTTCCAAAAAAAACCAACCACGCCCAAATGTTTTACGTTGTTTTTCAAGCTTTGCAAACTGCACACGTGATCTACCAAAAACATTCAAAATTGCAAAGTTACTGTGGCTAACTGGTTTGACAGATTGACTTGGTGTTTTGTTTTTCTTATAGTTACGGTATTTTATTTGAAGTCTGCATAACCCAAAAAAAAAATTGGGTTAATGCCATGTTTTGGGGTCAAAAACCCCACAGTGCGCCGCGATCATGCGATTTGACATCATTCAATTATTTTCTCCGGAGCTACGTCAAGTTCTTTGTATACGATAACAAGCCAACCACTTTGGACGAGCTCGGTATTCGACACGATATTTTATGGCACACAAAAAGCGTCTTCTGAGACGACAAAGATGACACCATTGTACAGGATTTTGCAAATTAATGGCAGTTGTGACGACCTGCTACATCATGCTCTGAGCAAAGCTGTCAAAAAACACTGTAGTGGGAGCATTGATTGTGAAAGGCAAGTTTAGTTTACGATTGCAAGCCAAGGAATAAAGATCACCTGCAACAAAGAGTTGTGTTTTTATTTATTACCGGATACAGCAGCAGTAATAAAATTTTTGTCTAGAATGTAAAAGGAAGACGGCCACTAACCTCAACTATGGTAAAGATCGAATTTAAATAATATAAATTAATGAAAAACAGGTAAATACCCATAGACTGTTTAAAGTCAACTTGTATTTTTTTCTGTTCTGCGTTGGGAGATAGAAAACTTCCCTGAGGCACAAAAGTTCCGGCGCCTGGATTTTTGCACTAAAACTATCTCCTTCCTAACAAACTGATTCGTGTCTACCACGGAACTGCCGCAAGGATTATTTAGTTTACTCGCAGTATTATTTTAAATTACAAAACACACTGGCGGCACTATTTTAGCTAAGGTGATGGGTGTTTAGCAGTATTTTTTAACAGGTGATGGATGGATTTGACTCCCCGCACGTAAATTTAACCTTAAGATTAAGGTGATGTTAAATATTTAAACGAGCTTCAATATTAATTCTGAGGTAGGTTTTTAAGAAATGGTTGAAAAACACCATCATGCTCTGCAACTCTAAAAGATATCCTTCGATAACTTTTCTATTCGTAATAAGCACTGCTTCAGTTTTATGATCTAAGAGGGAGATTAACTAACCAAGTTAGGCTTGTATTATTTTTGCCACACTTTGTTGGAAATCGGTAAGCGTCTTATTTCCTCATATTAAATGATCCATACCGAAAGTTACTCCGTACGCTAAGGTCCCTCGTCAGAGTTATAACGGCGGATTCTATTCTAAAAGTAGTTCGGTATTTTGACCCTATTAAGATGACTTATGATACAAGGTGTTCGAGTTGGTTTAGTCACCATTTTGCCAAATAAATCGTAGACGTGGCAAAATTATTATGGAAAATATTCAATAGACCCACATTTTTTCGTTTAGTGAAAGATTTTAAAGAAAGAGACTTTGTACCAGATAAGGACTAGCCTAGGTCACAAAGTACGAGAAAATCAGCTGGAAGCAGCTGCACTAAAAAATGTTTGAAAAAATAAATAATTTAACCTCAGTTAGACACTCTGCTTAAGAAATTGGACTTAAGACAACAATTTTATTGGAAAATATGTATGTAGTGTAGATTTCTAATTGTATCTATTTAAAGTTCAGCTAACAGAACAGTTTCTCCACAAGTCTATTTACGATGTAGTACATAAGCGAATAAGGTTTGACTATGATAACCCTAATTTGCTATTTAAATGGATTCGTCAAAAAACAGAATAGCTGGTTTTATTGGGCTATAAGAAACCCAAGGCTATAAGAAACCTAATCAGTCATTTTTATTATATATCCATAAAGATTTCACATACATACTCGTATGTATAATAAAGGGTGACCAAATAAGAACGATAGGAAAAAGTATTTAAATAAAACAACAGTGTGAGATGTAAAATTGATTCTGGTTTTATTTTGAAGCTACGTTTATGCCATTATTTGCCTTGTCCGAGAAATTCTTTGGCCAAAAACCAGGTCTCCGGCCAACAATTCAGCGCCCAATTAGTGAACCAACCGTCTATGGTGGTCCGGCTTAAATTTTTGCGTCAACACCTTATCTTATATAGATGTAGGCCCAAATCGAAACGCCAAATAAGCCGTTGGCTTATGCCCAATTCAGCTGATCGGAGCCTAATCAACATTTCTGGGCCTTCTTGGATTCTGGCCGCTACGGCGGTTATGTTTTCTTCATTTCGCTCCAATTTCTGTCTGGTTGGTGGCTTAAAATTCAAAAGAGAGCAGTCAGGCTCAAACTTTTCCACGGTGCAACGAATTGACTGCACACAACCATGACGACAACTGACCTCACGACGAAATTCACGTTGTGTATTTATAACTGAGTTGGAATTTCGATAATATTTTTTTAATAATTTTGGAAGGTTTGGCAAGCGTAAAACGACGCATGATGAAATGGCAAACTGAATATTTTGACAGCTAGGCGGGAATGGTAACTTTGACAACGGCTGAAAAATAATAATTGAAAAAAACTATCATAAAAACATAAAACATAAAAACTGAATTTGAAACAAAAATGTGGTAATCTCTCTACTCGTTTTGACTCTCCTGACGACTGGATCAAGATCATAGATTTGATCTAGCATACAACCCATTAAATAAGCTGATTACTTTTAAGATTGTACACATTCCATACATTGGTGTCACTGATTAGCGGATGATGCACTTATGGTGGATACATACATTTGAATATTGAGCATGATTTTGCCTGATTGCATAGTCCTAGCAATTTCGTTGGCTGATAAATGGCGTCTGCAGGAACGTTGTTGAGTACTATTACAATTGAAGATCAAAAATACTTTATTGAAAGTGTGCCAACAGCGTATTACCACCCGTTTTAAAATTAAACAGGACTGAGCACAAAGTACTTGATCTAACTTGATCTTTAGTAAGCCATTGACTTTGCCTGGCAATACACGCCCTCACTGCGAAAACTTTGTGGTTGATTCTTTTATCCAGTACGAGTGGGTTGTCTGAGGTACAGCAGCATATATACTAAATATAAGTTTATTAGACTACGATTTCTAAAGTTAAAGAAGCCAATGTGTCTACTACGCTTTCCCACACTCTCTAAAAGAGTTTTTTTAAACTCTACACATCGCGTGCAAAGTTGAACAGAAGTGATGAGCTGACTGTCAGATCAAACATTCCAAGACGTGGTGAATCAGTGACTGAGAAGAAGAATTTAAAATATAGGGTTTTATAATAACGACTTGACACATTTTGTATTAAATAAAAGGCAAACCATTTGAGATATTTCAAAAACTTTATTATTGGCTTGAAGTACAATCAAAACATTTATGAATGGAACTCGACTTCGTTCATATGGCCACCGCGGACACTATTCAATAAATCGACTGTAGCGTGTGCTGTGTAGCTTGTGGCACCATTCTGTTGAAACCACATGTCGTCCAAGTTCATATCTTCCAATTCGGGCCAAAAATGGCGCGATAACGCTGACCATTCACAGTAACGTGACGATCGTTATCGTCGACGAAAAAATATGGCCCAATAACGCCGCCGGCATGCAAACCGCACCAAACAGTTATTTTTTGTGGATGAAGTGGTGATTCATGAAGCACATGTGGGTTTTCACCCGACCAATAACGCATATTTTGCTTATTGACGAACACATTGAGCCAAAAATGAGCTTCGTCACTGAAGATGATTTTGCGATGAAATTCATCATCTTGGCGCATCTTCTCCAGAATCCAATCGGAGAACGTAGCTCGTGTAGTGTGCTTTACCATGATGAAAATGTTGAGTTTACTGAATAAATTGACAGTGACAGTTTGATGATTAGTGAAAGGGTGCGTTCACAATTCAAAGTTGTCAAGTCCCTATTGGAAAACCCTATATTATAGCATTGGCTTTTTGTCATCAGCCAGGTGATAGAGTATAATAAATTGTAATAAGTAATGTTAAATTGATATTTAGCATAATTCTATCTAATTTGTATAAAAATGTCAATTATTTTTATGGGTTTTTCAGTGTCCTATTTTTGACACGTGACATGTGTCAAAGTAAAACATGCTTAGTTAGCTTTGCAATTTCATCATGGAAAGACTTACACCCGAATAACGCTTACATATTATTAAATTTTATTATCAAAATTCGAGCTCGGTGAAAAATGTTTTTGGCGCGCTCCGACCATTCTACGATTGTCATAATCGACCTACTGAGCAAGCAATTCAAGTCATAGTGACCAACTTTTAACCCAACTTTACGGTTTTGGACAACAAGCATACAGAAGAAAATATATCTGCTGCATCCGGCAGTGTTATTGAAGACCGTGATTTGTCTATTCGTCGCCATTCGCAGAAATTGGGATTGTGTTAGTCGACTACGTGGATTTTTACGCATAGATCTTAGTCTTAAACTGAAGCCGAACGACTTGCCACAGGGTTGAATTTTCGGTGTATGTTGTAAAACAAAATTGCGGTTTGACGCCTTTAGATTATTTTTTTGGGGATATGTCAAATCTCTCATCTCTGTCGATAAACCAGCTTCAATTGCAGCTTTGGAAGATAACATTACTTGTGTTATTAGCGAGATACCAGCCAATACGCTCGAAAAAGTGATTCAGAATTGGACGAAATAATCTTTAAAAAGTAAAGCATTTATTTATCAACTCAAATAAAAAGTTTTTACACTTTTGCATTATTTTTTTTTTTTTTGTCAATGCCAAAGTTTCTGCCTGACTATAAATAATTGAGAAATCGTGTTGATGTTATAGCGGTTGTGGAAGTTGTGAAGAATTCTTTAGTTACGTCTGAATTATTTTCATTCGGTCTCTTCTTTGAATTTTATAAATACGCATACAGTTTTCTCCCATTTTCCACCGGGCGATGCTTGTTGAAACAAACATGTTATCTAGTCGAGTCACGTCGAGTACTTCTTTCTAAAGCCACCCTGGAATTGACTGAGTAGCTCAAACGTTCTATCATAGTTTTACCCTAGCGAATAATTTTACTACCGTGTTCATATAACATATGTTCTGACTCTACAATTATGCATTTCCTTTCTTCAATAATGGGAAATTAATATTTTTCCTAAAACTCATTGCGTCGAATATATATTAAAATTGTATGCTTCTGTGAGTTTTTTTAAGAAATTGATCACTCGGTCACCGCCAGGGGCTAAGTTTGAACTACATTTGTTTAAGGCTCTTCTACCTTTTTCAAGCGTGATTGCACGATATAGCGCCACATTTTCTACATAAAGACGATCATAACTTAGTTGGTCTGAGTTGCGTAGTTGGTTTAGCAAATTTTGAAAATGTTTTTAGCAATCGTTTCGATTTCGATAGATTTTGCGATCTTCAATAGACAATCTTGTTAATACCGTAATTGTTAGGTTTTGTCCAAAGAATGTGTTAAAGAGTTATTGATTTTTTTTTATTTATTTGCACTTAAATTGCTCAAATTGGGAGTTTAAGTTAAAATTATGTGGTGGTCCTGCATCATTTAGTTGTTGAAGGGTTACCTGGACTTAAGCGTTAAAAAGTTGGTTGTAAGAGGGGGTAACAGATCTATTATTATTTGATTTGAGGCCGGGTCAACCCAGGACAAATTTATTAAGGCTTACTGCAAGCATATTCTTAAAACAACAATTTCAATTAAAACTAAAGGCTGGAAGCGGTTAAAGAAAGCTAGGACGTGAGGTACGTATGGAAATAATAATCTTCTTGAGGGAGAGTTTGCTGAGGTAGAGAGGCAGAATATCGTTAACTTCACGAAGCATTCTAGACATTAGTTCCAGGTGTCCGTAATTGGTTCTGTGCAGATTGAGCCGGGAAAATGGCACAGACTTGCGTAAGTTGGTGTTATAACAAATAAGTTGAAGTAGAGAAGGAAAATCGATATTGCCAACTTAAATTTGCTGAATAAAGATAATATCGGAAACTTTCCAGCGTGTAGAAAGGGGTTGTAATTTTATAAGTTGGTAAGTTTTGGCTATTATCCCAGGGATGATAAAGGGACAGGCAGATTAAATATTAGATAGCAACAAGGTAAAGTAAGAGGGCCCTTACGAGTGTAAGTTATATCCTGACACTTATTGACTTAATCTCAAGAAAATTCTTCTGACACCAAGTACAAAATCTGTCTAGATCTTCCTGCAGTGGTAGGTTGTCTAAGGAAGATAATAAATCATATATCTAAAGATTTTTATATCGTCTGCGTTAACAGATATGTATAAATTTATAATATAAATTTATAAATAATAAGGGACCATGGTGGCTGTCTTGAGGGAAGCAAGAGGAGGCTTTTATTGGGTAAGAAACCATGGACCTAAATAGAACATAGTAATGTCGTCCATTTAAAAAGGATTGATCCCGTTTTATAAAGCTTATTTGAAAATCAAGAGCTTTTAATTTTAGAAGGATTATATCATGAAAAATTCTTTGTCCAATAACAAAGAATGAGGCAGAATTTCTGATACTTTTGACGAATAACCAAACAGTTTTACTACTTTTGAAACATTGTTGTAATTTTGCTTTCGTTTTTTGTAGTACTAAAATTTCACATGCTTAAGAAATTATTGTATATTGAAATCACCCGATTTCAGTACAATGATACAGGGATAGTAATCTTTGAAGAAATCATATTTAGTGAGGTGGCTAGCTGTTCACCTATGAGCTTTTTCAGCAAACAATGTTTATATTTCCAGAAGTGACTCATAAGACTAAATTACACCACCAAAACAATTTGGTGTGCTTTTCACACTGGTAACATCATAGGTTTTTGCTTGCTCGTGTTGCAAACAATTGCCAACATTACCGGACAGTGATCAATGTGTATTTCTTCGAAAATGATGCCGGAACCGCAGCGCTCTAAAGCTGAACCAGACTGCCGATAGCTTCTGAGAGAGAGGTCAGAGCAGTTTAAGGTTAACTTTGGATAGTTTTTAGCGCATATTCTTAATCCTTTCATAAGAATTAATAACATAATAAACTCACAAAACATTATACTAAACTACCTATTCTACCATACAAAGGCGTCTAATGTTTATCGATCGCTACGTGCCTTACGGTTAGATGCTATCGAATTTATGGTACTTTTAGATGCTTTGTTGAACAAGTGGTTTAACATATCTAGCGGCAAGGAAAATATTTTTTTTAATTTCTTTCCATGGCGGTCTAATTCATATTTTAATTTATGAATTAAACAAATTTATTTATTTAATTTGTAATGATTTCTCAGGATCACGTGTGTCAAACAAGCAAATTGTTACAGATATTTATATTTATTAACGCCAACAAAGTCTTACAACAAGGAAAAATTAATGAAGTTACAGAAACAAAGAAAATAATTATTATTCTGAGCCAAAGAGCAAAACGAACTATACCGATGAAAGGTCTCGTTCCAACTGCCCGACCCCCTCGTCTGACTTCACAGTTCCGCCTATCCTAACTTAGAACCGCCCTCGATTTCATCATGGTTGTATTCAAATTGCTCACTCTCAATACCGTCAAGTTCGGGAGAGTCTCGACACCAGAAAACTGAACAAAATTTATGTGAGGTTATTTGCATACCCAGTATATTCTTTACTACATAACGGTCTTTGCCTAAGACCTTGATGACAATGTATGACCCACGGAATTTAGGCTCGAGTTTGCTCGACTCGCCGGTTGCTGGTGCTATATTTTCGAAAACAACTGGATTGTTCATACAATAGGATGTTGGCTCGATGTGCTTTCGATCAAAACGGTGTTTCCATTTCGCTCGTTCGTCAACAACAGAGGAGTCGTCGTTGACTGTAGCAATTAGTTAGTTTTGAACGATATCAACTTATTTAAAATCGAAGACGAAGGCTCATTTAAAGCCAAGCTTGTTGTTGCATTTATTGGAGTGTTGACAGTCCATTAAAGCTCACGTAGTACTAAATCTCAGTCCTGATGTGTTCGATGTGTTGAATGCATTTATGGCCACAGAAATCTTCAAAACATCTCATTTTCATCAATCGATCTCATATGTATATATACATTTAAAATGCTGACAGAAAACGCATACATTTCAATTACCTTGGCTGAAGGAGTCAACATATGCAGAGGAATGATTAAGCCGTCTAGAGCTGAGAATCAGTCCAAACACTTAATCCCCTAATGTATTAGCTCTTTCTTCTAGAAGAGTGATACATGCTCTAATATCTTTGGGTTTTTGGAATAACCGCTGAGAAGCTCTTGCGCTGCCTCTACTCTTTCTGCACCAGTTAGGCAGTTATCTACACGCTGTTCTTAAGTACATTGGAGGCCAGTGGTTGTCTTTCATCATTAACGTTCGCCATCTTAATGAGGCAGTTTGTAGCCAAAAATGGTGCAGACGTAGTTTGATTGTGTTAAGCTGGTACATCTGAAGATGCCAATTTGGTTGCGATCTCCAAAATATTAATTGAAATTCATGATCGTCTTGATCCAGAAATATCTGTTGATTCATCTTGCTGATGTCTCCAGTGAAAACATATATATGCAACCTGAATCTGGTGATTACAGAAAACATATCCGGCTGGACTATTGGACCTACCATCAGTATATCATTGAGTGTGCGCCCAGACCTGGTTTTCGCTGAAGCGTCAAACACCTCTCTTAACTTAACGGGAGAAAGTAGTGTGATTTCGGTACGTCTTCATCAGGAATAGGCTTTGTATTTAGTCATGAAATCTATATAGGATGCTGTGAGGTTTTCATTTCTCATCAACTTCTTTTCCAGGGATAGAAATCGCTTGCGCGCCATTTCACGTGATTCTCCCAATGACTTCATTGGTTCATCTCTAAAGGACAATTTTACGATGTACCATGTTGTCCATTTGAGGCTGCGCTGGTAGTCCTTCCGAAGTGTTATTCGCACTCTCGCTCCTTATGAGACATGATTTGAACTGGGCTATCGTGATTCTCTATTTCCCAAAAAGATCTAACCAGTTAATCCAACGTTGAGAGGGTTGGTTTCGTTTCTATGTGGGAGTGAAATCTCCCCCTTTCCTTTGATTCCTGTTACTATCCATCCAAGCTTTGAGTTGCGTAAAGTTGGTAAATTGTGAACAATTTGTTTCTTGCCTTGAAGAAGCAAATCAAAAAAGATCTCCGCACCTATTAGCATGTCGATGCATTGATTCTTATCGAATGATTCGTCTGTTAGTTGAATGTTAGTTGGAATGTCCCGGGAATCTTCATTCTAGAACTCTTTACTCCGATTTATTGCGCTAAGGCTGCTGTAATGAAGTGCAGTTGTGATCCTGAATCTAATAGTGCTCGGCATGTAACCGATGTACCCCTCGTTGAAATGACGTTGACGATGGCAGTAGCGAGATAGATGTGTTTTCTATCAATTGTAATGGCTGAGGTTGAGTTTACCACAGACGTACTAGTTGTGGGTTGGCCTTGATTTCCCTTTTTTTAGATGAATGGCTACTGTTACGACTCCTTCCTGTCGGCTGCCTTAGATGCAATAGTGTGTTGTGCCTTTTGTCACATTTTTGACGTGATATGGCTGAGCATGCTTGTGATATATCATATGCCCTGATCTAAGACAATTTCTGCAGAGCTGTAATAAAAAGACACCATTGAACTTCTATATTTAGCAGCTACAGTCAGACTAACTCCTATTCTAAAATACATCATTTGTTCACCCCAGATGAGACCATGCAATAAACAAAATAAGAGGCCAATTTTGGGAACAAAAATTATTTGGGCGAATTTCAATCACTGAAATGCGATGCCGTGCACTGTCAAAATAATTTCTGTTCACACACTCAGAGCAGACTCTATGGAACGCGTAACTCAACCTTGCACTGTAATATGTGCATAGTTAGCATATAATTACTAATGAAAAATGAAATGAATATTAAAAATAATTTAAATTTTGCTAAAAGCAATCTCTAACAATCTCATCCTCCAACGAGAAATCTTCTTTAAAAGTTCCTTTGTTGTCTTCATCGTCGTGATTGCGGAGCAGTCAGTCAATAGACGGAAGGGTTTTTCCTTCGTAACGGTGATGTCGTCTTTCAGTGTCTGTGCAGTGACGTCTGTAATAAATACAAGCTGCCAGTTTCGGCTGTCTTTCGATTGGACCAGAACTCCGGCCAGACCCATACCACTTGCGTCCGTATGAACTTCGTGTAATATCGTAGATAGCCAGAACGGGCGGGCTACTCAGAATATCAATCATTTTACGAAATGCTTCCTCCTGCTATTCATTCCGAAAAAAAATGTTTTTCTTCGGTTTTCCGTAGAAGGCAAGTTAGCAGTTTCGATATGTTAGAATATTTAGGAACACATTTTAAGAAAAATCCGGTAAGACCTAAAAACCTACGTACCTTGGTCACACGTATTAGGCGTTTAAGTTGTTGACTGCGCTTGTCTTCTCATCTCCAGGCAGAATATCGTTTGCATCAACCACATGAGCCAAATAAACTATCTTAATAGCCAAGAAATTACATTTATCGGGGCGAATAGTGAAACCACTTTCTTCTAATATTGTCAAAAATCTATTTAGATGACGCAATCCCTCATCGAACAATTTGCTTGGGATGATAACATCATTCAGGTACACAAGCACTTCTCGCTGCATTTAAGACGATTTTTATTCATAACGGCTTGGAAAATCGCTGAAGTATTAACGAGACCAAATGGCATTTAGTTATATTCATAATGGCCCTCATTTGTACAATTGCTGTGTATTTCTTGGACGATTCCTGGATCTCGATTTGATGGTATCCCATACATAAATCTAAAGTCGAAAAATATTTACTTCCAGTGAATACTGCAAACTGTTCCTCCAAATTCGGCATTGGATATGGAATTTTGACGGGAACATGATTAAGTCTTCAAAAGTCTACACAGAGACGGTGTTCCCCATTATTCTTTTCAATAAAAACTACTCCAGCGGCGTACGGTGAATCGGATAAACGTATGATTCCACTTTGGAGATTTCTGCTAAGACGGTTGGTTTAGCAAACGGTACTATATACGGTTTCGTTGTAATGAGTACATCTGTAGTGATTTTAATTTCCATTTTATCAACAGTACATTTTCCTAAATCGTCAATATTTTCCGCAAAACTTCTGCGATGATTCGAAAGTGTGGATTTATGTTGATTCAATGGATCTATCGTAAGATCATCTCCGGTTCGTAATTTGTCAACATTCTCGATCCAGCAGTCCTCACTTTCGATAACCAAATGATTCCTTTCACGGCACAAAATATCCTTACCGAGTAGAATATTTTCTGAAATATAGCTGTTTCCTACAATGAGTAACACCGCAGTAAGAGTATTTTTGTCGATTTCAAATTCTGCACTGATTTTCGATGTATAAATATATTAGCTACCAACGAAACTATTCAGTGTGGTAAAACATTCCATTTTGTTACCAATTTTCTCAGCCAACGATTCTCGGATTAGGGTTCGGTTGCTTCCGGGGTCAACTAACGACTTAGTTTTAATACCATTTATTTTGACATCTTTTGTGATGAGACCATCAATGTTCTTTTCGTCAAGGGGTTGTTCTTCGATTTTGTTAAGAATTTTTCTCTGGACAATTTGCTGTTTGGTGGGTAGTTTTAGTTAAGGGATTGGCGGGGTTAACAAATGCATTCGGGCTCGGTAAATAATACGATTTTTTTCTTATTTCCAGAGGTGGTTTAACGTCGTTGTGTTTGTAATAAATGTTTATATTCCTCAATAGCTCGTTATAAAATTGCGACCATGTAAGGAAAATATCTTGTATTGAATCCACCCAATATTTTGCAGCACCCTGCAATTTCTGTTAAACTGCAAATACCAAAACTTGATCCTCCCATTTATAAGCGGGTTTAAGATTTTTTGTTTTAAGATTTATAAATTGTTGAGAGTTAAATGACTTATCGGAAAATGGGTCAAATTCAGGCAACAACATCTTGTACGTTACCAAAGGGGTTTGATGGTTGCTTTACTGATGGCATCACTGCAAACAGTGGTTGTGCGGCTGCAGGAACGAAGGCTAAATGTGTTTGCATCGAGCTTGAATTTGCATACGAACAAGGTTGTGCTATGTTCGATGGGTAACATGTTGTAATGTTCTGATACTGCTGCGGGTATGTTAAGGAAGTTTTCTGCAAAAAATGTGTGTAAACAGAAGGATATGATGGTTGCGTGGATGATAGAGATGGGTTATTTGTTATGACGTTTGTAGTAGTCGGCATAAAAAGATCAGATTGTGTGTTGAAAATGGAGGGAAATGGGAAGAGGACGAAGATGTTTGTCTGCCAACGTTTGTTATAGGGGTTGAAATAACGGTTTCAGCTTTTGCGGATTCTGTCGCGACAGGGTTGAACTACGTTTTTTTCTAATTTTTTAACATGATTAACAAGAATTGAACCGTCGCTACGTAATAAATCACATTCGTCGTCACTGCCGATTCCTCTCGTTTCATTTCACACGTGATACAAGAAACCTATAACTAAATTATAAGTGTGCATGTGTGCATAGACGCAGTGGATAGTAGATAAATATTGTATGTAGTTGATACTGGGATAGACATTAGATAAGGACATGTATATACCTATTTTAATTGGTCGTACTTATTATTTTCAGGTTTGATTTTACGTTCGCTCATAATCTAATAAAATATTGTTCGAATTACTGTAAATAATATATAGAAGTGACATCACTTCCTAAACATTTCATAAAACCACAGAAAAAGAAAATAGTAATTCTAGTATAATTGAATTTACTTTCTAGCGTCTTCAAATAAAAAAAGACTCCATGTATTAATTGTTTGCTAAAATTTGCAAAATAATTTTATTATTTATTTTATTATTATTAAATATTGTACAAGATTATTGTACATCAATTCGATTTTTAAATTTTTGTAAACGCGGTTTTTCACGATTTGGCATCACCAAAAAGCAATTAGCGATTCGTTCCTTTTCCTTTGTATTCCTTTTTGACAGGCACTGAAGCCTTCTTTTTATACTATGAATTCTTTTTTTGTTTGTTCAGTTGTGTTCTTATCGTCTTGGGGAGCAAGCTCTTTGAGCTCCTTTTTTGTGATTTTCTATGTGAATAAAAATATCGTTAAAATTGAACTGGCTTCTGTTTTTTCATTTCATCCTCTTTTAAACAATTGTCCGCGTGTATAATTTCTTATACATTTTTTGGTGCTTCCTGTGAGAAAAGTGATTCGCGAATAGTTACATATATTTGGTGGCGTTACTACGGAACAAGCGTTTTATTGTACAGTTCTGGTATCTAGTCGAGAACATTCGCGTGTTGGATAATTACGTTACTTGAACAAGAAGAGCGTGGCGTGGGTTTTGGCGTACAGTTATCCTGCATACCGGATCATTTGGTAACTGTACTATCTTTACGGTTCCTGTGGCGATCGCATCTTTATTCTTTACTGTAGTGGATATCTGACGACGATTCAGATAACCTGGAGTTGGCTGTTGTTGGTGAGTCAGATAATTTTTTGCCCGAATTATATTCAGAGATCCGGCAACAATGGCGGATCTCAACTAACGCACTACCGCAGTTACCGCAATCAAGCGTATCTCAACAAAGGTTGCGAAGAGTGAATTCTCGGACGACGAATTTGGCCTTCAACAGGAACTCAACTCGCTACAAATGCATTTCGACCGGTTCGTGGCTGCTCATGACACACTTGTGGCAGTTTACGACCGACCGAAATTGAAACTCACACGAAACTATGGGATGATGTAGACGAACATTACAACGTTACAATGGCTAAGTTGCATCGCGCGCTTTCGACTTCACGGTCGAGACGAAATATTGATGTCATTGAAGAGGTGGCATCGCAACGTTCAATCCATCCAACCACAATGAATTTGAAGCTAGACCCACTGGCGGTCCCGAAATTCGATGGCACACTCCGAAATTGTCTTGCGTTCAAGGACACTTTCGAGACGCTGGTTCAATCGCAGGACTTTCCAGAAGCATACAAGCATGGAAGGCATTGAAGACCCGCTATGACAGTCCGAAGCAGTTGGCTGATATTCATGTCTCCAATGAATTGGCCTTAAACAACAAACTGTTGAAACCACTTCCTCGTTGCTCTCCGTGGTGAACTGGCAGTTCCCATGATCACATCAAAAATTCCTCCAGCGACTCAGCAGGCCTGGGGTATGAGTCAGACTTCAAACGAGATTCCTAAGCTAGAGCACTTGTTAACATTTGTGGAGAAACGAGCTCACAGTTTGGCGTCAGACGTATTGCGATGGAATGCTGTCGACCTTCACAATAAACCTGGCACGAAGGTTAATCCCAACCCTCCAAATCGTGCATCGGGCTTACTGAAGACGAACTTGGCTGCAACTACACCTGGCAATTGCGAGTTTTGCGACTCCAAGATTCATCGTATCAGCAGCTGCCCAAAATTGTTGGCCCTGCCTGTGGCTGAACGATTCAACAAACTTCGTGGATCCAATCTGTGCTTCAACTGCTTGAGGCCGGAACATGCAACCAAGGCATGTTCAGGTGGCAGCTGTCGAAATTGCCAAGGTAGACACCAAATATTGCTGTGCCGCATCAACTCTTCCGGCACTACACCAACTACCAAGCCGACATCAACTGCTGCTCAACCGCTTGCAGCATGGCTATGGTTACACACATCGCTGCCGGGTCATTTGCGATCCAGACAGTCAGGTCAGTTTCATGAGGTACACCTTTTTTTTAATAAACTGGCTATTTGCAGAAAACCATGTGCAGTTCTAGTAGAGGGTGTTGGTTCTTCCATCATACAATACAATTCCTTTGACGTCGTGCGATGACACATTTGGCATCGATGTTAACTTCTACTTCTTGACCAAAATTACAACACCGACTCCAGTAGCTGATATTGCGCCGTCTTGCTGGCAACATCTACGCACTTTGTCTTTGGCAGATCCGTCATTTGGAGAAACGGGTAAAATCGATGCGCTTCTTGGCGCTGACGTCTGGAGTCATATCATCCAAGAAGGCATCGTACGAGGTTCATCAAATGAACCCTTTGCGCAATCAACAACGCTTGGCTGGGTGATCTTTGGGCCAGCCGAAATCAACACTCCACTGGAATTATCCATTCGTTCATCGCTGACGGTTCATGGCAATATTGGCAACGAAGATGAACGTCTCGACTTGGCTATGGCGCGGATATTCGAAGCTGACGCAGACAACCCAAATACAGATGGCGATGACGAATTCTGCGAGAATCTATTCCTGGCTACACATCGATGTGATTCCAATGGCCGTTACATAGTGCAAATCCGGTTTCGTCCGGATGAACCGACGCTTGGCAACTCACATCTATTGGCACTACGGCAGTTTCATCAACTGGAGCGCAAACTGACGGACCATCACAACGCTATCTCATTCCACATCATGCTGTGCTGTCAAAGTTTCGGGTTGTCTTCAACGCATCGGCGCAGACATCAAATGGCGTTCCCCTGAATGAGACACAATTGAGTGGACCGCTCATACAAGACCAACTAGTCACAATCATCTTCCGATTTCGAAGCTCTGCAGTGGCTCTCGCGGCCGATGTGGAAAAGATGTTCAGGCAGGTTCAAATCGACAAACGTCACCAGCGATGGCAGCAGATATTATGGCGTGAAACAGCTGATCAACCAATTCTTACATACCAATTGACCACTGTCACTTATGGCATGGCTTTTGGTCCGTACAATGCTATTCGGGCAATGCAGCAGTGTGCCCGCTATAATTGCAACATATTGGCTGATAGTCCCTGAGCAGCGACTGCTTTTACGAGCGTTTTGAGGGACTTCTACGTCGACGATTATCTGGCGAGTGTCGAAACTACTGAACAGGCGATTCAGTTGGCAAATGACGTCAAGAAGGTATTGCAGCAAGGTCACTTTCATTTGCGCAAATGGCAGTCCAACGATACGATGGCTTTGGCTCAAACAACAACCGATCCTTGTAAACATTTAACATCGAGTTGAAATCGCCGGAGGTGACAACGGACGAACTCTTTTATCGAATCCACATTGGCGAAACAACATCTAACACCAAACGCCAGGTATTGAGTGATATTGCTCGACTGTACGATCCTACGAACATGCTGGCACTCGTCATCATCGTGGCGAAAATATTCCTACAATCTCTATGGTGGACTGGCTTGGGACTCACCACTACCGGTGGACTTGCTTCAGGAATGGATGGATTACCGCCACAATTTGCTTCAACTACACGAGCTTCGAATTCCACGGTGTTTGCAGATGCAAGCATCGGTCACAATACATCTCCATGGGTTTTGCGATGCAAGCATTAAGGCATATGCAGCCGTCGTGTACGTTTGTACGACCAACCCCAATGGCGACTTCACATCAGCACTTGTTACTGCAAAAACTAGTGTGGCACCAGCTCGAGTTGACACTCAAGGCAATCCGACCACAATGATACCAAGGCTGGAATTGTGTGCAGCTAGACTATTGGCACAGACTGTTGGCAGTGTAAAACATGCACTGGACTTGGCACATGCACCATGTACTCTATGGAGCGATTCTACCATTGTTCTTTGCTGGCTGCGCAAATCAGCTGCTACGCTCAAACCATATGCTGCACACAGAATAAGCTACATATAACAACACACCAACGTGGAGGATTGGCGACATGTCCGCACTCATCTAAGCCAAGCAGATTGTGCGAGTCGCGGAATTTCGGCTGCATTATTAGTCAGTCATACATTATGGTGGCATGGCCGGACTGAACTAATGCGAAACAACATGGCGACTGATATTCCAGAACTTTCCGAGGCAGATCTACAGGCGATGGAGGTGGAAACTAAACCACTCAAGGCGAAACCATCAACCATCCTGGCATCGTTGGCACGACAAATATTTGGCTTCGCTGCAACAACGTTCAAGATGGCGGCGACCGGCTGAGAGTCTTCAAGTGGGTGACATCGTCGTACTTCGGCACGAGAATCTGCTGCCGACCAAATGGCGGCTTGGACGCATCATCAACGTTAATCCGGGGAGTGACGCTCTTGTGCGGAACGTCACTGTGGAATACTTCTTGGAGAATGAAGGCTCTGGCGGGAAACTGAAGCAGACAACACGACCAGCACAAAAGGTGTGCAGACTATTTGGCACTTCTCTTGAGCCTACCGGCTCAGCCGGGGACTAAATGTACAAGATTATTGTACATTAATTCGATTTTCAAATTTTTGTAAACGCGGTTTTTCACCATTTGGCATCACCAAAAAGCAATTAGCGATTCGTTCCTTTTCCTTTGTATTCCTTTTTTGACAGGCACTGAAGCCTTCTTTTTATACTATGAATTAATTTTTTGTTTGTTCAGTTGTGTTCTTATCATCTTGGCGAGTAATTTCTTTGGGCTCCTTTTTTTGTAATTTTCTATGTGAATAAAGATATCGTTAAAATTGAACTGGCTTCTGTTTTTATATTTCCTCCTCTTTTAAACAATTGTCCGCGTGTATAATTTCTTATACAAATATATAATTTTTATTTCAAGCGGTGTCGATAGATCTATAACTACCATGAGAATAAAATAAAAATTTAAAGTTTTTCTCTTATAAAAAGCCAAATTTGGTTGATGGTTAAAAAAACAATTAAACACTTGTTCCTTATTGTTATTATGTTTGCCATACAAAATTTAATTAATTTTAATTCAAAAGTAATAACGTATGTACGTAGACCTAATAACATAAGCAAATCATTAAAAGGCTTTGTTATGACACGTCAGTTGCACATATTCCTAATTCGTGAAGGATAATTTGAGAAATTATTTTTGGATATATTCTAAGACAAAAATTGTTCTACATTAGGGGTCTATCTCCAATATTAACATTAAGGATTTAAGAAAAGGCTTACTTTGGTGTTCCCTTAGCCATTGTAACGGAAAGTGCTATGTTAATACTAATAGTAGAAACTTCGTTTAGGACTTTGTCTTTGTTAAGGACAAGTTAATATCTTGTTTGAGTCTTCAGATATCCAATTATTTCTAAGCCTGTTTCATTTTTCTTGTTCATGCTAATTTTTGACCTTAAGGTCACTTTTCTCCAGAAATGGCGTAATAAACATAACGTTCTACTATTTTTTTTGTTATGAACGTAACAATAATAAAAAAAATAAACCATCAAGAAGTTTGCAGAAAAACCCATAGATTTTATGATACTTGGGAAAACTTGCAGTTTTAAAAAAAAGGGTTGTTTTGCTTTAATATCCAAAGGCTATGAATAAAAAATGATTTTGTGTGGTATTACAATTTTTATTTTCTTTGTGTACCAAAATAGTTATAACATGTGCTCAAAGTGATCTCCTTGGTTTTGTATGCATGCTAGAGCCGGTTTTTGGATTACGGTGCGAATGTTTATTTATGCTAACTGCTGCCTCACTTTTGATGAAGGTAATTGAATCAGTGAAATATCTTCCAATAGTTATACTCCAATATGAATCATTTCCTAAAAACTCCAGATAGTTTGTAGAATTCAATCTAGGTAGTAGTTTGAAGTGGTCGATTTACTTGTTTCCAAATACACCTGCCCACATATTGACGCTGAATTTGACTGTGTAACATGTATGTAGTAGTATGGATAGATTTTGTTGGACATATCCAAGTTTTCCCTGAATAAGATTGCTTCGCCATCTTACGAATTTTAATCGTATACATACATATATTCTTCTTGGTCAATTAACACTCGCTACAAAATACTGGTGGATATTTTTTTTTACTCAAAATCCCATATTAATTTCTGAGAGTTCATTAGCTGGGAAGTTAAAATACAGTACGGAATAAGATTAATAAATTTGTTAAAGAAATTTTTGTTTTCAAATATGTATTGAGTTAAAATATCGAGGAAAGATATGTAAGTTTTGAAATAGATGCATATAAAATTTTTTGATGCCTTAGTTTAAATAGAATCGTGTTTTACAAAATGTAAACAAAGCACTTGTGATACACGAAGAAATTGCTTTTGTTGTTATTTTTCTTTTCAATATTAAGTCAATAGTGAATAATATAAAATGTTTATTTAATATATTATTAAACAAGTCAGACAGTGAAATGCAACTTTTATAGATGGAATCCTATTAATATTATGGCAAAATATTTCAAAAGTAATATTTTAGTTGGTGAAAGTGAAAAGTTTGTGGAAATTGGCTTGGTTATTAAGTTGTAATTGAAGAAGGATTAAGTACAACAGAGTAATTGCAATCAGGTTTCAGCTTTTTCCACCTCCGAGCGAAATAGTCTTTTTGAAATATCCTGCTAGTAGTATATACATCTACACATATATATTCAGGATTCGATTTATGCGAATTTTCAATCGCATTTCACTATCTCTGTTGATTTGTTTAACCATATATTACCAAAAAAAAAAAAAAAAAAAAAAAAAAAAAAATACTATATTACACAGTATTCACTTAACATTTAATGGAAAATAACAACACAACAATTTAGTAAGTTTAATTGTAGAAAGATCGATGACAAGGCATCTAAATATATGATATGTGAAAAATGTACGAACGCACGAAATTCTTCAAATGTGTACGGAGGAGAATAGTTTTGATCCTGGAACTGAATTTGCGTAAAAACATTTTGGTGGAAACAACGTTTACAGCAGGAATAATTTGTGCCTCGACAGTGGCTGCACTTCGCATATGGCATCAGTGGAACTCAGTTTTGATCACCTGAGGAATGCTGAAAAATCTCTGAATTTGGCAAAAGGGGAAACAATATTAGTTAATGCCGTTGGTTCTATCAGGATATCTGCACCAGATGGTGAAAATACACAGCACTTAAAGTTGGAAGATATAATGTTTGTACCTGATTTGAGAACTAATTTGATGTTTGTTGCAAAGGTAGCAGACAAGAGAGATCAGATTTAACAAAGAAAAATTATCCATAATTGCACCAGATGGAAGGCTCTTGTCATGGCGGAGAGAAACGGTGATCTGTACTACGAAAGAAAAGGAAATGAGATTGAGAATTTCTCGGCACCCAATACAAAATGCTTTGTCGACGACTGGCATCAAAAACTAGGTCACATCAACATCGACTATCTAATGAATATTTCCAAACAACAAAAAGTCTTGGGACTGAATATTAAAGGTAAGAAATCTAACATCAAGTACCTTCAAACTGATAACGGCCTTGAATACTGTAACCACCAATTCAACAATTTCTTGAAAGAAAATGGTATCAGAAGAATACTGACGAATCCTCACTCACCTCAGAAGAATGGCAAAGCAGAAACGAAGAATCAGACGTTGGTATAAGCTGCACGATGCCTCATGCTGCAAGCGAAAATATCCTCTATATTTTGGCCTGAAGCAGTCAATACTGCTAACTACATTAGAAATAGATGTTGTACTAAATCACTTGATGGAGAAACCGTTTTTAAAATCTGGACGTGGGTTCGCCCAACTGTAAGTCATTTAAAAATCTTTGGTACTAAAGAATTCGTTTTAAATGAGCAGCTGGGAAAAGGAAAGTTCGATGCAAAGTCATAGTAGTGCACTTTTGTAGGATATTCAAATGAGGCACAGGCGTTTCGCGTATGGTCACCATCCAAAAGGAAGATAGTTATACGCCGGGACGTAAAATTTATTGGAATTTTGAAAATTGTTTCAATGAAATGAATTACAAAGACATTGCAGTAGATGGAAACGAAAAATAAAATAATCAGTTAACACTGAATCCAGAAAAAGACTGTTGAAATTGTCCTACATGATAGACATCAAAAGAACCACAACTTACGTGAGTCAATACCGTTCGAAGACGATAAACCTTCAAAGGAACCTGATTAAACTTACTCTAGAGCGTGCAAAAGAAAAATTCCAACAAGAAAATATTTTATATGAACTTCTACGCGAAAGAAAACTCAGCAAAGACTTAAGAGACATCATCAAACAGCCACCGAAGAACATCCACCACAGTCCTAGAACAGATCTGGAGTATATATCTGCAAAATTAGCCTTCACACAAGAACCCCTAACAATTGAAAAAAACATTAAGTAGATGAATGGAAATTTGCAATTAAAAATTAATATTTAGCTAATTCAAAAAATAAAACGTGGGAAATTTATCGACCACCAAATGATAAGGTCATTGACAGTAAATTTGTATTAACCACCAAGCATAAATCTTATGGGCACATCGAGAGGAGAAAAAGCCGACTTGTTGCAAAAGGCTTCGTACAAGTAGAGGGAATTCATTACATTACTTACATTCGATTACTGGTGGCAATGACTGTGGAAAATGGGTAGGAAGTGCACCAAATGGATGTAGTTACAGCTTATCTAACGGAGAACTCACTGAAAGGGTCCATGTATATGGAAATACCAGAATTACTAATGGAAACTTTAGAGAGAATCGCTCGGGAACCTGTAGAAGATACTAATTTAAGGAACACTTAGAGATGAAAAGGAAAACTTAAAGATGAAAGGGAACCAAAAGCATGTTTGTTAAAGAAAGCTCTGTATGGATTACGGCAGTCAGGCAGAGAGTATGTTAGTATAACAAATTAGACATAGAGCTGACCCGATAACATTTGAAGAGAACTGAATTTAATCCATGCCTGTACGTAAAGAAGAGCGGGCTAGACACCATAGTGATAGCTATTTACGTAGATGACTTAATTATTACCACTAACAGTCAAGATGAGATCAGTAAAATAAAGCAGAAACTTAGAAAATTATTCGAAATGAAAGATCTTGGAAAAATTCTCCCAGTTACTCCCAGGAAAGGCTACATCCAGCAAAGCACGCCTTTAGAGAAAATAAGGATGTCCAAAGTCTGTTACTTATATTAGAAGCAAAACTTGCAAAGAATCTTTCGTTGCGAAAACAGCGGGATTCCTAAAGATATCTTAAAGATTGTCATTTCATTTATGACAGGTAGAACTTTTCAGGTTAATGTAAATGGCTTTAAATCGTCAATAGTCCAAATGGTGAACGGGGTTCCAAAAGGATCGCCACTATCGGTAATAATATGCAATGCCTATATCGATTCAGTGATATGTCAACTGGATAACCACAGATATGACTTCTATTTGTTCGGCATTTATGCAGACAATATATACATTCTGGCTTCCGTATATCCTAATCATGTTCATCAACTATTGGAAGCAACCGACTCAGCAATAAATCTATGGGCACTGAAAAGAGGTGCTTCTGTTCCATTAACAAATATTGAAGCAATCCCCATTTGTAGAAAAAAAACATGCATCTGTCCTCTGGTTCTACATAATGTTACTATTCCACTTAAAAGAGAATTAAGAATATCCGGGATATACATTTCTGGAAACTTGAAATGGAATTTACAAATTAAAGCATAATAAATCAACTTAAACTGCGCAATAATGCACTTAAAATGATTTGCTCCAAACGTAAATGCCCCCATATGGAAACTGTATCTCGATTGGCTAAGACTCTGGTAGAAGGTTCTCTTTAACATGACTTAACAGCCTTTATGTGGACCTCCAAGAAAAACGTCGAAAGTATAAACGCTGCTATCAACCAATGGTTTCGCACAGCAACAGGTGCCATTTAAACATAGCCAATAATAACACTTCGGGTAGAAGCTGGTTACTTTTCCTTTGAACACCTTGGAAAGAATAGATCTGCAGCAATGTAGCGTGCTGCGTTCCGCAATAAGGAACATGGTCTCCAAATATGGAGAGTTACTCTTCAACATCTTGACCTCCACCTTCTTGGAAAAGAAATACTTTGCTAATTAATACCACTTTGGTGAATCACAAGAAAAAAGATACAACGGATTCATAATTCAAAGCACTACACAATTAGATGATAGAGAGAATAAAACCAGATCAAATATTTTATACTGATGGCTCATTCAGAAATTCCAGCTCGTCATATCCAATTGTTGAACTTACATCCAACACATAGGTTAAAACTATCCATCAAGGACTTTTACCTGCATCGACCGAGAGTTATATATCGGAACTAACAGCTATCCAGAAGTGTCTATTCCTTACCAAAGATCTATCTGGGAAGAAAATAATATTCACTGACAATCTCAGTGTTTTAAATGATTTTAAAAGTGAATCAAATAAATGTCCATCCTTGGAAAGAATCAGAGCTATATTAAATTCCTGTAGAGACATTTTTTTAGCTGGGGTTCCTAGGCATGTAGGTATCGGAGGCAATCAAGACGCTAACACTGCAGCCAAAGAAATTTCTACTCTTCCACTTATAGTAGAAGTGCTGAATTCTTTTTTAATTATCCGAAAATATTTTGCAGCTCTAAGAGAAAAATAATTGGCAGCCTTATGGAAAGATAATCATACCTTTCTCCGTACATACCAGGCACATTATTTACGTAGTATATATAATTCAAACCTATCAAGAGAAAACGGCATAAAACTACTCCGCATGAGAACTGCAAAAGTCTTTTCACAAGTAGGCATTACTACACAGCACAGGCCCCCGAAAGATGTACTTTCTGTGGTATGGAACTATCTGTCTGGCATATTTTAATTACCTGCTCTATATCGAATATAGTAAAAGATGACGACGAGGTCTTTGTGTTCAAAAATGTTAGTATATGATGGTTTCTTCAAACACACATCTGGAAAATTTTCAAATTTTTCAAGACTTAAATCGATGGCAGACTCATTTTTTTTTAGAAACATAGGTTTTCTGATTTAAATTAGCAACCACATTTGAAACAAAATCAAGGTTTAATTTTGGAACAGACCCTTATTTTAGTTTCTGAATCAGCACCAAATATTTTTCAAAATGCATTTCACATATTTTGTACCATATTTTTGTAAGTATTTCCTCTTTTAAATTACAAGCGTCACGCCATTTTTTTAAAAGAAGCTCTTTCTCCTGTCCTGGGAGTTGAAAAAAATTTCTGCCTAAATGTTCTTGTCGCTTGCCGCCTCAAGAATTTACACAATATGTTACTTAACACGGTACCCGTATTGTTTAGTTTTAAATATTTTTCCTTCGACGAAGATGAAAAGTACAAAGAAAAGCAGAATGCTAAAACCCAAAATAATTCGCAGTATGCATCCGCAACCATATCTATGCGATATCAGACAGAACTTGATTTGCTCTAAAAACGAAAAATTAATTTAGGCAATTCAACGCTTTCGCCAATTTGTTTTGTATTTAACTTTGTCCCTTCCCTTATACTTGTTGCATTACGACAGATAAAAAAAGGCAAAAATCCACTCGAACCTTCACTGATACCATCAGTCCGAATGCAGAATAGCAAGAGATACAGGATAGAAAGCAATTTAAACGTTGGGGTCTGACGATGTGGTTTGTTATTGAGCATTTTTTCGACACAATACCAGCATGATCATAGAATAAACGAAAAACAGAACAACTGGAGCCAATTACCATACATAAAACAACAGAATTAAACTCGATGTACACCATATTCTACATCTCAATACGATAGCTGTGCCATCTTACGAATTTTAATCGAATTCTTGGTCAATTGCTAGTATTGACTGTCATATCATACATAACCTTTTTTTATCACTTTCCTTTTATACCCTATTTTCGTTCCTTTTTTGCCTTGAATTATAGGAATACATAAGAGTAATGAAGTAAAGTAATCTGTTTTTATACATTTCAAGCATCTATATAAATAGAGTAATAATTCTAATAGATTTTCTCCATGCAGTACATTAGAAATTTTATGTCCGGAACACTTAATTGCAAATTTAGTGAAATTTTAATGGTTCAGTTGTAACAGCTTCCCGTCTCCTTTCATCAACCGCAATTCTTTTTACAATACTTGTGGAGCTCCCGCGTTAGGTCGTGTATTTGAAACTGATCATGTTTCTCAAAGCCTTCGATACGTATTTCCAAATACTCCTTTACTAGGAAGTCGTCGGTTAGGATGAAGTTCATGGTATCTTTCCCACTTCAGTTGGACAACCAAAAAACTTTAATAATCCCTGTGTATATAGTACTTGGCTTGTAAATGCAGGCATTTCAAATAGCGTTTCTAAACAACTGTAACCTTGTCGTAAAGAATTACGTTTTTTTTCTAATCTTTTATAATTTTTTTTGTTTGGTTTGCCGTCATAACCCAAACCTAACTCTTTCTGATAACTTTTAAGGAACCGGGTTAGGAAATAAGGGTTTTGACAAATAAACGAGCATGCTTTAAAACTTTTTATTAGGTATGCTATTTTTTTATTAGAAAATTATTAATTTTTCAAAAACCACTCATATTGTCATCTATTGTTCAAAACGTATGTCAAAATGATAGATTCCTTTGCTTACCTGCAGGTATTCCCAAGTATCATAAAATCTATGGGTTTTCCTGCAAATTTTTGTTATGTTTATTACGCATTTTCTAGAGAAAAGTGACCTCAAAATCAAAATTTAGCATAGCTGAAAAAAAAAGGTAATCAGCGTCTTTGGACAAAGATTAGCTGACTTCGAGTGTCTTCTATCATTTAAATGCGTAGTTGGCAGCTCTTCATCAAGCGCCGTTCCTTAATCCTCCTATGAGAATGAGAGGGGGACGTTTTACCAAATTTGTCGAGTCATTGTAATTGATCGCCTCTTTCGAAGTTCGGTGGAACCGCTTTAAAATTCTATTTGACTGTGGGTGGTAGGCAGTTGTCATTGAGTTGCTTGTTCTCATGCACTTGCAGAATTTGGAGAAGATGGATGACGTGAGTTGCTTTCCTTGATCGGATGTGATCTACGAGCCGTCATGTCAACTATCGGGAGCGCTTCTGGCCATCTTGTAAAGTGGTCTATGATGGTTAATAGATACCGATGTTAATGCTGCGAAACGTTGGTCAGGGTTTAAGATAGAGTTGGAGTTCGATTTTTGAATGGCGCTTAACATCGAAAAGTTGGAGCAATATTGACGAATATTCGGCCAGATGAAACAGATGCTTGGCAACCTGAGTGCAAGAGGTTATTTGTATCATCAAACAGCTTGCGAAGACATTTGGTGTTGAAGGGACGAACTAGGTTGAATGATACGTCCAGTAGAGAACATAGGTTTTGCTAGTTGGGGACAAAGGAAAAAGGTAGTTTTAATGAATGTGCTGGGTTTCGTATATAGGTCTTTCTTTGTTTCCATGGCGTCGATGCGTGACTACAGTTCTGCTGCGTTGTTATCCTCGCCCTTTATATATCGGATATCGGATGTCGGTTGTAAATTCGCTGATAAAGGGTAAATAATTTGTTCGACACAGCGGCGACGAATTCTCTAGGCGTTGTTTGAAAGCGATGATGGGTGGCTTGTGGTCCGTTTGAATGTAAAATATTCGACCTTCTACTATGTCACGAAAGTAGTGCACTGACATAAAAACCGCGATGATTTCGCGGTCTTATGTTGTTGAAGAGCCACGCCTATATCTATAAATCATGGGTCTGTGACGAGGCTGAACTCCGTGTTTAACATGAGGTGTGCAAGCCGTATGGCTTGAGTCAGCTGCCGCTGACAATCGTCAGATGCTTTGATTGTTGAGTCTTTTACTTGATGGCTTTGATCTGGAAAGGAAGCTGTTATTTCATGTTAAGTGATAAGAATGCCGATGAATTTAAGTTCCGGCTGTCCAAAATCGGGGTTGGCGACATTTATAGCCAAATTGTGGTAGACTAGCCTCCTAAAAACCTGCATCAGATGTGTGCGAAACTTCTCGATGTTCGTTGACACGATACGATCCATATACGAGAATACATATTGAGCACGCGCAAAACTTCTTGCACCAGGCGTTGAAGCGTTTGTGCTGCATTGCAGAGTCCGAAAGTCATGTGCGCGAACTCGTATAAACCAAATGCTTCTTGGAAACATCGTCTGTATTGATTGGTGGATTGACTCGGTGGAAAGCTTTTTGTAAGTAGAGCTTTGGAAAAAAAACTTTTAAGGCGCAGAATACCGAAGTCGTATAGGTACGGGAGCGGGTAGCGATCTGGTAACGTTGTTATTACTCTGCAATCTCCGCAAGACCGCCATGATCAATCCAGCTTTTGTACCATGTGGAGCATGGTACTTCGAGAACCGACATATGACGGCATACCTGAGCAATTCAAATTTTTTCTTTGTGTTTGGTTGTCCGATGGTAAGCTCGGGTGAAACAGAACGCGCCACTTGTTGTATGTAAAAATTTCAAAATAGTCGATGCCCCGGTCGGTAAGAGCGCGTGATTTTGGGAAACCCCATGAATGTTGGCTGTGGAGATGGTACATGGCTGGAGAAGGCTGAGATCGACTTCGAGATTTAATTTATCTGATCTTAAATCGTGGTGTTGCAAGCAGTTAGCTTCAATTATGAGAGAGTTAAGGTTGGCAACGATAAAAGTTCAAACTAAAGGGTGATGCAGATCAAGATCGAGCTCGTTTACTACCTTTTCATATACTTTAGTGGTAGAGCTATTCAATGCGGATAGCTGTAATGTAGTTGAGCGAAGTTATCTGAATGAAGGAATTTTTGGAATGCAGGAGATCTCGGCGCAGTTATCACTATTTTTGTGTGAACTAAGCACAGGCGCCGATATCCACATCCACTGAATGTGTTGGATTGTATAATATGTATGTTACATACCAGCATTTGGGTGATCACACCGGACGTTGGCTTAACATTTCGAATTTGGATTTTCCCATGCCCAGCCTTCTGTGCAAAATTAATGTTTCAAATTACTATACTTTTGCTGATTAATTTAATTTTAGGTAATAAATGGAGACATAAGTCAAAATTGTAATCAGAATTTAGTTGAACATAATAAAAAAACATTCGTCTCAGAAAAAAACATTTTTCTCGTAAATCTCGCGCCCAAATCTTGCGAAAAATACGGACCTTTCAGCAAGAACCAAACCACGTCTCAACTTAATAGAAACAGCGAATAGGAACCTTGAAACCAAAATCAACAACGAAGAATTACAGCATCACTGTGAATAATTAATTTAAGTGTAGTAAATACCTAGGTACACAAAATATTGTTGCATACCTACACGTTTATAGTTCAAAAAAAAAAAAAAAAAATAAATAAATAAATAAAAAAAACAAAATTAAAAAACAAAGAAACAGACCATTCTTTCATTCGATAATCTAATATTAATAAATAATTTAGAAGCATTAATAATAGAAGCGATTCAAGCCGCTATCACACAACTTAAGGGAGCTGTCAATACCCAGATCTACAAGATCAGAGAACTAGGTGATGTATTTTTCGGAGGAAACCAACAAATTAATTACCAAAATCTTATTGATTTTCAAGCTAAAGTGAACGAAAACCTTACCGAACTCATTAAAAGAAACCAGAAAAGCTAAATCAGCAAAATCAAACAATGCGATGGTAAACAAAAAAATCACAATTGTAAGGGGTGATTCATCGTGAGGTTTTATTTATAATGTAAAATAAAATACATAAATTTAAAAGTGAACTTAAAGCTTTTACTATCGTTTAAAAGAAAAATTCATGGCATTTACTTCTAAAAATAATATCATGTATATGTTGGCTACAACTACGTCTGAGGTGGTCCATTCGGAAGGTCCAATTTTGGGCGACTCGTTCGAGCATAGCGACTGGTATCTCGCAGATAACACAATTAATGTTGGCTTCCGAAGCGTCAATCGTAGCTAGCTTATTCCTGAAGACATGAGACCTTACAAATCCCCAGAGAAGCCCAAAGGTGTGATATCGCACGATCTAGGTGGCCAATTTACCGTAGCAAAACGTGAAATTAAGTGCTCACCAAAATGATTTCTCAACAAATCCATTGTTCCACGCGCTGTATGGCTCATAGCGCCGTCTTGTTGAAACAAGGGCTAACCGAGACCATGTGCTTGAATTTCAAGAAGCAAATTGTTGGTTAACATAACGCCATAACGGTTACCATTGACGGTAACATTGTGATTTGCCTCATTTTTAAAGAAATATGGACCAATGATTCTACCAGAACATAAACCACACATACCGTTCTTTTTAATGGATGTAATGGTAGCTCTAGGTACTTTTCGGGTTTCTCATCAGCCCAAATACCGCAGTTTTGTTTATTAACATATACATTGAGCCAGAAATGGCTCAAATGAACAAAATTTTACGATAAAGCACTGGATTTTCATTGAGTTTTTTCAGAGCCCATTCACTGAAAATATGACGCAAATTTAAGTCGACTGGCTTCAATTCATGCACAAGTTGAATTTTGTACGTTTTTAAGCCGAGATTCTCACGTAAAATACGCCAAGTTGTCGAATACGCCAAGCGAAGCTTCTGAGAACGACGACGAATTGATTCGTCACAGTCTTCGCGTACATTCTCAGCTACAGCTGCTATAGTTTCTTCACTACGTGCTGGATGTGGTCTAATCAAAAGTATCATCCACTAATGTAAACTGGGACTCAAATTTGCGAATGGTATTGGCAATAGTGGTTTCAGTAGGTTTATGTAGTAGGTTAAATTATGCGCACCGTATCGCACGAAAAACATTTCTCACAGAACGCTGATTTTCGTAATACACCACGCTGTTGTGGTGTGTCTTTCTATGATGACTTGCCAAACGATACTGAACAAAAATGGCAAAACAGTTTGATAGGAATCACACGTGATCTGTCAAAAAAAGTCTATTAAAAATCAAACCTCACGATGAATCATCCTATACAACGGGATAATAGAGTTACGGCCACTACCAAAACTGGAAAAAAGGTTGAATGAATCAAGAGAAGGCATTCGGCAACGTCTACATATTCGAGTATAATACACGAGTATTCACTCTGAAGCTAGGGAAAGGCAAGATCACCAGTGAAAATTTTAAGGTGGTTCACATTATCAACCGAACGGACTATGAAGATATCATAAACGAACTAGCAAATAGAACCAAATAGATAAGAGCTAAATGGATTAAACTAAAGAAAAGCGAGAACAATAAATTGACTTGGATTCGCGTGGAAGTGGATAGCAGGCACATCCGATGCGACAGATTGGGACGATCTGTTAAAAACCCAAAGCTTCATCATCAAAAATAAGAAGGACCAATACAAAATAAACTAGCACCTGCCAACTGTTATACAAAAAATTCTTGAAACTTATAACAAGGCCATTAAGTGTAGACAAATAGTATGAACAGATGCTATACTCGTACAACAAGCTAACAATAATCAAAGACGAACTGAACGAAATAGTCTCCGCGGCTCAACTAGCGAAGAAAGGAATTGTGAACACTCATGTGTTAAGTAAAGAAGGAATTCAGGATTTACTCTCTGAAATAGACACCCTTTCTTTTAGCAACGAGATAGAATAAGCGGAACCCGTCATGCTAAAAAAAGAATCTCTCTTGCTTTATGTTATATCACTACCAAAATGTACACAAAAGGAATTTAAACATGTAATGATCAGAGATACAATTCAGAACAACAAGCGAATTCACCTTGGAACAATGAAGTCCTGTTAGCTCATGACGATATGTACGTGTACAATATTAAGAGCATATGTATTCATATGCAAGGTATGACTCTTTGCAGCGACACTCAGCCCTTGAAACTACAAACAGAGTCATGTGCTAAAAGCAGGAACTGCAAGTTGCGACTTCCAATTACACAAAAAACCTATCACTGAACTTCTGTCAGAAAACATAATTTTTTTAACTAACTTTAACGGAATTCTAAGGTATGGAAACGAAACCATACCTGGGTAGAACGTTTGTAGTACAATGACAATGATGCAATAACCATCAACGATAAAAACTATACCAACTGAGAGACTGAAATCTTCCAAATTTTGCCTTCTATAATACAAGAAAATATAACCATTGAACCAGATGCAATTGGATTTAGAATTTTTGCACGATTTACAATTTAACAACACTAAGAAATTAAAGAAATATTCAATCGTTAACCAATTATCATTAGTATTAAATACATTTATAATTTTCGTATTTTAGTCATAATGCAAAAATTTAAGAATTCAAAGAAAAAGAAACCTGTCCTGTGAGAGATACTACTCGTAAATTGATCCCGGAATTTATTCAGAAAATTAAAAATACAAGTTTATTCATCTAAATCTAAATTCTCCCCTTTAAACTAATCCCCATCGACTGCAACACACTTATTCCAGCGCTTGATCCAATCCTCGAAACATTTTTATATTCGGTTTTCGGTATGTCCATCAGTGCTTCCTGCGATTTTTCCATTACTTCCTCTTGGCTGCTGAAACGCGTTTCCCGTAGTGGTTTTTTAACTCGATTGAATAGAAAGAAGTCACAGGGAGCCAAATCAGGTGAATTCGGTGGCTGTTAAATGGTATTTGTTGCATTTTTCACCAAAAAATTACAATTAATGATGGCGCTGTGCGACGGTGCGTTATCATGTTGCAAAATCCACGAGTTTTCTGCCCACAATTCTGGTCTCTTTCGGCGAATTGCTTCACGCAACAACTCATAACGCCCAAATAATACTCTTTGTTTACTGTCTGGCCTTCTGGCAAAAATTCATGATGCACTACACCTTTGTAATCCATGAAAATCGTGAGCATTGCCTTATTTTTGGTATAAAAACGACGTGGTGTTTTTGGTCTCGGCTCATTTGGTGAACGCCCTTCACTTGCCTGATGTCTGGATTGCGTGTCGTACTCATAAACCCACGTCTCATCTCCAGTAATGATCCTTTTTATGAATGTGGGATCGGATTCAGTCTCGCAAATCATCTCTTTTACGACGTCAACATGGTTTCTTTTTTGCATGAAATTGAGGTCTTTTGGTACCAACTTTGCTGCTACACGACGAAAACCCAAATCAATAACCAAAATGTCTTGCACGGATCCATAGGCAATGTTCAAGTCCTCCGCCACCTCTCTGATGGTTAATTTGCGGGTATTGACCATTTCTTTTACTTCATCAATAATTTCGTCGGTTTTCGATGTCGATGATCTACCACTGCGTTCATCATCTTGACTCACGACCACTTTTGAACCGCTCGTGCCACTGGTAAATGACAGTTTTCTTTCTTGCCGAAACACTTTTCCAACATTTCCAACGTTCGCGCACCATTAAATCCCTTTTTTACGCAAAGTTTAATACAAGTTCGTTGTTGCAAATTTAAATCCATTTTTAAAATTGTAAAAAATCGCCATATATAGATGTCCTCTTGGCTACATAACTTTTGCAAATGTCAAGCTATGACGTTAAGATTCAAATCGGAACAATGGGAGCGCCACAAGCTAAAGACTATACCAACAAGTGCTTATGAGATGTGCTTCGAGGATTGGAAAAAGCATTGGCACAAATTTATTATATCTGAAGAATACAACATTAATATTGATGAATAAATATGGTATTTTTTTTTTTATAAAAATATAAAGTCACCTTACCTTTTACTTGTAAAAGAGATATTCGGCTCAGAAAAAAACTTTTTCTTTTTTTTTTTTGGTAAATTTCCTTAAAAATTCGTTTTCTGTACGGTTTTCTGTAGCGGTGTTGTCGTATTACCTCAGCGTTCTAGAGTCAGTCATTGTTGGGAAACAGCCGTTGTAGTTTGGCGGAACCCGTATGGTGAGTGACAGTTTGCGGCTCGGTTGTCGGTTGGTTCCGACGCTTTACCCATGAAGACAATTTGATTGCAAAATGAGGGCTCTCAGATAAGCAAGGTGAGGCGACTTGGCGGAACTAATGCGTTCAGATGGCGAAGCTCTAGGTTTTCCATAACTGAATGGGGATTTGTGTTTTTTCGTTAGGGACACCTTCACCATCATTGTAAAGAGGAAGAAAGGCGAGAAGTACATAGATCGAGGAGAACTGGTTAGCTCAGATGGATTGGGTTCTTGTTACCAAGGTGCATATCATGTACACGCGGTGAGGTTGCTTTCGGTGGCTTTCGGCAAAATAGTTAATTTACTGAGTTCGAATATATTTATATTCGATAGGTCGTAACTCCGTTATTCAAGCAAGCGGCGATTGTGAGCACACGGTCTCAAATTTTGTATCGCCTTGGCCAACTTCTTATTTTTGTTTTTTTTTTTTATACTCCCGCGCGCGCACCAAGGGGATATTAATACCCTTTTACTGGCCCACAGTTTGTTACATTCAGCCCAGCCAGAAACCACTCTAACATCAGTGTTATGCCTTCATGTCAGAGCTGACGCCGACGGGATTTTCATATAACTACATACAAATTTTTTGAAAAGACTTTTTTCAGAGAATTGCATCGCACGGGATTCGAACCCGCGATCCTCTGCTTGAGAAGTCTATGCATATACCACTACACCATGGGCTGATGCCCGAAAAAAGAAATTCAGTAGATTGAACCTCAAAATCTGATTCTACAAATGGAGGCATCTGAGAGCGAACGTAGTAATTCGCATCAACGTCCATTTTTTTGTTGTTAACTGGTAATGAAACACCAACGGTGATTTCCTGACCACTACCCTTCGTCACGTTGGGGACACCCCTTTGGTCGTTCGATTAAATAGAATGAAGAATGGTGGAATAACAGTGGTTCTAGTATAAAAAGAAACGCGGATATTAAAATTCTGAATTCTTTAATCAAAACTATTCCTTATCAAATAGCACAGCTTCGTGAGAGAGATGCTACTGTGGCAAAAGCTTAAACCGAAAAGAAGAAAAAAATCTGTTTTTTTGCCGGAATTTGTTCCGATTTTACCAACTTTTTCTTTTATTTTCTTTACGTTTTAAACCATATACATACCATATATCTGTACACAAGAAGATAATATTTTGAGAACAGAAAGCTGAACCTTTTCATAATATCTTGTTTAGAACACTAAGATGGAGAAAAGGGTTCTGGTATTTTATATCATCGCAGACTGTAGATAACCTATTTTGACGTATGTACATACGTTGGATAAGTTGAAGTAAGGGTGGATTTAAATTTTAAGTAGGGCTCACCTTAACGTCGGACTGATATGCTTAGTTTAATAAAAACTGAACTTAAAATCTAGTAAAATCTACTATATATTGTATACAAACTAATAATTATAATAAGGCAGTGTAAGAAAATAGGAAAACATCATAACCATGACATAGAACGCAAATATCTTTACTCTTTATGGCACCATTTTCCTTTCGGTACACTGAAATACTTCATTCTGTTGAAAAAGTATTGATTAATAGGATTCCAAGGTTTGAGAAAACGTCTTAATTATATTTTGATGACTCTCAATATACTTTTGGTTTGAAGCAACAGTTATATTATTATGAAAAATGGTTCATAACATTATGTTTTGAACACGACTTCACGCATATGGGTTACTCGTTTTTTTTTTTTTTTCGATTGGGATCAATTTGTATAATCTCGGCGGTACATTCACTGGTCTGTTTCGTCATATAATCTTGTAGTTGCATCAAGTGCGTGGTAAGTCAATGGTTTTATGGGCAATATGCCACGTAGCAACATCCTGCTGGAACCTCTTTCCCAACTGAAACTGATTTACATCTGAACATGATCAGCGTACATGTGAGCAGAGGAGTAGGTTACACATTTGATAGGTCATTTATAAATAAGGAGAATAAGCGGAAGCCAAAAATAGATCCTTGTGAAACACCCATATAAGTTTCACTAAAATCTGACATAGCGTTATTTATTACAACTGCTTGTTTTCTGTCAGAAAGATAAGAGCAGACTTGCGAGTCTGCAGATGAAGAAAAACAAATGGAATAACGAGTTTTGCTAACGAGTTTGGAATGGTTCACAGTATCAACAATTTTAGAAAAGTTCAATAACGCAAGCAGCGAATAAAAATATTACTATAAGCCGCCTTGTAGCTCCTTTACTGGTATCTGACGGAATGCATGCATCCATTCTGAATGTATATAGTATTCCTCCAGTTGTAAGTCCTTTCTTCTTAGTTGCCTAAGACCGGTATTTAGATGGTTTCTGACGTAATGTAAAACATCTTCGTAGCTGCGAACACCTTCTGCTAAGGTAGAATGTCAGTCCCTCGACGACTTCCGCGTTTTTCCTGTCTCCCTCAAACTGGAAAATATTCTATTGGGTCTATAACTTCGTGCGGTTTGCTAAGAGATGGCGTAACTTGTATTAATCCATTGTTATTATTCCATCGGAACATGCGTTGGAAAGCTGCTGTCATTGTACGTCATTTCAGTATATGTCATTCATTTGAAGCGTAAACAATAATTTTTTTTCACTAAAATAAGTCGAACTTTGTGCCTGAAAAAGTGTTTTTGCGGGGAGTTCTTCTTCATTACTTTAATATGAAGAAAACTGCTACCGAAAGTCATCGTACTTTGGTGGAAGCTTATGGTTAAAATGCGCTAGCTGAGCGAATGTGCCAAAAGTGGTTTGCACGATTTAAAAGTGGTGATTTTGGCTTGGAAGACGATGAACGTCCTGGGCAGCCAAAAAAAGTTTGAAGATGAAGAACTGGGAGCATTACTCTATGAAGATTGTTGCCAACCAAAAGAAGAGCTCGCAGAATCATTGGGTGTCACTCAAGCAGCCATTTGAAAACGTTTAAAAGCAGCTGGATATATTCAAAAGCAAGGAAATTGGGTTCCACATGAACTCAAGCCGAGAGATGTCGAAAGGCGGTTTTGCATGGCCGAAATGCTGCTGGAACGCCACAAAGGAAGTCATTTTTGCATCAGATTGTTACTGGTGATGAAAAATGGATCCAACCCCAAACGCAAAAAATCATATGTCAAACCCGGCCAACCAGCCAAATCAACGGCAAAGCCAAATATCCATGGCGCAAAGGTAATGCTCTGTATTTGGTGGGATCAGATGGGTGTGCTGTATTACGAGCTGCTAAAACCGGGTGAAACTATCAATGGACAACGCTACTGAACACAATTAATCCGTTTGAAGAGAGCAGTAGTTGAAAAACGCCCGGAATATGCGACCAGACACGAGGCAATAATTTTCCAACATGACAACGCTCGGCCCCACGTTGCTATTCCGGTTAAGAACTATTTGGAAAACTGTGGATGGGAAGTCTTACCCCACCCGCCTTATAGCCCAGACCTTGCCCCTTCTGATTACCATTTGTTCCGGTCGATGCAGAACGCTCTCACTGAAATACGGTTCACATCAGAGCAGAATATCAAAAATTGGCTTGATTCATTCTTGGCTGCCAAGCTAGCGCAGTTCTTTTGGGATGGGATCCACAAATTGCCAGAAAGATAGGAAAAAGTCATAGCTTCAGATGGGCAATACTTTAAATAATACTATTATATATGTTTTTCTTGAATAAACGTTCAAATTTTGAAAAAAAAACCGCACGAATTAAAATATATACCCAATAATAAAGGTTCTGTTATTTAGGGCAGTCCTATCAGGGTATCGTTTCAGATATTTCAATCTCGCTCGTTGACCGTTACCGTTGCAGAAACCATAGTCATATGCATTTTTACTATATTTTTTCATAACAGATCTACTTAATTTTTTTTCAAAATAGTACCTGTAATATTTTGTTCGACCTGAAAAATGGGCTTTACCAACCCGAGGTGGTCGCTTTTTCTCCAGCTAAGAGTCATAAAATGAAACTTTTGTTAAAAAAAAAACTATTGGATTTATATTGCGCAATAATATATTAAACTTATTTTACGGGAAAAAATTCCACAACAGCTGTTAACTAATTAATTTTATGGAACTATTTTAAAGGAATACTCCAATTTTTAGTTTTATAATTTGAACAATTTGGATCGTATCTTGAAAACTACTGATTTTAAATGAAATGAGCTGACTTCTTTTTTGTTTGCAAATACTAGGTACACGTTTCAAAATTGCAAGAAGAAGATATTTTTCGGATAAATATTATGGTAATGTGAAGTCCATAGATCGAGGAGAACTGGTTAGCTCAGATGGATTGGGTTCTTGTTACCAAGGTGCATATCATGTACACGCGGTGAGGTTGCTTTCGGTGGCTGTCGGCAAAATAGTTAATTTACTGAGTTCGAATATATTTATATTCGATAGGTCTTAACTCTGTTATTCAAGCAAGCGGCGATTGTGAGCACACGGTCTCAAATTTGGTATCGCCTTGGCCAACTTCTGATTTTTGTTTTTTTTATACTCCCGCGCGCGCACCAAGGGGATATTAATACACTTTTACTGGCTTTTCTCCAGGGGATGGGCGGATGGTGTAGTAGTTTGAAACTCAGGTATATTAGGTTTCGATATTTTTTCCGGAGGTGGTTGTTAAACTGGACGGGGCATCCTCAACCAGTGTGTCTTAAGTACGTGCTAGTTGTTAGTTTGTTACATTCAGCCCAGCCAGAAACCACTCTAACATCAGTGTTATGCCTTCATGTCAGAGCTGACGCCGACATGACTTTTTTCAGAGAATTGCATCGCACGGGATTCGAACCCGCGACCCTCTGCTTGAGAAGTCTATGCATATACCACTACACTACGGCCTGATGCCCGAAAAAAGAAATTCAGTAGATTGAACGTCAAAATCTGATTCTACAAATGGAGGCATCTGAGAGCGAGCGTAGTAATTCGCATCAACGTCCACTTTTTTGTTGTTAACTGGTAATGCAACACAACCGGTGATTTCCTGACCACTACCCTTCGTCACGTTGGGGACACCCCTTTGGTCGTTCGATTAAATAGAATGAAGAATGGTGGAAGAACAGTGGTTCTAGTATAAAAAGAAACGCGGATATTAAAATTCTGAATTCTTTAATCAATACTTTTCCTTATCAAATGGCGCAGCTTCGTGAGAGACATGCTACTGTGGCAAAAGCTTAAACCGAAAAGAAGAAAAAAAATCTGTTTTTTTGCCGGAATTTGTTCCGATTTTACCAACTTTTTCTTTTATTTTCTTTACGTTTTAAACCATATACATACCATATATCTGAAAACAAGAAGATAATATTTTGAGACCAAAAAGCTGAACCTTTTCATAATATCTTGCTCAGAACACTAAGATGGAGAAAAGGGTTCTGGTATTTTATATCATCGCAGACTGTAGATAACCTATTTTGACGTATGCACATACGTTGGATAAGTTGAAGTAAGGGTGGATTTAAATTTTGAGTAAGGCTCACCTTAACGTCGGACTGATCTGCTTAGTTTAATAAAAACTGAACTTAAAATCTAGTAAAATCTACTATATATTGTATACAAACTAATAATTATAATAAGGCAGTGTAAGAAAATAGGAAAACATCATAACCATGACATAGAACGCAAATATCTTTACTCTTTATGGCACCATTTTCCTTTCGGTACACTGAAATACTTCATTCTGTTGTAAAAGTATTGATTAATAGGATTCCAAGGTTTGAGGAAACGTCTTAATTATATTTTGATGAATCTCAATATTCTTTTGGTTTGAAGCAGGTTCACAGTATCAACAATTTTTTAAATTGTAGATATAATATAAGATGGTTAAGAAGAGCGAATGTAACAACCGAAAATGTTAAAATTGAGTTTTGACATAGAAATAATAGGGAAAACGAATTCAAAGTATGCAGTATATGGCTTTAGATGGTTTTTAGAACTACGACGAGTAGATATCCATCCATCCATCGTTACGATGGACGTCATAGTCTTGGGTATTTCGCAATTTCTAGGAAGTAGAAGGTTGGTCTGATATGGTATATTATCAAGCAGCCACTGTTCATTTCTCTTACTTTGCATAAAATTTTCAGAGGATGGTTGACTTGATTTGGGGTATTGTGTTGTTTTTTTTTTTAGATTGACGTTGCTGAATATGTGAAATTTAATTAGAGAGCAAGGGGTCAATTCTGGTTTTACGAATAAGTAAATCGAAAATAGTTTCACCTTTTCACTGCGATTGTGATTCTCTATCAGCGAAAAGGTGAAACCAAACGTCAAAAATATTCATATGAATAATTTTTATTCATGTCCTCATTTGCAAGTGAATCTCAAAGCGAAAAAGTAGAAATGGACACTGTAATAAAAAAAATTCAAAGGAAAAAGCGTTATGCAAATGCAAAAAGAATATTTGGTCAATTTTTTGGATCTAAATTTGGAGATTGCTCATGACAGGTATAAGAAACAAATTTAAACATCTATTTCAATGATTTTAAATTGTTTTTGTAGATTTGTTTCAACTGATGGAGCACACGCAAGGAACAATGCGTGGAAAGGTCTTGCAAAGGATCTCAATGCCTTGGGAAGAGCTAGTAAGACTAGTGAGCAGTGAAAAAATACGTGGGGTGACTTAAAGTAATAAGTAGATACTACTGACAAAATAGTATTCGTTAACATTTATAAGTTTTGCGTTTTCAGGCGAAACAGCAAGAACAAGTACGGGAAACTGAAAGAAGCTGAAAGCCGCAGTGGGGTAAACGGCTTAGCAAAAGCCCGACAGCTAAGTAATCTAGAGCAACGAGTTGTTCAGGTTATGTGCGGCGAAATGTTGAGGGGGATGACCCCGTTTTCGAAATAGGCAATGACAGAAATGGTAAGTACTTACATATATATAATTTTTATAGTTACACATATTATACATTTTTGTCTTATATCATAGGATAAAACAGAATTGGTGCGGTTACTTCAGGAGGAGAACCAAGGCGACCAAGTGTTTTAAGAAACACTTTTTACTGTTGAGAGATTAGAACCATCTACATCAGCAGCTACGCTAGAAGTCCAACCATCTACCTCAGCAGCCGCGCTAGAAATCCAACCATCCACCATAGCAGCTGCGGATATACAAATTCCAACAAGTAGACGACGAAATAGAAGGCGGGCACCCTTCTTGCAAATTGCCCAGAAAAATGTCTAAGCTCCTTAAGTTAGAGTAGATGAAAGTTATAGCTCTTGAAGGCATTGGGAAATCCTTGCAAGATTTACTCAAATTAATAAAAGAAAACGAAAATTGATGTGTAAATTAAATGGTTTTTATTTTTTTTTTTTATTTTTAAATAAAACGCCTAAACTCGTACACCTTTCGACTTAGCTCCTAGTTACTTTGTGTGACCTATTCAATGCTTCTTCTGCCTCTGAGTTATTTCAGTAAAAGGCGTCAGTATCAACGGCTGCAATGGGTAACCACTATCGCCGAGTAAGTAAAAATGTCTTTTACCTGAAGCATATAAATATTCCAATTTACATTTTGTATGGAACATCTCCATATATAAGAATCACGAGCCGTTCCACCAAATCGGGCATTAGCACTAAAGATTAAATAATCTGCTACACAAATAATTTGCACATTTTTCGAGTGACCACCTTTTCTACAGTAGAAAACGTATTCTATTTCTTTTCTTGAAGCTACAATCTTTATTTGCGTGCCATCAATTACACCAATAACATCCGGGAAATCCGCAATATTAAAGAAACGTCTTTTTTACTTCAGCAAACTGTGAAGAACTTGGAAATTTACATGTCGGTTTGCTATGTAGTTCAAACAACAGTTTAATGCATCGAGATACCGATGTTTGCGAGAAGGAAGACAAACTGTTCTGACCAACAGCTCATTGAAAACTTCCCTGAGCAAAGAACCGCAATGCGCATAGTACTTTGATATGCGATGGAAAAGCATGTAGTTTTGATGATGACGCTTGATAATCCGCATTTTTTTCATATAAAATAGAATTGTGTATTTATAACAAATTAATTCCAAGCCTCTGCACATTTCTTCGCATTTTTTCGATGAGAAGTCTTATGTACATATATTTAGGGCATTTTATAATATAAAAATTTTTAACAATTGACTTAATAAATTGAAAACAATGAAAACTATGCTTTCTTTGACAATCACAATTTGTATAAATGACAGCAAGAGACGACAATTTAATCACCTTGATGTACGGTACTGAATTCACCACGGTAGTTTCACTAATTGAACGAGAATCTCTTTTTGGCACCAAGTGAATCGAAAAAATTAAAGCAATGTGCGAAAGCGAATGTGAAACCGATTTATTTGATTCACTTATTCCCAGAACCAGAATTGACCCGCAGGTCTCGGATTGTTGCTAAATTTGATAATCAGCAAACCGTAGAATATTGAATATAAAGATGAATAAAATAAAAATAAAAAACTAAAATATTATTTGTAAATAAAGCAAAAATATTGGATTAAACATCCGTTACCTATACGATTTTAATTCAGGCTGTACATTAACAAAAATTTACTAAGCATACATACTGAGCAAATTTACAAAGTATTTTAAATACACCACGTGCAAAGCTTGAAGAAGGAAATATGAAAATAAAATACAATACATTAAAATATTCAATAAAAATGTCTGGATATATGTATGTGTGTACATACAAATATATTCGATTCCCTGTTTTGTATAGGCATATATGAATATATGTGCGTATAGTCATCTAAATGTTATATAAAATATACAATATAAATTTATACAGTAAATGCTTACGACAAACACTAACACATAAATCTACTTAAAATACATATATGCCCTTAATACGAGTACTATGATCTATCATACTTTTATTAATGTCAAAGTCAATAAAGTAAATATTTCAAGCAAAGAAGAATAACATACACAATTATATGGTAAAAATCATAATAATTTAAAAGTGATATGATATATATATATGATACATCACAAATTTCTAATTTACCTCTCGTTTCATACGAATCCTTTTGAATGTAGCTACCGGCTAAATTTTTAATTGAGTTGAAGAGATGGCTCATATCAAGTGGTATACTTCCGTGCTCTTTTTAACATCATTATATATACATATTATGCACTCGAAACAGGACGATTCTTGTTGCCTTTATTTTAAAACAGTGTCAAATGTGTACATGTTAACTTATCACTTTAAAAATTATGAGCAACTTTGAATGATGGATTTGTTATGTGAATACCCTTATTTATATGAAAAATATGTAAAAAACAAAATTTATTATATAGCCTTAGTTATTGATTTATTACTAATAAATTACTTAAGTGAGCAAATAAAGTGTGGGAATTTCTTGGTGATTTCGGTAAAGGTTTTCTTTTTTATGCACTTGTCTGTAATATATGTACATATGATAATAACAATATGAATAACACTCTTATGAGACCAAATATCTATACGATATTATATAATACTACAATGTCACTGTCAGTGCCCAATCAATTGCAGAATTGCAAAAGGAAAAACGATTGGTAAATTCCTTTCGTCGAATTGAGCACCCGAAATTAGGTGCAGTACAATATTAGATGCATCTAGTGTAAACTCTGTAAAACGTAGTTGAAACACTACGGTATGGTATCGACAATATCGACAAGAAAGCAAGCACTCTGTAAAAATACAGTTAAAAAAGCCTTTTATGAAAGACGAAAATGTGGTTACAGCCCGCACTTTAAACTTTTACTTGAAGATTTACAACAAAACTTGTTGATATCCTGGTCGATTGACTGTAAATGCATTGCGATGAATGCAAAATACTCTTCCCATACTACAGTAACATTGACTCAAAGCATGAGAGCTATGGGTATATGCCAAAAGCCATTAGATTGGCCGTTAACCTCTTAACAAACTAGTGGCAATACTTCCAGAAAATTATCTTGATGTAATGGGTTTCGTATTATTATCAAAACAAAGCTACTGGTTCGATGAAAAAAAAGACGAATAGGCTTGCAATAAGCAAAGTACAATATAACTTAACATCAGCAGACGAGGTAAACAAAATTAGCACGCGCGAAATCCAATTACAAAAAATGCTGACCATGCTTGCACGCGCGAACCAAAATAACATGAAATGCTAACCAATTAGCTGGTGCAATCAATGCACATCGAACAATTTCCAAAACAGCAAACAACAGCAGAAGCTGAGTTAAGCAAATTAAACTATAAATATATAAGAAATTCAATAATTGTTAAGAAAGTTTTACAGTACCGAAAAACAATAAAGGTTAAGGTAATTTTTTTATGATAAAAGTGCAGCATTTTAATTAACTGGCGCCCAAAGTGGGGGCAGCATCATGTGCACTATTAAGACAAAGTTTGCATGGACAATCAAGCCACCAAACAGTGAAGTGAATAAAAAAGTGGAAAACAAGCCACCAAACAGTGAAGTGAATAAAAGAGTGGATAATCAAGCCACCAACCAAACAATAAAGTGAATAAAAAGAGTGGACAAGCAAGCCACCAATCAAACAGAGTAAAGACAGGGAAAAACAAAGACCCCCGAGTTGTTCTCTAACCAAACGAACAAAAAGGAGTCAGAAAATTGTGACAGCCGCCCTTACCAGCAGAAAGTAGCCCGGAACTACCCCAACAACAAATATTAAAGTGTTAAGAATTAAAACTTACACTATATTAAAGATGGTCAAAATAGTGAACAGTATATTTATGTTTTAAGTTATAAATTTAAATAAATATGTTTTAACTATAATTACTTGAACGGTTGATTTTCTCACTGAATAAAACAAATATCTTAAAAAAAAAGCAAACTTAAATAACCTAATACGACCAGCTCGTGTGGAATTGCCTGCAGAGATCGTTGCAACTCCTTAACCTCCTGCACCCGTTCTTCCTCCCGCTCCAAATACTATTAGTGACGATATGATTCGAATAATCGCTCAACTAGTGACTGAAACCCTTCAAATACAGGAACGACAAATTTTCAATTCAATTATGAATCCCGCGTCCGACATCAACATCGACATAGCCCAACTAAGAAACCTGACTTATGTCCAACATGGACAAAATACCCGATGTGGTAAGAAGCCTTAGAGAATTCTCTGGGCAACCACACGAATTTAACTCATGGAAAAAAAGTGTCGACAGGATACTTAAAATCTATGAACACTTAAAAGGTAGCCCTAGATCTTAGGGATCTTATCGGTTATCAGAAATAAGATAACGGGCTACGCAGACGCCGCCCTAAAATCTTATAATACCTCGCTTAACTGGGAAAAATGTCTTACTCTGTACAATGCAGATAAGAGGGATTTAGGAACCCTCGAGTATTATATAACAACTTTGGTACAGGGCACTACTATGATCGCTAAATTCTATCAGGCCGTCTACCACCATTTGCCGCTTATCTTAAACAAGTTAGGATCAATGAATATGAGTCAAGAGCCCATGAATAAAATGACCCAATGTTACCGGGATAAGGCACTTGACACCTTAGTCAGAGGGTTGAAAGGTTACTTGCCTATGTTACTCAGTATCCGTGAGCCTGCTGACCTACCACAAGCCTTACACATTTTGCTTGAAATTGCAAAATGTCGATTTTCGAGCACAACATGCAAAAAACTCACAATCTAGTTCCCGGAAAACATTCCAACAAACACCTCCTCCAGTTCCGCTCAGAAGAAACAACTTTTCACATCCAGCACTAATACCAATTCCCGCACCCAGACGTGAATTTCATCCCGAATTACTCCATAACTCTCGGAGTGCTCAACCACCGCAATTTCACAAGGAACCACGATACCAGCCGAAATACCATTATCCACAGTGACAAGCACCGCCTAATCAGCGCCCGCCTCCTCCGAAGCCAATGGATTTTGATCATTCTATCAAATCCCAAAGGGTCAACTACCAGAACCGACCTCGCAACCAACAGTTTGTTCCACAGAAGCACCAACATTCACAGCAAATCCGCCAGCCACACAAACTGCAGAGAGTTTACCACACTGAAGGGCCCAATCCAGATGAGAAGGCATCGGAGGAATATGAAAGCGAAATAAGTCAAGAAGACCATGACCATAACCAGACATTAGCAGACTACATTGACTCAAGAGATGATCCTGATCTTGATGAACAAGAACACGAACAAGTCGACGATATTTATTTTTTAGACTTAGGCCCTCTTCGCTTCCTTACCTTGAACATATCGCAAGAAGCGGAGAAATAATAATATTTTTAATAGACACAGGATCCAAAAAAGATTATATTCAACCCCGTCATATCAGGAACCCTCTCCCGAAAGAAAGACATTTTTACGTTAAATCAGTCCGAGGAAGCGTTAAAATTACACACCACTCCTTTGTTCAATTATTTGGCCATAATACAGATAAAATAAAATTTTTCATTCTTCATAGCCTTATCTCATTTGACGGAATAATAGACAATGACACGTTAAGGAAATTGAACGCGGTCATTCATATAAGGGAAGTCATATGACTATATACCCAAACATATCAATACCACTCAAACAGCATATTTCCCAATCAATGAATAACATTACGCTAAGAACCTCTTACATGAATAAGGAACAATCTGACAGAATTACTAGCATAATTATCGACTGTACTAACATCTTTTCTTACCCTGACAAGAGGAAGAAAGTGACTTACACCCTCACCATAAAAAGGGAAATCCGAACGACAACCAACGAACCTTTTTATTCAAGGTGGCACTAAAACAAGAAGTCGAAAAACAAATAAATGACCTACTAAAAGATGGAATCATTTGAGCATCTAAATCACCTTATAATTCTCCAGTTTGGGTCGTTCTCAAAAAATGGAATGGAGAAAGAAAATATCGCATGGTCATCGACTATCGTAAGCTAAACGCTGTTACCGTAGCAGACGGATATCCGATTTCCGAGATTAATGAGGTTCTTGTCAACCTTGGCATTAATAAATGATTTACTATACTCGTAATTGATCTAAAAAGTATCTTTCATCAGATCCCCCTCAAGGAATCTGATATTGAAAAAACTGTCTTTTCCGTGAATAACGGAAAATTCGAATTTACCCGTCTGTCCTTCGGGCTTAAGAATGCCCCTTCTATTTTTCAAAGAGCTGTAGGAATACATCTTAAAGTGTTGCTATGTTTATATTTATCGTCATCTTTGGGAAAGGCGAGATTAAATATTTCAAGCACCTGAAAAAGAGTATTTAAAGCCCTAGAAGCCGCCAATTTGAAATTACAACTGAACAAATGTGAGTTCTTTTAGAAAAAAATAGGATTCCTGGGCTTTGTCATTAGCAGAGATGGCATTAAAACCAATCCTAAAAAAGTCCAGGCTATTGCTGATCGACCAGCTCCTAAAACGCTTAAAGAACTCCGTTCATTTCTCGGTATGTCAAGATACTATCGCCGCTGGCGAGTGTCCAAAAATATTTCAAAAAATAAACCCATTGACTTGGACAAAGATGCTTTGGAAGCATTTAATAAAGTAAAAAATTCACTTATTTCGGCAGAAGTTGTCCTGTCATATCCAAACTTCAAAAATGAATTTGAACTAACCACGGATGCCTCAGACTATGCTATCGGGGCAGTCCTCTGTCAAAACGGCAAACCAATCACATTACTCTCGAGAACTCTAAACAAGACCGAAGAACACTATGCCACAAACGAGAAGGAAATGCTTGCCATTATTGTATGGTCATGAAATTCATTACGGAATTTCCTCTACGGATCCAGAAAGTGAAAATCTTTACCGATCATCAGCTTCTCACTTATGCATTGAGCAATAAGAATACTAACAGCAAGATGAAAGGATGGAAGGCCATCTTAGAAGAATATAACTATGAACTCAAGTATAAGCCAGGTAAATAAGGCCTCCTTAAATAAGCGAAATTTACTCAATGACTGCAACCGAACAAAGTGCCGATAGCTCATCCGAAAATTTAATTCCTGTAGTCGTTACGTATTCCGTAACCAACAAATACTTAAAGTAGGCAAAGAAATTACCAAATTAGAAAACCATTCGAAAATTACAAAGACATCTTTACCAAAGCAGAGTACACAGCAACGTAACGCATTAAAGGGATATCTGAATCCTAACACTATAAACAGACTTTTGACAAACGAAAAAACTATGGGAAAGGTACAAGAAATATATCCGCTTTACTTCAAGGATTGCCGTATTAAATTTACCCAAAAACTTGTAGAAGACGTACCCAGCGAAACCGAGCAAGAAAAAAAAAATTCTAAAGATACACGGACGCCCTCACCGCAACGCCGAAGAGAACCGTATTCAGTTGTTAGAGAATTTCTACTTCCCTAAAATGTCTTCAAAAATTAAAGTCATAGTAAACCGCTGTGAAACTTGTAAGGAAAACATCCCAACAAGTCACATCTGAATCCTATACCCATCCCCAATTATCCAGGACACACCCTCCATATCGACATCTTTTCCAACGAAAAACAACTTGTTTTAACAGCTGTAGATAAATTCACTAAATTCGCTCAAGCCAAAATTATTCAATCACGCTCAATCGAAGGTATCAGACGACCATTACGAAACATTCTATTCTTCTTCTGCGTACCCGAAGTTGTTGTAATAGACAATGAAAAAGCCCTGAATCCAGACTCAATTACCCCTATTTCCGTTGTCGGTTGCCGTTAACGACACAAGTCGTTTGTCGTGTCGTGTCGTTTATAAATCGGTATTCTATAAACTTTTCGACACGACAAATTTGTAGTAGAATCGTCAACGACGAAATTGTAAAAAAATCTCTAAATACATGAAGTTGGGTAGTCTTGCTTTAAACGTCAGTTTATATTTATTTGGAAATTATATGAAATTATTTCAAAAAGTTACTACACGTTAGGATTGAAAGTTAAATAACAAAATAAAATTTAAAATATGGACAGTATTGCGATTTTATTTTCTTCTTCATCTTCTGATGATAAAAATCATGAGTGCCAAATAATTTGACAATTATCCGAAAAAACATAAGACAACACTCGAATCCTTTTGATTTACCTAATGAAAAGTAAGTTTGAAAGCTGAAGTAAAATTTGATTTTTTTAATAGATGAATTTGTTTTAGGTTTATACAATATTTCCGTTTATTCAAGGAAGCATTTCAAAGTGTGTTGGATGTTGTAAGTAACAATCTTTCAGGCAGTCTGCGATCATCATCGGTACCTCCTATACTGAAGCTAGCGGCAATGTTGAGAATTCTTGCTGAAGATTGTTACCAAAGCAGAGCGGGCAACGATTTTAACTTGGGACTAGCTCAATAAACAACAAGCAAAATATTTGGGCAGCTAATCACAATTCTTGAAGCCCATATTTGCCCTCAGTGGATCAAATTTGAAATGACAGAGGAAAAAAACCAAACAAAATTGAATTTTTTCCAAAGATCTGTCTTTCCTGGGGTAATTGGGTGTATTGATGGCACCCATATCAAAACCTTATCACCGAAAAAAGAAGAGCAGCTGGCGTATTTCTAAGTTGAGTTTTATTTAATTAAACTTTTCAAATATGTATATCTTTTTTTATTTTATTTGGGGTTTGCGATAGTAAAATGTCTATTAGATATAGTGACACCGACAGCCAGGTTTCTGCCACGCTGCTCTGGTGTGGAGTTGCAGCGAACTAAAGCAGACATTAAACATCAAATATGAAAGCGGGGAGAGAAATTTTTGGCTTCTACTTAATTATAATTTGATTTAAAAAGGTATTCTTGTCAAAAACGTAATATTTTTAAACTAGGAAGGCGAGGCAGGATATCCTCTTAAAACTTTCCTAATGAAGCCGTTTAGATCAATGCAGATGGGATAGTAGTTTTAAAAAACCGCTTTTGTTGTTTAATTGGTGCTCAACAAATGTACTACAGCCCAAAGAAAGCTGCGCAAATTACAAATATATGTGCTGCTTTGCATAATATTTGCATTTGCTATAGAACTGATATTCCTTTGCAAATTGTAAATAGCATCGAAATTAAAGAGACTGCAGGAAATAACACCGAAAATGAAGAAGCCGCAACAATTAGAAACCACATAATGAATTCGTTTTAAAAATTTTATTTAAAAAAAAAAAAAAAATGCAATCAATTCATTAAAAAAAAAAAAAAAAAAAAACGGCTTAAGAATGCGTTTGTATCACTAACATCACAGAAATAAAATACGTATATAGAAAAAAAATTTTAGAGTCACCTTCATTATGTCTAGCTTTTAACTCAAGCTGCTTCGTCATCAAATCTAGTTTAATTCTTTTCCACTCCAGCTCATCTTGTTCTAATTTTATTTCCTCCATTCGCAGTATTTCGTTTTTTTTTTTAAATCTTCTTTTTACACCTGCAATTTTTCTTCTTCTATAGGGTTTTCTAATAACGACTTGACAATTTTTCTTTATTATTGGCTTGAAGTACAATCAAAACATTTATGAATGAAACTCGACTTCGTTCATATGGCCATCGCGGGCACGTTTGCAGCGGTCGATTCGTTGGACCCAATTTTCAACGACTCGGCCACACATTTCGCGTTCAATGTTGGCTCTGAGCTCTTGCAACGTCGTCGGCGTGTTGGCATAAACAAATGACTTAACGTAGCCCCACAGAAAATAGTCAAGCGGCGTTAAATCGCACGAACGAGGCATCCGAACGACTGGCCCATGTCTTGAGATAACACGCTCACCATACTTACTCTTCAATCGATTGTAGCGTGTGCTGTGTAGCTTGTGGCACCATTCTGTTGAAACCACATGTCGTCCAAGTCCATATCTTCCAATTCGGGCCAAAAATAATCGGTGATTATGGCGCTATAACGCTGACCATTCACAGTAACGTGACGATCGTTATCGTCGACGAAAAAATATGGTCCAATAACGCCGCCGGCATGCAAACCGCACCAAACAGTTTTTTCTTGTGGATGAAGTGGAGATTCATGAAGCACATGTGGGTTTTCACCCGACCAATAACGCATATTTTGCTCATTGACGAACCCATTGGGCCAAAAATGAGCTTCGTCACTGAAGATGATTTTGCGATTAAATTCATCATCTTGGCGCATCTTCTCCAAAACCCAATCGGAGAACGTTTGCAGACGTTGGTCGTTAGTGTGCTTTATCATGATGAAAATGTTGAGTTTACTGAATAAATTGAGTGACAGTTTGATGATTAGTGAAAGAGTGCGTTCACAAATTAAATTCAAAGTTATTAAGTCTCTATTGAAAAACATTTCTTCGTTTCATTTAATGGAGAGAGAAAACGTTGGCTGAATTTTCCTCCTCCTGTTGCTTTAATTTCATTTTTATTGTAGATTCGTTTTTTTTTTTTTTTTTAACTTCATGTCAGCCCAGACCTATAAAAGAACAATAATTGAAATTGTTTTAAAAACATTTTCTCATCGGTGGTCCCAGGCTGTTCAAATTAGTTGCTACGGACTCCCATTTTTTTTTTTTTTTTTTGAAATTTACTTTATTTACTTCCTTGCTAAATCCCCTAGCAAGGTAACATTTCTAATGCATTACGGGAACAAGATATTCAAATTGTTTCTTATTTGTAATTTTTGTCCTCAAATATACAAAATTAGTTGAGATTTGAAATAAAAAATAAAAATATGAATTTTACTTACATATTATCAGCCATCTTTCTCACTGTCGTCAACATAAATGCGAACGACGAAAATAATCGTTTTTTACGACCTTTGTAGTCTGGTTTTTAATTAGGGAATACCGAATCCTTGCCGAAAACTAGATTCTACTACAAAAATGGCGTTGGAAATTTCCTCACAACACTTGTCGTTTCACGACAAAAGGAATACCGATTTAGGCGTGTCTTTTTTTGTTGTTGTCGAAAACGACAATGGGAATAGGGGTGATTAACTTCAATGATGGAAGACGACCTTCAAATCAAAATTTTCAAAACCCCACCATATAAAAGTGAAGTGAATGGTCAAGTTGAACGTTGAACGATGTCTAAAATCAGATGGACTTCCACGGTCCTTTGAAGAGCTCCTGGAACGAGCCGACAACGAATACAACTTCACTATCCACTCCACCACAGGTAGGAAACCAATAGAACTGTTTTAAGGACGAATACCAAGACTAAACCCAGAACAATTTGAGAAGACACGGATGACTAACATTGAAAGATTTAAAATTAAAAAGTAGAAAGATACGACATACCATAACAAGAAAAGAAAACCGAATAAAGACTATCAAATAGGACAAGTTATTTATGTAAAGAATAATAAACGAATAGGCTCGAAACTTACAGGTAAATATCGACAAGAAATAGTTCAGGAGAATAAGAATTCTACAATTATAACCGAATCCGGCAAAATAGTGCACAAAGAAATTAGAAATTACCCTTTATCTTTCAAGATGTACTTTTTGCACTAGTTAAGCAACAGTTCAAATATTGGACTTTTCAAATTCACAAGTAGTAACTTTTCACACTGGACAGTCAGAGATACACGGCAGGACTAATACACGTCATTGACTTAGACCAATACGAACAATTCATATCGGATATAACTCCAGCCCTTAACGTTGAATCAATCTAAAACCATAGCATATTCCCCTTACTAACACATGAGTTGCAACAAATTATAAATCTGTTACATAACTTGAAACCGCGAATAACAAAAACGTTCCTTAAATTTCATTGGCAGCGCATGGAAATGGATGCTGACAATCCAGACCATGACGGCTATATCACCATTAAAGCAAAAATCACAGATATTCTAAAAAATAATAACAAGCAGGTTGTAATAAACCAATTATACATATAATGAGAGGATGAACAATTTCTTGTAAGTTCATAATGAAATACAGAAACTATGTAATGACAAAATATAAAATACAAAATTAAACTTGAAAAAGAAGAATTAGAAAATATCAACTATGCCATTCACTGGGCTAAATTCGGCACGACCAATTCATTTATTCTGTCAAAATAAATGCTACAAATATTTTATATTAACAACTTCTACAACAAAATAGAAGAAGCTTTAGATTTTTCAGAAATGAAAATTATAAGCAATAGTTCAACTATGCTCAATATTGTAAACATTCCTTCAACAACAAATGAAATTTATGAAAATCTTGTGATAAAGCCGATAAAAAGAAATAACATTGTAACAAAAATTTTATTTAACGTAATTCTTAAAAATAATGAAAAAATTTATGGAACAATTAAAAAGTTAAAAGTTTTAACTCTTTATCTATTTGCAATTCCAAAGACATTGTTAATATTAGAAACGATGCATGGATTCCTAGCTTGCTTTACATTCTATCAGCTATTTGCAATACCGTCAACATATTCAACATATTCCAACCATCGGCGAGATTTTAAATGGTAAACCAGTTTAATAGAACCCTACAATCCGAAAATACTACCACAACATCAATGGAACATTCTTTATAAAATTCCACAACACCACTGTAACCATCAGTGGAAGATCATTAATTTCCAGAGAAATGTTAATAGTAAGAGCAGTACCGGCAATACTTCAACCCAGTCCAAAGGAGAAAACGTACAGAGAATTATTATCCCTAGAGATGATAAAAGATCTTCACATTAATAACACCAAAGAAATTCGACTATTACAAACAGAGAAGAAAACGCATCAAATAGCCACCGCCTATAGGATTCTACCTAAACGAAACAATAATGTCACCGTCCAAATCCCAGAAGAAAAAAATTACAAGATTTACGAAAAGCATCCCGAGGCAAGAACAATGGAGTCATCCAACGCACCACAATATCTTGAGATGTCGCAGCAAAGATTCAATAACCTACCTACCTACCTAATTAACGCCAGCAGACGAAGTAAACAAAACCAGCACGCGCGAGACAGAATTACAAGAAATGCTGGTCACGCTTGCACGCGAGAACCCCAATAACATGAAATGCTGACCAATTAGCTGGTGTAATCAAAAAATCCAAAACAGCGAACAACAGCAGAAGCTGAGTTAGGGAAATAAGACTATAAATATAAGAAAATCAATAATTGTTAAGCTAGTTCTAAAGTACCGAGAAACAATAAAGGTTTAGGCATTCTGCCTTGTAATTTTTTTATAATAAAAGTGGAGCATTTTAATTGACTTATATCAGCTCATAATGAACTAAGAAGGGATGAAAACAGGCTTCTTAGAAGTTTTGCGTATAAAACATGAACCAAAGTTTGCAGTAACTAACAAGAAAACCTAATAGTAGACTCTTCAACAGGGATGCTGCCCTACATGACTTGATTAAATGTACGAATATGCACCATGTATATTATGTCTGATAAACAAAATATCTGAAGCATAAGATTGAACAAAACTCACAGTACAAATCATGATCTGTGGAGACAACATAGATAAATTGAAAAAAAAATTGGCAATTGTCAGTGGCGCGTTTACGACCTCAATAACAAAAGCGACTACGATGGGTTAAAGGGACGACGATTCTATAAAAAGGAAATATGGTAATTATTGGGTCTATAACTTTTTTCGTGCGGTTTACTAAGAGATGGCGTAACTTGTATTATTCCATTGTTATTATTCCTTTGGAACATGCGTTGGAAAGCTACTGTCATTGTACGTCATTTCAGTATATGTCATTCATTTGAAGCGTAAACAACAATAATTTTTTTTCACTCAAATATGTCGAACTTTGTGCCTGAAAAAGTGTTTTTGCGGGGAGTTCTTCTTCATTACTTCAATATGAAGAAAACTGCTGCCGAAAGTCATCGTATTTTGGTGGAAGTTTATGGTGAACATGCTTTAGCTGAGCGAACGTGCCAAAAGTGGTTTGCACGATTTAAAAGTGGTGATTTTGGCTTGGAAGACGATGAACGTCCTTTGCAGCCAAAAAAGTTTGAAGATAAAGAACTGGAAGCATTACTCTTTGAAGATTGTTGCCAAGCACAAGAAGAGCTCGCAGAATCTTTGGGTGTCACTCAAGCAGCCTTTTCAAAACGTTTATAAGCAGCTGGATATATTCAAAAGCAAGGAAATTGGGTTCCACATGAACTCAGGCCGAGAGACGTCGAAAGGCGGTTCTGCATGTCCGAAATGCTGCTGGAACGCCACGAAAGGAAGTCATTTTTGCATCGGATTGTATATTACGACAACCCCAAGGGCAAAAAATCATATGTGAAACCCGGCCAACCAGCCAAATCAATGGCAAACCGAATATCCATGGCGCCAAGGTAATGCACTGTATTTGGTGGAATCAGATAGGTGTGCTGTATTATGACCTGCTAAAACCGGGTGAAACCATGAACGGACAACGCTACCGAACACAATTAATCCGTTTGAAGAGAGCAGTAGCCGAAAAACGCCCGGAATATGCGACCAGACACGACGCAATAATTTTCCATCATGACAACGCTCGGCCCCACGTTGCTATTCCGGTTAAGAACTATTTGGAAAACAGTGGATGGGAAGTCTTACCCCACCCGCTTTATAGCCCATACCTTGCCCCTTCTGACTACCATTTGTTCCTGTCGATGCAGAACGCCCTCACTGAAATACGGTTCACATCAGGTCAGAATTTCCAAAATTGGCTTGATTCATTCTTGGCTGCCAAGCTGGCGCAGTTCTTTTGGGATGGGATCCACAAATTGCCAGAAAGATGGGAAAAAGTCATAGCTTCAGATGGGCAATACTTTGCATAATACTTTTGTACATGTTTTTCTTAAATAAACGTTAAAATTTTGGAAAAAAAAACGCACGAAAATAATTATATACCCAATAGTATCGAGCAGCTGCAATTAAAAAAGACCGCCAGCAGCTTCACCTAAAATCTATGAAGGCGTTCTATCGAAGCTAATACATGTTTTTTGGAGGCTTAGAAGCGCCATAATTGGGGTTTTAGTTTCCGCCGATCCTGAAACAAGCTATTTCGGGTTTAAGTTAAAATGTGGCTTTTAGCAGCTCTATGACTAAAATGACAATGATCATCAGTTTTTTTTGAGAGAGAAAAAAAAGGTATGGGCGATTGAAAATATTTAGGATGCTTCTTTAGAAAGAATGCACGCTAGTTTTACCAAAAAAAATGACAAGAGATTAAATTCCATACAGAAATCTGTAGAAATATTGAAGAAAATTTCAATCTAGACTCACTATCGTTGAGAATATGGAAGAAATATTTCTGCAGACTGTATTAAGGTGATAAAAATCAATATTTTGATTTCGACCAGAGCAAACCATTCAATGCAAATAGCCAAGACTAACGTCGATTCGATCAAAACAAAGTGTGCGAAACTATGCTTAAGCTCAAATTCAATAAGCCCAAGTTAACTATTCCTAAAATTTGGTAACAGTTTTGTAAACAGCATTGTCAACACGATTAAACACTCAGCTTCAAACTCGTAGGGGTTACGAATTTTATCTACTCGTATCTAACCTCAGTAATTCTTTTGGAAATGACCGAAAATACTATCCTTCATTGTTGAATAAATATGTAATAACATTTTATAATCGCTGAAATGACATATTACATTAAAAAAAAAAAAAAAAAAACATTTAATTGGCTCACTACGTTTCTTGGATTGTGCGTTTTGTGTGCGCCAGTGTTATAAAAATAATGATTTTAACGACTTTTTCTGAAGTCATTGTGGTTTGAATAACATAAATAATGGATTTGTAAGTTCGAAGAAAACGGTTCAGTAAAAGACAAATCTAAGTCTGGGCTACCAATGACATCAAGAATTGACAAAAACGTAGAGAGTGTAAATCAGTCCATTTGTGATAATTAAGACCTATAAGTTCGTAAACGAGCAAGCTCTTTAAGCGTGCCAAGATCATAATTACACCCCATTTTACGAAAAGATTTAGAGCACGAGGAATAATCGGCGATGCTTTTTTAAAGGTGACCGTTATGTGAAGATGTTCGATAATTTGTTAGTACCTGAACTACAAAACTTCCCTAGATTTAACCAAAGTCATGGTTCCAGCAGGACAGAGCAACTTCCTTTACTTACAACACTGTATGCCAAGTGTTCGCGAAATTTTCCCTCAAATATATCTAAAAGAGGAGAAAAAAATTATTTACCACGCAGTGCCGATTTGGCCCTTATGGACTTTTTATTGTGGGGATATCTTAAATCAAAATTATACAATACAATAGGTCGGTTCAATAGACGATTTCAATATATTTATATCACAACACTAAAAAGGAACTTTCTTTTGAGACACCTTGCATTTTAAAAGTCGTTACAAAGGTGACGACTTTTTCGAAGTTGGAGATTAAAATAATGCTCGTCGAACTAATTGGAACCAAGCGTCGTAAAATGCATATGTAACAATATTATAATTTAATTTCGAGCGGATCAATTTTTATTGGAAACGAGGTCCAAAGCTAACGAATAATAATGAAAAATTTTGCAACACCTGGGAAGGTCCGTCGGCTCCATTTCTGTTTCGGACGTCTAGGATATTTAAAAGTGAACATATGTACGAGTATATTTATTGTGGAGAATAAGAATATCCGTGTTATAGTTCGGAGAATTCCAAGGACAAGTAATTAAAAGCTTTCAGGAAATAGCTACGTGGTCGGTGTAAGGACGGGTAAAAGTTTCGAAACAGAAAATGTATTACGGCAACGTAAAATCGGAATAATATGTATTGAGGAAATTAAGTGTTAAAACACCAGAATCCAGACCCGCTACTTAACCTTGCGAATTAAGCCATAAGAAATGTTTTCTTCCGGCACAGAATAAAGTACGATCAATTATTATTTTGAAAACTGATAGATAAAATCATAAAAACCATGAAGCCAGTAAAGCAATATATAAGGTAAGCTCGAAATTTTGTTAGTGCCCATACATCACAAGTAGGAAGGAATATTAAAGTGTGACTTCGACGATCCTTCATGGTAATGGGATACGAATTGGTCGTATTAAGTTCTAGTTATAGTTAGCATTCGATAAGAAAAGAGAATAACTCACTGGATCACTCAGAGCGAAAAAATTTGTAAACATCCTCTTTAATAGTGATACAAAGTAGAGTGGAACCTAGAATGGTACTAAAGTTGGCAAATTCGCAATAAGCAAGAGAGAAGCAATGCAAATAAGTGGGAGAAATATCTGGATACGAATATTTTATCAACTCCTGGGCCGCTAGTTCCTGGTCGCAAGATCAAAAGATGAACTTGTTGGTTAAGGCTCAGAAAATGACTTCTTAGGATCCTAATTTGCCTTAAAGTAAGTACAGTTCTTCCATGATTATAAAGATTAAAAAGATTATACATATGAAAGTTCCACTTAATTTGAAATAAAGAATGCAAAGGTAAAACAAAATAATTTTATAAATTTAATCTACAGTTAATAACGAAGAAGATTAAAAGGTAAACATGTAATAAGCAAACGAATTCAGAGGTTTTCTGCTTTTTTTCTTATTTCGTTCAATATATTTTAGAGCATACCACCTATTGGTTTTGATAAAACTCCCCACAATCCTTCTGTACTATTGAGACTTTCTATAGGTTCTCATACATAAAACGTTCATATAGACATGTATATCGTATTAGAAGGCAAATAAGAAAATTCAAAAACAAATTAAATATATGAGAACACGTTTATAAAACATGCAAGGATAAATATTAAAAAGGATACTAAAGGATGTGAACAACATTTATTTCAACCACATATACTGAGTAGAACAAGTGCAAAGGCTAAGGTTTTAAATTAAATATCGACACAAGTTTATTCAACTGCGTAATCACCCATTTTATAATTTTAGTTGCAACCAGCTTTTCCTTTAGATCTCTTCATCATATTTTGTATCCTTTAAGAGTGATGCATATACGGGTATGGTATAGAATTGTACATCCTGAGAAAAATTCAAATTGTATTACGTTGTTTATAATGTATGTATATCTTCACCTATCACATGCGAGTATGTACATACAAATGGCAATGAAATTATAAAAAAAAACCGCACTGTTGTTTCGACTTGACCCACTTTTTCTAAAAAAAAAAAAAAGTCGAACAACCAGAAGCTTTTTAATTGCAAAAAAAAAAAAAAAAATTATAAACATAAAAATCCTTTATGCACTTTTCGTCATTTTATAAATCAATATTTTTATTGGATTGTGGGACATGAATTATGAATAATAAATCTGCATTCACACTAAATGAAACCGAAAATCACTGTTCACATCGTTTAGTGTGCCATTCAATGTACTTTCGCGTTCTTTATTGAATTCACTATGAACGTATTGATATTTTTTAGTCGATCAATACTTCGAACAAAGGGCAGTATGAAAAATTTGTGCCTTTAAACTGTAAAATTTATTTTTTTTAATGAAGGTAAATTGAAAATGTTAAGTTGGTTGATTAGGTAATGCATGAAAATGAGGCTCGAATTGCTATTTAGTGGAATGTCGGAAAAAAACAAACCGAATCAAAGCTTTTAATACTTCAATTATACGAAAGATAGCAAGTAGACGATGGAAGGTTTAGAAGTTCACTAAAAGAACGAGGGAACATGACAAATTGTCAATGAAATTTCTTTATAAGAATGCTTTCCCTAATACAAGCACGTAAGTTTGTTTTTGATAAAATTGAGAATGTATTCAGTATTTTGATAGGTACGAGACATGCGTACTTTCTTTGTTGATAGTCGGTTGCAAAAAACTTACCGAGCCTTGAAGGTAGTATGCCATCCAAAAATCCGTGGAGAATTGTATGCAGCGTTCGGTTCTTGTCTCTACTTATTAGAACGCGTTCGAGATACTTGCTCATGAGCCGAATTTCTAAATCAAGTATATTAGATATATTTCTCAAAATGCTGATATCTGCAAGTATGTACAATATTTTTAAACAGTTTGCTTATGTGCATTTTCGGGTCATATACTTAGCTTTTCCAGCAAACGACGTTTATAAACATCCGGATACACTCTCATAGATTTGGTTTTTTTATAATTTCGAAATCGGAATGGGTATGAATTTTGTCCATAAATTTCCAACAAAAGTGAATTCAGTAAAAATTTTATTTCGCTGTAATAAATGTAAATATTGTTAACATTTATAAAGCTAAAAACTAACTGAAATATGGAGAATGTGTTGCTTCAATTTTTGTGTGCTTACCTCATTGCGGCCTTACTAAATGCTAATTTTTGTTATCTATTTTAAGAAAATAAACAAATGAAAACCATTTCGATGAATGACACAAGTAGTACGTATACATATGTCGAATTTAGTAAAGGAAAAAAAAATGGATACAACTATTTTCTTAAAACTGAATCAAGTTCTCTAGCATAAATAATGCGTTGTTGTCATGTTTGATTTTTTCTTTTTATCAGAATGCTTAAATTATTAATTGTCAAACTCGGTAGTATGCTCGTACATACATACTATGTATATTTAAAAAATCTCAAAGGTGACTTAATATTGGCTTTTAGCAATAATTGCTCATACAAAGTGTTACCTACATATTTTAGCAAGCAAATTTCTTCTTTACTCAATACTTTTGTCGTTGAAATGAATTAAGCCGTCTTATGACAAAAAGTTTATGATAATCCATTGAAGACATGAATGAATGAACTACAAAGGTGTTTTTTTTGTTGTAATTCCGCGCGCGCACCAAGGGGATATGAATACCCTTTTACTGGCTTTTCACCAGGGCGCGGGCTGGTGGTGTAGTAGTTTAAAACTCAGGTGTATTAGGTCTCGATATTTTCCCCAGAGGTAGTTGTCAAACTGGAGCCAGTGTATCCTCAACCAGTGGGCCTTTGTACCTGCTAGTTGTTAGTTCGTTACATTTAAGCCCAGCCAGCAACCACTCCGACATCAGTGTTATGCCTTCATATCAGAGTTGACGCCGACGGGTTTACATATAACTACATACAAATTCCATAAAAAGACTTTTGCGGAGAATTGCCTCGCACGGGATTCGAACCCGTGACCCTCTGCTTGAGGAGTCTATGCATATACCACTACACCACGGCCACCACATAACTGGGAGATCATTAAATCTAATATTTCTGCCCTTCTAAATCAATAATATTTAAATATATCTATTATATATATCTATAGTATATATCCATTATATATATTATATATATATTATATTATACATATTTACTATATATATTATATATATCTATTATATGAGTAGTCTCTAAGTCTTTCATGAGAAGTTTAGGAAGTATACAAGTTCCTCAATATTTTTCCATGTGTTCTTATTAAGTGAATTGAATAATGGTTTACATAGTGCTCGTTGTCTGGGTTTTTTACTAAATTCAAATAAGGTGGATCGGCGGTTTAGATTTTTCTATCTAGGCTAACTCATTTCGGCACTATTGTTCTAGTTTTGAGCATATATTAACAGAGGTAATAGCTTTGATAACAGTTAGCTTTTAGTGATAATTGCGATATTCTGACTCGGAGTTATATTGTTTTGAAGACAAGTTTCTTGGTTGTAAGCATTTGCGCCTGAAAAATTTAGGAAAATTGAGTGTTTTGTAAATTTTAATGTAATGCAAATTGTTAATGGTGGTACGAGTTTAAGTCCAAAATATTATTTTAACCGTAAAGTTTCGCAGTCCAGCATTAAAATTCATTGAGTTTGATCACGCGTTGTGCTGTTATGATTTTAATATTTAGATCCATAAATAGAATATACGTATAGGTCCCCTGATGGAGTCAACCTCGAAGCACAACGTTCTAGCTTTTGTGTCGAGGCCTACAGTTGAAGTAATTATGAAGTTGACAAATTTGGAAAGCTGTGATTTATAAACTCCGCCAAACTTTATACAGTTGATTCTTTTAAAGGTTTAGGAAGGTTTGCGATCCTGATCCCGACGGCTACGTCAAGAATATTCAACAATCATCTGAGAAGGGTTTCAGATTCGTGGTCATGGAAATGCTTTGAAACTGGAGAAATGGAGAAAGGTTGTATACTAGGAACAACGCTTTGAAGCTACGGAAAAACGTCTTCTGCAGGCTTTAACAGGCGGGAAAACCCAAGGTTTGGTTTTTAGCTTGAGCGATAAAAGCCAAGATTTCCATCCACCCGGCCAAAATAAAGCAAATATAGCAATAATTAAATTTAAGTTTAACAAGACTTGCTATCTTACTAGTTATGAAATGCAGTAAAACATTACTCCGTAGAGAGCATATAGAATCCTTTGTCCGATTTTTAATACAAGAATCGATATACGATTAACTGCGGCAAATAAAAATGTATCAGTGTCCTTAACATTGCTTACAAGGTCTTATCTTTCATATGAACTGAATTAATTTGTTGACGATTTGACTGACTAAACACTATCAGATCCTGGAAGAAGCCTTGTTCGATTGTTTAAGAGTTATATGGAGTAAGTTTTATTAGTTTTAGCATCTTTCAAAAATCGTCAGATTACGCAGAACGACTGCTGCTTCGTAAAGGTCGAAAGACTTCTTACTGAAATCAAAACGAGTTTCGAATCGTGTGAAACTCAGAAGCCAATACCAGAGATACAGTTTTCCGAAATCTGTGCAAGTATTATATGATATTTGTATACGCTGATCAATAAGAAGGTATGAATAATATCAACGAATCAGACCGTACGTAGCAACTGACAACTACAACTTTGAGGTATTATTTGACCGCCTGGAAAGATAGAACTTTAGAAAAAGAAACGACCTTAGTTTTCGCGCACAAAGGGAAATATTTTGTAGCGCGCGACAAGAGGCAGTTTTCCAAAGACCAAAGATAGCTTGGGGCTATCTAAGAAAGGAAATATGGTTTGTTGCAGGAATTAATGTGATCGTCAACGTCTCATTGGCAAATGACTTTGTAAGTGTATAAAGCGTGTTGGCCCCTTTATTCTTAGAATTCTTACAAATGAAAAGATGGCTGTTTGATACACTTCGTGTGGTTGTTGACTGACCTGTAGGTTTTTGCTGGCCGCTTTTGGGCAGTAAATGTTTGCGTTGTAGGTAAAGTTGGTCTGTTAGTTGGTTAGTTGGTTTTACGCTGAAATATTAAAAATAGTAGGTATCTCTTTTGCTGTGCTTTGGAGTTGAAATTTTTTTGATATTTTTTACTTTTTTAAAAGGCTTTAGGAATACGAATTTTTATACCCGATGGAGGGCATCTACCTTCTTTATACGTGGTCTAGCTAACGCTTTCTTCGACTTTTTCTTGCAACGTTTGTAGTCCATCTAATGACGAGTTTTATTGGTATCGGTATTTTCCCTGTAAGACTTGCCTTTTGTTTCTTACCGCCATTTTCGTCTCATTGTTCCATAAACACGTTTCGCTATTTATGGAAACCTAACAGGGTTTTTGCAATACTCTTACCCTTTTTATTGAGCTAGTTAGTTCTTCTTTTATTTTTTGGCAGACCTGTCCTATTTCATTATTTAAGTTGCGTCTGTTTATTTTCACAACTGATACCAATCTTCATTGGTTTTCTGCTGACTTGTTCACGAAAAATTCTCAAATTAAATATCAGTGCTGACTTTCTAGCGGTTCATCTAAGATAAGGGGCCTTTGCTCGCGGCTTTGCATTATTTCAGAATGGATGACAATATATCTGAGTTTAGTGTACTCCGTTGCCACACGTAAATAAAGGCGCTTTTATTTAATAAATAGTATACTAGGTATTCTTAGATAGTGTAATTTGCATGATTTAATATATCTTCTCCCGCTGAATTGCTCGTTTCGAAACCGTTATTTGCACAGCACTCTTAGCTATACGACGTGTCCATTTAAATCTTTGTAGTCGATTTGCTTCTCAATCCTCATTTCTGTTCTATACTTCTATACTATCTGAATGAAGTCATGTTAAAATATTTATTTTTCTAATTACACTCCGTTTTATTTCAATTTTATATGCATAAATTTGTAAGCTTAAGTAGCGGACATTCCAGAAATTAGTCTCTTAAACGCATATAACATATATCGAACTTACGTTAATATAGTTCCAGCTGTAATTTATTTCGTATAATGGGTTATTTTTTAAAGCGTTTGGTTTTTAATTGTAAAAAAAAACTTCCAAAGCGTATACAATTTTTATTTAAATTGATCAATGCTTGCCTTTTACTTTTTGAAGACTATTTCATGAAAATGTTGACCCCGACTACGTTTTAAGTGACCCATACGGAGAGTTCAATTTTGAATCACTTTTTCGAGCAGATTGGCTGGTGTCTCGCTAATAAAACGTGTAATGTTGTCTTACAAAGCTGAAATTGACACTGATTTATCGGCATAGAGGTTTGATGTATCCCCATAAAAAATGCGTGAAATCGCACGATTTAGCCGTCCAATTTAACGGTCCTAAACAAGAGATAAATTGATGGCCGATCTATTTCTCAATTGGTCAATCGATACGTGTGAAGTGTGGCATCGGTCGGGTTCAGCATGTGCATTTTGGGTAAAAAAAGTTCGAAATCATTGAAAAACAGTGCACTTCTCCGGGTGCATTGACAGCTCTTATATTGCCTGAGGTCGCTCATCGGACCAAATATGTCATTTATTAACATGCTCATTCAACCAGAAATGAGCTAAGATAACTTTTCGATACAAAAGCGGTTCCGGTTTTCTAAGGCCCAGTCACCGAAAATTCGACGCTGTGGCAGATCGTTTTGCTTGCCTAAAATCTTCCACGTAGTCGAGTAATACAATTCCAATTGCTGTGAGTGGCGACGAATATACAAATCACTGTCTTCATTTCCACTGGCGGATACAGCAGCAATATTTTCCTCTATGCGCACTAACGAGTACGGGTAGGTAGCTTGATGCCCAATAGCGTGAAACTGGTAACAAATTTGATCACGTTGGCTTGAATTGCTTACTCAATAGGTCAATAATGACGATCGTAAAATGTGTAGCAGTATCCTATAAGCTCTTTCGCTTGCCGCGGGCTAGTGTGCAGTGTAGTATATAGTTTGAACATGGGTAACTTTAACGGGTCGTAGATTGCTTTGAAACAAATTAAAAAAATGTATGGGTTGGGAGGTCTATTTCTCATCCTTTTGGTGTTGGATGTTATTAAGTAAGCAATTGATTTCAGCCAGAAGCATTAGCATAACTTTGTAATTCTATAACTTTCTTTTTAAAAGTTTTCCGCTAACCCTTATGCTTTTAATATCAAATACTGTTTTTGCCTTAAAGAAAGGGGAAATACAACACCGGCTGGATACGTTTTTAGATGGGAGCGAAGATGAGGACAATTTGGAAGAAGAAGGCTTTCATTCCGATGATAGTCTAGCAGAGCCTACATATTTTGCCGAATCTGACGATGGCGTTGACAATATACTGATAAGTGAGCATACCAAACTCTTTCCAGCACGTTGCAGTAGTAGAAATGTCAGTTAATACAGAATCGTTGTAAAGATTGTGTCATCTCGCCTTCCGCATTCGTTGTAAGCGGTAAAAATAAAAAATCGCTGGGTAGGTTAAAGCCAACGCATTAATTTGAAAGAGAAGGATAAGCCCAATATTCGTCTATTTACTTGCCGAAGAATGAGCAGCTGTTATAATCTTCTCTTTACTAACTCCAGAACAAATGAGCTTTCAGCGACGGATGTCACACTTCAAAAATCTTTTGAATACAAATGAAGTTCTTATTTGTCATATTTAAAAAAAAATTTATGTATTTATATATATAATTTGTTTTAAATTTTTTTCAGTGTGTACAATACACAAGCCTACATACCATAAATACATATATATGTACAGTGTACATACATATATACATTTTAAAATTTCGTGAACTTGTTTATATGAAATTTTATTATGATAAAATTGTATGAGAAATTACATATTCAAAACAGAATTAACCATGATACGTGTGCGCTACGCTTCAAAAATAAAATAAAAATTGGTGTCGATTCAATATGTTACGCAGAATTCAACAGAAACATTCTCATATTATATATTGTTATTAAATTTTTTCTAATTTTTTTCCTCCCTTAAGTATTTCTTGATTATTTTTTCGAAATCTATTCTTCCGTTGTCATTCCTGTCTTTCTTTTTTTCTCATTCAGGTTTTCACCCTGGCACAACTTCTCTTCTCTTTGTAAGTCAACGAGCTGCCTTGCTATATTCAAAAAGGCCATAATATCTTCTTATTTCCGCATTCAATTTTGAATACGATCCATTGAATATGTGAACACCATTAAAAATACTAGGAGTAGGCGTCAAAGATAGCTGCGTCAAAGCACCTCAATAGCACAGGATTTGATGAGACCCCTTAACTGAAAACACATGAAAGGAAAAGGCCGTCCTTGATGCAATACAGAAGGGGATAATTGTCAGAAAAAAGGAGCTGAACTAAGTTCGAGAATTTGAGTTGTATTTTTTCCGCAGTCGCTAACATAATGCCCAGAACAATTCTTGGTTCTTATTACTTATAGCTTCTATTTTAAAGGAAAAATAACGATAAAAAACTTTTATGTAAATAAATAGAAGACTACAACAAAAAAAAAATAAAAATAAAAATAAATAAATAAAAAAATAGTAAATTTTATATACCTATGGTATATCAGTTAAATAAATAAAGCAACGTAATTGTTAGGAATATACCAGCAATAATGTAATTAACAAACAAATAACATATAATATTGGGTCTATAGTGTCTATTCGTGTGGTTTGCTAAGAGATGGCGTAACTTGTATTATTGCATTGTTATTATTCCATTGGAACATGCGTTGGAAATATTCATTTAAAGCGTATACAACAATAATTTTTTTTTACTCAAATATGTCGAACTTTGTGCCTGAAAAAGTGTTTTTGCGGGGAGTTCTTCTTCATTACTTTAATATGAAGAAAACTGCTGCCTAAAGTCATCGTATTTTGTTGGAAGTTTATGGTGAACATGCGCTAGCTGAGCGAAAGTGCCAAGTGGTGATTTTGGCTTGGAAGATGATGAACGTCCTGGGCAGCCAAAAAAGTTAGAAGATGAAGAACTGGAAGCATTACTCTATGTAGATTGTTGCCAAACACAAGAAGAGCTCGCAGAATCTTTGGGTGTCACTCAAGCAGCCATTTCAAAACGTTTAAAAGCAGCTGGATATATTCAAAAGCAAGGAAATTGGGTTCCACATAAACTCAAGCCGAGAGACGTCGAAAGGCGGTTTTGCATGTCCGAAATGCTACTGGAACGTCAAAATAGGAAGTCATTTTTGCATCGGATTGTTACTGGTGATGAAAAATGGATCCATTACGACAACCCCAAGCGCAAAAAATCATATGTGAAACCCGGCCAACCAGCCAAATCAACGGCAAAGCCGAATATCCATGGCGCAAAGGTAATGCTCTGTATTTGGTGGGATCAGATGGGTGTGCTGTATTATGAGCTGCTAAAAGCGGGTGAAACCATCAATGGACAATGCTACCGAACACAATTAATCCGCTTGAAGACAGCAGTAGCCGAAAAATGCCCGGAATATGCGACCCAGACACAAGGCAATAATTTTCCATCATGACAAGGCTCGGCCCCACGTTACTATTCCGGTTAAGAACTATATGGAAAAAAGTGGATGGGAAGACTTACCCCATCCGCCTTATAGCCCAGACCATGCCCCTTCTTGCTACAATTTGTTCCGGTCGATGCAGAACGCCCTCACTGAAATACGGTTCACATCAAAGCAGATAATCAAAAATTGGCTTGATTCATTCTTGGCTGCCAAGCCGGCGCAGTTCTTTTGGGATTGGATTTAAAAATTGCTAGAAAGATGGGGAAAAGTCATAGCTTCAGATGGGCAATACTTTGAATAATACTATTGTATATGATTTTGTTAAATAAACGTTCAAATTTTGAAAAAAAAACCGCACGAATTAAAATATATACCCAATAATAAATAAAAATTCATAAATAAAAGGTTCTTATTTTTTAAAGAATTTAACACATGAATACACTTATAATGCCTCAACATGTGTTAAATTTTTTGAAAATGGGATAGAGAGAAAAGAAGATAATAAATAATAAATAATAAATAATAAATAATAAATAATAAATAATAAATAATAAATAATAAATAATAAATAATAAATAATAAATAATAAATAATAAATAATAAATAATAAATAATAAATAATAAATAATAAATAATAAATAATAAATAATAAATAATAAATAATAAATAATAAATAATAAATAATAAATAATAAATAATAAATAATAAATAATAAATAATAAATAATAAATAATAAATAATAAATAATAAATAATAAATAATAAATAATAAATAATAAATAATAAATAATAAATAATAAATAATAAATAATAAATAATAAATAATAAATAATAAATAATAAATAATAAATAATAAATAATAAATAATAAATAATAAATAATAAATAATAAATAATAAATAATAAATAATAAATAATAAATAATAAATAATAAATAATAAATAATAAATAATAAATAATAAATAATAAATAATAAATAATAAATAATAAATAATAAATAATAAATAATAAATAATAAATAATAAATAATAAATAATAAATAATAAATAATAAATAATAAATAATAAATAATAAATAATAAATAATAAATAATAAATAATAAATAATAAATAATAAATAATAAATAATAAATAATAAATAATAAATAATAAATAATAAATAATAAATAATAAATAATAAATAATAAATAATAAATAATAAATAATAAATAATAAATAATAAATAATAAATAATAAATAATAAATAATAAATAATAAATAATAAATAATAAATAATAAATAATAAATAATAAATAATAAATAATAAATAATAAATAATAAATAATAAATAATAAATAATAAATAATAAATAATAAATAATAAATAATAAATAATAAATAATAAATAATAAATAATAAATAATAAATAATAAATAATAAATAATAAATAATAAATAATAAATAATAAATAATAAATAATAAATAATAAATAATAAATAATAAATAATAAATAATAAATAATAAATAATAAATAATAAATAATAAATAATAAATAATAAATAATAAATAATAAATAATAAATAATAAATAATAAATAATAAATAATAAATAATAAATAATAAATAACAAATAATAAATAATAAATAATAAATAATAAATAATAAATAATAAATAATAAATAATAAATAATAAATAATAAATAATAAATAATAAATAATAAATATTAAATAATAAATAATAAATAGTAAATAATAAATAATAAACAAATTTTAAATAAAAAAAACAAATAATAAATAAATAATAACTGATTACAAATAACAGATAGTAAACTTCAGAAGAGAAAATATAAATATAACAGATATACATACATATAAGGATACATGTGCAGCTGGTTAATTACTGGACTATCTGGTATCCTACAGTTATTTAACTACCTTTGTTTTAGCTTATGCAATCTGTCAGAAATTAGTTGCACATACGTCTGAAAATGCAAGTTTATTGTAGGTTAAACGGGTTAAACAGGTTAAACGGGCAAGATTAAGCATCATCTTCAACAATTTGTTTTTTATTATTTGCATCTGTTTTTTGTGACACATTGCACAGTCATTCCACACTTGGCAACTGTAGAGCAAAACTGGTTAAAATATGACTTTATATAATATTATCTTGTTCCCAGAAATGAATTCGGACTTTCTATTTATAGAGGGAGAAAGCGTTTTAGTTGCAAATTGCAAAATTTTTGGCTAGTTTTTGCAAAGTGTTCCTTAAAAGTACACTGTTGATCTAGATATATTCCTTGGTATTTGGACTACTGGGTAAAAAGCTTTTTCTCTCTTTTTGGTGGAAAAGATGGGTTCTAGTGTAACTATTGTAGTAAACTAGTGTTTACTTTGATTTTCCATTTGTTGTAATAATTAAGTAATATCTCGATGGCATTTTGCAGATTCGTCTCAATTGTCAGACAAAATTTCTGATTCACAAGAAGTGATCTTGGGAAAATCAGACGGAAATAATTTGTATAAAATTGGACCCAAAACTGAACCTTGAGGAAACCCAGCGGTAAGATACTTTAACTCCGAACGATCTATTGATAAAAAACTTAACATTTTATTGACAAAATCATTAAAGAAGCAAAGGCTTTTTTCAATGTCTAGGAGTACTAAACCAGTTGATTTATCTTGTGATCTTCTGTTTTTCACATACTAGTATTTGGCTATTCAATGTATTTGATGAATAGCACTATGTATGATGGCTTTTAAACCCGAATTGCTCATTGGGAAATAATTTCTTTTTTTCTATTACAGTAATATTTTTTTTTTTCAAAATCCGTTCAAGAATTTTGCTGAGACTGCTAAGAAAACTTATTGGTCGGTAGATATTAGAGCCATCTGATGGTTTTCCTGGCTAAAGAATCGGCATCGCTTTAGTAGTCTTCCAGCGATCAGGAAAGTATTGGAGTTTTAGACAGAAATTAATTATTTATATATATGTTATGAAATGCTTTACCGATGTAAGTAAGTAAGGAAGGTAAGTCAAGTGTTTTGATACCATCTAAGCCTTCTCTTTTCTTTACTTGTAAGCTTTTTATTGTAAGTATATGGTATAAATATACCATCATTTAGTATAAGCTCTTTTAGACCGCCTGTCAAAATTTGGTAACAATCCGACGCTTAGTTTTGTTTCTACACCCATTTCAGAACATCGTTATAGTGTTTTTTGCTACCATGGAAAAAGGGCAGTAAAACCCATTGTCTCGAGTGATCTTTGATCTTTGGTGTGTACCAATGAATACATGTCTCATCGACGGCCAGAGTCACACTTATTTAAGCTCAGAAGTACCACCTATCTTTTGATCCGGGGACTCATTAAACAGCCCTCGTACTATCGTCAATATCTTCAACAGACATTGTATTACAAGAAACATTTCTGAGTTTCTTATTTAACTCTGAATTTAAAAGCCCCCAATTGACTTTTATAAAGTCAAAAATAAGCGCACCTCTTCTTTCACATGAGAGCATAATTTCACAGCAACCAGATGCGTAAGTACGAGTACATTTGCTTGATTTGTCATAAATAAATCTAACACCATTGTAGTAAGTTAAAAGAAAAAATGCATGTATACACAGAAGTTGGTAGCACTGAACAACGAATAAAAATTGTAAAGTGGTAACACTATATGAGAGCCTGTCAGTTGACAGGGGGCAGTTGTAATTTAGTTTCAGAGTGAAACGGATCGTAAGTCGAATAAAGTAAACCCTCATATTACAAATTTCAGAAGTGGGATAACGCTACACACAAAAAAAAAAAAAAAACAAACAATAAGAAAAATGAAAAGTAAAGCAAAAAATAAGTGCGCGCAATCAAGTGTGCGCGTAATTTATAGCGAGATATTTACACGACGACTGATCAGTCGATAACGGGACGAGAAGGAGATATCATCGCTAAAGGGGGACGAGCTGAGGACGTGGGTGCGAGCACTAGGGAAGAAGACGTCAGGTAATAGGTTTGCACTGCTACAACGGCTACTTGATGTACCAGCCGCCGAACGGGGTGCATACCCAAGTTGGCCAGCAGATGTGCCAGACGAAGATGATGACAGTGGCGATGTGTTCAAGGACAGGCAAACACACACTACCGTAGCGGAACTGGCACAGGAAGGCGAAGGACAGGTCGTGAAATCGATTGAGCAGACAAATGACCCGATGAATGTTGCTAATGAGCGAAAATCAAAGGAGTGCCAAAAGAGTGCCGGTAAAAGAGAGAGTGCCGAGAAGGAAGATGCGGAAGTTAACCTAAGGATCATGATGAGAGAGTTGAGATTGCTTAAGGGACAGGTGGTACGTCAACAATGAGAAATAGAAAAAACAGCCCACATGAGATCGCTGTTTCATGGTCCGACAAGTCGTATGGAGCTTCGCAGGCAGTTTAAAGCCAGGAAGTGGTCTCCGGGGGAAATGTTTCGCAACTATTTCCACGACGAAGTGATTTTGGCCAGTGAAGTCAACCTAGCGCCTGAAGAGATGATCGAGTGCATCATTGAAGGGATTCCGAACATTCACCTCCGGGCGCAGGCAAGTATTCAGAGATTTACGGACAAGCTCCACCTGCTGGAGGCATTTTCGACCATAAGATTACCGACGAGGAGAAGCGCTGATGAGAAGAGGTATGCTGAAGAGAGGGAGCAGCCGAGATGTTACAACTGTAACGCAAGGGGGCGTGAGGAGAGTATAAGTTACAAGTCGTTTGTAACCCCAATGGGCCAATACGAGTTTTTGCGTATGCCGTTTGGCCCTAGGAATGCGCCGTCGACGTTTCAGCGGTTTATCAACAAGGTATTCGAAGACATGATAAAAAATTTGGAGATAGCTGTCTATCTGGACGATATTATTATCGCAACTGAAAACGTGGCTTAACTACTAGAGATTTTAAAGAGGGATTTAGGTAGACTAGTGGAGAATAGGTTGGACTTAAGTATAGACAAATGTAAGTTTTTATATTCGAGTATTAAGTATATATAACACATTCGGAAGCGGGTATCAGCCCCGATGAGAGAGGGATGAGCGCGGTCGCAAATTTTCAGGTACCACAGAACTCGAAGTCGGTTCATAGCTTTTTGGGGTTGTGCTCGTATTTTAGGAGATTTATTAAGGATTTCTCGTTATTAGCAAAGCCGCTGTGTGATCTAACAAAGAAGTAGGCTGATTTTATGTTTGAGAAAGAGGAACTAGAATGTTTGGAATTGCTCAAGAACAAGCTACTGGAAGCTTCGGTTTTGTCAATCTATGACCCGAAAGATGAGACAGAACTACACTGTGATGCTAGTTCAATTGGGTTCGGCTCTATACTAATGCAGAAGAAATCGGACGGAAAGCTACACCCAGTGTTTTTCTTTTCAAGAGGAACTACAGAATGCGAGGCTAGATACCACAGTTTCGAGTTAGAAACTCTGGCAATTATCTATGCTTTGGAACGTTTTCGTATATATTTGCAAGGTATTCCTTTCAAGATGGTGACGGACTGCAACTCGCTGACCCTTACGTTAAACAAAAAGAATATTAAGGCGCGTATTGCTCGGTGGACCATGGAATTGCAAAACTACGATTACTCTGTTGAGCATCGCTGCGGCGAGAGAATGTGGCACGTAGATGCATTCAATAGAAGTACGAATATTTCAGTGCTGGAAGGTAACACCTTGACTTTATTTAGAAGACATACTGGTTCCCCCGTACGAGACTCAAAGTGAAGGGACATTTGGAGAGTTTCTTAACGTGTGTTGCTTATTCTACAAAGCATGGAGAGAAAGAGGGATTTTTACATTACATACCAAAGGGAAATGTTCCGTTCGACATGTTACATATCGATCATTTTGGCCTGATAGGATTGAAGAGATTTAAGAAGAACTATATATTCCTAGTGGTGGATGCGTTCACCAAGTACGATAAATGAGTCACGATGGAAACAGGAGTTTAGAGAACATGTTGTTGAATATAGAGTTTACCATGAATAATACGGTGCATAGAAGCGTAGGCGTGGCCCTAAGTGTATTACTATTCGGTGTGAGACAGAGGGGTAGGATAATCGATCGTCTAAAAAAATTTGGAAGAAATAGTCGGGTTAAGGGAAGAACCGGATTTAAAGGTAAAGAGAGCAGGAGCTGTTCGGAAACAGGTACAGGTGCAGTAATTCAATAAGCAGAAGTATAATGAAAGACGTAAGGCGTCACGTGTTTTTAAAGTAGATGACTATGTCATGGTAAGGAATTTTGTCAGTACGCCGGATGCCCCAAGAAATTGATACTGAAGTTTATGGAGCCATATAGGGTTAACAGAGTGTAGTCAGACGTAGTCAGAAGCAGTATAAGGGCACTTGGGAAAAAAAAAATTTTTGTCGATCTCGAGACAAAACTAAGGAGTGCAATCGGGGCGAATGCAAGTCAGGATGGTCGAATTGTAGTAAGTTAAAAGAAAAAATGCATGTAACATATATACATTAATTGGTAGCACTGTACAACGAATAAAAATTGTAAAGTGGTAACACTATGTGACAATTTTCATCGTCGATTTTCCAAGACGATTTCCGGATTTTTTCCACATTTTTATCGGTTTGAGCAGTGGTTTATTAATAATTGATATTTTACCTTATTTGAAACGGGAAAGCCAGTCAAACATTTGAGTTTTGCCAATAGCGTCACTTTTGCAGGCCCATACTTCAAGGGTTTCTGTGCCAGTCTTTCCGAGCAAGGACCAAAACTTTACGTCCGCGTTGTCAATGAGAATCAGCCATTGCAAAAACAAAAAGCATATAAAACAGTTCTCACTTAAAGATTCATATAAGCCGAACGGAACCTTTTTTGCCGAAGACGCTTGGTTTACTGGCTCGAGAAAGGTAACTCTATATGCTCTTCTGGTTAAGCAGAAACCAGGTGGCAGACATCAAAACCAGCTATTGGGGCAGCCCTGGTAGGCAAGACAAGAAAAAGAGAAGAAGATGGGGAGTAACATTTTAGAGTTCGTGTGAGGCGGATCGTGCAATAAAATAAGTGAAATTAATTAGTCGTGTTTTATTTTCATCTTCTTTGTACTTTTTATCGGCTAAAGTTATTCATAATTGGGATCGAGAAAGAAAATCACTATTATTTTTATATTGTAATAATTTACTACATTGGCTGACATCGCCAAATTACAGAAATATGACGCCACACACCTGAAACCTTGGCTGGGCAGACTAGAGATGAAGACAACTGGCACCAAAGGAGAGTTGATGTTGCGGTTGGTTTCTATTCCCGAAAATAAAAGTGGTGAATATTCAGAGACATGTCAGACAGAGACGCGATGAAGAATACAGCGATGTATTAGACGAGGATACAGCACACAACGAACAAAAAGAGAGTGGCGATAATGAGCGGGAGAACGAGCGAAATAACGAAGGAGACAAAGCAAGATGATAAGCGCAGTAGGAAAAAGAGTGTGATGGGAAAAAGATTTGAAAAAGGAAGATGCAAAACCGAAAGGGAAAAAGAGTGGAATTTAATGAAGAGAGAACTGGAAGTATTGCAAAAGGAAATTGAAATAGTACATTAAAAATAAAATAAAACCTTTTGCAAAAAAAAATGAGTGATTGAAAAAAAGGGAAAAAGGATATAAGTGACAGGAGCAGAGTGAAGGAAAATTTCAAGAATTTAAAAGAGTTATTGACCAAATTTTCTTACGAAGGAGATTGTTTTCTCACTTAGACGAAAAAGGTGTGGGAGTATTGATTTCCTGTCACTTAAAGGAAAAGCACCGAAATAGTTCGACTCCAAATCAGATATCATGACAATCAACGAGCTATTGTCAGATATGAGATCGATATTTGGAAATCATACTGGTCGTCTAGCTCTTAAGAGAGCTGTTGAAGGGAGAAAGTGGTTGGCTAGCGAAATTTTTCAACAATACCTGCATGAAAAAACAATCCTGGCAAATAAAGTGTCAATGAAGAAAGACAAACTCCTCAATTGTTTGATCAACGGTATACCGGATCAATATTTATGTACGCAGGCAAGAATGCAACGATTCCGCAGTAAAAATAAACTACTGGAAGTTTTCAGTAAAATAAGTTTGCACAAACAAAAAACTGCGACAAACTCAATATGCGTCAAGGAATGGCAACATATAACTATGTATATAACAGAACTATAACGTTCTACAATTGCAACATCATAGGGCATATAGCCAACGAATGTAATCTAAGGCGGGAACGAGGTTCTTGTCATGTGTCCGGGGAAATGGGGCACTAAGAGGACTGGGACTCGTCAAGTGCTTTACATTGACCGAGATAATGATGATGAATATGAATACCCATTGACACTGGCAGCCCAATAAGTTTTGTACGTCAGAAATTTATGCTACCCGTTTTAATCAAGAAGTACTCTAATACATCTAATTTTTTGGTTTAAATAAAAGTTGTTTAATTATTCGTGGAAAAATTGAAAGTGTTATTTTGCTTAAGGAAAAGAAAGTAAATTTAGATCTATTTGTTGTACTGGATGGCACAATGTAGTACTCTGCAGTTTTAGGAATAAAGGTTGTATCTAATATAGAAAATAAAATGTCGAAAAACGAAGTAAAAGGGCAAAATGAGTGTATATTGGAATCGAACATAGAAAGAGATATGAGAAAAAAGGAAGTTAACAAACAAAAATATTGTAAAATGAAATTAGATGAAGAAAAGGAAGTGTCAGAAATTAATAAATATAAGAAAGCATATTTCAATCAGTATAATGAACAAAGATATAGATTTTAAGGATAGAGATAAGGTATTGTTAAACGAATGTTATTTGAACCGCAGTCGTCCTGAGCTGCCAGAAATGATATGTACGATGAAGTTAATGTTAAGTAGTGAAAAGTCCGTTCATTGTACCCCGCGTATGTTATCCTATTATGAGAAGGAACAGGTACAAATTATACAATATAAGATACTTTATTAGAATAGAAAGTTATAAGACCAAGTAGATCCGATTACTCTTCTCCTATGGTACTGGTGAGAAAGAAAATTGGTGAAATTAGGTTATATATGGATAAAAAAGATAAAATTAAAGGATAACTATCCTATTCCGCTAATAGAACATTTACTAGGTGGTGCACGCGAATTCTATTAAATATACCTCTTTTGTAACACCATTAGGGAAATTTGAATACCTCAAAATGCCTTTCGGTCTAAAAAATGCGCCTTCAGAATTTTAACGATATGTTTTTCAAGACTTGTTGCGAGAGTGAAAATTTATATCGATGATATTATGATAGCTACAGAAACAGTTGAGGAACATTTATAGATAATAAGTGAAGTCTTTGATAGACTAGTAAGAAATAAATTGAATTTGAATTTAGACAAGTGTCATGTTTATGAGGGCAGAAGTCAATTATTTAGGTTACACGGTGATAAAAGATCTTATAAAGCCTGACGCGAAAGGTATAAACTCAGTAACCAATTTTCCCGGATCGCAGAATATAAAAACAGTTCATGGCTTTTTAGGTTTATGCTCTTACTTTAGGAGATTTGTAGAAGAATTTTTACTAATTGCCCAACGATTATACAAGTTCATTAAAAAGGGTGCCACGTTTAAGTTTGGCGAGGAAGAGCTTCACTCTTTTGAGCGTTTGAAGCAGAGGTTATTATTATTAGCGATATATAATCCCAAAGAGGAAACTGAACTCCATTGTGATGCCAGCTCTTTAGGTTTTGGGACCATACTCATGCAAAAGAAAAAAGATAGAAAACATCTCCCAATCTGCTATTTTGACAATTTGAAAAAAATACATGAAATGGTGTTGGCTGACCTGAAAGTGAAGGTGCGCGAGCTAACAGATACCACAAAGATTAGTACTGAGCGCACACGCCATATTTTGGGCAATATTCTGCATATACTCTTCGTGGACTACTTTGAAAAAGAGAAAACCATCAACAGCGAGTATTAGTGTGCATTATTGGAGTGATTGAAGGCCGAAATAGCTGCAAAACGGCCTCACATGAAGCGAAAAAAATTTTGTTTTTGCAAGACAATGGCTAAAATCAATGACTTACGGCTCCAATTGCTGTCGCATCCACCGTATTCGCCCGATTTTGCTCCCTCGGACTATTATCTCTTCCCAAACCTCAAAAGATGGCTGATCAATAAAAAATTGAGCTCACGCGAGGAAATCATCGACGCCACGGAGGATTTTTTTTTTGCAGACCTTCCGGAAAATTACTTTTTGGGCGGGATCAAGAAGTTATAAAATCGCTAGAATAAGTGTATCAAACTAAAAGGGGACTATATTGAATAAAATAAAAAAAACATTTACAACAAAATTTTTTTTTCATTCCCAAGGAGGTTACTTTTCACCCCATCTAGTATTTGCGTGGACTTAAATTCAAGATCTTAACTGTTTGTAACTCTTTAACTTTAACTCTAAATAAAAAAGAAATTAACCCGAGTATAGCACGATGGGCGTTAGAATTACGTAATTATAACTACATAGTTGAACATGAGGGGGTGGTGCTAAAAGGCAGCATGTAGACGGTTTGAGTCGCACTTCAAACATTTTGGTCTTAGAGGCAATTGGGCAATATAAAGATGATGTCGTGAATAAAATTCGAATACAGCTAGGGAAAGAAAAAAGTAGCCTGTATGAAATACATAATGGTCTAGTATATCGGAAAATGAAAGATAGGATTTTATTTTATGTACCTAGAGCAATGGAGGAGAATTTTATTCGTCTGCATCACGATGAAATGGGTCACATAGGTCGAGGCAAAGTCGTAGGACTGATTTTAAAGACGTATTGGTTCCTGAGAATGAATGAAGAAGATTATGGATCATATAGCATATTGTCTCAAATGTATCGCTTTTTCACCAAAATTTGGAATTCGCGACGGATTACTGCACAGTATACCAAAAGGGATACACCCCTTAAAATTGTTCATGTAAATCACTTAGGTCCAGTGCTATGTAAGAAGCAGCAATGAAGTATGTATTCTTGATTATAGATGGCTTTACTAAATATGTCAAGCTCTACGCCACCAGATCTACTAATACGAGAGAAGTCTTAGTTTGCTTGCGATCTTATTTTAGTTTTTAAATTCGCCCTAGAATACTGATATCCGATCGGGGTAGTGCATCGGGGGTAGTCATATAAAGATTGCAATTGGTTATCCTCAAGCTAATGGGCAAGTCGAAAGGGTCAACAGAAGCCTAGGTTGATAAATGCGGGTTTAAATTCATCTCTCACTGGGGTATTACCGCCGATAGAGTCCACCTTGGATAACACTGTTCACAGAAGTACAGGGGTGAAGAATCGGTTTAGAATCAATAGAAGATATAATGAAGGTGATTATGTTATGGTAAAAAATTATGAGAGCAGAGCTGTAATATGTAAAATATGTTTTCAAAGTTTAAGTGTCCACACAGGATAACAAAAGTATTGCAAAATGAAATGACAGGTATGTGGTGAAGGATGTTGACGGTTTTCAGTTAGGATAGTTATAGTGCGAAAATTCCTGGCGAAATCAGGACGATTGCGGGTCTGGACGGCTGAGTTGGGGCAGTCCTGTGAGGCAAAGGGTTAAAGACAAGAAAAGAAGAAGAAGATAGGGAGTAGCATTTTAAAGTTCGTGCGAGGTGGATCGTGCAATAAAATAAGTGAAAATAATTAGTCGTGTTTTATTTTCTTCATCTTTGTATTTTCGGATAAACTATGGAGGTGCTAAATGCCAGAATAGGAATAAGTTAAAGTAGTTACCTGTGACATTCTCCATAGCCGTTTATCAGTCGTAGGCGGCATATTGAACCTACCTGTATTGAAATTTACTAAAAAATCTGGAGAACTAGTGCTATTACCCTTAAATAAAGTGTAAATGGCGTTATCACAAGACACTTATACGTTTTTGTCAATAACTATTTTAGAAATAAAGATAGGTGGGTAGGTAGGTAGAAGTGGTGATTCAGGATAAAACCAAATAACACTAGAATGTCCCTTTTTGCTACAAAAATTCGTGTGACCTGGTTGATGAATTGTGTTGTTGAGGATATGAGACAGTCGGTGTCTAGATTAAACTTGTGAAAACGGATAAGATCTCGTCTTCGTTTACCTGAGATATCATTAAGGTCGTCGAAGAATAGTTGATTTAGTGCACGCAGTCTTGCTCTTGCTAGTGCCGGATATTTGCAGAGGAAATGGGAGAGAATTTTCTTCCAATTTTTGTTCCCACAACTTCGGCAGTGTGGGTTATATGGGATACATAGTTTGGACGCATGGTCTCCAATTGACCGATTCCCCGTGATTATCGCCCTGATTGTGGTGATATCTGGGTGGGTTCTTCTTAGTAGGTTTTCTGTTTTGCGCTTATTATAGGTCGGCCATATCATTCTTGATATGGCGCGGTTGGTTAACCCACTCCATTGGAGGTTTTTATTATGCAGGAGGTATGAGTGAATTTGTCCTATAACCGCTCCTAGGTGAATATATACTCTTGCCGCGAGTGAACTGTGCGTAACTGAGCTTTAACTGGCAAGTTCGTTTGCACGCTCTCTGTCATTGTGCTTTGGAACCCAGAGAAGTGTGGCATTTACTCAGCGTTTGAGCGTTTACTCAGGCGGGAGAGCTCGTTCCGGTACTCCTGCATCAGTTTGCCTCTGCAAGCCTCTCGCATTGCTGGAGTTCATTGAGCTGCCGAACTCAATGCACGCGTGGTGCCTATACTGACTGTTTTTTTTACGCCTTTTTAGTCTCGTGAGGGTAAAGCTTTTGCTCAACACGGGTCACCATATTGAGATATCATAAAAGGCTCACTGTCTTCATTAAGCAAGTAAGCTCATGTTAGTTGTGAAGACTGGCAGAGACGTCTAACTAGGATAGGGCACAGATAGAACCAACCTTGCCTGGGCATTGTAGGAGACCGTTTGCAACCAGTTTGGTTTGTTCACGTACTGGCCATGCAGCTATCAACACTTTGGTTTAAAAGTGGGATTTCTAATTGTGGTTACTTCCAGTACCTTAATTTAAAAGGTTGGGTTGGCCTTAGTATCGTTCTAGAAACAATTGAATGACTGTTAGCATTCAGGGCGTGGCCTTGCAACTAGTCCTCTATTGCTTACGCCTTCCACATGCCCTGTAGACTTAAAACAAGCCATTTTGACCCCAAAAGGCAACCCAACGGAAGAGATTGATGAGGTAATTTGCGGGTATTTCTCCTTAAAATAATTTCATGGAGAGCTTTATCTCATAAAGCATATGCACAACAAGTCAGGCTATCAAGCAGAATCCGCTGATACAAGAAAAAAAAGAATTTAAGTAAAGATACTTTGAGGAATACGGTTCAAATGGAAGCACAACAGTTAGGAAAACCCTGAAAATGCGTCAGCAAAAATAGGAAGAAATATCGGGCAGTTTTAAGAAAAAGTGATTAGCATCCGTTTAAATGCGACTAAGCAAGAATGCTTTCATATTACTAGGAGATTTTTTTTTTGGTTTATTATTTATTCTGAATAAGCTATAATAGAAATTATGATATAATACAAGTAATACTAACACATCAGAAAAGATTTCTGTCCATCTGCGTATTAAGCGAAAAATTTCGATACATTCCAAACTTGTAGATATTGTTAGAAAATTTCTGCGGGAGTGGAAAGTTGCGTGATGGAATTGTGTATATATTTGGCGAATAAAAACCATATTCAGAATTCACAGTTCGATACATAGGATTTTCATCCACTTCCATTCCATAACCTTTAAATAAATCTAGAAGAATAAAAAAAATTAAAAATACTGTCTCACTTAACTAAAATAAAATTTGTGTATTATGTACATACGAGGACGTTTCATTTGTTCGGACATATGCAAGTTTTCGTAGAGATTGGCCGTGTTCAACAAGGGTTTTGTTTTCAAGAATTTTTCATACTCTTTTTCAGGGTTGAATGTTTCATATTTCTTGCAGTTATCATCACACATTTTAATTTACTTTTCTATGATACATAAATTAATATTTACAAACTATTATATTTCGTCAATAATTTGTTTGTTTTATTGACAAAACTGATAGATTTTGATAGCTTACGTTAAAAAAAATAACGTTGCCAAGTAAGCTTATATTTTTGATTCGTAGTTACTATTGTTCGCCACCTACTGAATATTTGAAATACTATTGAAATTTGTTCTTGCGCAGTTCACCGTTTGTAAACTGTAGTATATTGATTTTTAAAAGTGAAATACGTAACAAAATGCCAAAAAATAGTGCTCGAACGAAAGCCTTAAAATAATACTCTTTGCACAATGCGGGAAATTTAAAATTTTAAACATGGACGGAAAAATTATCTGGCCATGGATTTCGATTTGGTTAGCTCTTTTAGCAGAATTACATTTAAGTGGTGGTATAAAAAGAGGTCCACATCATCCGAGAAGTGAACAATCGACCACCAGAAAAGTGGATCAACATTTAACACATGAAGAACAGTAAAAACTTTGTTATATATACATTATATAATAGTGTATAATAAGAATTTTTTTATTTCAGTCGAATAGAGGATGATTTACATGACATGGGCATTAATGTAAATTTAGATGAAATGACGGAGGACGAGAAACATTTTTACTATTTTAAAGTAAGTACTTAGTTATGCAGCATATTTTTACAAGCATTTAGAATAAAACTGTTCAAATTTGAATAATATGCATAGGTATGTATATAAGTGATATCCTTTATTCTTATTTTTGAGATACGAGTATGCATGCACATGTATATTTATGTCATGTTAAAATAGAAATTTGCAAAAAAAGGTCACGTTTTTAGACAGTAATATTGCAAAAAAAAAAAAAAGAAAGTAAACAATAATACTTTGTTTGGGAGGTGAGGAAGTGTTCTTCAATTGGTCGTCAACATTTCGAAAACTATTATTTTAATTTCACTAAAAGTTTTAGAGAAAATCTTTATATTCATAGATGCAATTTTTTTGTAGCATATTTTGTCAACTTTTTTACATTTTGCTTTTAAATGTTGTAAAACGCTTTATCTTTTTTTTGTATTTTATACGGCTTTTCATTTTAATGAATCTTTGTTATTTCAAATGTTTAAGTAATCCAAGAGATTATATGTCGATGAAAAGGAGCACATTAAAGTAGATATAAATTACACAAATTAAAAATAAATTTTTAGTCCGATAGACCGTTGAAAGATAAAGGTCTATTTTCTTTTGAGGCAAAAGTTTCACCCTTAGCATGAGTAGAGGCCGATCTAAAACCTCTACAGTTTTCGTAGCAACAGGCTCACTAGTATTCCGATGGCATGTCTCACCGAAAAGTGAAATAAAAGCGTACATCAATTTGGCGAAAGCAAAAAAGTTGGACTGATATTTCTAAGACATTTGATAGAGTTTGACATAAGATTCTTTTGTAGAAACTGCGTGCTTTTGGGATCGATGATTCTTTTCTTCAATAGGCTCAAGTCTGATATTCACAAAGTAAATGTTGGTATGCCAGTTTCATACACTCCTCTTTTTAAATTTCACAACGATCTTTTGTCTGCTTCTTTTAAACACATATATTCCTTTGCTGATTATAGTACTCTCTGCTTTTAATATTTTGTCCCTCTTCTTCGGTTGAAGGGCGGGAACGCCAGCATATGTTAAGCTCACTTAATTCTGATATTTCCAGCGTAACTAATTCGGGAACCACTAACAGAGTAGAGTTTAATGCTTCCAAGACACAATGCTGTCTGCTGTACACTTAGCGATTATCCATTAATGGCACTTGAATTGTCGGAACCGAAAAACATTCCATTCTCGGTATGTGTGTAAGTGAAAACTTACGTTGGAATGACCACATATTCGGTGTCGTCAAAAATGCCGTGGAATGTTTAGGTTTCCTTAAGCTATGGAAGAAATACTTCATTGTCTGTGATCTGGCGTCAATATAAATTGATTTATCCGCCCAAAATTGGAGTACAATGCCGAAGTCTGGTTGGGTGCGCCAAAAAATCTCTGCACTTGCTAGATTGGATTGAAGACCGTGCAGTAAGAGTCATAGGTGATACTAATATCATTTAGATAATGGACACCCTTGAACATACATACAAGGTGAGTTTTTTAACTTGAGACATCCAAATTACTCGAAAAATACGCGATATCGCGAAAAATGTTTCAGACAAAAGTCACAAGGTTCTGAAGGGGACATAAGATGGTGACCACGAGTTTGACCTTGAGATCCATTTTCATTTGATTTTTTCACTTTTGATTTTTTTAATGGGAATCTCTATTTTTTTGACAGATTCGTAATCTGCGTGAAAAATTACAAATCTTTTACATGAAACACTTTTTTCAAAAATGCGTTCTTGTCCCGTCAGAGGGCGCCATAAAACTAAAGGCATCAAAATTACTCGAAAAGTACGAAATAACGCGAAAAATGTTTCAGACAAAAGTCACAAGGTTCTGAAGGGGACATAAGATAATATAAGATGAAGGGGATAAGAGACCCATTCTCAAGATCAAACGAAGGTCACTTTTGATTTTTCAAGTGATAATTCCTGACTTTCATTGCTCAATCGTATTCCTCAATGGGGCTCACGATTTTGTCTCAAAGATCTTATTCATTCAGTGCTAGATACCACTGCACTGGCACGCCTAAATCATTAATCGGTTTCCAACGTTGTTAGGGTGTTATAAGGTCAAGATTCGTTTTGAGGAAGTCATTATTGCCTCGAGTGAAGTTAAAACTCAAAGAAATTTCAGATAGAGACAAATTATTCTAAACTTATCTGAGAGTGTATGATGTGCACTCTGCCTTTTTTTTCTACTTGAACGGAACTGTACTTCATTTAGAAGTTCGATATTTGCTTTGAGGAACTGATTATTATTAGTAACGTTTTTCAGATTAATAATGCAGGCTATTTCAATTCAAGAGAAAATTGAAATATTGATTTATGGAGAAAGTAGAAGGAACATCGATGGTGCTGTTGCTCTTTACGCCCAACGTTTCCCAAACCAGATACGATCGCGCGCTTCCTTTTATCGGGTTATCCAACAATTAATTGGTGAAGGAAGTGTGCAACCAAAGAAAAGGAATCGGTCAGATAGGGTGGCTGTTGAGGACAATGAAATAGCAGTGTAAGATGCCGTTGCACACGATCCTCACATTAGCAGTCACCAAATAAGTCGTGAATCAGGAATTTTTTAAACGACTGTCTGTAAGATATTACATTGGCATAAATACCATCCTTATCATGTTTCAATGCATCAAGAACTTTCTAGTGAAGATTTTTGCAACCGGGTTACCTTTTGTCAATGGGCACTTCAGCAAATTTAACGAGACCCCCTTTTCTTCGCCAAGATGTTATTCATTGATGAATCGACTTTCACCAATCACGGTACGGTCGATCGACATAATATGCATTACTGCAACCAACCTTTTTTGGTTGCGACAAGTTGAACGCCAGCACCCTTGGAATGTTAATATTTGGACAGGAATTATTGGAGATAAATTCATAGGTCTATATTTTATTGAAGGCAACTTGAATGGCGAAAAGTATGCAATTTTCTTGCGGGACCATCTTCCAGTATTACTAGAAGAATTGCCATTGGAGTTGCGACAAACAACCATCAACATGATGGTTGTCTAGCCCATTATTCCCAAGTAGCCCGGGGCGTATTAAACAATGTTTACCATCAACGACGGATCGGACCAGGGGGTCCGAGACAATGGCCTGCTAGATCACCTGATCTTATGTCACTTGATTTCTTCTTGTGGGACTACTTAAAAAGTGAAGTTTACAGAAAAAAGCCAACAACACGTGAGGACATGAAAAGACGAATAACTGAAGATTGCCGGAAGATTATGCCAGAAATACTTCTCAGTTCTGTTGGTTCATTTAGAGCGCAGATAGACAAGTGTATTGAAGTGAATGGTCACATTTTCGAGCATTTGTTGAAATAGTTTCGGGAAATAAACGTTGAAATGGGAAGAATTCAATGATTCAACAGTGGGAGGCAAGTTGACCCACTCTAATTAATCACCCCGAAGAAAACAAAATACTGCTACGTTCACGTCATTGTTTCTGGGTTATGCTAAACGCAGTACGTAAAAACAAATGACAAGCCTACGAGCAATACGACTGAGCAATGAAAATCAGGAATTATCACTTGAAAAATTACAAGTAACCTTCGTTTGACCTTGAAAATGGGTCTCAAGGTCAAACTCGTGGTCACCGTCTTATGTCCCCTTCAGAACCTTGTGACTTTTGTCTGAAACATTTTTTGCGATATCGCGTATTTTTCGAGTAATTTGGATGTCTCAAGTTAAAAAACTCACCCTGTATATTGAACTGGATGAACCTTTTGATCATCGCTGTCCTTTTGGAGGAGCACAGCTCCTTAACCATACTTGCTGGTATCAGTTTGCACTTATTTTTTTAGCATTAGTCTCAAATAACTTCAGTACGGGAGCTTCAATGAAGGCGTTCTTCAATAATTCGAACAACATAAGCTGATCTGTCTCCATCTTGAAAACGACGTCCTTCCTTAGCAAATCACTTAGTGGTTTGGCGAGAGAAATTGGGAATAAATTTCCTAAAATTGGAAGTCCACGGAATCTTTGTAATAAATTTTTCTCGGTTGGCACTCCTCGATGATGCAACCAAGAAAATGGATTCTCTCTTTAAGGAAGTGGTATTTGCTCCACTTTATGTTGAGCCCGTTTGCGCTGGCCACGTCCAGCACTATCTTAAGTCTATCCAAAACTTCCTCATGATATTATGCCACCACCACCAAATCATTCATGTACGTTACCGTGATTCCTTTGGCGAACAATTTGCGGAATACGTAGTGTATGAATCGGGTAAAAACAGTCAGGGAATTGCAAATACCAAATGAGACTTTGAGAAATTCAATCTGGCCATTGTGTGTAAAAAAGATGTGTACTTTTTGGACTCCTTTTCCACAGGTACGTGGAAAAATTCATTGATTAAATCGAGGGTTGTGAAAATGTTACCGCGCTGGAGTTTCCATTAACTTGCGGTTCGAATTCAAAAATCAGAGACTTGTTCGTTTCTTCTAATTCCCTCGGTATATGCAAAAGGTCCATCTCAACACATTCATCGATACATAGACTGGCTAAATTATGTACATATCAGTTCATTAAACACGAAATGTAGTTCTCCTATCGGTGGTGTCGGACATCTTGCGGCCTAGCACCTTTTCATTTTTTTCGTCTTGAAATCTATACTCTACGCTACATTTTCCGCCTTGGCGTGCCTTTGCGGTGATGGAATCATCTTTAATTTCGCTTCCTTCGCCTCTTGGTTACTCCTTGTGGAGGAGATGTCTTCATCACTGCTCGTCTTTTCATTTGCTTTTCTTTCCATTACACGGCATTGTCAGAATCGAAACCTCGGTTAGGAATTTGGTGATTGCCTAACCCTGATAACGTGATTGAAGGTGATTTTATATTGTACCTAGCCAATTTTAAAAGAAAATCATGTCTAACGACACACACGTCACATCCCGTGTCGACCAACGCTGTAATTTGAATCTCTTCCACTAGTACCTCCTTTAGCATAAATGGTGCTTTTACCTCAAATTTCGCATTCCCTACCTTTGCCCCCTTCGCCACATTCAAAAGAACCATTCCCAAATTGATTACACTTAACGCATATGTACCCTTTCTGACACGCCCTTGCTATGTGCAACGCACATCCATATTAGAAACAATTTCGATCGTCCTTTGTTTTGCTCGAAGCAGATCGCAATACTGGGGTTGATGTTGAGTTGCTCACAGAGGTTGAGGTACTTTTGACTCATTCGTAGGTTCTTAATTTTGTTTTGAGGTCCTCAAGCGTGCGTGCTTTATACAAAAGCCATCTGTTTCACGTTGTCCTTCTACAAAATACTCCACAAATGATTCTTCATCAATGGGTATTGGCTTCGCTCGATCGATCGGTACAGAAATTCTCTAGTTGTCTTTGTTGACTGTTTTCGTGCCATATGCAACTTACAGTATATTTCTGCCGCATTCACCGGAACTTGAAATTCTTTCACTGGCGCTGCTTCCATAGAGGACCAATCTCTGACGTTGTTTTCAGCCTGAATAAATATCTTAGCGAAGCCAGTCAGCAACCGCCTCCCAAATATGTATTTTTGTGGGGCACTCCACCCCACAAGGGAAGTAGCATCCTCAAATTTGTGTATCCACCTGACGAAATCTTGGTTTAGACCACCATCGTACATTGTTAGACTTTCTTCTATGTCCTTATATGTGAAAATTCGCTCTTACTTGGTCGAACGCCGATCCAATAACCGCCGTTCCCGATGCTCCTACGATTTCAAGTAGATCATGATTTCCGTCGTCATTCGATTAACTGTTCCTTGAAGATAATGTTTTATCTACTTTACCGCTCTTTATTTGGCTACTGCCCTTAACGTTATCGCTATTGATTTTACTTGTAATTAACGTTTTCTCTTCAGTGATATTGCGCTGAGAGTCTCTCCTTGAGTCTCTTCTCAAATTCATTCTTATCACCTAATACTGACAATCCCAAATCCCTCAAACTCTACCTCGACACATCTCTACGCATCACTACAATTTTCTTTCCCGAAAACATTATGAAATTTATTATTTTTTGATATTACAGTAAATTCCATAAACATAGCAAAAAAAAAAAATACTCAAACAGCAAATATCGCACTCACTTTAGTACATACAGTATTTTAATTTCTGTCACTAAGCACGCCGTCGTCGTCGTCGTCTTCATCGTTGTTCTTTTCAATGTATTTACGATATATTAGCATTGTCGCTGTCGCCTTCTTCTTACCATTTGTATGCTGACACTCGTTGATTTTTGTTTTATTCTGTTTATTCTTGTTGTGAATAAGATATCCCGATTGATTATTGATGTGAAATACGGTTGATTCTTAATGGACCCCGGTTGAATCTTAATAGATCTCGGTTGAGCCTCTCATTTTTGTGGAAATTCGTCTTCCACCAATTTCAAAGTTTTTTAAAATCTCCAGAAAAAAAAAATCAACCCTTCATGGGTTTAGCAAGGAAAACAAGAAAAAAAAAAAAAAAAAAAACACAACTCACGATAATTTGCGTACTGAACCGCGACTTCGCTGGCTTCTTCTTACTGACTAATGACTTTTGAAATGCTCTGCGCAAGGAGAGGGAAACAAAAAAAAAAAAAGAAAAAAAAGAAAAGAGAAACTCAGGAATCAGTATATGCGACCGGATCGCAGCTAAGTCCTTGATTGCACATCAGCGTTGCCGATGTGGCACAATTGTGACATTGTGGCACTTTTTTATTTATATGGCACTGTGACACTTAAAGTTTGAATATAGAACGCTGGCAAACCTTTGAAAAATTAATATTTTTATATCATATAATTATAAAACACCCACTGTATCTCTTTTATTTACCGAAAGAGTTGAACGCATTCAAAACATCTGCTGTATCGGCTCTAACTACCGAAAGAGTTGAATGCTTCTATTTTGAACAATGTTCAACGAAGCATGCTATCGGCACAATATCTGCGCTTTAAAAATTTCAACAGCAAACATTGAAATTTGGACTTTGTTATTGTTTGAGTGTGATTTGATAACTGAAATTAAAGTGGATCTAGAAAATGGGCAAGTAAACAACCATTAAATTTAAAATTATACGATGACTTTTGTTAGATTTGTCATTAACACTGCAAAAATATCTAATGAAGCGCCATCGAATCCTAAAAGAATAAACGTTCCTGAAGATCAACAACCAAAGTATGTACATATGGTATGCTGTTGAAATTTCTTTTTGAATATATTTCTGCAAACAAATATTTTAATAGTGAGAAATTATTTGAGATTGATTCCGAATTGGATAAAGAATCCACCGGAATGGAAGTTCTCATGGAAGAAGGGAAAACTTCGAACAAGATAAAAAGAAAGAGGTAAATCTTTTGCCCACAACCGAACTCAATAAAATATAGGTTGCATTATTGATTTTTTCTAGATTAACACCAAATTGACAACTTCGTCCAGATTGGTTGGATGAATTCAAGTGGCTTAAATTTGGAAAAATAAGCCAATTTGCAGAATATGCGATAAAGCTGTTACCGTTACTGTTATGCGGAATGCATAACCAATACTATTTTAACATTTTTGAAATCTCATGAAATACCAATTTCTAATATTATTGGATTTTGCTCTGACGGAGCCAGTGTAATGACACCCTGCTGAAAAAAAAAAAAAAAAAAAAAAATTATAAAATATATTCTCACATTCACTGCAAATATGTGTCTCCAATGCCTGTTCAACTCTTCCAATGAAGGTTCAAGATGAAGCAAAATCTGTTATATAGTTATCTTAAAAACAGCCCCAAAAGGCAAAACGAGATATCTGTTTTCAAGAATATTTTGAAATAAAACAAAACAAAATTAAAAAAATTATCCCAACTCGTTGGTTGTCTCTTGGGGCTGATGTGAAATTTATGTTAAAAAACTGGACAGTGCTGACACATTTATATATGACACAGAAATATATGTATATTAACGTATATTTTAGGTTCATCTTAATCTTTCATTGCAAAGTGAAGCTCTGAAATTAAATATTCTTGTAACAAATTTTAATGCTTTTTACAAAACCATTCTTAAGAATTTTTTAAATTAAAAATATGTTATTCAAAAATAACCGATGAAATTTGCTATGAAAACCGAAAATATTTGCAAGACATTTTTATTGGCCTTGAGTCCGAAGAAGAACTTAGCCATTTAAAAGGTTATGACAAAGCTATTGTACTGGCGGATTGCAGAAAATTTTACATTTTGTTTTCAAAATAAATAATAAGAAAACTTAATCTGAGTGATGACATATTAATTGCTCTTACAATAACAGATCCAACATTTCTGAAATCAAATCCACAAATATCTAATATTTTACCGCACTTCAAAAAACTCGTCACAAGATTTTCACATAGTCTTAAATGTGAAAAAGAATTTTGTTTTTTTGAAATAAGAAAAATATTTAAATTTGAATGTATTGACTCTATGTTTTCCGCGAATTCAATAAAATTTTGGTTGGACTTTTGACTTTGCCATATGGTAGCGCGTCCACTGAGCGTGTTTTTTCAAGACTGGATAACATAAAAACTAATAACAAAAACCGTCCTTCCTATAGAGTAATAAAATAAATGTTATCATAAATGAAATTATAAAGAATGAAACATGCCATTATTTTTACCTATATTATTTATTTATTTATATATCCCTAAATAACTAACTTTATAGTTTTTGATATTTATTTATTTATTTATGAGTTGCACCTAATGAAATCTTTGTTATGAAGTGCAATTCATAAAATTGATTAAAATTGACAAAAACCCATTGTGTTTTGGCACCTAAAGCCTTAAAATGGCACTTTTTTGTGACAGTGGTCGCACTTTTCAAAAAAAATTTCTGGCAGCGCTGTTCCACATGTATGTAGAATGGTAGTTTTGTGGTAAACGCTCAGGCGTCGTGGGTGCAGAAGCAGGAACTAATTAGATTGTGGTCAAAAGAAAAATTGTTACCAGAAATTTATTTTATTTTTATTTTTATTTTATTTTATATTTGCCAACACATTAAGAATTCACTTATAAATCTGTGAAAGATAAACATTATTTAGCTTAAGCTTTAATTTGAATTTACATTTTAGAAAAATGTTTATTTAAAATGAAGTTTAATTTTGATTGAAATTGCCTGAGAAGGGGAGAAGGTTTACCCAACCCAGTTGCTTTAATTTTCAAGTAAATGTTGAAGTCCGTTTCTAAACGGGCGTCATCTAGCTCTCGTATAGTATAGAAGTATAGTAGCGATAGAAAACTATCTTTCAGATGTTGAACATGAAAGTCGTGTTAGTTGTAAACAGGACGGTCTGCTAGACACCGAAAACTGGATTTTTTCATATAGGTATGTCGGCTGCTTGAAATGACATGTTTACTAAGTTTTTATCTAGGTAAGAAAAGTGTTCATATCTTTTGAGACGATAAACATATCGCAAATGCAAATGCAAATAAGACTTTGACAAGTAGCAATCTTGTTTTGATTGGTGTACACTTTTGAGCAAACCATAGTGTTCGAAGAACATCATATGATTTTCCCACTATAGAATTTATATGGTTGTTTTACGTTCAACGAGGAGTCAACGAATTAAATTTTTGAGCCGTTAAGCATTAGATGTGGAAAATAGGAAAGATCCAGAGAAGTTTTAGAAATAACTAAACATTTACATTTTCCTGGATTTAGTACTAAAGTACTTTTTTACGTCCGATTTGATAAGAGAGGCCCAAGGATCGATCCTTGGGGAACACCTTTAGTTACGGGAAGTAAATCAGATAGGATACCATCTATTGAAACAGTCTGTTTTCTTTCACTGAGATACGACGATATTTGTTTAATTGAAGAAGGAGAAATGAAGAAGTACTGTCTAAGTTTACTGATAGAGTGCTTTACCATATCAAAACCGTTTGAAAAATCTGATGGTACTAAAAATATAACATTGTCAATATTCAGTCTATCTCTTATGTTTTTAACTACATTCAGTAAAGCTGTAGTACAGCTATGTTTTTTAAATTGTTTATGCATAATCCTTTAACATATTTTTGGGAGAAAAGGAAGAAATGATATTGGCCTCACCTGTAGAGTACTTAGGAATTGGAATTATTTTTGCCAAATTCCATTGTCAAGAAAAAATGCCAGTCATAAAAATGGTGTCAATAGTCACAAACGGTAGCAATGATGGTAAAATTGCTTTCACAAAAATCCGATGAACCGCATTAACTACATGCTACACGAGCATTGAACTTGACAGACATGAAACTTTCTACTATGTCGGTATCATTAACCCCTTTAAAAGCAAAATACGTTGCAGTTGGTAAAACAGTACCATCGAACACACAATTAGCAACTGGGACACTTGAATTTGAATTGATAAAAAATTACTATTTAGGTCCTTGCGATCAATATAGTTCACGAATGGTATTCCATATTTTACGACTATCGGATATAGAACTGAAGCGGTTGGAATAAAATTGCATCTTAGTAGTTCTTATTTCACGAACAACACATTTCGAAAGTTTTTATAGATTTGCTCTTCCATTCGAAAACGTTTCCATTGTCGTTACGCCTGATTACGTTGCAATATCAATTCTCGAATTTCGTTCGTTAACCATGCTTTTGTTCTGTCTCTCACAATTCCTGTCCTGATTGGAATGTATGTATCAAAGAGAAAGTTGATGTTCATTTTTATGAAGTCAATTTGTTCATCTGGTAATGGCGTATATTAAATGAGGTTCCATTGAATGGAATTAACATGCTGTTCAAGAGAAGCCCTATCAATACTTTTGAAATCCCTGTATTTGTTGTGTCAACGCAATATCAAAATCGTATATTAGAAAAAAAAAACCTGTTTCGAAAAAGCTGGTGCAGCAACTTGGTCATAAATTAATACCTTATCGGTATCATTTACAAAAAAACACATCTAATAGGGTGCTAGAGAAACTAGAAAAATGGGTATTAACTTAATTATTTACTAGTTGTTGGTTAAGCGATTGCATGTCTTCGGTTAAGAGACTTTCACGCAACAAATTACTGTTAAAATCGTCGCAAATGATTACATTGGTTGAGCACGTTGAGATCTCTTAATCTACAATACTTCATAGATGGGTGTCAAATCAATAGTCCGATTTGGTCTATACACAAAATCTAAGCAAATTCTTCTTTCGCCGCGTATAATTTGTGCAAAGAGATACTGAAAAAGTGACCCACTTGGCGAATGACATTTGTGTTTACAAAACAAACCATTTCTAACAACATTTTTAACTATCAGCACGAAAAAGTTGTTATCCGCTCATAGCATACACATAATCCTTCACACCCTCAAAAAACCAAGTTTCCGTCACGCAGATTGCATCAACCTATGAATCGATAAAAATATCTCTAAATCCATCTAATTAAGGATTTAAGCTTCGTGCATTTTAACGGCAAACCTTAAAACCTTCTCTATGAACATAAAATACTCTTATCATAGCTCGCAATACTCCGTCACTACTACCATCAATGGAACTCAATCCTCTCATTCAAATCCATTTATATATGTTGTACGAGAACTCAACGACGCATTGTAATCATAAGAAATAGAAAAATCTTAGCATTAGTTACAAAAGATATTTAAAAGGCAGGCGAACTTGCTTAGACGTTATTCTGGCGGAAATAAGAAAAGAAACAAAGGCTTTCTGTCGAAGTTCCGCAGTGCACACAAATATTTTGTAATTCACAACTACAAATTTTCCCGGCTCCATGCCATTATCCATGGATGGCACATGCATCCTCAAAACTGAAAAATTTTCTATTAACGATATGTGTTTCAATGACAACCTACATGGCAAATACTAATGTCTGGGTTTCCTTAAGCGGTGTAAGAAATTGTAGGATACCTCTGATCTGGGTTCAATATGTAAAATATTTACTCGGCTAAAATTGGATTGTAAAGCGCACGTCTTGTCAGGTATTATTTATACCTGTCTGCACCTTTTATATAAATTGCTTATTGCAAAAAATCTCGAAAGTTTGATAAGTATCATATATTAAATGCGTTAAGAATACTTAGCAAGATGTTTTGAAGCATATCTTCACAAATATGAACATAGAGCTTCTCGGTTTTGCAATACTGATTTTAAGCAAATAAGAATGCCATTATATGTTTGATATTGTTATTAATTCAGATTGGTTGAATTTATTTCGATTAGGGATTTGTAGTTCATAATGATTGACAATGCTTTTGGATATGTGACTCTATAAAATCCATGTATTGAATTGTGTACAATATAAAAAAAAATCCATAGTAATTTTTTGATTCGATTAGAAGGGCTGTTGTGATATCGAAAAATTTTTTAACTAATGGTCAGAGAAAAAAAATTTCTACAAAACAAAAGTAGAGTAGCAATGTTGATTAATCGCCGTACTATTTTAAACACAAATTCCCATTATTTACACAAGAAGTAATTTCGATAGAAAACACAAGATTTTAATTGAAAAAAATAACATTTTCATTGATAGATATATAGACCTTAGACTTCAAATAACCCCAAAGAAAAAAGTGCAACGGCGTTAAATCAAGAATTACTTCGATGTTTTGAAAGACTTGCTGAAGGACGACTAGAGTGTCTAAGATAACTAATTGATCCAGTCTCCCTGGATTTTACAGTCGATGAAGTTCAAAAATATTCCATATTTTGTACGAAAATTGCGAAAGGTCGCTGCCAAACATTCATTATTTTAAAAATATCAACAATGGAAACGCGGTATTCTTTCTTGCAATGCTCCAGCTGTTAGCTTTGCCGAACAAATGGCGCAAAATTCAAATCTTGCGTGAATTTTGAGACACTCTTTACTATTTGTTCGATGTTATTTTAAGTGTGTTCAGTGCGTACTGAAAAATGCACTTTGTGCTCAGTTGGAACTTACCTTATGCCTGCAACTTCGTTCGCGTTGGTATACTGAATAATTGATAAAATATCGTTGAGGTTTGAATATCACACAAAATCTTGTGACCTGAAGGTCTTTGTAGTGAATGTAAATTCACTTTTAAGCCCCTGACATACTTTTGGTTAGCGAAACTAAGCTTAACAAAAGACACAAAACGAGGCACAGAAAATATATAAGAAACTGACTCAACTCCACTTAAGGAGGAGGTGTTGCGATATTTATAAGAAAAAGGTTGCGTTTCAAAAAAGTACTATATACAGCCGTTTAAAGTGTATGTTCCAGGTGATGGATGAAGAGTCAAACCTCAATAAAAGGCATTGTACGACTCGAACTGTAAAAAAGCTGTCAGGATTAGAAACTGTTTTTTCGGTTTTTCAAGACCAATCCAACAGATGAAAACCGAAAGCTGTTTAAATGAGCCGGGAATGACTGAAACGTCTTTTTTAAAAGTGTGAAATTTCAATAGAACCAAAAGCTGAGGTGAAAAATACTACAATGTCAAAAATATTAGAAATTCTGCCTCGTCCTTCATTTCAACGCTCATTTACAATGACATTCCGGCTATCAGCACTTTTGACAATGCCAATCTGCTTGATGCACACTTTTCGGCCAGTTCAACACTCCCAGATTATACTTGATTGTGCACACTTGAGTGCGTCGAATATTGAATGAAAAAAGTCCATTTTCGCACTCGTGCAGTAACAATAGTTCTTAAAGATCTTCCCGTTGTTCTGAAGAGGTGTTCTTCCTCGCTCGTAAGCTTTTTCATCATTCCTTCTCTTTAGAACACTTTCGGAGCATATAAAAAGCAGCATTTGTTCATTCCTAAAGGAGGTAAATTTTCTTCCTTTAATCCTATAGACCCATTGCACTTACGTACTTTCTTCCTTTCGAAGGTCATGGAAACGCTAATAAACCGTCAGCGTCAGAAATATCTTGAAACACGAAAACTTCTCAATGACCTGCGGTACGGTTTTCGTAGCAACACTTCCATTGGTGTGTTGCCACCAGGCTCTTTTGTCGGAAATGCGTGCTATTGGGAGCGATGACTCTCTTCTTCAATGGATTAGAAATTACCTTTCGGAACCTTTAATTCAAGTTGTTTTGGATGGTTTCAAGTTTATGTTTTACAAAATGAATGCTGGTGTGCCCAAGGAATCCGTTTTGTTTCTGAAACTCTTATTAATTTTCATCAACGACCTCTTATTTGCTACTTCTAATCCAATATATTCCTTTGCTGACAATAGAACTCTCTGTTTTCATACTCGTTTCCTGACTCACGTCCCTGCTCTTCAGCTGTAGAACGGGAACGGCAGCGTATGTTGAGCGCATTAAATTAACTGCATAAATCATTGGGGAAACATTTACAGAGTATAAATTATTGCTTCCAAAACACTGCCAGTAGCATTACGCCTCTTCAAACTTTTAACCATAACACCCGTCTCGCTATGAATGCACATCAGTATATTCTCAAGCCCACTTTCGGAAATACTCTAAAATATCGTTTTTCGTTCCTAAGCCGTACAACTCGCTTATGGAATGCCCTGGCTAGCTTTCTATTTCCTAGACATTATAACCTTCAAACATTTAAAACCAACGTTCATCAGTACTGTGTGCAAGCATTTTAAGGGTATATAAAATCCCGTGCGAGCGCGCAAATTATATAAATTTATATAAGAAAAAGTCTTCAGTTAACTTTTTGTTGCTTCTTAAAATATTTTACAGATTCACGATAACGACAAAAACAACGCGTTGGACGGACTTGAAATGTTACAAGCAGCTTTACATCAGGACGAATCATTTGCAAAGCTTGATAGGGATTCCTATCTGCAGAAAGCTTCCGATGAGCTCAATCATATCGTGGGTAAGTATTAACAGTATTGGATAAAAATATGGATTTACAATATGCGAAAGCAAATTTCAGAGGTAATAGATGAGTTTCTTTTGATTGCTGATACTAACAAAGATGGATTTCTTCATTATCCGGAATACATGAAAGCCGTAAAGGAAAGCAAAGAAGCTGAACAAAACCTTGTATAATTCATTTAATAAGTTACTTTTAATCAAGGTGTTAAAGGCATATTGAGAAAGCACATTATAAAATGCGCCATTTCTGGTGTAACAAAAAATCCAAATGCATCAAAATAAATTATTTACTTACAAAAGAAAAATACATTTTTTGTCTAATAAATATAACACTTGTAAGTTAAATCGCATGGTACTCCCTTGTATCCATCATAAGCTGCCTTCTCAACCAGAACAATCAAATCATTATAGCGTGGGTTATTTCCAATATGACTACAAAAACGTAATATAAATATAAATTAATTTGACTTCTTAAACCAATAGGTAAATTTTGTGCCTTTCAAATTTTTCGATTCCGTTGAGCAAGGCCTTAGCAGCTCGTGAATATTCATATGCAACAACTGGGGAACGACAAGCTGCCTGATATAAGCAGCCATCGTTGGCAGATCCTTGTGCAGCTAAGAAACCGGTGATCAAATGTCCCTCACCATCCTGAAGTATTGACGTTGCTAGTACGAACGATAATTTAATTGATGAATTTTAAAAATTTTAAATCATAGTACACTTACGTTGCGAAAAGCTTCTTCCACGACCAAAGGTGCTCCAATGACCTGCGCCAAGGAGACCAGCTGCAAATATTAACACTTTCAGGAGAATTATCACGAGCAAATTTGTAAGATTTAAACTTAAAACTTGGCTATTTCCAGCTGACCGGCTTAGCAAATCTTTAGCTACTTCTACAACAACATGACCCGCTGGTCCAGCAAGAACCGTTTCTGCACTTCTAAGCCAACCAATATTTCGTTCTATAACTTCATTCGCACACATTCCATTAAAAATTAAACAAATAATCAAACACTTGACAATGTGGTACATTTCGGCAATAAATGAAACAAGATACGTATAACCGCTACCAGGTCAAAAAATAAACTAAAACTCTATGCAAGTCCTTGCTTCTTTTATGTACTCAAACTATATATTTGGACTGTCTTCCAAATCTGCAGCTAACGACAATTTTCTTTGTGCTATTACAACCTAATGGTTTCGCATACCTGAAAACGCACAATAACAAGATACCATGCCAAGGTTGGATGAGCATAAAAGCGAAATGAGATTTTGACGGAACTTCTCAGTCTAACAATGTCGCGTTTTCATTTTAGGATTATTGAGTCGTATTTCCATTTTGTTGTAGAAAAACAAGTGCTCTGCACTTTTCAAATGGATGGGTAAATTTACCCAAATATTAGTGCATTTTTCGCTTCAGGAAATCAGGTAAGTGTACCTATTTATGCACCTTTAAATACAGGTATAAAAATGCATTTAATGCACCCATGAATACTTTGGTAAGCAATTTAGGAAGTGAAATTGAAAGTGATGAGTCATATAATTGGATTTTTGAGTTGTCGCTTGAACTGCCATGGCTATTTGCCTCAAATTTATAAATCGAATGCGAGTTAGATATCTACGTAGAAACATGCACATATGCACATTTTTTTGGTTGGTGTGAACAAAAGCAACAATACGAACATTAAATAAACTAGACGAGTAGAGCTGCTGGAAATATGATTCGCTTATTGGTATTTTATGTCAGTGTAGCATCAGATATTCAAAAGAAACCAGTTATTTCACTCTGTCTTTCTTACAAGTGTAGTTCATGATATACATATGTAATAGTGAAGTTTTTTTTCATAGTTGTTTTTCGAACCTTCAAGTAAGAAATGCTTAAAAGAGGCTTAATATTTATCTATTAAAAGTTTGGAGGAACAAAAATACATGGTATTCTGGTTTCAGATTGTCTAGAATAAAGTCATCACTTGTGATCGAACTTTATACAGACACTGAATATTTAATAGAATGAAATATAATATAATATGTAGATTGATTTATTGTTGCGAAGATACATACATATCATCTTGATCACCTTCCCCACTACCGTGTGGCAATCACATTGTTCCGATTCGAGTTATGTTTTTTTTAAGTTGGTACATCTGTTGTTGAAATTCCCTCTAAATCTTAGCGTCATAGCTAATTTGCATTTGCAAAAGTTACGTAGCCAAGAGTACATCTATCTCTGTGTGTGTTGGCGATTTTTTACAATTTTAGAAATTGATTTAAATTTGCAACAACGAACTTGTATTAAATTTTGCGTGGAAAACGGATTTAATGGTGCGCGAACGTTGGAAATGTTGGAAAAGTGTTTCGGCAAGAAAGAAAACTGTCATTTACCAGTGGCACGAGCGGTTCAAAAGTGGTCGTGAGTCAATCGAAGATGAAACGAAAACCGACGAAAACATTGATGAAGTAAAAGATATGTTGGTCAATAACCGCAAATTAACTATCAGAGAGATAGCGGATGACTTGAACATTGCCTATGGATCCGTCCAAGACATTTTGGTTTATGATTTGGGTTTCCGTCGTGTAGCAGCAAAGTTGGTGCCAAAAGACCTCAAAGAAGAGACCGTGTTGACGTCGCAAAAGAGATAATTTGCGAGGCCGAATCCGATCCCACGTTCATCAAAAAGATCATTATTGGAGACGAGACGTGGGTTTATGAGTACGACACGCAATCCAGACATCAAGCAAGTGAATGGAGTTCACCAAATGGGCCGAGACCAAAAAAACCACGTCGTTTTCAGTAAAAAAAGAAGGCAATGTTCACGGTTTTCATGGATTACAATGGTGTAGTGCATCATGAATTTTTGCCAGAAGGCCAGACAGTAAACAAAGAGTATTATTTGGGGGTTTTGAGACGTTTGCAATTCGCCGAAAGAGACCAGAATTGTGGGCAGAAAAATCGTAGATATTGCACCATGATAACGCACCGTCGCACAGTGCCATCATTTTTCGTAATTTTTGACGAAAAATACAACAGATATCATCCAACAGCCACCGAGTTTACCTGATTTGGCTCCCTGTGACTTCTTTTTGTTCAATCGTGTTAAAAAAAACCACTACGGGGAACGCGTAGCCGAGAGGAAGTAATGGAAAAATCGCAGAAAGCACTGATGGACATACCGAAAACCGAATATAAAAAATGTTTCGAGGGGGATAACTTTGAAAGGGATAATATAGATTTAGATGAATAAACTTGTATTTTTAATTTTCTGACATTTTTGATAGAACTTTACTATAGTTCGTTGTTTTTTCATTGTTCGCAATTTTCAACTAATGCTGTGTTCTCTACCATTCTGATTTTGTAAAATTCTGCTCTGATGTACTAGGACATACAGCGGTAATCAAAATAATAAGATTGGATCTCGTTTACTTGACTATTTCAATATGAAGTCTATATTTGATTATGCATCGACCTAAAATGTATTTATAATTTTTAACAAAAGTTATTTTTTTATGGAAAACTAATTTTTGTTTCACAGAAGTCTGTTTTAAAACGCAATGTATCATTAAAGATTATCAACTCCTTTTTTTCTGTCCAAAAATAGCAATAGCAATAAAAATAGCCACCAATTATGCAGCGGGTCGTTATCTTGCTGGTATGTCCATATTAAAGGCATATATTTCTCTGAATGAGGCAGCATTATGCTCCCCAACGTTTTGATGTATAATTTTTTGGTCATTTATGACTTTATCCAAAATAAAAGACCCCTGCATATGAAAAACAGGTCCATAGTTTGATGTTCCCGCCACCATGTTTAACTGTTTTCTTGGTTTGCTTCTTCTTACGTACATTCTACCATCAGGTACAAATAAATTTATCTTTGTTTCATCGCTGTATAGAACATTTCTTTAATTTCGTTTGTTTGCTGCTATTGGTTTGAAATGGCTTTATATTCCTAGAGCTGGGCAATCGAACCTTTCTTACGGTTATGCCGTGCAAGTTTTTTTCCTGCACGTTTTCAAATCGTTCGAGATAAATTTATTTTAATCGTGATAGATGTCGTAAATGGATCCTTAAACGCCTCTCTAGCAATTCATTTATCAAGCAAAATGACTAAGACTTCTTTGGACTTTGGACTCCTTCTTCGATTAGCCTATTGTGGTGGTTCACTCGGTACTTTAATATTCTTGATATGATTTGGGGTAAATCTATACGTATTACCTTCGTCTCTGAGTTGAAGAATTACAATTTTACGCTTTTCGCATCCCGTAATAACTAAAATACAATCAAAACACTATCCAACATAATTAAATACAATTTCTGCAAGAAGTTCTACCAAAGAAGTAAAGAATGAAGTGAAATATTATATTTCAATAATTTAAATAAAACTTAACTGGAAATGCGAAACAATGAAGCTAAAGTGGATTCGTACAATTGCTAGCCTTAATAAAATGGGTTTAACGATGATGCTTATGAAAGAAGTATCATCATTTACTCTTATTTTTTTGTGCACTACTGTATGTATGAATACGTAAAGTGGCGATTAGTAATGACAAAAAAAGCAGGGCGTGTTTGGATGTGCATTTTTTATTTTTCATTTCATTTCATTTAATTAGAGCCATGCTGACTCGTAGACAAAAAGTTTTTATTTGTAAAGGAGTTACTTATGATAATTCGTATCAATGCGAAATTTGCCACCAACAGATGAAGTATGCATCTGCTACGAACTTATTGACAAAACTTACGAGCAGTGCCTCAAGTATGATGGTAAAATTATCTGAGATAAAGTAAGTAATACATACTCTCGATTGAAAAGATCTCATTATGGTCGACGGACATTTGTAAGATGTCTTTTCAAAGGGGAAGCAGACCACTACCACAGTACAGATGTAGATATAGCGAACATTTTTACATATGTAACTTCGAAATATATGCGGAAGGTAAGTTAAAATAATAGCTTCATTTACTTATGAAAATGATCTAGCATATCAAAAGCCTTGAAAAAATCTAAAAGAGCCGAGAAGGTAGCACAAACGTTATTTTGCTGATCCCGTGTATCTTTTAGCATGTTCATTAAGGCAGTTTGTGTAACTAAAGGGTGAGCCTACAGCTAGTGTGTAAGTATCTATTAAATTATTTAAATTCATTGGTTCATAAAGTTTAGTCGATGGCAATTATGAATGGAACATAACATGTGTCGACCACGGCTTTTGTTGCAATCGACTATCCGAAGATCAAAATTATCGATGACTTTTTGAAGAATAAGTCGGTCAATGGCCAATTTCAGTTTCGATGTTATGTTTGAGATCCTGAAATGTGGCTGAATTATTGGCGTAGAACTTACTCTTCAAATAACCCCACAGAAAGAGGTATAAAGGTGTCAAATCTCATGATCTTGGAGCCCAACTAACTTCTCCTCTAACCGAAATCTTCAAATTTCTTACGCAATAAATTGGCAAATAAAATGGGCTGATTGCTTATGTGGGCGGTAGCACCATCCTGTTGAAACTAAAAATCATTCAGACCCAAATACTATAGCTGTCTCTCCAGCCTCATATTCGAAAAAACACGGCCAATGATGCTGCCAACCAGTGACATTTTTTTGGATGCATTGGTTTTTCGTGAGTCTCGTATGAGTTTTCCGGTTCCCAAAAACTGTAGTTTTCTTTAGTTGCGTACCCATCCATCCAAAAATGGGCTTCATCCGAAATGATCAAATTCGATGATAAATCGTCATGATTGTCCAACATCCAGTTAACAAATAGGCGACATCGTAGATGGTCCAAACTCTTCAACTGTTGTGTTATTTTAATTTTATTCGTCCAATTGAAGGTCAACTTTTAAAATTCGCCGTGAAGTGCCCTAAGTGAGGCCCGATTGTTGATTTCGCCGACGAATTCGGCTGATTTCACTCACCGTGGTTTCTTCAAAATGCTCCACTATTTCACGAATTCTGGGGTCATTAGAGTAATTATGTTCATCGAAAAATTCACGAATCTGTTAATTTTATAAAATGTAAAAATGTTATTTTTACCGATCGCCCATTTTCGTAATAAGATTGAATAACAAAAATAGGTTGTTGCATGGTAAGTGACTTCATGACTAAAATTTCCATAGATTGTATGACATATGTCAAAAAATTAACCACATGGAATTCAGTAAATGACCGTAATTGACAGCCAACATCCATACCGTCTGTTGGCTTAGCCTTTATAGAAATGGAATCAGCAAATTAATAGAAGAAAGATATATTTCACACTAAGTTTCACATCCGTTCATATATTTAAGATAAAAATAGTAATAATGATATGTTTCCAAATCCGTACATGGTCAAATTTGTATGGAATAAATTTTGTTATAATTTTTATCTACATAGTAGGACTAAACAAGCGAAAACCTTCCCGCTATATAAACTTTGGGCATTGCGGGAAACAGATAAAATAATTCGAAGTCAGTGTGCAAAATTTTCTGATGAAGTTGCACGAGTCTAGATCAATTTCTCTCCTTTTCATCCATGGTAGCGCAATTATTTGCATAGACTCTATCTTTAGTCTCTGAAGAAATTGCATTGACGATGTCGAACGCAAATTCAGTGTTTAGTGACCGTAATGGCGTAAAAGCTGCATAGTACAATATTTTGTGATATGCAATTGGTTAAGCTTAAAGGTTTGTTATATAAGCCAGTCATTTACCCAGCTTTAACACACCCTTACAATGTTGGATGATGCGTAAGAAATATAAGGAAAGAATAACTGTAACGGAAATGAATATGTCATGAAAGTTAGTGGTTGTAAAAAAGTGATATTATAAGTACGCACATTCGCTGAAGTCATCACATTAAGATAAAGAAACCGATAGTGGACTAACTTCATTTCCACGCGCTTTCTAGGAAGTTAAGTGATTTGGGATCTCTAATTTTAGGTTTAAGGATGTTTAGCTGGTTTTTATCTGAGTGACGTTCATACTTTTGCTCTTTACGGACTTGACACTGTTTCATAAGTTCATTGATTCATTTGAGAATTTGTTCCTGTTGTTCAGTAGGGTTTATAAGATCGGTTGCTTGGGATTGGGAAAAACTTTTTTTGTAAGATTTAAAATGACGTGAATAGATTCTATGAATTATTCCCATAGTTTCTTCGTTAGTATACAGTCCATTTATAACACTGTGGTTAAGATACTTCTTGAATATCGTAGTAAGATCTTTTTCTGTGTAGACGAATCAAAAGAAAATTTGCCTATGTAAAGTTGGGAAGGGGATAAAATTGGTATGAACCATCGTTTCCGATGAGTAAGATCACTTGATTTTTAAATATGTCGATTGGAGCTTCAACTGCTGAAATATGTTCATGAGATGAACTTTGATTACTATATTGAGAAAATGATAGAGGGTGGACTTGGGGGACTTGGGGAGTACAAAGGGAGGCGCTAGCGACTACGTTACTTTTTCCTAGTTTGTATTGCTGCTTATAATTGTATTCCTTCAGGATCGCTTTCCAGCGCTTCATTTTGGAGTTATAAATATAAATCCCGTAAGAACCCTAATAGCTTTAGCACAAATGAAGTTATTTACGAACTGGACGATAGACGAAATAAACTAGCACCTAGGTTCAACGATCACATTGTAAAACATGATAATAAAATATTCGTAGAAACTAACAAACAAAAGGTTCATAAACAAAAAATTCGTAAAAAGGAAACATTGTAGTAATTGTTCATCTGAAAACACATACATGCGTTGAAAAAAAAAATTAATAATAAATAATTTGAACTTGAGTTTGTTTGATTTGTTGCTGTATAGTTTTCTATTTCTTTCTTATATCTCATAATATGGTAATCTCGCAATACTTACCCCGTTTTCCCAACCCCACTTATGAAATGTAAAGATTTTAAATTTATAAATGTTTGCAAAGTCGATACATAATAATTAGTTGCAACATTACAAGTTTTTATTTATATTGTCTTCTTTCGGCATTTGGCGTGTATAAATGATTCAATGGTATCGTCCACGTTCAAATTTTCTAAAATATCCATTTCAACGGAAAATAGAGCAAGCGCATTCAATTTATCTTCAGACATTGTGTTTCTTAAGTAATTTTTAATATACTTTAATTCAGAAAATGAACGTTTGTCAGAACATTTATGACGAATAAACACAAGTATATCATTAAAATTATTTCAATATTTGAAAAAATCGAGATTGGGTCCTCGTCAATGATGGTTTTATACATTGGTTTATGTGATTGCTTAGAATCGTCCGAAAAGAAATAAGTTTTTGCAAACTAACATTCGAAAAATAATTCAATTTCATCAATGTCATTCCAGTAAATTGAAGCCAGCTCTTTACATGCAGTGGAAATTTCATCAATTGTCATATGATTTATAGTAAATAAGTGATAAAAGAAAAGTTTTTATTCAGACGACTGTAAACAGTACAACGTTGATTTAAATTAGTACTTAAAGCGTTAACTATCGGAGAAAATGTTGTATCATAAAGCTTTTGGTGCTCAGGATCTTGTGTATTTTCGCTTCTTGTCCAAGTTTGAATAGCCTCGATCTGTTGCTTATTCGGGACATCTTCAAACAATTTGACTGCTTCGTTAAACATCAAATCGAATTTGTTTTTAAATTCTCGGGGCATGATGTCAAAGATGTATAAAGTTTTTGATCCTGATCAGATTTTTGTAAATAAACATTGACCTTGATGAGCATTAATATTGGGTCATATAAAAAGTGAACTCGTTTGTGGCCGGTCACCGGCCTTTGGCCATGATCGCTTGCGTTGGATATTATCGTATCTAACCCATTTTTCATTTAATTCATGATAATGAATCCCTTCAAAAATGGTTCCATTCCGTTACGTTTCAGCAGCGTTGCTCATTTTAGATGATTCCAAAACTGTCATACGGTTGATGTTTAGTGCCTTCGCTATCTTCAGACAGCTTCCGTGCCGATCTTGCTCCATCAGTTGCAAAATTTCATTGATTTTTTCAGTGACAGGCCGACAAGTGCGAGGTGCATTTTTTATATTGAAGTGGTTTTGAATCGAACAAACCACTTTCATTCTCACTCATTCTCTCATTCTCTCCGGCATGTATTTGTAGCGTTTTTCCCTTTTTTATAGTAAAAAAGTATCACGTAGTGTATTTCTGAAGATATTTTACTCAGTTTTTCTTTTAACACGAGCAACGAATTACACAAATATCTTCACAAAAAATATAGCTTGACATGTCACCTTTCAAACACGTGTTAGTTTGACACAATCAGATTAGTGTTTCCAGATAAATGGACGCGTACACTTTTTACATGACCCAATATATTGCTGAATTGACAAAATTTGTAAATAGATAAAACCACGAGCAATCGCTTTATTTTCATCGGTTTGTGTACTGCTTCCTGATGTTAAAGATTTAAGCACAATCACAACTTTCATATAACTTGAATGCAGTGCTTTAATAGCATCATATTTTGCCGACCATCTAGTTCCTGTTGCTCACTTCAAGGAAAATTCACCTTTTTCGTTTAATTGAGATTTCAATTGATCCCATCGATACTCAGAATAAACGATATAATGATACACATTTTCCACAAGATGGAAAAATTCAGTTGCTCGCCTGTTTTTCGAAATTGCATTTTTCCCGGCCAATTTTAATGAATGTGCTGCACACGGTATTTTATTTAACCTCAAAAATCTTTCACTTGGTGAGTCATTTTTCAAGTATCGAATACAAAATGAAAACTGATCCGTGTGCGATACAACTGGTGTGGAATCGACGTTGATCAAATAATATTGCGACTTCTTATGTCTTTTACATGCTTAGCAGTGAGCATGATGAATTCATCACAAATATTTGCTGAAAGATATGATGCTCGGGCTGAAGCGAAAAAAATAATGAAGACATATAATTCTGTTCACCTTTTCCTTTATTTCCACATCGTGATAAATATGATGATAAAAGTCGAATTCGAATCACTAATCAATTCAATAATTCCGGGAAATTTGCCATTGCCATTGTTAATATGATCGCTGCCACGAAATGCCAACCTTCTGGAGCCCAACAATTTTATCACGGAAATTATTCGCTTTAAAATGAAATATATCTTTAGTATCAATATTACTTGACTCTTTTCTAAATTATCTGTACGTCAGGTCGCTTTGAATGTGTTTTGATGAGTTTTCATGTCCTTGAAGTGCCCGACCCATATTTCTCCAATCGCTGATCCTAGTCTTACTTAATGCATCAGATTCATTTTGGCTTCCGAACAAACGCCAAACGAAGCAAAAATAATAGCCAATCGCGTATAAGTATCGAGTCATTTGCTAAAACACGTTTCTTATGTTCCGTTAAAAAATGTCGACCATCAGCATTTTTTAAAAACAGTTTGTCGAAATTTTGACATTTTGATGGGCCTACTACTTTAATACAACAAAAGAGAATAAAAGTATTTTCACTGTGTTCTCATTGGTTTACATTTTAGCTCGATTCGATTGTACCAAAGGAATTAAAAAGTATATGTTAAAAATTAATTCCGGGCGTTAATTTTAACGAGGAAAAGAATACTACAAACGTCACTAACACCAATCCTTTCACAAGAATACAGCCGACTCAGACATAACAAGAAGAAGATAGCCTGGACGAGCACGACGACGCATTGCCAATGGCTAAAATACATTCAGTAGTAGAAGAATTACTGAAGCGCATTCATATTAAAGGTAAAATAGTTACAAAATAAAAAAAACACAAATATGTAATCTTGACTAATAACAAAACCGAAGAGGTAGAAATAGTATACGATTAATGTATAATTTATATCGCAGAATTTCGAAAATTTAGAAGATATACTTAAAAATTTATAAAAAAGTGACCAAAAAAAAGAGTGACAGGAATATACTCCGAATTAAATGACCGTCAGTATAATGTAGCTCAGGAAAAATAAATCAAATTATTTTCAAATGATAATATTGGGTATATAATTTAATTCGTGCGGTTTTTTTTTTCAAAATTTGAATGTTTATTTAAGAAAAACATGTACAGAAGTATTATTCAAAGTATTCCCATCCACTGTTTTTCAAATAGTTCTTAACCGGAATAGCAACGTGGGGTCGAGCGTTGTCATGATGGACCTCGTGTTTGGTCGCATATTCCGGGCGTTTTCCGGCTACTGCTCTCTTCAAACGGTTTAATTGTGTTCAGTAGCGTTGTCTATTCACCCGGTTTTAGCAGCTCATAGTACAGCACCCCCATTTGATCCCACCAAATACAGAGCATTACCTTCGCGTCATGGATATTCGGCTTTGCCGTTGATTTGGCTGGTTGGCCGGGTTTCACATATGATTTTTTGAGCTTGCGGTTATCGTAATGGATCCATTTTTCATCACCAGTAACAATTCGATGCAAAAATGACTTCATTTTGTGGCGTTCCAGCAGCATTTCGGACATGCAAAACCGCCTTTCGACGTCTCTCGGCTTGAGTTCATGTGGAACCCAATTTCCTTGCTTTTGAATATATCCAGCTGCTTTTAAACATTTTGAAATAACTGCTTGAGGGACACCCAAAGACTCTGCGAGCTCTTCTTGTGTTTGGCAACAATCTTCATAGAGTAATGCTTCCAGTTCTTCATCTTCAAACTTTTTTGGCTGCCCAGGACGTTCATCGTCTTCGAAGCCAAAATCACCACTTTTAAATCGTGCAAACCACTTTTGGCACGTTCGCTCAGCTAGCGCATGTTCACTATAAAGTTCCACCAAAATCCGATGACTTGCTGCAGCAGTTTTCAGTAATGAAGAAGAACTCCCCGCAAAAACACTTTTTCATGCACAAAGTTCGACTAATTTGAGTGAAAAAAAAATTATTGTTGCTTACGCTTCAAATGAATGACATGTACTGAAATGACGTACAATGACAGTAGCTTTCCAACGCATGTTCCAACGGAATAATACAAGTTACGCCATCTCAATAAAAAAAATTTTTATAAAATGTTCTTATAGGGCACGAGATATAAGATTAGAAACAGAATCAGTAAAACATGTTTCATTTTACCACGTAAAAGAAAGTATGCATTCCGTCATTCAAATAGAAGAGTTAGAGAATCATTTTATCAAGGAAGGGAAACCTAGAAACATTACGACAGATGATAAATTCAATTCAATTCATATAACAGAATTTCTTCAAAATGAAAACGTTAGTATCTATTTTACTAAACTGAATTCTCACTCCCGAAACGCAGTTATGGAAAGATTCCATAGCACACTACTAGGGAAGTGTGATATGTTAAAATAAATTACAAATGTTTCAGTTGAACGATACAGCAAGCAATTCGCAATTACAATGGAAGAATTCATTCAACAATGAAAACTGGTTCAAGCAAAGCTTAGTAGATTTTATTAAAATTAGGAATAACCTCATATTAACTCCCAAAATTTTCGGCTAATTATGATGACATTGTTAATGCTATTAGCAATACCAAATAATTATTATTATATTATTATTATTATTATTATTATTATTATTATTATTATTATTATTATTATTATTATTATTATTATTATTATTATTATTATTTTTATTATTATTATTATTATTATTATTATTATTATTATTATTAATATTATTATTATTATATTATTACGGACTGGTTTCACAGAAATAAAAATTAACGAAGCAGACATAGTCACCAAAACAGACATTACAAATCACCTAATTAAACCACAAGAAATAATAGATGTACTAAACGACATTACGAAAAACATAGAAAAACTTGACGTGAGACACAAAGAACTACTTAAACTAGAACTGACAACACTTGACAATAAAGTAAAAACGATTATTGCTATGAAAAGCTAAAAGAAGAAGGGGTGTCTAAAAAAAGGGTGTCCTGGCGTGCATGATTTCAACCCTTCTGGTCATTTGAAACAAAAAAGCCGATTCTTAATTAGTATAGATGCCATATAAATTCGTTTGAAAATTTTATTTTTTTGCAGGTTTTTTTAACAATTCCGATTTTTTTTAATAATAGTAAAATTTAAAAAAAATTGATCTAAACGTGCCTAAACGGGTAGAGAAATGTTTAAAGAACATTCACGCCAAATTTTAAATAAATCATTTCATTAGAACTTGAGATATCGTGCACGCCAATTCGAAAAGAAGTAGTTGCGAGAAAAACGCGTTTAAAGCTTTGAAACAAGTTTCCTGCAAAGTGACGTCGCGTCACAAAAATGACTGTAATTAATAAAATAATTGAGATTTGGAAAAATGCTTTAAAGGACATGTTCTTGAATGGCTAAATTTGGAAATACGATTTTTTAAAATTTGTAGACTAGAATACCCCCTTCAAAGTAATCATCCTCAAATATAAAACACTTGTGCCAACGCTTTTTTCAATCCTCAAAACTCTTCTCATAAGCAGTTTTTTGTATAGCCTTGAACACTTAAAGCGATATCGTTTTTATTTCCTCATTCATTGCAAATATCCGTCCATTCATAGGTCTCTTCAATTTTGGGAAAAGGAAAAAGTCGCATTGGGCCAAATTCGGTGAATGTGGTTGGTAGCTGAGGCATGATCATCTAGTTTTTTTTGATGAATGAGCAGGTGCATTATCGTGATGCAAAAGCCATACATTTTTTTTCCACAATTCCGGACGTTTTTTTCGTATGTCTTCTCGCAAAGGGCGCACAACTTAAACGAAGTACTATTGTTTAACCGTACGATCTTGAGGTAAGAACCCCTGATGCACTATGCCACGGTAATAGAAAAACTCAAAAAAACTTTGAGATTTGATCGAACTTGGCGTGCTTTTTTCGGTCTTTGGTACATCCTTTGGGACAATTGGGCTTTGGTTTTGACGTCATAAACATATACCCATGATTCTCACCAGTTATAACCCTTTTGTGCAAGTCAAGATCATCATTGACTTCATTCAAGAGCTACTGAGCGATGCTAATGCGACGGTTGTTCTGATCAAAATTAAGAAGTTTCGGAACAAACTTCGCTGACGCATGTCTCATGCCCAAATCGTCCTCAGCAACTTCTCTTATGGTAATTCGACGACATATTTTGTTGATTTGCTGGAGCGACCTGAGCGAGGTTCGTCATTGGCATCTTCTCGGCCATCTTTGAAGAGCTTGTATCACTTGTTAACATTTTTTTGTACTTTGTACGGGTTTTACAGCACGTGATTCCATTTTTTGCACAAAACTTGATGCAAATTCTTTGCTCCATTTTTTTTCTGTCATAATTGAAAAATACCGAGCACACCAAAACACGTCTAACATTTTTATCTATCAAAATCAAATCGAATGTACTTTGCCCGCGAAATTTTAAAAGTCATTTTTGAACACACCTCCTAGGTAGTACACCAAAATGGCTTTTTGGCATCATGGATGAAGAAGATGGAGAAAATATTAAAAATCATTTAAGAAACGTAGAAATAAATAAACAGAATGCCATTACTAACTTGAACGTTAACAAATCCTTTAAAAATAAATAAATTATATAATAAAAAAAGATAGAACGGCAATACAATTCTACGACAGTTATAGTTAGCAAGGAAAACAATAATTCAGAATTTATTTTATGACCTGTTGTTTAAAGTTCAAATAATAAAATGATATTACATCCGAATATACTCACAGGTGAGAAAAAGAAAATATTTAGATTTTAATAGAATGAAATATATTAAAATACCAGATGTACCGGTATGAAGTTGCTAGACCGGTATGAAGTTGCTAGCTACATATTTTTCCCATCTTTCATGCAATTTATGGATTCCACGCCAATAAAACTTCGTCGTTTGAAGCAAAACAAGAAGTTACCCAATTTTCGACTTAATCGTAGGATTCGAAGTGCTGCTCAGCTAATGCGTGTCCCATCGATGAAAATAAATGGTAGTTAGAAGGAGCCAAGTCTGGGTAATACGACGGGTGGGGTAGCAGCTCCCAGCCAAGTGCCTTGGTTGTATCCTGAACCAGTTTTGCTTTGTGAGCAGTTGCATTGTCATGGAGCAAAATTACCTTGCTGTGTCTTCTAGCCCATTCTGGTCGTTTTTCGATCAATGCATGGTTCAAATTGATCATTTGTTGTCTGTAGTGGTCTGTATTAACGGTTTCACCAGGTTTTAGGAGCTCGTGGTACACCATACCTTTCTGATCCCACCAGACACAGTATTATCTTCTTGCCGAATCGATCTGGTTTTGAAGTCGAAGTTGATAGTTGTCCCAGATTAACTCGTAATATTTTTCGTTTAGGATTATGTAAATAAATCCATTTTTCATCGCCAGTAACAATTCGATGCAAAACTGGTTTTTTATTGTGTCTTTGAAGCAAAATTTCACAAGTGGTTTTTCGGTTTTCCATCTGCCTTTCATTCAATTCATGTGGCACTCATTTTCCAGACTTTTGACCCATAGCTTTTAAACGATCAGAAATTGTTTGTTGTGCAACATTTAACATTTTTGCCATTTGTTTGTGACTCAAAGTGTCAGTTTCATCCAATATTGTTTGCAATACGGCGTCTTCAAACTTTTTTGGTGGTCTTCCACGTTCTTCATTTCTCACATCAAAATTGTTATCTGTGAACCGTTGTAACCATCTTTTGCATGTTGCTTCTGATAGAGCATGATCACTATATGCCTCGACTAGCATTCGATGCACTTTTCTTCAAATGAAAATAAAAATTTAATGTTTTCCCCAAGTCATCATTTTCTGGTACAAAATTCAACATTTTTAACATGATAAAAAAATATAATGTTTGCTCAATGACTTGATGTACCATATACTAAATATGTTTGACAGGTGTCATAACAACCAAACAAAAAAAAAAAAAAAAAGTCCCGTTGACGGTACACTTGGTAGGTATATGGCAACTAAATTTATAATTACTATAAGTATTTGCCACTAAAGTTCCAAAAGAAATAAAAAAAAAAAAATAAATAAATACAAATAAGGATTACTGTTCCAGTACCAAACAAAAATAAATAAAAAAATTACATTATCCAAACGAGATTATGTTCAAAAACAATAATTTGACGTATTAATATCCGTTTGCTCATACATCCCGCTGACCGAACAGTTTAGTAGAATGATTAGAAAATATATCTTGAAAATGTCGATTGGTGTTTGAGTTTGATTACGGCTACTATTAAATTCGCACGAGTCTTGTAATCTTGTATCATTTATAAAAAAAAAAGAAAAAAAAAATGCTCGTATAGTTTGTTTTTTTTTAATTACAATTAAAGTGAAAATAAAATAACTCGCGCTCTTCTTCTAAAGAAGAACTATGGCTTTCCTCCATAGTTGCAGTCCCGCTTTATAAGCTTCTTGTTTTACTGCATGCGTTTTCGGGCGTTCTTCATCAAACCAGGGATTTCTTGGTGGTGGTCGTATGAAACATAGCACGTTGGTAGCATTGAAAATATTCTTCGGTACTTGAAGCTGGTGGTATGGGAGATGTTAAGAGATTTCGGGATACGCGTTCGCCAAAGATTCTGGTCGTCCCTTGCGATTGCAGCTTTTCTACGTTAGTAGTTCTTTTGTAATCTATAATTTTGAAAAATATCCCAAAATTCACGCTAAATTTCAATTTCGCGCCATTTGTGTCAGCGTAACAGCTGACAGTTCAGGGTAATTAAAAAATGGAGAACAGCGCGTTTTTATTGTAGTGCAATAATGAAGGTCTGGCGGTTATAGTTCCCAGTTAATGGTGTTTGCTACCGCGACAAGATAATCCAGTTTTTTGTGCATAAATGGGAAGATATGGACGGTGCCACATGCCATATAGCACAAGAAACAACAGATTTACTGCATGAATCATTTCCTGATTAGAATTAACGCTGTTGATCTTCTTCTTTGAGATTTTATGAAGTCTAACCTCTATGCCAGCAAGCCCAACACACAGGTCTTGAAGAAGCAAATTGTGCGCTGTAATAACGACATTTAGCCGCATTTATGCAGGATTTTTACCAGATACTCTTTTTCATGCATAACCCTATAAACTTTATGAATCAATAAAAATTGTCAATTAAAGACCTATAAATATTAATTTATGCGTCAATTTTGGAACACCCTTAATAATAAAAAGAGAGAGTTTGTTTATATGTAAGAGGTAATTTCGAAATCTAGTGTTCCCATTTTGATCAAAGTCTTTTTAAGAGCTTTCTCTATGAACATAGGAATCATTTAAGTATACTATAGTTTTATTATGTTTTTTTTACAGTATTAAATAAATATACTGCTTTTTTAGCGGATGATGGGAATTTTGAAAATCCACTTATAGATATATTTAGAAATCAAATAACCATTTCAATTATAAGAATCATTTGTAACTATTATTCTATTTTGTCAGACATTTGAATCACGAAATACAATTCGAGAACATCTATATGAGGATATACAAAATGGAGTTAGTTATCAAATAACTAACTTTGCCATATGTATTTCAATTAAATGGAGAAACTTTATTTGACTTTAATCTGCCATCATCAATTCAGAGTAACATACATATAAGAAATCCTTTAGAATTGGCCTTAAAACAATCTTGTGATGTTGCTCAACCTAATGTTTATATCTCTATTAATCTCCTAAATTAAGTATGATACTTGTCTAATGACAAGCATATGATTCAATAATTGACAAAAGAAAAGGAAAAAATTTTTTTCTTGATAAACCAAGTGGAACAGGAAAAACGCAATTAACAAATTTATTGTAGTATTAGCAAAAGCAAGATCGTCTAGAAAATGGCTTTAGCGGCTGCTTCCTCTGGAATCTTAGCTTCCTTACTTAGCGGAAGTAGTACGGGGCACTTTTACATTTAAAATGCCATCAAGGATTCGTTTACAACAAGAAAGAGCGCATCCAATTCGTAAAAATTTACCACAGGGTGAGTTTTTTAACTTGCGACATTCAAATTACTCGAAAAATACGCGATATCGCGAAAAATGTTTCAGACAAAAGTTACAAAGTTCTGAAGGGGACATAAGATAGTGACCACGAGTTTGACCTTGAGCCCCATTTTCAAGATCAAACGAAGGTCAGTTTTTTATTTTTTAAGAGAATCCCTATTTTTTTGACAGATTCGTAATCTGCGTGAAAAACTACAATTCTTTTACATGAAACACTTTTTTCAAAAATGCGCTGTTTTCCCTTCAGAGGGCGCCATACAACTTAAGACATCAAAATTACTCGAAAAGTACGAAATATCGCGATAAATGTTTAACACAGTCCTGATTTTTAATGTTCAGTCGTATTGCTCGTAGGCTTCGTCATTTGTTTTTACAACGACGTGGACGTAGCAGTATTTTGTTTCCTTTGGGGTGAATAATTAGAGTGGGTCCCCTTGCCTCCTACTATTGAATCATTTCCCGAGACTATTTCAACAAATGCTCTAAAATGTGACCATTCACTTCAACACTCTTGTCTATCCGCGCTCTAAATGAACCAACAGAACTGTTGTTGGCTTTTTTCTGTAAACCTCACTTTTTGAGTAGCCTCACAAAAAGAAATCAGGTGACGTAAGATCAGGTGATTTAGCAAGCCATTGCCTCGGTCCCCCTCGTCCGATCTGTCGTTGATGGTAAACATTGTTTAATACGCCCCGGGCAACTTGGGAATAATGGGCTGGACAACCATCATATTGATGGTTGTTTGTCGCAACTCCATTGGCAATTCTTCTAGTAATACTGGAAGATGGTCCCGCAAGAAGTTTGCATACTTTTCGCCTTCAATAAAATATGGACCTATGAATTTATCCCCAATAATTCCCGCCCAAACATTAACATTCCAAAGGTGCTGGCGTTCAACTTGTCGCAACCAAAAAGTGTTGGTTGCAGTAATGCATATTATGTCGATTGACCGTACCGTGATTGGTGAAAGTCGATTCATCAGAGAATAACATCTTGGCGAAGAAAAGGGGGTCTCGTTCAATTTGCTGAAGTGCCCATTGACAAAAGGAAACCCGGTTGCGAAAATCCTCAATAGAAAGTTCTTGATGCATTGAAACATGATAAGGATGGTATTTATGCCAATGTAATATCTTACAGACAGTCATTTGATAAATTCCTGATTCACGACTTATTTGGCGAGTGCTAATGTGGGGATCGTGTGCAACGGCAGATAACACTGCTATTGCATTGTCCTCAACAGCCACCCTATCTGACCGATCCCTTTTCTTTGGTTGCACACTTCGTTCACCAATTAATTGTTGGATAACCCGATAAAAGGAAGCGCGCGATCGTATCTGGTTTGGGAAACGTTGGGCGTAAAGAGCAACAGCACCATCGATGTTCCTTCCACTTTCTCAATAAATCAATATTTCAATTTTCTCTTGAATTGAAATAGCCTGCATTATTAATCTGAAAAACGTTACTAATAATAATCAGTTCCTAAAAAAAAATATCGAACTTCTAAATGAAGTACAGTTCCGTTCAAATAGAAAAAAAGGGCAGAGTGCACATCATACACTGTCAGATAAGTTTAGGATAATTTGTCTCTATCTGAAATTTCTTTGAGTTTTAACTTCACTCGAGGCAATAATGACTTCCTCAAAACAAATCTTGACCTTCTAACACCCTAACAACGTTGGAAACCGATTAATGATTTAGGCATGCCAGTGCAGTGGTATCTAGCACTGAATGAATAAGATCTTTGAGACAAAATCGTGTGCCCCATTGAGGAATACGACTGAGTAATGAAAATCAGGAATTACTATTTGAAAAATCAAAAGTGATCTCCGGTTGGTTGACCTTGAAAATGGGTCTCAAGGTCAAACTCGTGGCCACCATCTTATGTCCCCGTGTGACTTTTGTCTGAAACATTTTTTGCGATATTTCGTACTTTTCGAGTAATTTTGATGTCTTACGTTTTATGGCGCCCTCTGACGGGAAAAGAACGCATTTTTGAAAAAAGCGTTTCATGTAAATGAATTGTAATTTTTCTCGCAGATTACGAATCTGTCAAAAAATTGGGGTTCCCATTAAAAAAAATCAAAAGTGACCTTCGTTTGACCTTGAAAATGGGGCTTAAGGTCAAACTCGTGGTCACAATCTTATATCCCCTTCAGAACCTTGTTTCTTCCTGAAATTTATCGCGTATTTTTCGAGTAAATTGGATGTCTCAAGTTTAAAAGCTAACCCGGTATAAGATGTTAAACTCATTGTATGAGATGAATCTATATATAAACATTCTTCGAGTGTTTATAAAACGCTGAAGGATTAACAAATAAAGCTTCTTTTTTACAGATAAAAAATTTGCAATTATTGAAATTTTCTTACTACCCCAGCGAACAAGAAATGTAACACACAACTGGAATAAAAAAAAAAAAATAAATAAATAAAATAAAAAATAAAAATAAACTTCGAACCAATTTTTATTTAATTAATATAAGTTTAATACAACTTGATTAGTAAAGCTTAATTATCTTTGAGAAACTAATGATAGAGAGATTACCGCACGATAAAAACAATATCGAAATTCGTGGGATCCAATTCAAATTCTTTTATATGTAGTTCTAATATGCTAATATAGAAATAATACGCAAAAAGGAAATATTTCACAATGCGGGTATCACACCTCGTCCGATGCTGCTCGAAGTACTGTATTTATCATACGGCGCGGGCAGTGATAGAGTGTATGTAACAACTGATTGATAGCGGGTTGTGAAAGTGAGATTTTGTTGGTGCACGGTTTCCTGTAAACCAACATCAGAATTTTCACTTCGTGTTCGTGTTTGTTTTTTATTCTGACTCGGAATTTAGAGTGGACATTACAAATATATATTACAAATAAAAGAAGTAATCACTTCACTCTGCTTACGTCCACGTCTGTACGGACCAGCTGTTTTGGCACTTAGTGGAACACATTTAGATCACCGCGCACACCTCTCAGACTACTCTGATCTAAAGCTATCTGGCTACGATATAGTGTCATTATTCTTCTCAAACTGCGGTCTTGCCATTACATGCAGCTTACCAATCTTCACCACAATGTAATTCCTGTTCTAAATTTGGAATCCAATTTCATATGTTAAACTTCCATCTCCGTAAAAAAATTTTTAACTATTGCTTTATTTACATAAGTCCCAAACTGGACAGAATTTCGACCTTTAACGATACAAGGAATTGTATCCCTGTATCCTCATTCTGAAATCGTTATTACGGGCGATTTTGATATATTGTACATTCGACATTCTGGACTATAAAATATTATAAACTATCGTAATACGTTCCTAAGACGTACTTCGCTCGTGCTGTGTGTAAACAATTTAAGGGTATGGTAACCCCTTGAGCGAGTGCTAATTATAGAAAGAAGCCGTGTCTATACATTAAAGATATTAAAAAAAATATACTTTATATACTTTATCTAAATAAACTTTTTTTTTTTTTTAGAATTTTTATCCGTTTGTCTGTCTGTCCGAGCATCACAAAGAAACTACCGAACCGATTCTAACGAAGTTTCCATTATTCAACAAAATTTCAATATATTTCACTATCGGTTAAATAGAGCCGGATTTACAATTAAAGAAACAGTTAATAATAAAAATAATTAAAAAATATATAAACTACTACTAGATCTTCTAACATCTGCATGTATAAATATTTGTAAGTATGTACTATTTACATAGTTCAACCAGAGTGATGAATCAAACATCATACATATAATATATGTATACTACGAGTGCACACGCTCAATTAAATGAGAAAGAAAGAAAAGTTTTTCTTTTCAATGCTCACTGGTGTAATATGATTTTATAAAGTAAATAAATTTACTAATATTAATCATTTGGAGTAATGATAGAGGAAACCAAAGCAACTTGAAAAAACACCACAATTTTTGTTTGCTTTCATACTTTGAGGAACTTCTCGTTTGTTTTGTCTAATTGTTCCAACTTAAGTCAGTCGTTTTTGAAAATGCACCTTTGCCAGTAGCAAAGTAGTAAAAAAATTATCAGTTGTTACCTTCCTACCACTATTTATCATTGTTGCTGTTAATTTCGTTATGATGGTTTGCCCCAAATTTTTCTGAACCTGTTCCCCTGGTTGTCGTCCACAAACTAAAGCAAGCAGTTCCTGTTTTTTTTATCATTAATGCGAATTAATCGTCTAAGCATTTTAAACATTTTTACAGGCATGGTGGTATTATAGTGGGGGTTGATATTCTCTTACAGGTACATCCCAGTTCTTGTCTACGCTACAACACGCCGGCCTTTTCTATTCGTGGAGTTACATATCTCCTGACGAATGTCAGATGAAATAAAATGTTCTAGACAAGATTTGTTCGTAGCAGCCTTAATGCCTGAGACTGGACCAGGATGAAATCGAATGATATTATGACTTTCATTTTGTCTTGCTGGAGGTGGGCTCTCGTGCCAGTATATAACACTTTTTGCCTCCACTTGTTCTATACTTTTTGGGGAATTCTATGTTCTAGATTGCTTTCAGATTGTGAAACTGCATGTTCTATAACTTCCTGCACTTGTTCATCTTCTGAAAACACTCCAAGCTCGATTCGGCCCAAGAGCTATTTTCATCGCTGTCAAAATCTTCACCGGAAGAAGATTCTTCTAAAATGTCTAAAATATGGAAACTAAAAATCAAATAAAATCAAAAAATAAGAATTTATTGAAGTAACTGAATCATTTGAATATCACACAAGAAATGAGTACGAATCTTACGAGTTGTAAAATCGTATAATGCAGATATGCAGTTACGCTTCCTACGCAGATTCATTTTGACATGCATACAATTACGCGGCGACCCTTTACTACTGATACGTGAACCATTGGCATGCAAAAAAACAACAGACCGATTGATAAAGGATAACCAGGAAGCTGGTACGTAGGTAGCACTGCGGGACCCGACTGACCGGCTTAATAGTACAGTGCTAGGGTCAAAATAACCCTGTTTGTGCATTAAAGAGGTATCGTCCAACATCCAATTCTTGTTCTGATTACATACATTTTTTTCCTTTTACCTTAGAAAGTGTAGTAAAAATGACTACCTGAGATGTCGTTGAGGCTGAAGTTGAAAGAAAAAAAAAAATTATTGAAGTTATAATAAAAATCAGTGTGTAGAGGGTCATAATGAACCTGTTTGTGGAAGTTAAAGAAAAATTAATTGATTCTTTAAAAAACAAAAAAAAACAACTTCAGGTAGATTGCCTGAGCATTTATACGTAACAACTTAGATTAAAAAATTGTCGGCTACTCGACATGTATTTTAAGGTTAATTTTGTCTAATTAGCAATATATTTGTTGAGGTGTTCTGTTGCAATTGTTCCTTGGAATTTTGTCTGGCAGAATTCAGGTTGTGGGAACATCCGGTGGTCGATGAGTTGATTTTGATTTATTTGTCATTAACTTTTCCCCCTCTAAATGCGATAGTTCTCAATCGCTTAAAAGTACGAAAGGTCGTAGAACTTTGTTAGGAGAATGATGGGGTCATCTGATTTCGGTGTGATTTTCATGTGTAACGGGATTTCTGCATTTTTCGTCTCTGGCTGTTGAATGATTACCTTTGTGCTTTTTTTCTTACCCAAGATGTTGTAGGTTGCTAGGACTATGAGCCCGATTCCAATTGATATGATTATCCCATAGCTGATAAGGGTTTGCGACTTGTGATCTAATTGCAGCAATTGGATCTCAAGACATAACGGTTTGAGAAATTTCGTCTCCTGAAGAGTCTGTTGTAGGATTGGTGGAAGGATTTGATGTGTGGATACTTTTTGTGAGATAAATTCTCTGTTTTATCAAATTTGATCAGGAACGTGCCTGTGAGGTTGTGATGAATGGATTCAACCTCAAGAGTTCCATTGAAGTCATTCAGCAATATTACTCCAGGTGATCCTTCCTCAATTGTGGGGATGTGCTGGCTATTCATCAAATCACATGTTGCATTTTTTTTTTGGTTTTTATGAGATTGGGTATACATGTGGAGTTTACAAGGTTGATCATATTTCTCTTATTACAAATTGAAACACAATATACAATATTGTTTTACATTTTTTATTAAGCCATACATTTTTCCTTTGTTCATTATAATTTCTTTATAATTGATGTCTATTGTGATATCATTTAGTTTGACAAGTTTTATTAATAGTTTTTCGTAATTATAAAGATTAGTTATTGGAATATTAACAACAGAATTGGTTAATTGGTTGGAATTTTTTCTTTATTTAATGTATCAATAGCTAATCTTATTTCTTCTTTTGACAATATAACTGAGTTTACAACTCCTATTTTTGCCAAATGAATAGCTAAATTTATATTTTGTAGTTCTTCTTTTACAACTTTGAATATATATTGGAGTTTGGATATAATTTTTTTATTGACATATTTATCTTCTTTTATCTGCTTCAATTTCATTTGTGATTTTGGTAAGATTGTTGATTCTTTCGTTGTGTAGTTTATTAATGACAATTTGATTGTTAGAGTTTACTAGCAGGTTATTTATTTTACGTTTTATTGTTACAAAATCTTCATGGTCTGGATTGCCAGCAATCCACTTCCACGCTCACCTAATAAAGTTTAGAGATCTTTTAAATTTCCTTGGCTTAAGATTAAAAAGTAAATTTTGAATTTGTTGGAATTCGTGGGATAGGTAAGGGAATAGAGGATTGTTTCTAGTCGAGTTGAGTTCAAGTGTTGGAGAAATTGTCTTCATTAATCGTTCGTATTGTTCAAGGTCGATTTCGTGTACCAGTTTTAGGTTTCCGCTCTGTAGTTTTACCTGTCCAGTATGTATGAAAACAAATGGTCAACTAGAGAAATCTAAGACTTAGATTTCTCCTATCACAGAATACAGTACAAGTCTGAAAAGAAAGTAGAAGAAGTGCTAGTCAGTTCCTAATGTGGCTTTTGTGAATATTCCTTCCTGATTCTGTTTTCACTACTGTATTCTTATTTTATTTGACTATTCCTTTTTTTTTGTTTTTTGTATTGAAACGTCAGTTTGGAACCTTATCTTTTGTTGTGCTTGACGAAAATAATATTTCCTGGGTTGTATGTTTTATTTGGCTTTCGTTTTTTATTGCGATAACCTATGTCCTTTTGTTGCTTTTTTTAACCTTTTCTATGGTCTGTCGGCGGCTATTTTTCGAATTCTTCGGGAGTTATTTTGGGTGATCAGCCGAAAAAGCTTTCGACTGTTTTTTTGCCAGTGGTAGAATGAATTGTAAAATTATACTCGTTAGTAGCTCTTTCGAGCAGTTCTTCAAAAGAGCGGTGAGTTTGTTCTGCCTTGAGGCATCGCATAATTTCAGAAAAAGTAGAATGGAACCGCTCAAACTGTCCCCTCAATCCCCGCTTTTATATGGCGGGGTCTTGTAAATGCGTATCTCCAATTCGTCTTCTATCATAGAAGTTATTTATGTACTATAGAATTTAGAGCTTTTGCGTTGTAGATGACAACATTTTCAGGAATGCAAAATGAGAATAAAATTTCTCTTAAAGTTTGCCTAATATTGGTTATTGCTCTTGATTGGATTATATGAGTTTTTGCAAATTTGGTAAGTTTACATATAGCGGTTAATACGAGGATTTTTTCCTTTGATAAGATGTCAAGGTGTACTGGGTGGCTGGAATAATTTGGAATAGGATTTGGTTCAATGAAAAGTTTGTTTGTATGTCGGTTGTATCGGTTTTCCTTACATGTTTGGCAATTTTTAACTAGTCTTCATCTGTTACGTCTTCTACCTTTGTTTGCATGAACCCTACTTTGTACTTAGAAAAGTATAGTGGATAGATGTTTTGTATTCGTCCCATAATCTCTTCGCTTGTGAGTAGACCGTTTATTGTACTAAGGTTGATGTATTTGTTAAATATGTTTATGATATCAGTATCAGTATAATTGGGTTGTATGAAGATATGTCTGTGATACGATTATGTAGGAAAAGTTATAACAAACTGGTGGCTATATCAGGTTGTATGAAAAGCTCTCGTCACTATGTTGCAAAATTGTCAAAATTTAATTTTGATTTTGATTTGTGTCTGAGAAAATCGTGATAAGGCATCGAGAGCTGCATAAGATTTTCCTGGCTTATACATTAGTTCGTAGTTGTACTCTTCCAGGATTGCCTTTCAACGCTTCATCTTGAGGTTTGTAATTTTTGTTTCTCAGTGCATGTGTTAATGGCTAATGATCTGTGTACATTTTTACTTTTTTTGATCCGTAAAGGAAATTCCTGAGCATGTTGAGAGCCCAAATTATGGCAAATTTCTCCTTAGTGGCATATATTTCCTTTGATTTTGTTAATATCCTGGATGAAAGTGTTATTGGCTTGCCGTCTTGAGAAAGTACATCACCAATCGCAAAGTCTGAAGCGTCTGTTGTGAGTTCGAAGTTTTTGTCGAAGTTTGGGTAAGTGAGGGTTACATTTTACGAAACTAAGGATTGTTTAATTTTTTTAAAGGATTCTAAAGCTTTTGCATCGAGGCTGATGGATTTATTTTGTGAGATATCTCTTAAAAGGGATATCAGGGGTTTCGCCATTTTCGCGTAATCTTTAATGAATCGACGATAATAGCCTGCCATACCTAGAAATGATCGTAAGTCCTTAAGAGTTTTGAGAGGTGGTAATTCGGAAAGGAACTGAACCTTTTTAGCGTTGGTTTTAATTCCATCGGTGCCGATAACAAATCCTAACAATTCAACCTGTTTTTGGAAAAAATTCGCACATATCCAACTGGATTTTCATGTTGGCGCTCAAGTGTCTCAAATACAGCTTTTAGATTTTTATACGGCGATTTGGATGGCCTAATAGTTTATTGATTTGTTGCTCGACTTCCTCCTTGAGTGCTCTTGGATAGGGGTATGATTTTGAATAAACGGGGTTACCAGTTGTGGATCGAATTTCTCCCTTAACTGATGTCGCGTAAGTTAATGTTTTGTCCGGATCGGAGAAGAGATTAGGAACATTTTTAATAATGTTAGCTAGGATAGTGGTTTCTTCTTTACTCAAGTGAGAGGGGTCCGAATGTTTATATTATTGACATAGTGAAATCTTACTTTAGGGGCATGATTAGGATAGGGTAGATTGGTATATAGTTTCCTTGGGTATAAATGACAGCGTTTAAGTATTTCAACGTGTCGGTATTGATAATACCGTCGAAAGTAATAAGGTTGGCAAGAATAAAAAAATTTAATTTTTCTGTATTGGGGCCGAATAATTGAATAAAACAGTTGTGAGTGATTTTGATATTATCCATAACTGAGTTGGAAAAAAAGTTTCTTTCATTAGGGATAGGGTTTCGGATATGCCGTGGTTGTACGTATTTTTTGCTCGATGCTGTGTATATGAGCAATTTAAATACTTGGCCGCTCTTCCCAACATGCTCAAAGTATGGAAGAGAAGAGCATTTCAATCTAAAAGATGGATGTCATCTAATTCTTGAAGTTGGTCAAGGTATTGTATTGGTCAGCACCGTGGTCTTCAACAGGCTGTTCGTAGTCTTCATGGTTCTTGGTTGCTGCTTGTTCGTATTCTTCCAGTTCTTTCTCGTCTACCTTGATTTTATCTGTGTGGTAGGTGCGTTGCGCCTTGACACAAAAGTGTCAAGTGCTTTATCTCGGTAGCACTGTGTCATGTTATTTAAGGATTCCTGGCTCATTTCCAAGGATCCGAGCTTATTGAGAAATAAAGGCAAATGATGGTAAGCCGCTTGATAAAATTCCGGTATGGTATTATATCCTTGCAATAAGGTTGTTAATTGGTATTCAAGGGTACCAAGATCCCTTTTGTCGGCGTAGTGAAACGTCAGTCATTTGGAGATTTTTTCCCAATTTAATGGTATGTCCGCGTACCCAATGATTTTATTTCTAATCACGGATAGTATGGCATAGTATTTGGCAGTGCCCTTAAGATGTTCATAAATTTTGAGTATCCTTTCTACACTCTTCCTTCAAGATTTAAATTCTAGGGCTTACTCACGTAAACTTTAAGCCACGTCCGGGATTTCGTCAATATCCTCCAAACTTCGGTCATTGATTATATTGATTGGCTGGTCGCGGGATTCATAATGGAGGTGTATTTGTAAGGTCTCTGCCACTTATCTTGAAATAAGTTAGATTATTCTATCGTCAGCGGGATTAGGGACTTGGGGTTCAGCATTTTGAATTGGTATTTCTAACCGCGTTGGTCTAAGCAAATTATTTGGATTAGACGTTATTGAATGGTTAAATTTGACAAATTATTGGACTATAGTAACAGTAAATTAGGGATCAAATTTTTAAACTGTGGGCTTAAATCAAATGGCGAATGCAATAAAATAGGGAATTTTGTAATAAAATGTAAAAATTATTAATACAAATGTAAAAATTTGAGTCTAAATTTAGAAATATATTTTTAAAAAAATTAAAATCGACTAACAGAAGTAAGATAATTTCCATAACAAATTTGTTTTTTTGGCAACTGCCATACGCTGGTGAGGGTGGCTATCCAACTGGACTCCTTTTTGTCCTTTTCTAAGGGATTACTGGGGGCCTATTTACATCTCACAAGCACTGGTCCGAGTGGCTTGGTTTCCACGTCACTTATTCACAAACACTTTTGTGGCTTAATGTCCACTTGTTTCTTGTGCCTTGCTGTCCATTCTTTCGTGTTGGTTGTGGCTTGGCGTCCACTTATTTTTTCATGCACTTTTACACTTGGTGGCTTGGCGTCGCTCTTGATTTACGTGTTGAATTGTTTTGAAACAGTGCAGCGTAGCAGTTCCTGCTCGGCCGTCAGTTAAAGAAAAATTAATTGATTCTTTTAAAAAAAAAAAAACAACTTCAGGCAGATTGCCTGACCCTTTATTCGTAGCAACTAAGACTAAAAAATTATCGGCTACTCGACATGTATTTATAAGGTTAATTTTGTCTAATCAGCAATATGTATTTCGATGAAGGTGCACTTGAAATATTTGTTGTAATTTTTTTTTTGGAATTTCGTCTGGCAGAAGTCAGGTTATGGGAACATCCAGTGGTCGATGTGTTGATGTTGGTTTATTTGTCGTTAACTTGCATACCAGCGTTAAATGTGAGCAGTTGGCCCGAAGCATACGCTTTTTTTTTCTTCTTTACACTTCCGTACACTTCAATGATCAAAACTAAAATGGATCAACGAGTCAGAATTGAAACGATATAGAAAAAACATCATGCTTCACCCTTTACAACCAATTGCGATTCAATTAATTAATTGGGATACATGTTCATGCTCAACTTGAATCCCCCCAAACTACATAATGGGATTCCACGTTAAAAAACAACTAAGGAACATCAAAGAAGTTATAATCCTAAACGGACGTGGCCGTGGATGTTCATAAATTTTGAGTATCCTTTCTACACTCTTCCTCCAAATTTCGGTCATTGATTATATTGATTGGCTGGTCGCGGGATTCATAATGGAGGTGTATTTGTAAGGTCTCTGCCACTTATCTTGAAATAAGTTAGATTATGTTATCGTCAGCGGGATTAGGGACTTGGGGTTCAGCATTTTGAATTGGTATTTCTAACCGCGTTGGTCTAAGCAAATTATTTGGATTAGACGTTATTGAATGGTTAAATTTGACAAATTATTGGACTATAGTAACAGTAAATTAGGGATCAAATTTTTAAACTGTGGGCTTAAATCAAATGGCGAATGCAATAAAATAGGGAATTTTGTAATAAAATGTAAAAATTATTAATACAAATGTAAAAATTTGAGTCTAAATTTAGAAATATATTTTTAAAAAAAATTAAAATCGACTAACAGAAGTAAGATAATTTCCATAACAAATTTGTTTTTTTGGCAACTGCCATACGCTGGTGAGGGTGGCTATCCAACTGAACTCCTTTTTGTCCTTTTCTAAGGGATTACTGGGGGCCTATTTACATCTCACAAGCACTGGTCCGAGTGGCTTGGTTTCCACGTCACTTATTCACAAACACTTTTGTGGCTTAATGTCCACTTGTTTCTTGTGCCTTGCTGTCCATTCTTTCGTGTTGGTTGTGGCTTGGCGTCCACTTATTTTTTCATGCACTTTTACACTTGGTGGCTTGGCGTCGCTCTTGATTTACGTGTTGAATTGTTTTGAAACAGTGCAGCGTAGCAGTTCCTGCTCGGCCGTCAGTTAAAGAAAAATTAATTGATTCTTTAAAAAAAAAAAAACAACTTCAGGCAGATTGCCTGACCCTTTATTCGTAGCAACTAAGACTAAAAAATTATCGGCTACTCGACATGTATTTATAAGGTTAATTTTGTCTAATCAGCAATATGTATTTCGATGAAGGTGCACTTGAAATATTTGTTGAGGTGTTCTGTTGTAATTTTTTTTTTGGAATTTCGTCTGGCAGAAGTCAGGTTATGGGAACATCCAGTGGTCGATGTGTTGATGTTGGTTTATTTGTCGTTAACTTGCATACCAGCGTTAAATGTGAGCAGTTGGCCCGAAGCATACGCTTTTTTTTTCTTCTTTACACTTCCGTACACTTCAATGATCAAAACTAAAATGGATCAACGAGTCAGAATTGAAACGATATAGAAAAAACATCATGCTTCACCCTTTACAACCAATTGCGATTCAATTAATTAATTGGGATACATGTTCATGCTCAACTTGAATCCCCCCAAACTACATAATGGGATTCCACGTTAAAAAACAACTAAGGAACATCAAAGAAGTTATAATCTTAAACGGACGTGGCCGTGGATAGGACGATCTCGCGAGTACTGCTGGTTCCTTCTAGCTTCCCTTTTCAGTTCTACTGACTCTAATTACCCGTAGCCATCTTGTTGTTTGTTCAATATTGCAGTGCAGAATGGAATATTGATTTGTTACAGTAATTCTTGAAGAGAGCGTTTTTGAATGACAATATCAAATTCACCTTACAGATATCAGCCATCACGCATACCCGGGCTCTCTCATTTGTCGTTCCGGCCTAGCTCAACTTGCATGAATCCGGATATGCGAGATGGGATGAGAATTAAAAGATCAATTTTAATAGAAAATCGGATTAATTAGACTTTTGGTCATGGTACCGTTTTAATGTGTGTAGGCTGGTGAAGCCAAACAAATAAAAGCAACTTGACTTCCTATTCAAATTTAGTTTACAACTATTTCATTAATGAAATTTTGCATTTTATATATATATATGTTTTTTTTTAGGGGGCGAAAAAGATTAGACACGAGACTTAGATAGTTAGGGATTTGGCTGCCGTGGATGATTGGGAGGTTTGAAGAAAGTCTTCGTTGTGCTGGGGCGACTAGCGTTCCGCGTGCTCCAAGTACTCCAGTTGGCAGGTGTTTTTTTTTTTCTCTTAGTCAACTACTCTGTTAAGGGCGTTTGCTTGGACAATCATTTTGGCAAACACAATATAAAAAAAATTAACTAGGAAAAGAATTTCGCCTACCTTAAGAAGACGTCTTACCACTTCAAGAGATCAGATCGAAGAGGACTCTTTTTTTGGCAGAAGTGCAAAGTGTTAATGCAAATTCGAGTAGCGACCTCTAGCTGAAATTTCTGCTTATGTACTCGTTACATACTTAAATGGGTGCGTTCAGTGCTGTGCGAAAGAAATTCTGTGTATTAAAAACAGGTTACCTGATTTGTACACGGATGCTACAAAACAATCCAATCGGATGAATTTACTCCAAGACGATGGGATTGGAGAACCTTGCCAGTCTGTACTTGAATTGTGCTTTGTAAAACGTGGGGCAAGCTCACGCCCTGAGTGTCTTATGCTTTATCAACTTCTGGCAAGTTAAGCTTTTATGTCCTTCCCATGAATTCTCCCTAAAGTTTTTCCTTTCATATTTTGCCAATTCTCTCTAATACACGGCATTTGGTGAACTTAGGCGCAAGTTTGGCAGAAAATTTCTTGGAGCCATCAATTTGATGGAAGTTAAAAACTATTTATCTAACAGCATATTCAATGGGCCTTGGCCGCAAGTTATACACTCTAGCATGTTCTCTTTAGGCTAATTGTAAAATTTCGAAAACTTTCTTACGTTTTTTCTGCAGATTGTTCAATCTGCTCAAAATTTCTGGAATTTTACTAGGTAAGCCTTTGATTTTTCGCAAAAGCTCATATACACCACCATGCGTTACCATATTAATACCCATGAGTAGATAATAAGAAGTATAACTGGTAGAATCATGAACGATGTTTCTTAACTCACAAGATATAGATCCTAGATTCTTGTCTCATTCTGATTGATTCTCCTGAATGTACATTATCACATCAGTAAATATCGTTTTGTTTGCACTTTGTACTGCATTTTCTTGTGGGGAATAAAACCCAGTAAGCGATTGCTCAGATTCTTTCTTACTTAAAAAGTCCTTAAGTTCTTTGGATACACTTTAAGGGCCATTGTCGCTTAGTATTTTTTTAGGTACACCAAATAGATCAAACATATTTTCCTGAAGTGTTTTATTGGCTAACTTTGAAGTAGCACTTCGAAACGGTTTGACTACCAAATATTTAGAGAAGTTATCCAAAATTACATTAGCGAGGAAAAGGTTCTACAAAGTCAATGGTCTTAATGGCGAAATTCTAAGATGGGAAATCAGTTTTACAGATACATTCCGGATTTTGAAAACCTAGAGAGTTTCACAGCTTAACAAACTACTAACAGACTACCATTTTGGACCAATAATAAGTACGCATCAGTTATTCCAATAGCTTATTGATACCAGGATGTGCACTTGCTGCTGGACCACCTAGCTAGGTGACCATGAAGATCTTTTTGTGACATTAACCATTGAAGACTCATGTGATTTGTGATAATGGTAAATCCTATGCAATCCACATATGATTTCTAACACTGAGCACTGCTGCTAAGCATTCAAGCTAAATAACGCTGTAGTTCCCTTGCGCTGCATTAAGCTTCTTTGACATAAACGCCACTGGTCTCTCATCACCATCTGAGTCGATTTGTATTAACCTACACCTAATACTGACGCATCACACTGAAAAAAAAGGTTTGTCAAAATCTGGAGGAAAAAGTATTGGTGCGGATGCCAGCATCGATTTAAATTTTGAAATTAAATTAAGTGCTTCCGGAGGTCATTTATTTAAAAACTTTTTGCCAGTGAAATAAAATTTTTTAATGGTGCTGCAATTGATGCAAAGTTGGAAACCATTTGCATGTACCACTGACACATATTCAAAAATTTTTAAGTATGGTTGGTCGAGAAAAGTTCTCACTTATTTTGTCTATGTTCGCTTTTACTCCATCCTCCCCGATAATATATCCGAGATACGAAATCTTACGTTGACAGAACTTAGATTTCTTAATATTAATGGTTATAGTTAGTTGGCTGATCTAAAATCCTTGCCTACCTTTGACAACAATTCAATGTGATTTTCAAAAGTATTCGAAATAATCAAAAGATCGTCGACATACGTGAAAACATCTTCATGTAATTCGTATGGAATAGCCCGATCGTATGGAAGCCAAATCTTCCAACGACTGCAATTAGGTTTAATGGTGTTCTTGGCACCACAAGCATAACAAAATGTTTGCGTCTTTTCAGCTGGGCAATATAAGAAGCTGTGACCGATGTCACACCACAATTAAAGCAAATAGTGTACTCATTAAATTCCACGTTTCTGCTGCGACACCCCTGCTTACGAATTGAATAAACACCAGTAGAAAAAGGAACTTCATTATATAATTTCAAAATTGAAGACAAGTTGAATTTCTTATGGTCGCTCCAAGCCCACAAACTTTGACCACCTTCTCTTCATCATGATTTTAACAATAAAATGTTTTTACTAGGAACGAAATATGCCTACTTTAATTGCCACAGGACAGAATCGAAAATCTGAATGATCTTCATTAAATTCTTCTTACTATATTTAGGAATTTTTTAAAGGTTTAAACAATGAACTTTGATCAAAAATATAAATATAAAACGTAATATGGTAAGTACCGCGAGATATATTTTGTGATCATAATGATCAATAATAAAGTCACTCTCGTACCTCTAAAATCCGCTGGTTATGATGTCAGGAGTAGTTGATTAATTGATATTTCTTTTCTGTTTATATCTTTTGTTATTTTTTATTTTTTCTTTTTGTTTTACTTATTTTTATTCTTTTTTTTTTAGCACAGGATACTAAGGTTTTTTTTTCTTCGAATGGAATTTTGCATTTTAGATTTATTAAAATATATATATATTTTTTTAGGGGGTGAAAAAGATTAGACACAAGGCGTAGATAATTACGGATTTGGCTGCTGTGGATGCTTGGGAGGTTCCACAGCAGAGATCTTTGAAGAGAGTCTTCCTTGTGCTGTAGCGACTAGCGTTCTGCGTGCTCCAAGTAGTCCGGTTAGCAGTTGTTAATTTTTTTCTTATGCCTTAGTCAACCACTCTTTTAAGGGCGTTTGTTCGGAGAATAATCTTGTCGGATGGTTCGCCAAGTATGTCGCCGCTCTTTTTGTTTTTTTTCCCCGCCAGGAACTTATCTCATCCACAAGAGCAAACGAAAAACTAGCTTGGATTTTTTCTCAACCTTAGGAAACAAAATATAAAAAAATGAACTAGGAAAGGAATTTCACCTACCTTAGAAGTGCGTCAGGAAGATAATCTGAAAATCTTAAGAAGATATCTTACAACTTCGAGAGATCATCGAAAAGGACGAAGTTTTTTTTGGCGGAAATGCAAAGTGTTAATACGATGGCGGTCCCAGAAGTACCCGTCCTGACTAAGACATGGCGGTAGTTGTTTGAAAATGTCGCTGTATTTTAAAGTACGCAGTCTATAAAGCGTACGTTTCAAATTTGAAAGCGCCACGTTGTTTGGTATTTGTTTGGCAGCCATCAATAGTGAACGATATCAGAGTATTTGTGAAAATGGAGAATATTGGTCATCGTTATGTGATACAATACTTTTATTTGAAAGGCCTCAGCCCAACCAATATAAAAACTGAACTGGATTCAGCAGCTGCTGATTGAGTCTGCTCCTTCGTTTACAACAGTAAAATGTTGGGTTGCTGAGTTTAAACGAGGTCGTACGATCTGTCAAGACGAGCATCGCAGTGGTCGACCAAATGGGGTGACGACTCCAGAAATGGTGAAGAAAATCCACAATGCGGTACTGGATGATCGTCGACTGAAAGTGCGCGAGCCAGCAGATATTGTAGGCATTTCAAAAAGTGAGGTACATCGCATATTATTTCAAAACTTGGACATGAGAAAGCTGTGTGCAAGTTGGGTGACGCGTTTGCTCACACCCGAGCAAAAACAGTGTCGTTATTGCAATGGTCAAAATTAATGAATTAAAGTTTGAATTGCTACCGAATGCACCCTATTCGCCAGATATAGCCCCATCGGATTATTTTCTGTTCCCAAACTTGAAAAAATGGCTCAGCGGTCAAAGATTTTCCAACGATGAAAAAGTGATGTCGGCAGTTAATGGATATTTTAAGGAGCAAAACAGTTCTTATTATAAAAAAGGTATCGAACTTTTTGAACATTGCTGGGAAAGGTGTATAGAGCTGAAAGGCGATTATGTTAAAAAATAAATAAATTTTTTCAAAAAATTTTTGTGTTTTCTTTGTTGGGTCGGGTACTTCTGGGACCGCCATTGTACAATAATTCGAGTAGCTACCCCTAGCTGAAATTTCTGCATATGTACTCTTAATATATTTAAATGGGTGCGTTCTGGTTATCTGATGCTACAGTCTGCTTCTCCATGTATGTCAACAAGTCGCGATCGTAGCGCTAAAGATGGTCAGCGTGGACTTTCCAACGTCTTGCTTGACCCACGGCAAATTCTACGTTGCCTGTTCCAAGGCCAACAGCTTTTCGAATCTCATCACTTACGCTCCCGAGAACTAAGCCAGTAATGTAAAGGCCTTGATTTAAAGTAATGCTTTTAAGTTAAGTTTTAAAGCTTCTCTCTGGCAAGCACTTTCAGCGTCTCTGTTAAGTGAGCAATGTAACCTGGCTTTTACTTACGTAAAGCCTAAAACAAACGGAGTCAAAATATTAATGTAAATTCAATAAAAATTGGTTTACTTTTGTAAAACATGAAATTATTTTTGAAATTTAAAGTTTATTTTTTTTATTAAGGCCCTAGCTGTCAAAAGGCTATGAAAATTCTTTAAACACACTTTCTTAGTTGCCCTAGAAAATATTTGTCTTTCGGGCCCTGGTCGGGATTGAATGCCTAATTGTCCGATTGAGAGGCCAATATACTACCAATTTCGCCACGACCACCTACTAAAAGTCATTTTCATTAAGCCTATGTAACATTCTAAAACCTTCGTAATATTCTATTCAACAGAGACGATTTATAAATTATTAATAATACCAGCGCAAGCAAAGTTGAAAGCATAAGCTGGTTAATGTAAACTAAAGTACAAAAATAAAATAAAAAATGTAAATGCATTATATGGTTTTTGGTTGAAAGCAGGGTTTCTGCTACTTTGCACGGGAAAAGTCCATGTGGGGGTACTTAAGTTGAAAAGTGAAAAACGGAAGTATACATCGAACTGTGCACCATATTCAATTTGTTTGCAAATGAAATTCCTCTAATTTTTGTATCAAATACTGATGTTGAGGCTGGTGAAAGGTTTTTTGTGAAGTATTTACTAACTTGAAAACAATTAAACATATAAAAATGTATAATAGCTTTGTTTGTATCCGTATTTCATAGTAAAACTTATGTCCGTAAGTATTCTTGTTCAGATAATATAAAAATTGTAAGTGTAACTAGATCTTACATGCAAAGACCTACATTTTGACATAAGGTCCATATTTTTTTCGTGCATTGTTTTTGCGTTAGTTTTTTTTTTTTTTAATTTTTCGGGGGTTAGTGCTTATTTGGTATTGTTTATCAGCCTCATGTGATGAAATGCGAAAATGCAGATGCGAAACAAGAAGCCTATAAACAGTGAATGTGGAACGCTAGACTTAAAGTAAAGATGGAAATGGAGGAGAAAAGACTTGAAACCAAAGAATTACAGATGATTACATTTCAAGGTCCGCAAAAAGTCTTTGTGAGAAAGCGCTTCTGATATGGAATTTAAACATCGCTTGGTCGAAAACAGATTTAGAATATCGTGTTCGGTTTGTGATTGTTTGTGATTTGAATAGGGACAAAAATACATGCAGTATGCGCGTGTTTGATACTTATTATAAAGTGCTACTCGATATGAAGCTTCACTGTTTAGCACTGGCATACACATCCAAATTAATAATTCGGTTTTTAAACTTTCTATTTAAAAGAAATTTATTTGTCTATTAAGAAATACTTAAAACTTCTTAAAACGATTACACTGTGATGACTGCCCCTAGGTTTCCTTGGCCATGCTTTATATAGTACTGCTGTGTGCTGTTCTTTTTAGGTATATCTGGAATTTTATGAAGGGCCGTATGAAGTGATAAGGATTCTGGAATCTCATGAAGGGTCATGTTAAGTGATAAGGATTCTAGAAGTTCATTAGGGATTGTGTGAACAGATCGATAGGAATTTCTTTTTATGTTTTTCATGAATCTATTAATGCTGTGGCTTATTTGTTAGCTTTCCGTTAAAAAAAATAGCATGGTACGGCGTATTTACTTACATGTTCCAATAAACTTTTGTGCAGCGGAGGTACTCGACATCAGTTTACTTATAAGAAAAGTGATCAGTGGGGAGGTTTGTAAAATTTTTGTTAGTTTTACTCGTAAACAAGATGATTTTCACTCTTGTGTTGTGACAATTGGGAGACTGAATAAAGTATTTAGGGACTGCTGTGCTCGGTAAAAAAAAAAAAAAAATACAAAAACGGAATTAAAAGAAACTTCTTCTTTAAATCTAATAGTGCTGCCACTGCATCGTCGACGTCGTCCTACCATCCAGTTTTTTGGTTTTAAAAAATACAATTTATGATAAACGTACCTTAATGTAGGTACACATTTTAAATGTATGTTAGAAAATGAAACAAAAAAAAAAAAAAAAAAAAAACGACAAGATTGCAATGTTCCGCGCCTTTCTGTAATCTGAACGTCTCAGTGCCTTCTAGCATAGGTGTGCTCGTGTCGTGGCGGAAGGCAGCTGCATCGGCCGGAGCAATAAGTAAAGATGGTCCAAAGCTCATCTGCAATCCGTGAGACCGCACGTCGCTGACTACGTAAGTTTTATGAATTATGATTATCATTCATTTAATAATGAAACTGGAGGAGGAGAAACTTCCGAACACATTACACAATAAGGGTAGTTCGGCACAGAAAAAATAGGCTGTGTCAGATGCAAATTTAGCCGAAGTACTGGAGTCTTGATTAAACGACAATGGATTATAAGCCGAAGACATTGGAGAAGACTTCTTGCCACAGCGAAGTGATCATGGTACTGACAGTGAGCCTGAGGAATCTGATACAGATAAAGAAATTCAACCAAAAGTTCTTCAGGAAAGTGTTTGGGAATCTGGTAATGAAATGCCATTATCTCGTGTCGGGTATTTATATGGGGAAAACAAATATTAATGGTATAAAACAACTCCAAATCGAGCGGTGTGAGCTCAAACTCATCATATTATTCCATGTTAACTACCTACAAATCTCTCAGAAAATGATGGGAAAGATCCTTTTTCCATTTAGGGAAAATTATAGACGCTGAAATTTGCCAAGAAATTATTATATAGAAAACCGCTGAATGTCCTATAACTTTGATTGGACCAGCAGTGCAACAATCAAGTTCGTAGCAAAGGGCTTGCCTTACCTCCCAGTGGTGGTCATCGGTAACCGCATGAGTACGCTAAATCATTTTGATCATTTTGCGATAGACGTAAATCAGGTCTCCTGTATTCTGGACGTCCGAATGTTCCGGGCAGTCAACATTGATTGGCTGGACCACTGTAAGAAGATATAAGGTAGAAAAGCAGCAACCGCAAGTGACCGCCAGTGAACGCGTATCCCGAAATCACTCAAAAACTCCTATGCTGCCAGCATAGAGTAACAAAGAGCAGCGGTAACGCTGCCCACTTGTGTCTCTTGCCCTCCGAAATTGAAAAGCACGTCTTCCTACTTGCTGTTATTTTCGCTATAAGAACGTATGCATGTTGAGATTGCGCCATGTTAGTTTTTTGCATTCTAAGTGAATTTAGTGAAGACTGTTTTCGTTTATTAGTTTACCATTTTTTTTCGGTCTTTGCAAAACTCTCTTTATAGTTAAAAATTGGCCGACCGAAGAGCCGCTGAAAATCACTTGGCCAAGTTTTTCGCTGATAAACCACAGAAGTTCTACACCGATGGAATTATGAAGCTACCCGGAAAATGGCAAAAGGTCATAGATAATAATGGTCAATATGTTCTTGATTGAAATTGATTTTGAATAAAGAAATTTTTTTTCAAAAATGTACCAAAAAACCGCAGAGACTTTTTATATAACCCGTTATATATTAATATGATCAAAGAACGGAATATTGAGCGCATATCTTTAGAATATTTTTTAAACTGATTTTCACTGGAATTTATACGGAATTCTCATATCATGAGTTAGAGATGGGCATTAGTTGTAGAGAGATAGTTTAGAAGAATTTTTTTCTATTTTAACTATTTTCTACAAAAAGAAAATATTTTAGTAAGCTACGAGTGTATGAAATTTTAAATAAATGAGTAGAAAAACAATTGAATCGTAATAAACAGTATTTTATTTCCTCTGTTGTGACAAATTAAAAATTTATAACATTGCGGTCTTTTAAACCGCAAGTTGGTGATGGCGTGACAAAATTTGACATCGGTGGTTGAAGGTTAAGGAAAAATCACTTTAAAAAGACTTTAATGAGAATTATTAACTGAGAGAAATATTAAAAAAAAAATTAATATGATAGTAATTTTATTAATTTTAAGATTTTTCTTAAATTTACTTTAAAATTTGAAAATATCAGACAGAAAATATCATTTTCCATATATTGATTTTGAAGCTGAACGTAAGATATTTTTAAAATCCTTCAGATTATATATCTTTAATTGATCATTTTTGACAGTTAAAGATACTAGAGAATAAAATTGAAGGATTTAAAAAAAAAAAAAAAAAGATGTTGGCGCATGTAAAAAAATAAATAATGGTGAATGGAATTAAGCTAGGATAAATGATTTGGGGAGTACTGTAGATAAAATTTTAGATTAGATACATTTTTATTAATGTAAAGGGTGAGCCGACAGCTAGTCAGGACGTTTTCATTAAATTAAACACACATTAATTATGGAATAAGTGTAGAATATTATTGATTAAAAGAGTTTGATCTATGACAATTATGAATGGAATACAACATCTTACATGAAACTACCACGGCTTTTGTTGCAAGAGACTGTCCGAAGATCAATGGCCGAAATTTCAGTTTAGATGCTATGTTTGAGATCCTAAATTGTTGATTCTATGACATTTTCAAAAATATGAACTAAATATAATGAATTCAGTAAATGACAATGATTGACAGCCAACCTCCACACCATCTGTTTGCTCAACCTTTACTTCATATTTTAGCATAGTTTCAACAAAAATCAGTTAGCTTGAACTTGTCGTCTGCCAGATTAGCAACAATTATATTAGCAACGCTTATTTAATTATTTTTTCCATTGAATATAATAATTAAGCGCAACCTTACAGTATTAAAATAATTTTGTCATGTTAATTTCGTTAAGAAGTAAATTTACTTGTTCCTACAACAGATCACTGGACAGTTTTCAACGAAATGTGTAGTAATTATTTTCCTGCAAATTCAACTTCAACTACTATAGGTCATTCTATATGTATAGCGATGAAGATGCCTGCTCTAAAGTACACTATACTATACTTGCAACAAGTTGGTAAAGTTGTGTTTTCCAATACCTGCTGTCATCGACGTTTAGCACTATTCCACAGATAACGTTTCTTTTATAAACGGAGAACTGTTGTAAAAAAATAATTTTATTTCAGCCAATAATTCTGATCACAATTTTTCCTTAGATTGTATTCGAGTATAATACATTTATTGAAAAAAAAAAAAAAAAAAAAAAATTAAAAGAATTTGAATTGAAAACAAAAGTTTACAAAAACATTTTTAGCTTAAGTTATTTTTAGAAATAACTGCTGACTGTGCGGCGCATTGAATGTTTGCAATTGCAATTGCTGGGGTTGTGGATATTGGTATTGTTGCTATGAGTTTGTTCTGCTTTGATAAAAAATATTGCGCATACTGAATCAAAAAAAATATCAATGAAATGATGCTTATATCAATATCGATAAAAACTTTTTTATTGGTGTATTTTTGAATTCCTAAAACATTTCTTAATTGCAATTTGTGTAAATAACATACTTTAAATTTAACAATTTTATATCCCTCTCAGTTAGGCTCGTCTGAATGATAGGAGGTAGTATTTCGTACGCTCTAACTTCAATATTCAGATATTCTTGTCCCAAAAGAAAAATTATTGCTCAGAAATATAACTGATGTTTGATTTATGGATTAGACAGCCAAAAGCTTTCCTGACCGTAAGTCTACTATCTTTAGAAACTGTATCCTTTTTGAAAATTGGTTTTTGCTTCCCATGCCTTTTTTGTCCGAAACATAAATTATATCTGCAATATTATAAGTTTTAGTTTTATTTCTTTTTATAATTTTCTAAAGAATTTTCATGTTTTGATGCCGTTAAATTCGACATATGAAGTCATTATTTGGTTTGTTCTTCAAGTTTAATAAATTTAAATAGTTTATTCGTTGACTTTTTTCAAAAAACTGTTGTTATATCCATAGATATATCTACAATCTTCTTGAGTGATATGATCGTCGACCGTACATGTTCAACAGTTCTGTTTACTTCACTATTACCTGAAAGTGTTCTGTGAATTTGATTCCTAAGGATTTAATGTACTGTATAAACTTGATTTACGCAACTAATAGAAATCAAGGCAGTTGTAATAACCGAGGTTGTTGAGCATACCGAGTCACATTTTTTTTAAATAAGAAATGATAGTAAAAATGGCTATGTTAGCAATGTGAAAAAAAAAAACACATTTTTGAAACGAAAAAAAATCGTTATTGTTGAACATATACATATACACTTACGGTCTTAAAAACCGCACCACCTAATGAGTTCTCAAAAAATGCCTAATTACATCAGATCGTAAGGGTTTTTTTCCATACTTATGAAGGGTATTCCCCATAGCGGAGTTCGGCCTCGTATTCAGTGCAAAAAAAATCAGTTTGAATTGAAAAAGAAAAGAGAAAATTTGAATCCACTGGAAAGGAAAAAAAGGCTCGGGACGAAAACGTAAAAAAACCCAGAAGACGGAAAATGTATTACAACGAATTAGCATGAAAGATCGCTTTAAAAGTGCTGTCTGTATAAGAGCACAGCTGAGTGAATTTCATCAAATTGATCTAAGCACCGAAACCATACGCCGAAGGCTACGGGAGATAGGTTTATATGGAAGACGAACAGCGAAAAAACCTCTTCTAACCACAAAAATGAAAAAAGCTTGTTTGACGTGGGCAAAAAAGTACGAAGATTGGACGCAGGATGATTGGCGATGTGTGATATGGTCCGATGAAAATTAATTTAATTTGTTGTGTGCCGACAATTTGCCATACGTACGACGGTCAGCAGGTTAAAGGTTCAAGGACGAGTGCATAGTCAAAATAGTGAAGTTTCCTCAAAGCCATATGGTTTGGGGATGTTTTTCTTTTTACGTTTTGGGCCTTTTGCACTTTGTTAATGGAACTATGAGCGCTTAAAAGTTTGGAGAAGTAGTAAGGGAGTTTTTGGTACCAGCAATTGAAAAGCATCATTCGTATACTGACAAGTGCATTTTTCTAGATGATTCTGCACCTTGCTTCCGCGCCAAATCCGTAAGTAAAGTATTACAAATAAACTTCTAGATATCTAATTTATAAATAATAAACAGACAAGTAACTAGAGTCTTTCAATAATTTTCAGTTCAAGACAACGTTTGATGACCTCGGAATTACCAGACTAGACTGTGGCATGTAATGAAACGTAAGGTGGCTGAACATAAACTAGAAAGTAAAAAAAAGCTAAATGAAGTTCTGGAACATGTATGGAATACTAAAATTTCAAGGGATATTACCGATGAACTCGATGCCTTCTAGAATAAAAGCGGTTATAACCGCCAAAGGAGGAGCAACTCGGTATTGATAATTTTTTTGGTAAAAGTGGCATTTCTAAGCATCTTATATACACATACATAAAAAATGTATCGTTTGATTTTGTTAACCAATGACTGCATTAAAATATTTTAAAAAAATAAGAAAATTAACTGGTTTTTCTTTCTTTGTTAATCTCTTTTTTCAAACATTCAATAAACAGAAGGAAATTAGATAGAAATACTTATACTTACTACTACGGAGTACTCAACAAAAATATCATTTATAAAAATTATTATCGTATTTATTAATAATTTTTGAATCATTTTTATATGGTGCGGTTTTTATGATCGCAAGTATATAGTACATATACTTCCAACTCTTTAATTTTTTGTAGAGCTAAAATTTCTTCTAGTTGAATATTATTCTCTTCGGCCCATTGTAAACATATGTTGAAGGATCGAACTGCAACTTCTGTTTTAACTTTCGATAAAGGGGGGATAGCTTCACCTTTACTTTCATTTGTGCTCTCAATTTCTGTCGGGTCCTCAAAAAAAAGTTTTGGAACTATTGTTCGAATAAAAGGAAAATCCATGCATTTTTATTTGCTCTATAAGAAACAGGTTTCTTCTCAAAATAACAGCTTCACTTTGTACATCTCGGATGCACTTGTGCATGCAAGGAATTTTACTCTCTTCTTGCTTACTTACGACCTGGCGCTGACGATTCATTAAAAGTAACAAGATATTTGGCAACATCTTGTAAAACAATCTAGATTCGTCCGCATTATAAATTTGATCTGCAGTTAATTAAGTTCCTTAATTTTTTGTCGAAATTTTATTACGAATGGTTCGACAAGTTCACATTTGTTGGATAATTTTTCGCCGCAAATTTTTAACATGCGAATACCTAACATGTCGGTTTTTAAATTTCGCATTCCATACATTGTTGGCGTGAAATAATGATTTTTCCCTTATTTTGTTGTGCAATTGGATTGCTTTTGATTTAATAATGTTATAAGAAAGCGGAATATGTTTAGCTCTTTCCTTTTGAAACCATTCATATAAAGCCTTACAGCCTGATTCAGCTGTAGCTACAAACTGTCTAAGAACACTTCTCTTTGCTTTTATCCGTCTTATTGTGAACAAATTACATTTAATGACACACCCTTATTCAATTCGAACAATATTTCATATTTTTTTAATAGATAATTTTATAATATTTTTTGTAACACCCATGTAAACGAATTTTCTGAACTAATAAAGGCACAATTGAAGAAAGATACTTAAGGATTTGTGTGTGTGTTGACAAACAAATTTGTCCGGATCCACGAAAACCAACTGTAAAATAAAGGCTGGAATGACGAACTAAAAGAACATGCAAATAAAAAACAAATGAATAAACACAAGAAGTTGCACTAATCAAGGTAACTTCCTTAAAAGGTTGCACTTATAGAATCGAGGGTTGCGTTAAGCGAGTTCGTACTGTTGTTACTTATAAGAGGGCTGCTAAAGCTACCTTCGATATTCATAACTAGCCTTTTGGGTATTGTGAAGCAGTAAAGTATTTTGGTTATTTTTTCTCTCAGATGCAGAACCAATTTATTCTATATAAGAAAAAATTTCGTAAATTTGTAAAATTGATCGATACGATGTCCATTATATCGATGTGTAAAGTTTCTGATGGGTAAGTTGGTGAGGGTGTAAGCTGCAGTTCTGGTTTGTATGGGTTTTTGTATTATTTACTCGTATTGTAGATATCACATTCCTTAATAAATTTCTTAATTTTTGTAGTCATCTGTGGAAATAATATCTTTCAAGTATCTGGTTTTTCTTTTCGGTAGCGGTACTTTAAGCTTTATTGTGCGTATCCTCTATAATGTGCCATTGGTTCTCTTCATCTGAGATGTCTTCCGCGATTCCCTGAGTTATTCTTATATTTACCTTTAAGAAATGGTCTTGTAAATGTCTAAGATATTCTTCCGGTATCGTGATTTCATTGATCGTATGCAAATTAAGTTTTTCCTCAAGTTTTTATAATTTTTTGTTGATTCTAGTTATGGGCATTCTGTGTAATGGGCGTTCATCTGACCAATACGTTTATTGGGAATATAGAGTTTTCTAATAACGATTTGACAACTTTTTTTTTTAAATAAAAAAAAAAAAGGCAAACCATTTGAGATATTTCAAAAACTTTATTATTGACTTGAAGTACAATCAAAACATTTATGAATGGAACTCGACTTCGTTCATATGGCCACCGCGGGCACGTTTGCAGCGGTCGATTCGGTGGACCCAATCTTCAACGAAACGGCCGCTATTTCACGTTCAATGTTGGCTCTGATTTCTTCCAACGTCATCGGCGTGTTGGCATAAACCAATGACTTAACACAACCACACAGAAAATAGTCAAGTGGCGTTAAATCGCACGAACGAGGCGGCCAATCTACTTGCCCATGTCTTGCGAAAACGCGCTCACCATACTTTCTCTTCAATAAATCGATTGTAGCGTGTGCTGTGTGGCTTGTGGCACCATCCTGTTGAAAGCACATGTCGTCCAAGTCCATATCTTTCAATTCGGGCCAAAAATAATCGGTGATCATGGCGCGATAACGCGGACCATTCACAGTAACATGACGATCGTTATCGTCGGCCCAATAACGCCGCCGGCATGCAAACCGCACTAAACAGTTTTTTTTTGTGGTTGAAGTAGTGATTCATGAAGCACATGTGGGTTTTCACCCGACCAATAACGCATATTTTGCTTATTGAATCCATTGAGCCAAAAATGAGCTTCGTCACTGAAGATGATTTTGCGATGAAATTCATCATCTTGGCGCATCTTCTCCAGAACCCAATCGGAGAACGTAGCTCGTTAGTAATACTTTACCATGATGAAAATGTTGAGATTACTGAATAAATTGACAGTGACAGTTTGACTATTAGTGAAAGAGTGCGTTCACAAATTAAATTCAAAGTTGTCAAGTCCCTATTGGAAATCCCTATACAATACAATACAATGATTTTAAAAGGGTTTTCTGTTGGTATAGAGTTGGCTCCTAATTCATTTTTAACAAAATTCCTGTTTGTACCTGTGTGTACGAGAAATTTCAAGACCTTCCTGTCCTTTGTTTTATATTCTAAGTAAGGGATGCTTAGAGAGGCATCCGTCATAAAATTTGCTTCTTGAATCTCCTCTTCAGGAATATTATTAATTTTAATCTCGTCATCTTGATGTCTAAATTATACATTGTCTGCTCCCTATTGGAAAAGTTTAAAGATTCATTTTTTCGTTTTACTGTATTGAACTGATGGGAATTGTTCATATAATTAACTTTTTTCGTTTGGATGGATCGATCTACGAGGTGTGTTCAAAAAGTCACTTTTGAAATTTCGCGGGCAACGTACACTCGATTATCGAGTGATGTATTGGTGAACATGTCCTGAACATATGTTTACAATTTCAAGTATATAGCATACTTAGTTTGTTTTTAACAGATAGAAAGGTTAGACAGAAATTGGTGTGCTCGGCGATTTTTAATTATTATAAAAAATGGAGCAAAGAATTTGCATCAAATTTTGTGTAAAAAACGGAATCAAGTGCTCTATAATACTTGAAATGTTGACACTGGCATACGGTGAGTCTGCTTTAAGTAAAAAAAATGTTTACAAGTGGTACAAGCTCTTCCAAGTTGGTCGAGAAGATGCCAATGACGAACCTCGCTCTGGACGCACATCAAGAAAAGATGATAAGCTATGAAAAAATTTTTTTTGGAAAATCGTCGAATTTCCATAAGAGAAGTTGCTGAGAATGTTGGCATATAAGTGGGCTTGTTTCATGCAATTTTTTCGGATGCTTTGGGCATAAGACGTGTGTGAACGAAGTATGTTCCTACACTTCTAAGTTTTGATCAGAACAACCGTAGCATGAGCATCGCTCGGAAGCTCTTGAATGACATCAATGATGATCCTGACTTTGTTCAAAAGAGTTATGGTGATGAATCATGGGTATTATGGTTATGACGTCGAAACGAAAGCCTAATCGTCGCCATGGAAGCACCCAGGAGAGCCAAGACCTAAAAAAGAACGCCAAGTTCGATCAAATGTCAAAGTGACTGTCATGTCACTGTCATGTCACTGTCACGTCACTGTCAAGTCACTGTCACGTCACTGTCATGTCACTGTCATGTCACTGTTTTTTACGATTACCGTGGTGTAGTGCATCAGGAGTTTATACTTCACGTTCGTACGATCAATAAGGACCTTGAAGTTATGTGCCGTTTGCGAGAAGCAATACGAAAAAACGTCCGGAATTTTTGAAAAATAATTCATGGCTCTTGCGTTACGATAATACACCTGCTCATTTTTTGCTGTTTGTGAGCGATTTTTTGGCCAAAAACAACACAACAATCATGACTTACCCATCATATTCACCGGATTTGGCCCCATGTGACTTTTTCCTGTTCCCAAAACTGAAGAGACCTATGATAGGACGGAGATTTGCAACGATTGAAGAAATAAAAACGGCATTGCTGGAAGAGCTCAAGGCTCAAATGCTTATGAGAAGTGCTTCGAGGGTTAGAAAAAGCGTTGGCATAGGTATATTTTTTCTGAAGGGGACTACTTTGAAGGGGACAACATTAATGTTGATGAATCAATAAATATTTTCTATAAAAATATAAAGTAACTTTTTGAAAACACCTCGTATTTTTTTTTATTTTCATTAATCTGTTATGTTATAATCTCTAAGGATATTTTTAACGTTGTCGGGCCAGGACAAGTATTCCACTGGGTTTCTATTAAACCTTTGTAACTCTTTGAAGCAGTCTGGCAGTTTACAAATGTGTTACTCATGTTGGAGCTTTAAGCTTTTAACAGCTATGTGTGACTCACTGATCTATTTGTTTAATAATCTCCATTTAGGCGGTTACCAACCCGGTTATTGGGGTAATTGGTTACTGACTTGTTGCATTGTGTAAATATAAGTTTAAATGAATATCAATGAATTTAATTGTATTATAAAACCAATCTTATTTAAGATTAGCAAGAATGATTTAAGCATCAAGTATCTGGTAGATAGCTCTTGTCATCATATTCGTATTTTTCTGGATCATAGTAGTATTGTTCGTAGTGTTCCTTTCTTGCATTATCTTTTTAAGCAACTTACCGGGGTACGGGTGTTATCACATCATTAAACTGTTCTTATGGGAATTCAGATCTCTAATTTTGATGTTTTTTATGCACAATTTAAAGTCACAATGGACGAACACTAATCCATGCGCGGAAAAAAATCATAACTGAAGTGAATGAAGTCTTTGTGTTTTAAAATGTGTCGCGCAACTGAATACTAGTTTGGATTTAATTTCACGCAATACCGCTCTCTATGCTCTTATTGATTGATAGAGAGATTCACTATCGGCTGTCAGTTAACGTTTTTTTTTTTATAAACGGGAATAAAAAAAAAATAATTGTTATTCTAACCAATGTTGAATTATTCACCAAGAAGTTAAGTCTGATCACAATTTTTCCTTAGGTTCTATATACGAGTATAGTATAATAAATTTATTAAATAAAAATTAAAATAATTTGAATTATAAAACAAAAGTTTATAATTACATTTTTGGCTTAAGTTACTTTTAGAAAATTATTAGTTCGCACGAATGACGGATGATTGTGCGGCGCGTGCTTAAGTTTGCAACGTTGTAGCTGCCGTCAAGTTCTAGCGACTCAGTATACCAACTCATTTTGGACCACATGGCTTTCATTGCTGCTGGCATCTGGCCTCTATACAACTTTTAAAACATAGTTTACGTGCAATTTAAAGGTTTTTGTTAAGAGCTGGGATAAACATATTTCCAACATTAGCATATACCATATGTTGGGGTGTTGAGTGCCAGATGGAATGCTCTTTTTATATAGTATCGTAATACTTTCTATACACTTTCGTACTTTCTCATTTCCCATACCTGTGCAGCATAAAATAATATGGATTCAGAAACTGTCGTAAATGCCTTATGTTTGTTATTGGGGGCAATTTGTTTGTTTCTGAGACACTTTTTCCAGGCAATGTTGGTGGGCGTTTTAGATTTGCTTAGTTTTCTCACTAGGTGTCTCAGTATCATGCTCTCTAGTGAAATAAACCATGCCAAGATACCTATACTCCTTCACAACGTCTATATTTTAGCCATTTTTAATTTCTGCTGCATTTTCGTTCTCCTAATTTAAATATCATGATCTCCGACTTTTATAGGTCAATGATTAAGTTCCATAGCATACAATACTCATTAATGTATTTATCATAAGTTGCAGCGATTCTGGTGCGCACTAGCCGCACTATGTCGTCAACAAACACTTAAGCTTTAATCAGTAGTCATGCGTACTCAACAGAATTTCAACTATGTTTTCAATGTGCAGTGCAAACAAGTTTGGACTCAAAGAACATCCCTACCTAACTCTCAAGCACGTCCAAAACCATGCTGATAATTTCACACCCCCCCACATTACTGCTTTGTTATCTTAAAAGAAATCAAATACTTCGGCGCGACAGCCCAATGTGGGCCTAGGCCTAGCTTCTCGCACTTATTTTTGTTTCTCACTTTGTGAATTTGTACACTCCTGAGCAGGGCCTACTGTTTATTGCTGGTTCCGAACCGTTCTGCTGAGAAGCTTTTTCATAGGCAGAATTTGACCCGCCCGCCGAAAGGGTGATGATGATTTGAAAAATTTTGCCGTTAAGCTCCTACCAGGATTCGATCTTAGATATTTTGTTGTCACAGCCAGTGAGGCATCCATCAGGCCATCGCCACCACCTTTGTTATAAAAGTTTTGGATTATTCGTCCAAACTTCATCGACATGCCTATTTTGTATAGGGCTTCTTGGGCACGGATCAATTTCGGTGGTGGGATTTTCGGCACAGACTTGTTTAACCAATTAGGATTTTGGTGCGTGGAGAACTCTAACATTTCCGTTTTGCATATCGTAGCCTTCTGCTTGAATGTCAACATTCTCAGCTTTAGCTAGCTTCCACAGTCAATCGACATATTGCTTGCACTCAGCGTCGTTCAAACTTTTGTCATTGATAGCCTTCCAAATTCGGAGAGGCAGATAGAGGATAGGGCATTCTTACAGGTGCCTCGGTTTCGCCCCCTTTGGCGTTTTGTAGTTTTCTTGGAGGTGAGTTTCCGGCGACAACCAAGTTCCGTCTACATTGTGCGCGGGGAAAACCATCAACGTATTCCCCGACTCCTGTCGACCTACGTTGTAGCTTCGACTTTTATCATTTGCGCCTTTGATACCACTTGCCGACTCCTTGGTCCGTGCGTTTGTCCCACGTCTTCGTTTCCTCTTTATGTGCCTCTTCGACAGTAGTTCTTAGAATTGTGCCTCTTCTATAGTTCGTTCTATCTTTTGAGTCTCCCGAGACAAGCCGCCAAAAATAGGTCTCTGACCAACCACTGGTCTATTCTGACGGAGTTTCTTTCTATCGTTCCAGCCCAATTTACCGAATGTGTCATAGAAAGGAGGCATGGGATTTAAGTGATCCAGCAGCTCGTTGGTCAGCGCCTAAATCAGCGTGACTTTAGTAGTACGTTGATTGGGACCACCAGAATCCATACCCCGGCCACAGTCGATAAGACCACGGGTGTACTGTCGCTATTACGAGTACTACCTGGAGTATAATTTTGTAAAGTATTCTTAAACAATTAAACGTCTAGTTAAGATATTTCGGAAAATAAGAATCTTTCACTCTTAAGTTTTTTTGCCACGATATGGCAGCCAAAGTAAAGAAGGCATTTTGATAGCACTGTAAGATTTTGAATATATAGGCCAATGACGAAGTGTTTACAATTAACTTTTGCTATTTGTTTACATGTTTTCATGCAATTACTTCTTATTCTACTATGCATTCTACTATGTAACAGTTCCTTTCTAAGTATTATATCTGATTCCTACGACCCGTGCTTTCTTGTACTAATTTTTTGAAGTCTCTTTTGGGCATGCACGTCGCATTTACAAGATTCAAGTTTTCACTCCTGTGCTTCGATATTCAAGTTCTTTCTGTTCTCTTCAGTCACGATTTACCAACATAATACTCTGTAGCAGATAGATTTTGCTGATAGTGAGGTTTTTTCCGCTTAGATTTAATTAATACATTAATGGCGGTTATAGATAAAAAAATTACGAGAATAACAAATTGTTATCAATTTGCTCGAGTGGTACGAAGATGTTTTACCAATGTCAAGAAAAAAAATTCGTATTCGTATGGGCGATGCAAAATGTTCATTTTCATTGTTGTTGAAAAAATTGATATTTGGTTTGCAATTATTTAAGAATAAGCGAGTCCAAATTCAAGATCAAAAAACAAACATGCAATTAAGCCTAAAGAAATATTTGCAGCCGCTTTGACAAACACTAATTTCTTAAAAAAAAAAAAAAAAAATCGTTTCAACAATTCGTTTGTATTCGCTCAAATATATATACAAAAAGCTACGAAAGAACCACATAAGAGAGTGTAGAATGGATTATTCTGGAATATCGGTGTTCAACTATTATCTCCTGTTTTTTTTTATCATTTTTAGCAATGTGACGAATCGTATAAATTGAGGCTTATTAAAATTTTCGTTTTTGACTCGTTTTCTATTATAAACCTAGAATCGATTCCCTTTAGCTTTATAAATTTCACGCCATAAGGAAGAGGAGGAAAAAAAGAGAACAGTTAAAAACCAAGGGAGTATGCGTATCGTTCCGGCTCAACGAAATCGAAATCCTCATACTTTTATCAAGTATTGGCATGTGCCAGATGAGGTATCCCTATCGGACCGGATGTACATAAGGTTCAATATAGGATACAATATCGGTGAGGGTCAAACTAGATACATGAAGAAACTCACGAACTGGAATACTTTTCAATAAAATGTCGCTATAAAAGTTGACTCACTGCTTTCATCTCTACAGTCCACTGGGGAGACGTAAATGAGGCAGTGGATCAACTAAATGAAGCCATTATCTCATCATTTAAATGAAGTTGAAAATTGAAACGCAATATGGTTGCAAAATGGTGTGTACCATGGTGGCATCACCGACGTTTCCAAGCACCGGTAATTGACTTGTAATTGACCTATAAAAGATCACTTTAACCAACTTCAATAAAAAGAGCTTCCTGGAGAAAGAATTTCGGTTACCTAGATAAGCTTCCAGAAATATGCGTCTCCACCAAGTTCTGTCAAGGGAGTTCTGGTACTTCCACAGCTAGTCGAGAGCAAACTCTAAAAATGCTACTTACAATTAATTTTCCATACTTCTACCTTTTAAACAATTCACAGTATGTCAATTCTGAAACCACAAGCTTTCCTTACAATAAGAGAATTGAAAGCCTTTGTGGAAATGTGGAAAAAGTTCTACTTAATCTGTATCGATTTGGCCGATTGCCATGAAATAAAGTGCAAAATTTAAATCGGAAAAACAAAATAAGGCGGAACAACGATTTTCGAAATGACCGAAAACAGATCAAACAATACTCCGATAACGTACGCTTGGAACCAGGAAATCATCAAGATTTTTCATGTTATTGCTGTGGTTCAGTTCACCTATCAGTATACCTATATTTTAGACACAATACGCCATCGACCGCGAACTTGTGCTCCCCAAATTTATAAATGATGTTTTTCTCAGATGGCTCTAAATCTCATCATGCACACACACATCGTAGTCTTCATATTGTTTATATTATTCTGTACGTATCGTAAGCGAAGTAAGGGCTTAGTCGGTCTTAATGCCTTCATGTTTGCCTATCTGATCTGGGTGCACATCATCAAACACTATTCTGGTGCATAGTGTACCATGTCCTGAATGTCTTAAAACTACCACAACGAATTTTCCTTTTAGGTTCTAGTTTGGTGTTTACCATATTCCTATACGTCTTCGGATAATCTCTCAACAACGTCGTTTGAAGCTCTCTCAACGTAAACGTAAAAAATCAAGTAAAAAGAAAAAAAAAACAATAAGGAAACAGCAAATAATAATAAAAAAAATAATAATAATCGCCAGTTCATGACATTACAAAAGAGATGGCAATTTGTAGCACGGTCAGGATTGTGCAAACAGGAGAGATTAATAGGTCAGATCACATGGACCAAATTAATAGTGTCTTCAAAATTCTCGAGCTTGACATGATCTGCGTGGTAAACGACCGCCTACCGAAGATTCTGTGCCTCGGTAGGGGGTTCAATATAGTGGTCCCAAGTTGAGAAGAATGGAACTACAAAAACAATACCTCTGAACTTAACGGCATCAAGTGGTATACGGATGAAATAAAGATGGACACTAAGATGGGTATATGGGAAAAGTCCTAGTATTTTTCAAGCAGAAATACATAGATGTCAATTAGGTGTGCAAAAATCTCTTCCTCGATAAGAGAATGAAGGGCATCCCTATCCTTATACTGACGTACAGTGAATCAGCTATTAAAGCATTAGACTCTAATTTTATTGACTATAAATCAGTTTTGCATTGCTTTTGCAAGTAAAACTTTGGAAGGTAATAAAGTAATAAAGGTATTGTCGGAAATGAAATACCCGACGAATTAGGAAAACATCTCACGCCTTCGCCAAGGTGGGGAGACTAAATTACTGGTGTAAATTGACTTGATGTTTAATTTAGATAACCAATTATCTCATAAGATTTTAGTTGATTAAAAAAGCCTTCGGTCACGGCTGGTATTAAACTCCAATCTTCCGATTAGAAAATCAATACACTACCACTTGAGCCAAGGTCACGGTTGACGGACCAGGTCCTCTAAAAAAAAAGTCGTTAAAAAAATATATATCCTTGTATTCTATATTCCACGAGCGAGGAGGTCGAATGGATGTACAAGAACAATGAAGAACAATATGAATTCTAAGATGTCAATATTGCTTAGATATAAATTAGTTCGGTTATATTGAGAACATAACCGAAAAAACTTAAGTGCCTCCAAATCTCAATTATTTAAGAAGTTAATTCTAAATTTCACAATAAGTAGTTGATGACATAAAGCGCGTTGTTAGTAACAGGATGCCTAGTGTTGAAATTTCTTAAGAAAAGCGTTGGCTTTAAAAGATTAATTTGTTAAATAAGTAAAGTTGAAAACAAAAACCTTTTAATTTTAAAAATTTCCCTTTTATTTAACTCAATATATGTATATATATATATTTGATTACACAACACATATTAAGATGATGATATTAGCAGCGATAATTTCAGAAGAACTTCTTTTTGTGTGGTTTTTTTAACATTGTCCCTAATTTAAACTAGGATTTTCTTATTATTTATGATTTTACCGGCTTCTACGTAATAAGCAATTTATTTAACTTATTTAAAATGCATGTAACTCTGGAATATGTTTTTAGTGTTATTTGTTATTTATGTAATTTTACTTATATATATATATATATATTATATATTTAACACGTTTATTATTTGAAATTTGTAGTAACATGTGAATAATATTTATAAATGTATTCTTTATGTTCTTAAAGAAGGATAGAAATAGAAGTAATATATATATTATGAGTTTTTTTTTTGTTGAACATTAAGTTATTTTTTATTTAAGGAATATATAAAGTTAGTTGTATGATAAATGTTGGAAAATAGCAAGAGGTATCGAACAAGTAATTTGTTAATGGTTAAACTAATAAGATACGAAAAAAGAGGAAAAGATTGAAGGTCAATGTACAATATAAATGTATAAATGTTCTTTTTTTTTCATTTGATAAACAGTAATTGATGTCACGTAATTCAATTTGCAAGTTCATGATCATTAAATAACACACTTAAATTGCATTCTTTCGTAATAATATTTTTTATGTAGCTAATCAATATTTCAAATACAGTATTTTAAATGTAAATTGTGAGTTATAGTATTCATGTATAACAAGTATAATGACACTGCATTTTATGTGCGTTATCTTAACTAATGTTTCATGCATAGTCATATTTTTGTATTTCATGTATTTGTATGTAAATGTTTTTATTAACATTGTAAAAAACATTAACAATAACATTAATGTAAAAAACATTAAAAAAGAATAATATTGACTACTTAAAACAAAATATGACGTGTATTTGTTTGTAGTTTGCCTACAGATACAATGCTGGCCATGGTCCTACTGATCCTTTTAACATTTAGATTTGTTGTTGTTGTTTTATTCTCTTCTGCATAGGTATTATTTCGTTGTAAATGGCCGTCTGACGCTAACACTGCCTTATGCTTAAAAATAATAACACTTATATTCGTATTGTGTATATATCTATAAATATGTATTGTATACATTCTAACAAGAAAGTATTTATAATATTGTCATGTATAATAATTTGTAAAGAACTACGAATGTTATTTTTTTTTTGTGTAATATTCATGTCTGTTAATAAGTATTTTTTGTGGAATACAATGTATGTATCCAATATGCAACGAAGTTGACTGAAATAAATCTCATAAAATGTATTGTTAATTTTCATATCTATGTATATATATATGTATATGTACGTATACATAAATTTATAATCTGTTTCATTTGAAATTATTTATGTATTATGATTATCCTAATTTCCATCATACATTACTATTATTTATACTGTTAGGTTTTTTTTTTGTTTTAACAATTTTTTTGCATTGGTGCATTTAGTAACACATACACATCTCAACTAATAATTCGGTGTAACATTATAATATGTATACACATATATATTGACTTTATTTACTATAGTTATAATTTCAATAGTAGGTATTACTATAATTTCTTATACTTACATAATGTAACATCAAGTTCGTAAATATTTTCTGAAAAAGCCCTAACCATTACATCATTTATTCTGTGGGAGTTTATTGCTGTGTTGAACTTATTTTAGGTAGAATTGAGAGTTTTTTTTTTTTGAAGTTAATCTACAACAACACGTTTATATATTTATGTATGTATCTATGTATGTAGTTATGTATTTTTGTAATGAATTAAAAATATTTGGTATACGAAACCAGGAAACTATGGAGGCGATCATTTATTTGGTTTTGGAGTTTCTTAGCATTTTTTTTTTCTTTTTCTCCCAATTTATGAAATTGTTTTGAGAAAAACAACATAATTTCTTATGCTTATGACTTTGGTAAGGTAAATAACAATTTATGTGCTGCGATTATTTCAGATCTAAATCGCCATCATCGTCAACATCCTTGCTCCAATGGTCACTTCCTATGGAACTTGTTGACTTTTCTATTTGCGAATCATAATCCTGAAAGGCAGCATTTTGTATACCCTCATAGATTTTATATGAATTGGCTGCGCTGTTGTTTCGACAATCAGATGTGACGCTCATGCTTTTCGATAAGCCAAATCGGTCAGCTCGTGTTGGGGGTCCTCCAAATATAATATCGGCATCGGATAAAGAGCCTCCCGAACGAGTTATTTTTCCATTTCCAATAAATGTCTTATTGTCTCCGAAAACTATATCTAGGTCGGAAGGTTTTTCATTACCTGCAAATAGATTAGAAGTAGACTTGATATGATATTTCGAAAATTTTTGTCTTAAATAAGGCACATTAAAGCTGCCTTATATGACTAATATATCCATTTATTTTAAGCAGATATATATACATATATATATATCAATTTGTAAAGTAGGAAACAAGCCTGTAGCTGAGTAATCAGTGCAAAGATTTATCATTGCTTTTGATGGTCATTATTTCGGTCTTTAAATCACAACAAGATAAGTTTCGCTTTCTCTCAAATTAAACATGAGAATATTTTCTATTTTATTGCCTATTATTATTATTAAATTCAAAAACAAAATTACTTATGTACAGTAGTCTTGATTATCCATTAAACGTCATTTTCGTTAACTGTCACACTTTATTGGCGCGAAATGAAATTTTTTGAAATTCTCTTATTTATGAAATTATTTTCTGTTAGATGTGTGTTTCCAAGTCACACTGCACAAAGTGCCGGGCGTTCTATTATAATATGCTTTTAAGACTAATCGCATGAGACTTGTAACAATAAAATTTCTGACGTTGAATGTAATTTTTTAATTTCATACAGATTCTTGTACATAGAAATGCAAGTGGTGAACTAAATGTGCTTGAAAATTTAAAAAATTAAACTGTAGATGAACGTCATGATTCATGACATATCTACATATAACATAGCAGTGCCAAAGCAACAAATTGGAATATTAGCACACCTACAATAGTTGGGTGATTGTTTATGATTATGAAGTAATGACCTTTGCTTGAAGTATATATGTTACATACATATGTAGTAAAAAAAACAAAATTGTACTCCTTATAAACGAACTCTCTTTTCTGACAAACCAAAAGTTTTGAACTGCAAGTTCAAGATAATGACGTTGAGAAAGTTCTCGCTGTTAGAAATAGAGGAAACATTTTTAGATGAGATTTTTACCTTTAGGCTTGCTTTTGGAGAAGGCTGCATTTGAAACACAAATGCTGATTTTTGTCCTCCATATAAAACTGAACAAGTATTATACCAATCGAGATATGAGTTGGGGGTGTAATCACTGACGTATTGGTAGGAGATATGGGTTGGGAGTGTTATCACTGACGTAATGGTAGGAGACAGAATGTGGCAATACGACATGCACCTTTTAATTACGGTAAAGTTTCTAGGTCACTGACGTGTAGATATTAGCTTTAACTTGTAATTTCAATAAACTTTAATTCTTTGGCTAAACAGGTATTGAGAAAAGGGATAAGGTGAGTGATCATCGTGGAGATAGTGCATTTTAACCTCCAGCACAGTAAAACCATCAGCGCGAACCTAGAACATATGTACATACATATAATCAAATACTTATATCCTATTGGTACTCAAACATAATGGTTGTTTTTGGAACAAAGTTTATGATTTTAATCTGTTTTGTTATTAACAACAGAATGGTGCTACATGTCATACTGCAAGTAACACGATGGAAAATTTGGATGAAAGTTTTAATGACCTCATATTTGCAATTTTTGATGACATCAATTTTCCGGCAAGAACATTCAATTTAACGTCACTTTGTTGTGGGACTTTGTGAAGGGTTGTGTCAACGCTAATAATCTTTACACCTTCGAACACTTGAACCTTCATTGAGTTATCATATAACCGTGAAGGAACCGAAAATGTGCGAAAAGTCATGGAAAATAAGAAAAATAAGAAAAAAGGAATCGCCAGTTGCAGAAAAATCAGAGGAGGGCGTTTTATTGATGTTTTATCACCAACAATGAAATAAAGATTTCGTAAATAAAACTTTTACATTAGAAACGATAATTGACGAACTGCAAGCAACTCTTTTAAGCCTTTTATGGATCATAGTCATTAATGAAGTATGATGCTTTTGCAACATGAAAGAAGGAAAGTTAACGTAATTGCGTACATAGCGGGCAAATTATTAACAAAACAAACTTATGTTGACTAACAACTACTCTTTGATCATAAATAGGTAAAAGAATCATATCACACTCAAACTAACAGTCAAACTAGGGGGTGGCCGTCGAGGCAATTCTTTAAAAAAGTCTTTTCATAGAATTTGTATGTAGTTATATGAAAAATCCCGTCGGCGTCAACTCTGACATGAAGGCATAATACTGATGTTGGTGTGGTTTCTGGCTGGGCTAAATATAACGAACTAAGAACTAGCACGTACTAAGACCCACTGGTTGAGAATGCACTGGTTCCAGTTTGACAACCACCTCTGGGAAAAATATCAAAACCTAATACACCTGGGTTTCAAATTACTACACCACCCGCCCGCGCCCTGGAGAAAAGCTAGTAAAAGGGTATTCATATCCCCTTGGTGTGTGCGCGCGGGATTATAAAAAAAAAAAACCGTTTAAAAAGGAAGCGATTATAAAGATTTCTGACAGGTAAACAGCTTTAAGTTATTGACTAAGTACAAAGTCTAGTTTTTATAGGCGTTGTGCCTATATATGTTCCTATAAGAACGAATCAAGGAAATTATTGGTTTAGAAGCTCCTGCTAAAAAGGTGTTGATAACAAGATTCACAATTTGAATTTTTTAAAGCCATATTTTGTATGATATATTATTATCAATATGTAAAGCGCGCTGTTCACAAAAGTATCTTCCCCTATGGTATACGCTGACGTGTCTTGCTTTTCTCCAACGAGATAAGTTATCGAAGCAAAGGATATTATCAACTTGGGAGCTTTCGGTCATTCCCTCACTTTCGAGCATTTTCTGTTAGAAACCAGAAATTCTGCTTAAACAATAACACCTAGAATAAGTGAATGCACGAATATATTCCAACCCTGAAATAGTATCAAAAGAAGACTTTAATGGATATTGAAGATCTGAGTATGGTGTGTGAAGCTGAGCACACTTGAAGCCTGTGGAAGAATGCCATTCCTCCATAAAAGGTGAAAGCAATAACTAGCTGCGAATGGCCAATGTTTGAACTTTCACTTGAGTCCGAAGCGAAATGCATTATTCTGTAAAAAATATGAGAAAGACTTTCAAAATATTTGTTCTGTACAATTTTAAATATGAGTTGGATATGAAATCCAAGAGTCAACAAACGTTAAGTCCATGTTTTGATACATGTACAATATGTCGACCGGCCATCATATTCACCGATGAACCGATATCATAATTCCAGCAGACAGTGTGGTATCCATCATACCAAAGCAAATTTTGCCCAATGATATCATAATATCATATCTGGAATAAAGCTCTACATCTGTAGAGGATGCTCTGATGAGGAGTTTCAGGATGATAAATTAAATTTTTGATCGCACTGCCCCAGCCTCTGTAAGTTGAGGAAAAGAAGTATGTGAAGGTATTATATTGTTGGAAATTGCTCTAGAAACCAAAAAATAATGTAGACATACATACATCAAAATGGAGTTACAAAGACCTAAGTTATTATATGTCGTTTACCAGTGGTGTATCTATACCACTTTAACCCACTAATTTAACATAATCTTAAGTGATGAAAAATTATATTAGATTTACTTTTCTTTTGTTGAAATGGAGCTGACTATACTTCCAAAAACTACAGATAAAAGACCTCTTCACTAATACTATAGTAAAAAATGGGGTTTGTTATACTCTTGCTTTAATCAAAAATGACTGCAAATATGTATTGATTTGATAAAGCAAATTTCTAATTGCGATTTCTAGACAGTCGGTATACCATCAGGCTTAAGTATGATTTAAAGCATATGATAAAGCATCACACACGGTCAAACCGAATACCTCTATTATTGCGCAAAGCAAACATGAGCACCAAAACCTCCAAACTTAATATTACTTACAAGAACAACTTGGCTTATACTGATTCCAAGTTGGAAAAATTAGCTTAAGGGTTCAGATTTACGTTCACATGAAATAAAATATTCAGGGACGAATAACTTATGCTTGCTGGTTATTTTATGCATCATACACGAGCTGATTGGGTTTTGTAGCAGTTAGAAAGTGTAAGAAGTTTGGTAAGAAAGTAATTTGTGTTTTTAAATGTAAAAATATGTTTATAACAGTGTAGGGTATACATAATATAGAGTATACAATTCGATTGCCTAAATGTCTTCATAACCTGCAAAATACTCACTTTCAGTCCGAGAATAGCTCGACTTTGTTTCAGCTATTTTGTTGTAACCGTTGGAAGGGCTTGCTGAATGTGAAGGTGACTGGGAGGTATAACCACTAGAGCTGGACGCTACATTAGGACTATGAGTTGGAATTGGTGTTTTATAATCACTGATATTAACTGGTTCCCATTTAGATTCTATAGGTGGTGAAGAACTTTCGAATTCATATTTTTTAGCATAATTTATGGTACTGGTTTCATTAGGAAAAGAACTTTTATTTGTAGATGTTAATGTTGCTGAAGTTGGTGGTGTATTAATTAAAGATTTATTATATATGGAAGAAGCTGAAAAAGTTTCAGATGATTTACTATCCTTATCAAAAGGATTAACCCTCTCCTGAGGCTCAAAGTTTGTAACTGGTCTGTACTTGTTTTCTTCTTCAAAAGCCTGCAAAACGTTGGATGGTTTATTGGTGCTAACATCGGTACTCGTATTGGACAATGGTTCTGTTGGTTTCGAGAAACTGGTGCCACTTAAATCTTTAGTGTGTCCTGTCCACTGGGAAGAAATATTTTCTGCAATTTTGTTGAAATCACTAGTAGAAACTGAACTAGGTTTTGTGGGCTGGGTGGCAATAACATCTGGCTTCCCAGTGGAGAACGAAAACTGCTTTCCCAAAAATGATGTACCCGTATCACTTACAGTCCTACCACGTTTTTTATTCGCTAATTCCTACATATCACCAAATATCCCGGCAAATGTCTTCCTCAGATTCTTCATAGTGTCCTCCGCATCCTCAACGACTGAAGTTTGAGATTGCGGAGGACGTTGTGATGCTTTGGAAGCGCTTGACATATTTGAAGCTTGTGACGTTTGTGAGTCACGACGTCCATTAGAAGCTAGTGACTTATCTACTGTTGCAGCTTCTTCAGGAGCTTCAGAAATACTACTTCGGCTACTTAAGCGTCCAATTGAACCTACTGCGGGTGATGAGCGCTCAGGTATCGGTGGTGGCCCCCCCATGGGTGCTGGACGAGGACCAGCTGGAGCTTGCGGTAGATCATCAGATGGGCTTTCCGCGCGTGATGAGACAGAAGACCTTGAAGTTACCTTTGTTGCCATAGCTGGTCTACAAACGTTCTGAAGCGTATTTAATCGTTAAAAATATTTGTTAGTGCTATTAGTGACTATGTACGCCTATATACCTGCATTCTAGATGTTACTATGTCTGCTATTTGTCGCCTGTCTTCTTCCTGACTATCGCCAATAAGAGAAAATGTGCAATCACAGGCGCTTATAATGAATTCATGCCCATCTTTTCCAACTACTACGGATACGCCGCATACTTCCAATCCACCAAATAATTCGGAGATCTACGAACACAAAAAAAAAGTATGTTTTACATTTACCATATTAAATTACTGTGTATATGTAAGATTAATTTATAAGAAGTTATATTAAGAATTAATAATTAATTTTTTTTTTCTGCCTCAACTTGAGACAGGAGTCAAAGAATCTTTAGATGTGTCTCTTTCAATGACACAATCAATACATTGGTTTAGAATTAGAGTGTCAAAAAAGTATACCAAAAAGGGTGAACGGGATTCCCAAAGAGTTATGTTCTAAACGGACATTGTCTAAGAGTATGTTGTAAAGAAAAACAAGGCTTAAAGGCTTAAAAGAAATGTTCCACATTTGCAAATAGACTGCAGGTGAGGTCAAAAGCGTATGTGCTAGAAGAAATACTTCTTCAACAGCCTTGTCAAGAGGAGAGCTGCAATATGGAAAACAAAACTTTCACGATTAAGTGCTATAACAAATTTTACTCCACAAATACTGACGAGTGATATCTGTTGAACTCCGGTGTAATTCAACTTATTTTCTTTCTACTCGAATCCCGTTTTCTCTATCCCCCGATTTTGTTAGATGTCTTCCTGTGAACTGGTTTAACATCTTGCGATTGTAACGCTTGCCAATACTCCTGAGCCGAGAGGTAAATCAAACAGAGATGATGTCAAGGAAAATAACCCAAAGAGTTCTAAAACAATACACTGGGAATCAAAAGGAAAAATAAATCGATGATGTGATGTGATGCAAAATGCCACAAGTACGTTCAGTACTTGGCTGTTTATAAAAACCCTAATTTGAATGAGTGTGTTATAATTCACTCGTAGATGGGTGTATGGATAACGGTTATTTTAGAGAATGCAAGAATGCAATTACGAGTGAGTGACGGGAAATAAAAAGACAAGCCAAAAAAATTATGGTCACTTATCGATTAACTATTATAGTGACAAATTTGTGGTTTTGATAGATTTTGGAATATTTTCAATTTGTTGAGTTTGTTAAAACGGATTATATAAGTACGTGGGTAGTGGGTTTCTTCAGTTTTTTTTCGGTTGTGCCATTTGTTTCCTAACTTAAAGAGGTCGGCCGCAAAGCAGGCGAAAGAAAGTGATGAAAGTGTGGACATAACTCTTAGATAGAAAGACCATAACAAAAGTTGTTTGACCAAATTCGGCAATTTTGCTTAATAACAAAGCCAATTACCAAAAATGCGTTCGGTTACTGTGGATGTTTTTGCAGTGAAAATCCAGATTTTCATCCAGATCTTCATCCAGATGGTCAAGCATCATGGTGCATGATGGTCATTTGGATTTAGCTTTTGGATCAACACGATGTTATACAGATGTCTTTTAGCTAAATACGCCACAGGGACGAGTTTTGAGAGATACCAAGATGATTAACAGCTGTAAAATAAGCTGAGAAGTTTGTGTTAAATTTCATTGCATATAGAATTGAAAAGTCTATTTTATCTTTAATAAAAAATAACGCTTAATCCTAAATAAAGTGTAGATAAAGACTCCTTAAGTCGAAATCAATTAAAGTTCAAGTAAGTTATAGAACATTAAGGATTATTTTATAGTTTTTAAAGTAAACGCCTATAACCTCAACTATATGCCTATCAGCAAAAGAAAAATGTAAGAAATTTCACCAGAGACCCCTACATCAAAAAAGGCGCAATCTTCTATAAAAATGTCTGTAGAGCAAGTGGGATCAATTTCCAAAAATTATCTTTGCATTATGCTGGGGGTGATTCTAGAAGCGAAAATGGCAGAGGTAGCAAAGAAAAGTGACATCAACGCAAACATCAAGTAATATCGGCCCTCAAATCATCCAATATACTGCGCAACACTGGAATTCCAATGTCTAAAGATCTACCCGCCTCGGTTCGTCAGAAGAGGAATAAACTGATGTGCATCAAAAGACGTCTTAACGAATTTGACTCAAAAATCAAAGTACTGGTAAGAGACGATAGAATGTTCATCAACAGAAATGTTTTTCGTAGGAGCCCCACACTGGAATTTTTGCATAGCAACAGCCAAAATGTAAAAAAAAATATTGATTTTGGAAATCTTAAAATTAGTCTTAAGCAATACAATTTTTTCAAATTTATTAATACTTTTGTATTACGAATGTAATTTGTTACAAAAAGTTTTAACAGCTTTGAGTTCATTTGGATTGGGGTAACAAAACAAAACTCTAGGGGAAGGGCGAGCGGAGGATGCTATTTTGGTCACAAAAAGTCTCTAATAAAAATTACGTGCGAATTTAAAGTTGTGGATGAAATTAATATCCTTGAAATAATAATAGGGGAAACTTAATGTAATATAATACCTTCGTACATAAATTGTAATCATTGGAAACGAGACTTTAATGTACTTTATAGTTTTATTGAACACAGCTAAAGATATAATGTTATAGTAATTGGAGATCTGAATGCCAGAATAGGTACAGAAGAGGGAAGAAAAAACAGATATAAGGGAAAACAACGAAAATTAAAAGACACAACAATCAATGCAAAAGGAGTCAAATTGCTTCCATCTCTGCAATTCATTCGGATTTCGGATAATGAATGGAGTTTTTGATTCGGATAAGTGCGGAGAATACACCTTCATTGGTCAGCAAGGATGTTCAGTCATTGATTATTGTTTAGCAAAGGAAAATTTGATTTCTAGGAAAGCGGACCTCAAAATTCTGAGTGTTCCATATTCAGAATTTGAAATAAAATACAACGGTCGAGATGAAGCAACTAAATTAAATTTCACCCCCAAACTAAGATGGAAAGCAGTTAAAGCGGATGAGTATAGATACAATCTCGACCGAAACCTCCCAGCAGAGGGCCATCTCGCGTTAAGCGATATCGGAGATATAGTAAAACCATCGTATCCGGTTTGCAGAAAAGTCTCCAATCAAAAATCGAAGTGGTTCGATGAAGGTTGCGAAAAGGCACGTCAGAAATCTTTTTGATGGCTGAAAGCCTTCAGAAAATATAACAGTGACTCCTTCCAATATAATATATGTATATACAAGTAAACAAGGCATTCAAGCAAATGTGCAAAAAGAAAAAGTATGATTTATATGAAACCGAAGCTCTTAAGCTTACTCACTGCAGAGATACCAAAGAATTCTGGGCGGCCGTAAACCAATTAAATGGGAAAAAACTCGAGAAAAGTACAAAAATAAACATAACAACCACTTTAAATTACTTTTGAACCCTAAGACTATGCAAAACCTGAAAATTTAAACGAAATTATAGATACTGCTATTACACATGAGGAAGTGCTCAATGTTTTGAGGAAACTTAAGGATGGAAAAGCACCAGGATCAGAGAGTATACCAATGGATAGTAATAAAATATGGAATAGAAACGCTCACTATCAGATTAACCTCTGTGTTTAATAACATTTTGGATACTGGAGAAATGCCAGCACAATTCAAGGAATCTATTATATAGCCCATCTATAAAAAGGGTAACATAGCTGATCCAGCCAATTATCGAGGAATCTCTTTCCTTAACGCCTCTTACAAGCTGTTTACAACAATGCTCAATGACAGGCTTACAAGTTGGATTTATATGTAGTAAAAAATGACTCGGCGAATTTCAAGCTGGATTTCGAAGTGGTTATTTGACCATCAATAATATTTTTGTACTGCAGAGCATAGCCAGTATCTTCATCAAACAGAAAAATAAGCTATACGTCTTTTTTGTCGACTTCAAAGCTGCCTTTGAAACAATACATTGGACCGCAGGGCTTTATTCTTTAAATTGTTCAATTATTGAATGTCAAGAAAGTTTGGAAAAGCATTTGAAAACATCGCGATGGAAATGGATCTGAAATCTCGGAGTGGTTTGAATCAAAAATGGGTGTCAAGCAAGGATGCACCCTTAGTCCAAACCTTTTCGGCCTTTTCATCGAGGACCTAATCGAATTCCTACCTAGTTGAATACAAATTTCACCCGAAACTCTCCAGCTGAAGAACTTGCGGGCTACTGTGAAATAAAAATACAAATAATAGATAAAATGAAAATGGAAGGCACTTCAATAAAGGACTCTTGGCTCTTGTTGCTAAGGTAGATGAACAATGCAGAATGTACTGCATGACGACTAAATCATCAGTGTACCGATCAATCTACATCCATCTTTCCCACAACTTGTGTAAACGTAACTATCAGAAACAATAATAAATCGAATCTATCTATCTATCTATCTATCCGAGCGCGGAATCGATTTAATGCGGTCTTGATTTACCGACTAGCGTACAGTCGCAATCTTCTCTTCATTTCTGCCGTTTCGCTGTCTCATTGGCATGGCAGTATTATAAAGGAAATGGAGGATCTTTATACTAAACGCTCAATTGTTCGTTAATCGAAATGATTATAAAAGCCGAACACAAGAATTAACGCACGTAACGTTGTCGTCTGGAACATCTGTCAAATATGATATCTATCAAAATGCGTGAGTGCAGAGTATTCCTATTGAAAAAGTGGAGCGCATCCGACAAGTGTTCATAATAATTTAATAATTTTTGAATCGGCTCCGTATTTAAGATAAATTTATTTATAATTTATTCGTGGTAGCCGGGTAATAGTTTCGTCCATCCAAATTTAATTTGCTAAACTTATAAAAGCGAATGCAGATAGGAGTAAAAGAGCAATACTACATATAGTGTGATTCATCGTGACGTTTAATTTAATGTAAAACAAAACACATAAATTTGAAAGTGAACTTAAAATTTTTATTATTACATAAAAGAATAATTCATGTCAATTACCTTTTAAAAATGATATCATATAAGTGTTGGCCACGACTACGTCTGAAGTGGTCCATTTAGAAGGTCCAATTTTGTGCGACTCATTCGACCATAGTGACTGGTATCTCGCGGATTACACGAGTAATGTTGGCTTCCAAAGCGTCAATCGTAGCTGGTTATTCTTAAAAACCTGAGACTTTACATATCTTTAGAGAAAATAGTCCAAAGGTGTGATATCGCACGATCTAGGCGGCTAATTTAACGTAGCAAAACGTGAAATTGAGTGCTCATCAAAATGATTTCTTAACAAGTTCATTGTTTCACGTGCTCTATGGCTCGTAGCTTCGTTTTGTTGGAACCAGAGCTCACCGAGACCATGTGCTTGAGTTTCAGGAAGAACCGTTCCGTCCGTTACATCCGTTAACATGGCGCGATAACGGTTAACATTGACGGTAACATTCTGATTTGCCTCATTTTTGAAGAAATGATCCCACCAGCCCATGAACCACACCATACTTTCGGGTTCTTCATCAGCCTAAATACGTATCCATTGAGCCAGAAATGGGCTGCATCACTGAACAAAACTTCACGATAAAACACCGGATTTTCATTGAGTTTTTCCAGAGCCCATTCACTGAAAATATGACGCAAATTCAAGTCGCCTGGTTTCAATTTTTACACAAGTTGCTCAGCTTTTAGGCTGAGATCCTTACGAGATCGACGTAAGGAGAACGACGACGAATCGATTCGTCACGATCTTTGCGTACACTCTCAGCTACAGCTGCTATAGTCTCTTCACTACGTGCTGGATGTGGTCTAACCGGTCGAGTATCATCCACTATTGTAAACTGGGACTGAAATTTGCTAATAATATTGGCAATAGTGGTTTCAGTAAATCACTTTTATAGTATTTATGAAATTATCGCACGAAAAACATTTCTCAAAAGTCTATAGAAAATCAAACCCCACGATGAATCACCCTATATAATAGACTTTAGGAAGTTAATAATTCTTAGAAGGAAAACACTCGGCGAATTATTTCGCATGTCTTATTCAGCGTTGGAGTCATTAGTCAGCATGACAGATTGTTTATAAGATTTACTAGAACTAGTCAAGATGTTGAAATAGAAATGGTGTAGGATGAACCTTTTACTGGTCAACAGCAGCTCTCATATCCCCAACGACGGTTACTGAATCCGGAATACCTATCCATTTTGCGAAAGTGGTTCTAGAAAGGCCTATAGTGGTTGTGCGTGTGTTTAACTATCTGATCACATAAAAACCTCACTGTTATAAACAGAGCAAGAACCTCGGCTGTCGACAGATTCACTGTTGACGATCCTTCAAACCGATAAAAGAACAACGGTATTCAAATGTATACATAAAATGTTCGGACTTTGAGCAGGCCATGTTTAGAAAAATAACCAGTTAACGCCTAAGGCGTTTATCCTTTAAAGCAGATTTATCGCAAAATTTCGTCAGAACCTCAACTGATCGAATATCTCTCAATCACGTACAATAATAAGTAAGATGCAACTTGCATGAGGTGCTGAAGACCAATGAAATGTGATTGTGCTAAGTGGATAGATTGTAACCATCTAAGAAAGATGAAAAAGTTGGAGAGTTACATAAATTATTTGAACTTAAGATAGTGATTTATCCCATTTCTAATTTTACAATCTTACTTCAATCTTGCTGAAATGGATTGAGATGAAATGGAGATGAAATGATTAAGAGTTTTATACACAACACGGCCCTGCAAGGGTGAGAAACTGCGCTTTAAAATTTACTAGCTGAAGTTAATTTTGTACACGTTGATCATTTTTATACACACTTTTCTTTGACATTACATGTTTTGAAATGTGTAAATCAGACGTACTCGTACACAAACCATTAGTATTGAAGGGTTAGGCAACTGTTCAAATATTGGGTATATATTTTAATTCGTGCGGTTTTTTTTTTCAAAATTTGAACGTTTATTTAAGAAAAACATGTACAATAGTATTATTCAAAATATTGCCCATCTGAAGCTTTTACTTTTTCCCATCTTTCTGGCAATTTGTGGATCCCATCCCAAAATAACTGCACCGGCTTGGCAGCCAAGAATGAATCAAGCCAATTTTTGATATTCTGCTCTGATGTGAACCGTATTTCAGTGAGAGTGTTCTTCATCGATCGGAACAAATGGTAGTCAGAAGGGGCAAGGTCTGGGCTATAAGACTTTCCATCCATTGTTTTCCAAATAGTTCTTAACCGGAATAGCAACGTGGGGCCGAGCGTTGTCATGATGGAAAATTATTGCCTCGTGTCTGGTCGCATATTCCGGCCGTTTTTCGGCTACTGCTCTCTTCAAACGAATTAATTGTGTTCGGTACCGTTGTCAATTGATGGTTTCACCCGGTTTTATCAGCTCATAATACAGCACACCCATCTGATCCCACCAAATACAGAGCATTACCTTCGAGCCATGGATATTCGGCTTTGCCGTTGATTTGACTGGTTGGCCGGGTTTCACATATGATTTTTTGCACTTGAGGTTGTCGTAATGGATCCATTTTTAATCACCAGTAACAATCCGATACAAAAATGACTTCCTTTTGTGGCGTTCCAGTAGCATTTCGGACACGCAAAACCGCCTTTCGACTTCTCTGGGCTTGAGTTCATATGGAACCCAATTTCCTTGCTTTTAAACGTTTTAAAATGGCTGCTTGAGTGACACCCAAAGATTCTGCGAGCTCGACATATTTGTGTGAAAAAAAATTGTTGTTTACGCTTCAAATAATTGATATATACTAAAATGACGTACAATGACAGTAGCTTTCCAACGCATGTTCCAATTAAAAAAATACAAGTTACGACATCTCTTAGCAAACCGAATTAAGTTATAGACCCAATATGAAAATGGGTTGTTCACTCGGTAGGCGGAGCAAGCCATTCATTTATATCAATACATAGAGAACAAGACGGTGTCATCCCTCAACGTTTTATGCCTTACACACATGAATATATGTATATGTATGCATATAAAATGCTTACATGAAAGTAAAATGCATGGGAATGCTGGCGTACAAAATTTTCTATATTTTCATAGTAGTCTGACGCTTTCATAGATGTATAATTTATACTTTGAAAAATACAAATCAGTGGCTTCAATTCCTACTTTTTCAAAAATATTCAAAACAATGAATATAAAATTTTAAAAGCATAAGCTCGATACTTGCCATAAATGTGAGATATTAAAAACACAAATAGAAATGGAGTCAGAAAACGGAGAAGGGGCACTTGCAATAAATAATGAATCTATCAAAACTTTTTCATTTGATTTAAAACAGTGTCTTCTCACACCATTCCTTAGAGCTAATGAGTCATTCTACAAGAGACAGGTGTGGACATATAATTAAACACTTCATGACTGTATTTCTAGTCAAGCTTACTGTTATAGTAACTATTGTAATAACAAACTTTTTATTGCACACCAAAATCTCAGAAGTTTAAGAGAAAACTTCTCGTTTTCTACCTATCACAGGTAGATGTTTGGACCACATTTATACCCGATGTGAATATTGTATTCTTGATCTAAATATTACTGATCACTGTATTACGGGCCTTATTATACAACTTGCTAATGACAAAAATTCGGACAGTAAAATTATTCCCAGCAAAATTTTAAAAATCAATTTAGGGAGACTAAAATACAATCTTTTTTATGAGTTTTGGGAATATGTGTTCTTTTGTAGGGATTCATCATCCGCATTCACTCTTTTTATTGATTGCCTCATAGAGCATATCCGGAATTGTTCCATAGTTTCTTCGCCCAAAAAGGTGGTTAAACGTCTCAAGCCTTGGATATCATTGCACTTGGCTAGCAAAGTTAACTTTAAGAATTGACTCTGGAAAAAATGCCTTAGATTCCCAAAAAATCAATGCTTAAAAAGAAAATACATAAAGCTATGTGCAGAATTTAAGAAGGAAATTCCACTATGCCGGGATAGTGGCAAGAGAGTGACTATCGTCGCTCTCTTAACTCTGCAAAAAATAATTTAAAAAAGAATGGCACATAATAAACAGTCTGCTTAACAAAGATCCACCTACAAAAAAACCTATCTCCATTCGAATCAGAAATTGTGACGTCTCTGATAATTTTGCAATTGCCAATGCTTTTGTTAGTCAATTTAACTGGTTGTTGTTGTACTTCGACTTTTAGTATTGTAGAACCTAGATTAGGAAGCTCTTGCTTTTAAACCTATCACTTCCCATAAGGTTTTGAAGTTTAAAGAATACCAATTCTTGTGGCCCCGATGGTATCTCCAATCTAATGCTAAAGAGAATTGCTTTTTTATAATAGATACTTTAGCCGATGAGATTAAAGATCTCTGCGTTTTTTCGGGAGTCTTCCCAGACGAGCTTAAATGGGCTGATATTGTGCCATTATTTAAAAAAGGGTCTTATGATGACATGTGCAACTATAGACCTATCTCACTACTTTCAGTCATTAGTAAAATTTTCGAAAAACTCATGAAGGATAGAATTCTTTATTTTCTTAACAAACAGGAATTTTTTAGTTCATCTCAATATGGCTTTCGTAGAGGCAAATCAACAGAAGATCCTTTACTTCATTTTTGCTCCCAAATTATGTATAAACTAGATGAAAAGTAGAGCACAGCTGGTTTATTTATTGACATTACCCAAGCCTTTGATATGGTCCACCACAAAATTCTTTTACTTTCTTTTTGGTGGTGATCTATCCACCAAATGAGTGAAGTACAGAAATTATATTCTTTTATCAGCGAAATTAAACAACCTTGTTTTAGGGAGTGTTAAGGTGGGTAAGAGTGGTTGTTAAAAAACCAATCCACTTAGGCCTATTGGCGTAGAATCCTAGACATTTCGCAGCATTTTTGACGACACCGATTAACTGATCATTCCAACGTAAGTTGACACACATACCGAAAATTAAAAGTTTTTCGGTTTCGACGATGCAAGTCTCATTCAAGGACAATGGCTGGGTATTTAAACTTTGCTTTAACGACGAAATATAATGGATTCGAAGTAGCAGGCAAGAGAGAGTTGATGAAAATTAAAAAGGATGTCGCAGACAAAACGGAGCCCTGGGGCACACCAGCATTTATTTTGTGAATATCACAACTTGAACTGAACGACCGGTTATTGAGAAGTTTTCCTTTTTGAAGATATTTCATGGGGTGATGGTTTATTTATGATCTAGGAAAGAAGGGACGAAAGTGCAATGGGTCTGTAGGAGAAGAAAGAAGATTTGCCTTTTTAGGGGATGTGCTGGACAAATTCTGTTTTCCATCTACTCGGAAAGAGTCCTTAAGAGTAGGATTGATAAAAAAGCTTACGCAGTGGTTTTGCCAGCGAGGAAGAAATCTCCTCAGAACGAGGAGGGATATATCACCTGGACCAGCGGATTTATGAATGCTAAGAACTTTAAGAACTCTTACTACTACACGAGTGCAAAAGTTGATTTGTCCCATTGAAGATTCGACGCACTCAAGTGTAGGTGGAGACAATGCATAATCCGGGAGTGTTGAACTGGCCGAAAATGTGCAGCATGCAGATTGACCTTGTCCAAAGCGCTGACAGATGGAATATCATTGTCATGAGTAAATGGGATGGAAAATGAGGCAGAATTTCTAATATTTTTGATGAACGACCAAAAATTTTTACTACCTTTGGGACATTGTAATATTTTTTGACTTAGCTTTTGGTCGTATAAAAATTTCACACGTTGAAGAAAGGCGTTGTAGTCATTCCTGGCTCGTTTAAACTTTTTTCTGTTTTCCTCTGTCGGATTGGTATAATAGCGACCAGTTAAAATTCTTAAAGAAGGTGTTAAGACCGCTCCAGTTGGCTTTCTCGTATTACCATACGGTTTTTTAGTAACTGCGTGGTGGGAGTACGAGAAATTAGCTGATATGACATAATTTTCTGATGAGCCTAGAGGGAAGGGCACATCAACGATGTAATTATCAGGGTGAGAAGTTAAAAATAAGTTCAGGGTGTTGGCGGTATGACTACTAACTTTCGGTGTTTGCGTGGGCTCGTTTCCAAGCTGCGTTAGATTATTTTCCGCAGCGAAGATCTCAACACACCGTCCTTCACCTGTTGTCTGTCCACAATGTTGAAGGCGCCCAGAATTGTGTATATTGGAATCGCCCATAATAACGATTTCAGTATGAAGATACAGGGATACAATTCTTTGTTTAAAGTCAGATAGATAAAAGTCGAATTGTTGTTCAATTTGGTGCTTCTGTAAATAAAACAATAGTGAATAATTTGCTTACGGGATGGAATTTCAACCAGATGAAATTGAATTCCAGATTGGAATAGGGACTACATTGTGGTAGAATTTGGTAAGCTACATCACTTAGCACGTAAATGGCGAGACCGCTGTGAAAGAAGAATAATGACACTAGTTCGTAACCAGATAGCTTCAGATCATTTATTTATTTATTATTAATATTTATTCCGTAAATATTAGCTATATTCACTCTAAATTCCCGAGTCATTATAAAAAAAAGACAAACACCAAGAACACAAACACCAAAGAAACTAAGCACAGCTGTAAAATAAAAATTCAAAATTGGTTTACCGAATCAAATTGTTGTAGGTGTTATGCCCTTGCAACAATAGGAAACAGCATACCAACAAAATTCATACACACAACCCGCTATCCATCGGTTGTTCCAGGTAGGACAGGAACAGTGGTTCCAATTTTGCCGAGTTTGTTGGCCCTACAGTTCTCTGGAAAATCTTTATGCTCCACTGGGTGGTGGTGCATTCACATAGGTGAATGCTGAAAATGATCTGATAATGGACTTTGGACTTTGCTTATTTTGCTGCAGTTGACTGTTTTGTATAAGGCCGTCGACCAGAAAACCACCCCAGATTTGAGTATCGGTCTAATAACCGAAACATATAGCCAATGGATAGTGCGACGTTAAAGGCCCTGTTTGTTCCGAATAGCTTTTTTGAAAGAAAATAAAGCTACTTGGCTCTTGTAACTCTTTCTTGTATATCAGGTTTCTAATTTAGTTTCCTGTCGTGAATTAGAACCAGATATTACGCTATATCAGAGAAGACAAAGTGAGGGTTTTCGAGCATGCTTTTTCTTTAAGTACAATAACGTTAGGTAGATGAGCGTGGCAGGTAGTTGTGTAATCTTTCAATTATAATGTTCGTTTTTTAACTAAATAAAACTAGCAGCAGTAGAAAGGTAAGCTAGCTTAATTTATATAAGGATGGAGACCAGATCTGGGCTCTAAATTTGGGAGAATGTCTCACAAGATACCTGGAACAACTTCAAAGAAAAGTTTCAGAATAGTGCAGAAAATCTTCTCTGTATTTCAAAGAGCCGGCTCCAAATTAATAGCAAGAGCACGTGCGAGAGCGGTAGATTCATTGTATCGTGAAATTAGGCAACAAAAATTAGAAGAAATGCAATGTCGAAGCATGGGTTAACGACCTCACATTTTTAAGACCTAACATATATTGCAATAGATGAAAAAAAAAGAGCGCTTTAATGCCTTCCTAAACGAAGACTGACTAGACGATGAATTAACGAATTAACTATTCCCTTAGCTGTCGCTAACGAACAGCAGCTGGCAGATCGAAGTTATTACAGTTAAGAGGCGATCGAATGCTTGATCAATTGAGCGAGAGCTGTCTGGTTCAATTGTGTAAAGGCAAAGGTAATACTGAAATTACAACAACTACTGAGCGGTGAAACTAATGTCGCATACTATGAAGATATACGAGTGAGCTCTAGATAGTCGACAAAGTCAATAAAGGAGTATTATTGGAAAATTAATGCTGCTTTGTAGGGGTCCAGGTCGATATATGACACCATATGAAGCTTACAGTTTACATATCATCTTCATTTCAAAATGAGTTCGACAGAGTTTATATTAGAAATATATCCGAGACACACATACACATATAAGAATGATACGCGATATGTACTATGATGTTAAAACGAAAGCTAAAAGCAAAAAGGGAATAACCGGAGAATTCAAAGCTTAGGTTGGAGTACATCAAGACAGTGTACAAAGTCCGTCACATTTTAATTTCGTAAAAGATTTTATATTGGAGCGGCACATCAATGACCCCAGAACAACTTCCCTGCCTAGCAGCATTTCAACAATTCTTAATAATTAGAGAAAAGTGCCAGGAAATAATGGCCTATGAATAAGTTGTACTAGGACTTTATATCTACACTGCCGTTTTCCCAAAGGAGCAAAATCAACTCCTAAAATCTATGTTTTTAGAAAGAGTCATCGTTCCAAATTGTGAAAAATTTAAAACTTGGGTACTGTCGTTAACGACCGAGGAAATCGCGATTACGTTGCTGCACATAGAGTCAGCGTGGGGAGGCTTAAATCGCGCAGGAACTCTCCTGTGTTTTGTGATAGAAAAATGTTTAAGTGACATAAGGTTTTATAATAAACGACAGTCGTTCGTCCAGCTTTAACATACGCATAGAAATGTTGAAAATTAACGGAAATTAAAATGTTACAATTGTCAGCGGGTGTGACAAACGTGATATTACAAGAAGTAAGCGCTTCGGCTGAAGTCTCTATATGCTTTAGGCTGAGCAACGAAAGTCGTCTGAAATCTGATTCAAAAAGTAATAGGGCCGCAAGTTCCAGCTGACGTTCAAAGAAAAGGCCGAAAGAAAAATAATTAAATCAGAGTGGTCTGTAAAATAGTTCTAAGATCGGCAAATTGAGATTGGCTCATAAGCAGAGGAGAAGCAACTCAGATATTTAGGAGAGATATGTATGTAATACTATGCATTACATATTTCAACGGTTGACAATAAAAGAAGAAAAAGTTTTTAATTCTATCCACCGAATGCAGGTGTATTTTTTGCATACGAATTTAATTTTTCCTTAAAGTTTTTTATATTTAAATTCGGACACAAATTGTTGGTTAAATGAATATATGTAAAGGCACTGCTGTACGTGGTTTTAATGAAATATCTTATTAATTTTGTTTCATTTAAAAAAAAAAACTTGAAAATACTCTTTGGTTTTTATTTCCTTGAATATAAATCATAAGGCAATATCATCTTAAAAGGCGTTTCGATGCATTGACATTTTTCAACATGAAGAACACTTATGTCATATGCTCAAGCTTTAACCTCTCCCACTGAGATTCTTTGACCTATAATGTCAATGTATTATGTACGCATGCAAATCGGTAGTTTAGCTATTGGGTTGGTTAAAAATAAAACGACAGTATATTAACGACAATATATTAACTTCTTTGCAATACTGCAACTTTTGCGTTTCCACTTATCGTATTTTACATCTTCTCTTAGTTTCATTTTGAATACCCCACAAATTTAGAATTAAATTCCCTTGTATTTGAACTTTTACTTGAAAAGTATATCATACACTATGCTTAATATGGAAATAATGGCTTCTAAACAAAAGTTAACAAGCTAACATATGATAATCTTACCTCATCTACCCAGGCCTTGTATTTTTCGGTCATGACAATTTGTTCCAGCATTGCAGAGCCTTGATTCGTCTTCCAATGACCTGAGATCGATTTGCGCCTAAAATTAATCATGTAAAGAACTGTGGTCATATTTGTAGGGGTACATATTTAAATACAAATCTTATGGTGTAATTATTTTAGAATTTTTCGTACCTATGTACGAGTATTTATACTAAACATTATAATTGAATGACTCTTAGAAATATAACACATACGCGCCTGAGAAGTTTTTATCAGCATTACTTATAAGCACGCCAATTTATATGAAAAAAACAAAAACTGTAAGATATAGTACGAGGCTGATTAGAAATTATATATTGTCTATATCTAACCAATCATATATACATATATTAGGAAGAAGTCGCTTTCTAGAAATACATAATGGGGATTGAAGTACGACACTTTCGACAATTTTTATACAGTTAAAAGGAACAAAGTATTCATTGACAATAAGCGCTTTCGTTTCTTGTTTCAGATATTAGGATCAAAGGTATCTAAATTTGTATCTCAGTTATGACAATCTGCTCACCACTAGTAGAAATCAGCTAGATAGTGTGGATATGGCGAACCATATCAAAATCAAGATCAAAATGCTGCCAGAATAGATGATAATGCTAAAAAAAATTGTTTGATTTGGGAAGTCAAATAGGATAAATATACGGAAGATCGTCAGTTGTACGAACGACGATTTAGATGACGCCAGCCGTTCCCATGAATCTGTTTCAGTACCTATATATTATCAGAGGAGCTTTGCTTCCAGGATAGCAATGATCGTCAGAATGTTATTTTTCGAGAAATTTATTTCAACAAGGTCAGCCAGTTGTAGAACAAAAATACCTTCTTCTGTAAATAAAAAGCATGCAAGTGTACTTACATGAAAGCCTTATAGTTGGAACCTATCTTTTGAATATGCACATCGAATTTGGCATCGATGTAAGGTTCAATTGTGCAGTAGCATTGGGCATCGTTGGTCATTGAACCCGACACAAGACCGGCCGCATCTTGTAAAGTGCCAGCGTTGTCTAATCGTGCAGTCGCCACTCCACCATGGCAATGCCCAGCCTTAAGAACACATGGGAACTTTGACCAGCTGAACTAAAATGACAAAAATAAATAACAAGTAGAATTAGATCTTTCTGTGGAGTCTCAAGTAAGAATAAATTATGTTTGAGATATTAAATGTTAATGCTGTTTTTACAAATAATTACACATTCAGAGAAAAATCTGATGAGTTATAATACTTAGGAATTATGAATTATGACATAAATACATTTCGCAAGTGCTGGACGATGGCAAAGCCTGGGCAACAGATTTATTTCCAAATGAAAAACATTCACGCTAAATGAAAAGCAATAGCCATAAAACAATGTACAAACAGTACTTTTTTAAATACATTATCACATTAACTGTTTAACTTAGTAAACTAGAAATAAAATTGTGGGAGAAACCATCACTTTACCTTTTTACGAAGTCTATCGATGAGTGAACGCTATATTGTACTGTAAGTGAAGTTGGACCAAAATGTGAAGAAAGTAAACTCAAAAACAAAAAGAACAACAACAAATACTATAACAACGACGATAAAGACGGGTGCAACTGAGTTGGACGACCCTAACGTTATTTTAAGCGACTCAAAGCAAACTTGGGCGGCCGAGGGGAATAATTCCATAGTAAGAAACTGCCACCGAAGAAATTAGTTTCAGATGAGGATAGTGTCGGAACAATCGACATCGATATGGAGATGTTACTTTTCCGAGATGACGAAACCTGCTCATCATTAGCTAATTTAAATTCTCCACTTCGTCGACCGCATACTTTCGGTCTAATTCCAAATAGAAAGTTAACGATAAAAAGACTTAGTAACAAAAAAGAGCTCAGAGAATTCAAACGTGAACGTCTGCAGCACTCCTACGACTTCCTCAAGGGTATAGACTTAAGGGAAAGCGAGCCTATTTCTCACATTTCAAAGAACCCGACCTAGAAATCGGGGGTGACATTTGCCCTCGCCCTATGCGCTGACATGCTGGTCGACATTCAACTCCAGGAACTGCTCATACCTGTATGCCAAAGGAAGCTTTCGGGTTTAAATATTCAACTTTGATAGTCCAGAATGGAACCTCTCCGACGACCAATACTTGCAGCTTGAACTAAAAATTCAAGACGGTGTTAATGACGCTATTATCAAAGGGTCATAATTGTTGACGAATCATGGGTATATGGTTATGACGTCGAAACCAAAGCCCAATCGTCCCATTGCAAACACTCAGGAGAGCGAAGACTGAAAAAAGCACGCATCGCTGGAAGAGCTCAATTCCATATCAAAAAGTGCTTACGAGAAATACTTCGAAAAAGCAACAAATACAAATACAGCAACATCTCTATCAACATATCTAGCAACAACTCCAGCAACAACTCCAGCAACAACTCCAGCAACACCTTTGACAACATGCGTGGAAACAGTTCCAACACATTGTTCACAGCAGAAGAGATTAATAATATACCTAATGTATTGAAATGATTTCATAGTTAGCTGGTTGCAAAACCAAAATAGATCAATTTAACGGTATCGCACATTTAGTTACGAAGTTTTTATACCCTAATGTTAAATAATATGGTAGATAGAAACCAGAGTAATAACTTGGAATGCGAGAGGTATTCGCGGTAAGATTGTTGAGTTTATCTATTTCTTATACAGTAGTAACATTGATATTGCTTTGGTTACTGAAACCATGTTACACAATGATTTGAATTTTCATTTATTCACACCTAACTATAATTTCTATCGGAATGATAGAATGGTTAGAGAGGTTGAGAGGTTGCAATATTAATTAAAAGATTAATTCAACATTCGATTTTACCTGTGTTAAGAACGCGTTATGTAGAAAATATAGGCATTGAACTTATTTAAACAATCAGGGAAATATCAAGTTGTCTTGCATATAGGGTGATTCATCGTGGGGTTTGTTTTCGAATAGGCTTTTTTGACAGATCCCGCGTTACTCCTACCAAACTGCTTTGTCATTTTTATTCAATATCATTTGGCAAGTCATCACAGAAAGACTCACACCACAACAGCGTCTCCAAATTGTTCAGCTGTATTACGAAAATCAGCGTTCTGTGAGAAATGTTTTTCGTGCGATCCGAGAAACTTACGGTGCGCAAAATCGACCTACTAAAGCCACTATTGCCAATACCATTCGCAAATTTGAGTCCCATTTTACATTAGTGGACAATACTCGACCAATTAGACCACATCCAGCACGTAGTGAAGAGACTATAGCAGCTGTAGCTGAGAGTGTACGCGAAGACCGTGACGAATCGATTCCATGTCGTTCTCAGCAGCTTGGCTTGGCTTATTCGACAACTTGGCGTATTTTACGTGAGGATCTCGGCCTAAAAGCATAAAAAATCCAGCTTGTGCAAGAATTGAAGCCAGGCGACTTGAATTTGCGTCATATTTTCAATGAATGGGCTCATTGGCCCATTTTTGGCCCAATGGATACGTTTATAAACTAAATTGCCGTTTTAGCTCTGATGAGAAACCGAAGAGTACCAAGAGCTACCATTACATCTATTAAAAACAATGGGTATGGTGTGGTTTATGGGATGGTGGAATCATTGGTCCATATTCTTCAAAAATAAGGTAACCGTTATCGCGCCATGTTAAGGGACTATGTGCTTCCTGAAATTCAAGCACATGGACTCGGTGAGCTTTGGTTTGAACCAGATGGCGATACGAGCCACACAGCGCGTGAAACAATGGACTTGTTGACAAATCATTTTGATGAGCACTTAATTTCACGTTTTGCTACGGTAATTAAGTCGCCCGAAATTGGACCTTCCGTATGGACCACCTCAGATGTTGTCGTGATCAACATTTACATGATATTAATTTTAAGAAGTAAATGCCATGAATTGTTCTTTTAACCGTTAATAAAAATTTTAAGTTCATTTTCAAATTTAGGTATTTTATTTTCCATTATAAATTAAAGTTATTTTTGAAAGTGACTTCAATTGCAGGCATAGGGATTGGAGTTGTATAAAAGCTAACCCATGAGGTAAAATATTGTCATGTCTATGTATTACCTTGCTAGTGACTGTTGTGTTTCCCCCTAGTCCCACCTACTTCCCGCATGGTTCACGTAGTCATCCGTCTGTGCTTGATTTGTTCGTTACTAATACTACTAACATAATAATAACAATAACCAATCGTTGCAAACGTGCTTAGTTTGTAAACTTCGTAGGCCAGGGGTAAATCGAGCGCAATACATAGAGGATTTAAAGAATGCAAATTGATCACATTTTCGTTGAGAAATTCATTATAGGCTCCGAAATGAACCGACAAACTTAGAAAGTATTTATACTGAAGAAACTGTTGACACCGTTTTAAATCAGCTTTCCCCGATCATATTGAATGCTGCTGAAAACAGTGTTTCTAAAAAAACTGATAAATGAAGTTTACATTAAGCTTCCTCCTTAAATTTTGGAGCTTTTGGGACCCCTTTTAAAAATAGGTATCATGAGGTCATATGAGGTATCAAATCTCAACAAATTTATATCCTGGAATAATAAACTTTAATCACTAGAAAAAAAAAGCCAGACCTTTTTGGAATATACATAGTTAAGGTAATAAAAAATAAAAAGAAAAACAATTGCCTTTCCTAAAAGACTCTAATAACACATATTTTTCGGATGTTGAAGAAGCAAATGCTCTTGCTTCGAGCTTTGTAAGACACCATAACTTAGCAATTTAGGTGATATAGAAACCGAAAATATTGAAAATACCACAGTACAAAGATTTTTTTCTGAAAGAGTCTTCCAAAGTACTTCAGTAGGTTTTCTTTCACACGAAGATATTCAATGTATAGTTAAAGATCTAAAAATAAGAAAAACAGGCGGCATTGAATGTATTAAAAACATATACTTCAAAAATTTGCCCTAGTCCGAAATAAAATATCTAGCATTCCTTATTAATGTTTGTTTAAAAATGTAATATTTTCCTGACGCTTGGAAGTTAGTCATTTATAAATGAACAATTTAGTTTTAGGCCTAAATTACCTACCGCTCCGCAGGTAAATCGACTGGAATGGACATTGAAAAGGCCTTCGATACTGTGTGACACAACGGCCTGATATAAAAAATGTTAACTTTCCGTCATATATTTGTGGAATGGTCCAAATTGTTTTATCTGGTCGTTGTTTTAAAGTTCATGTTAACTGTGGTGTCTCAAATTAAATATCGTTCGATTCTGGTGTTTCCCAAGGTTCATTCCTAGGTCCTGTTCTATATAACCTCTACACTTCTGATTTCCTTTACTTGCTCAATTATGAAGCAGCCATTTTTGCTGATTCTTCGCATGAGCTCGCTGCCAATATCGAAAACAGCCTCAAAAATGCGAAAGAAGAATTAAGGAAATATTATTCAAAGTTGAAAATTAAATTGAATGAAGATAAAATGCAAGCTCCTTTTTACAAGAAAAAGAAAATGTTGCTTTGCTGAATTACAAGTTAATGGAGTACACATTCTTTGGTTGGGTAACCTTTGTTAGATATTTAGGGATTCATCTAGATACAAAACTAACATTTAACGAACACATTAATAGAACAGTAACGAGAATAGGTATTACCATCAAAATGTTGTATCCATTCATAAATAGAAAATCATCTCTTTCTTTAGAATACAAGGTTATAATCTATAAAGTAATTTTTCAAGCGATTCAGTTAAATGGAAGCCAAGTCAGTGGCGGTTGTGCAAAATGCCAGATAAAAAAACTAAAATTATGCCAAAAAAAAGTTTTAAAAATGATGCTTAAATTACCCTGGCATCATTCTACCCTAGATCTGCACATTAAAGCGAATGTTGAAATGATTTATGAAAGAATAAGAAAACTAAAATCTAATTTTGTAGAACGATGTAGTTTTGCTGATTATTAAATTAAATGAGACTAAGTTATATATTCATTTTGTGAACTTACTTATTCATTAAGTTTGTTTTCATTTCTTAATTAATTTGTTTAATTTATTGAATTTATATATATATATATTTATTTATTTACTTAATTTAATTAATTAATTAATTAATTTAATTTATTTTTTAATTAATTAATTAATTTATTTATTTATTTATTTAATTACTTAATTATTTATATATCATTTGCATATTAATGTGCTTTCTCTGTTTTTTTTCTCTTTATATGAAAGGTTTTAGTCGTGTTTTCTTTTACAATTCTTATTGTTGTTAAATAATTTTTTTTTTAAATTATAATAATTCAGTAGAAAAGTAACATAGTATATTGAATCCCTGTATTGTAAAATGTGCGATAACAAGCCAAATGTAAACTATTACCATATACGTAAAATAAATAAATATAACTGTCTATCTAACAACAAGCCAACTTCCACTAATATTTTTAGTCTCCCCATTAAATATTGAATGCTACCCATGGAGTGAAATAACCGCTGAACCCAAACACCTTTCTCTCTCTCTCTCTAACTAATTTTAGAGTAGTAATACCCTCTTTAGTGTTAGTTCTGATGTGATTATTGGATGTGATGGTAACACCCATCACATGCAATGGGGGAGCACGGACACAAACTCTTGAGGTGGGTGAGTTCTTATTTCAATACATAATTGATCATAATCTCTTGATGTAAAGATAATTTGATATATTGTTATAGCAAAATATAAAGATAAATCATCGTTTGTAGTGAAAATATCACCCTAATGAGTTACTCTGACTTCCTTGCCACAAGAAACTGGGATATATTTTCGAAAATATCGTTCTTTTATCATAAAATGATTAGGTTCAATGTCAAATACATACCCATGTAAAAGCTTTACAGCAGAAATGGATCAAGCACTTTATATCCTAAATAAATTCAAAAAGAAAACTCTGCCGAAATAGATTATGCAGTGGAAAAACTGGAAATAATTTTCACTCAGGCTTCTAACCAAGAATTCATCACGAAGATTTAGAAATCTCAAAGAAAAGACGCAAGAAAACTTGTCAATTCAGCCAAAAGCTCAAATTTGTGCTCCGAAAATCTGCAGCTCTAAAAAAGTATCATGGAGAAAGTTTTTCTCCAACGTTGAAAGCATAACAGAGTGTGCGAGGCCCTTTAATTAGCGGGCCAAGCTCTGTGGTATGAGAATCAACCCGCAAAAAACAGACATGAAAGGATAATGCCAAAATTTAACCTTCCTTCCATAGATGAGCCAACTATTCGAATATCCTACAGTGCTAAACGCCTAGATTTCGTACTAGATAACAAACTGAATTGGAATTTCAATGTCGGAGAATGACTAAATAAAGCAACGACCGCCTTCCTGGAGCCGTATATTTGGTAGAAAATGGGCACTTAACTCCAAGACGATCCTATGGATGCATACATTATTGTCAAGCGCATCTTAACCTAATTCGGATTAATAGAGTGGAAACCCACAAATAAAATTAGAAATCTTAGGTTAACGACGAAACACAGAAGACTGCATGTATAGGCACGATTCACGTCATAGAACGGCGCCAACGGCGGGATTGAAACATGTAGTTGACCTCCTGCCTCTCACTCTATACATGCAAGGATCTACAGCGGAAAACGCTTTCAGAATGCGTTGAGCGTGTGGTTACGCTATGTTGCACTCTGAGAATATGAACGATATAAATAAAAATCAATAAAAGGTGGAAAAACCATCGAACCACAACAAGTAAGAATTTCTTGAAAGGCACTTTTGAAATATCTACGCTTGTTGGATTTCTGACAGAACGCAATGTTTTTGGGGTATACGCAATAAAGTTGCGCCTCACTCACAACAACCTTTGCAAAGGCTGTCAGGACATCGGCTCACGGGGGGATACCTTCCACTTTTTATGTCACTGTTCCAGTCTCAGTAATTTAAGGCACAGAAGTTTGGAAAGTTATTACTTCTACGAACTCTCAGAACCATCTGCTGTTTCACTTACATCTGTTTTTAGATTTGCGGATGCAAAAGATGGCTTAGACTCGCTCAGAGACCAAACGACATCCAACGCGAAACGGAAAGCGGAAACCAGAATTAAGAACCGCAATAAAATCTTTATCCCATTCAAATTGCCCCCACCCTTGCATAACAATGGGTCTCTTCAGACCTAAGTGTGATGGGACATAGAACAGACTCAGCTTCATAGACCCCATCAACCCGCTTCCCTAACCTAACCTTATTTCCTCTGTGATATCAAAAGTAACGTCTAAAAATCTTGGAAAGTTCTTATAGAAATACTCGTAGTCCGACATAACGGACGCTTAAGCGTTCAATACTTCCATGACTTCACCAGGCGTTGCGAAACGAGATGTAGTGTTAAATATATATGATATATGTATGATTAAACAACACATGCTTACAAGAAAGACGTCTGGTTTATGATTCAGCTGCCATGAGAAACTGTGCATGTTAAAATAGCATAAACTTTAAACCCTCAAACAAATGTCTAGCCATAATCCACACGTAGATACACCCATTTCCGTTTTGTTGGCTTTCTCCTTCCTGTAGTATGTAGACATGTAGTTTGAGTTAACATTGTATTTCGTCAGAATCTGGACATTCCCTTAGAGACCTGGGATCCAATTGTTTTTCTGGTTTCCGACTTCAGCCGATTCCTGTTTGTATACATACGAGGTGTGTTCAGAAAATAACTGGAATTTTTAAATTTCGTAGGTTTGGAGAGTCCGGTTGTCAAATATTTTTTTTATTATGTATTTTTCAGATGTATTCATTGTTTACCAATGACTGAATCTCGACGCACATCAACAAAAGATAATAACGTCGAAGCTGTGAAGAAAATTGTTTTGGAAAGACGTCAAATTACCATAAGAGAAATTGCTGAGGATGTCGGCTGGTCTCATGTAATTTTTTCGGATGTTTTGGGCATGAGACGTGTGTCAACGAAATTTGTTCCGAAATTACTTAATTGTGATGAGAAGAACCGTCAAATGAGTATCGCTCTGAAGCTTTTGCATGACGTCAATGATGATTCTGATATCTGAGTAAAATAGGTAAGCCTATTCCAAAGATCGAGTGTGAGAAGTGTTTTGAGGATTGGATAATGGAGACTATTTTGAAGGCGACAGCATTAATGTAAACGAATAAATAAATTTTTCTCAAAAATTGAAATTTGCGTTATTTTCTGAACACACCTCGTATAGTATTTCTAGCGTAGAAGATTAAGAGTTGTCTTCAGCCGAGCTGTTGGTGTGGTTCGCATTGCACATATTAATCGCTCTTAGATTGTTCACTTTTATGTATCTACAGAATTATTTCGAGGTTTAGTCTCTGTTTTCTGCTGAAGATTCGATTGCATGCGTAGATTGCATTCGCTGTGTCCTTATTCTTCCATTGACGCTGAAATTAATTAACATACCTTTTGTACTAGATTCTTCCACTTGGTTCATGGTTTTTGGAGTTATCTCAGAATTTTACCATATAGAAGAAGATTCTTTCTTCAACTTGTATAAGTTTTAAACTTTTCTGCAGATATCTGTTTGGGTTAAGTTTCCGTTGGTTTCTTAGTAAAAAAGTGTGCAGCGTTGAATTTTTATCATTTAAAAGGTTTCTGATTGGCGTTTTGGATAGTTCCAACATAGGTGTTAATCCGTCTGGGCAAAAGCAATACGTAATTAAGAGCCGCTCCTTTTTTATAAACAACGTATATACATAGGATGGATAAATCATGTAATTTGCATGACTGGAGTGTGTCTTCTCTGGAATGTACAGACAGCTCAAAATGATACTTTTGTATCATTATCATTATCATTATCTCAAGTTTTGAAAAAATGAAGCTAAATTCCTCATCAATGCGATCTTTTCTTGAATTTTATTTTTTATTCTTATTTATTTATTTTTCTTAATTTATTTTTACTTATTAAGATGTGGCAGTCCACAGACTTGCATCTGCTACAAAAACTCTTCCCCCTAAGGAGGAATCAGGAGTTCAGCCGCATCGACAAGTCCCATTTAGGGCGCTATACTCAAGACGCCGAAATGTATCACGCATAATTAAAACCTTTGGGTCTATTCCGGAGGTAGAAGGAAGTGCGGACATCACGAGGAAGAATAAGTGGGTCAACAAAATCCTAAAAGGCGGGTTGTCCACTGCTCCCTCTGCTCTCAAAACGCTAAAGGGCTCTTCTATGCGCAAGAGATCGTTGGAGGAAATCGTGCCGGTTCCCAAAAGGCCCAATACCGTAAACACCAAAACCCCTTGGCCATCCAACACCACATCTCTAAGGTCTTTAACGAAATTTTAAAAGACGCTATGACGATCGCGGTACTCAAAAGAAACGACACCGACGGATCGATAACACCTTAACCGTGGCAGTTTGTCAAGTTGAGGCTTTCGAGAAACTTCTTGGCTATTATGCGGGAAAACCCCAGACTACCTTCCATCACAAGCGACGCTGGCTGGCACCAAGGCCACAACAAGCTCAGTGTCGGCCAAAGATCTCTCGATATTTTCACGATAGATATAGGTGGTTTAGGAGAGATTTAGCCAGGTGCAAAGCTCGAAGTCGTGCCCAAGGAGGATATCTCTGGCAGACCTAGAACCTTAAAACCCACACCTGGATTCCAGCCGAACCCTCCTTTCCAGAAAGCATTATGGAGATCATCAGGCTCAGTAGCCCGACCCTTCCGACTCATGACTGGGAAGTCACAAAACTGGAAGAGCTAAGGGGCTTTTATAGATGCGCGTTAATTGTGATCAATAAGGAATCCCTTTACCCTCTACCGCAGACTAAAAGCATGATCCGGTTCGAATTCGAGGCAATAAACCTTAGGGCATACAAAAAGGATGAGCTGGATGCTGATAAGCGTCGATATCCTTTCCAATTCATCCGAGGCGACGGTTTCCTCTTCTGACACTCTGAAGGAAATAGAAACCGATGACGAAATAAAAAGAGACCCTACATGATCAGAGGAAGAAGATGAGCTCTTGAGCTCACATTCAGAATCGGAGGACTCGAACAAAATCGTGGTGAAGGCCACTATGTGAAATTTTAGCAAAGTAGCAGATTAATCTGCACCACTCAAAAAAGGCCTCGGCCGCACTTTATCTGCTCTTTCCAAAAATGCAGAAGACATCATCCTAATCCAGGAACCATGGATCGCGGAAGGCGTGGTTCGTGGACTTGGGACACCTTTACATGCTTTTCTCTATACAAAAGACAAAGGTAAAATTAGAATTTGTATAAACTTGTATACTAGTGAAACGTAGCCTTAATTCATTTTTACTTCCTAACCTCAGCAACCCTGACTTAACCGTTGTCAGGCTAAAGACTGCCTAAGGATTCTACTGGCTTTCATCAACGTATCTTGGCCATCAGGTGGGCCCTCTCCTTGGTGATAACCTAGAAAGAGTGGTACTGGAAGCTGGAAGGCAAAAGACTCGCCTTATCATCGGATGCGACGCTAACGCTCATCAAACCGTATGGGGCAGTACCGACATCAACGTTAGAGGTGAGTCAGTTTCTGATCATATTTTAAGTACTATCCTAATTGCTTATAACATTGGAAATGTGCCCACTTTTATAACAAGAAACCTACAGGAAATGCTAGATATCACTCTTGTTTCAGACAACATCACTCAAATGCTAACGAACTGGATGTTATCGACTGAACGCTCGGTTTCAGACCACAGATACATCCAATTCAGCCTGGGTGATGCTCCGCACAGTCAAACAGCATTCACAAACTGATTGGCCGAAATACAGGAAATACTGTCAGAAAACCTATTGGCTGAACTCTCAATCCCCCGCGTGACACCAATCAGGCTATGGCTACTTTCTGCCCCCTGATTCAACCTAGAGGCAAGAAAAGTGACTGACTGGGAATCATACAAAGAATCCCTTTAAATATATAAAAAAGAACTAAGGAAAGCAAAGCGTCAATCTTGGAGATCATTCTGTGACAAAATCACAGAAACCTCTAAGGCATCGCGGCTAAGAAAAATACTCTCTACAAATCCTAGGATGCCTAGTTAGTTAAAAGAAAAACTGGTGGCTCTAGGACAACCTCAAGTGACGAATCAGTCAACTTGCAACTTGACACTCACTTTCCAGGTAGCTCCTTATTTGCGGCCAGTAGTTACCAAAACAGGACTACTGCAACCGTGAACAATATTCATAGTCTGATTACAAGAAACAAACTGCTTTGGGCTTCAAACAATACAATTTGCGAGTCCTAATTACAAAAGGTCCTCATATATTGTCTTGCCAACCTTAGAGAATATCATGAGGAGCTGTGTAGAATTGATCCACATTCCACTGTATTGGAGAAAAGTAAATGTAGTTTTCATTCCCAAGGCCGGAAAATGCTCTAATGATGTCCCAAAGGACCTCATACCTATAAGTCTATCATCTTTACATCTGAAAACTCTAGAACGACTGATTGATATCCATATTTGAGCTAAAATTGATCCAAGACTTTTTTTAGCGGCTCAACATGCCTACAGTAAAGGAAAGTATGTGAAAACGGCTCCACATTCGATGACTAACCACATCGAACGATCCCTTCAATACAGGAAGTACACAATGGTTGCTTTCCTAGACATAGAAAGCGTTTTAACCACGTCAACATATCCGCAATCACGACTGCACTGTCACATCTGAATGTAGAAGACTCACTTGAAAGAGTCGAGAAAGCTACAGTAGCTTTATTCTCTTGCAAGAAAGCCATTGGAAACAAATGGGGCCTTCAACTTCGAATAACCCACTGGCTATACATCTCGGTCATAAGGCAGATACTCACCTACGGTGTGGTTGTCTAGTGGACGGCCTTAAATATTGCAGCCAACTGCATTAGACATTCTGTTTCACTTGACACCCATCGACATCTTCAGCCGACTGCAGCTATTCGCCTTAAAGCGACTACAAAGTAGACAAATTCTAAAACTGCCCTTGAATGCCGATCATCTCTTACGGAGATGGCAAAGCAGTTCAACCTTCACCTTTGTTGGGTACCGGTCCACATGAACATTCAGGGAACTGTAGGGCCGACGAACTCGCCAAAATTGGAACCACTCTACCTATTCTACCAGAAAAGAGTAGCATAGGTATACCAATCGCCACGTGCAAATTATTATTTAAGCTGGATGCTAATAAAACAACAGACCTTATATGGACCGGTGAGCCAACATATCTAGCGACTAAACGACTAAACGACTAAACGAAATAGGAAACATCTCAGCGCCATCATAGATGTCATCACTGCCTTATAAGCAAGCACGCAAGAAGGCTTGGCGCTTTTACAAACGAATTCTGTAGAAGATGCATGGACTAGGAGGAAGAGGAGACAATCCTCCACCTTCTCTGTACATGTCCAGCTCTCTCCCAGAGAAGAAAATTCCACCTAGAAGCGTTCTTCTACAATGACTTAAACGATCTAAAAAAAACATAGACGTTAACAGTCTCCTGGGCTTCATCAAATTTGTTCCATGAGTAAGAGGATCATAGATCCACGTGGCAGCACAACAGGGCAATAGGCCTAAGTGGGTTGGCTTTCCAACCGCCACTCTCACCTAACCTAACCTGCAGAGTTCTTCTCAACAGACCCAGTCATAGGCGTTCTTGATATTTCCTTGATACAATATATATCAGCTTAAAATAAATATTTCGCTAATTGCAATTACATGTAAAACATATCTATTGTAAATAAAGTATCCAAATACAATACTATGACCTCATGCTTGGCACCGGGTCATATACGAAGATGTCAGATAGATAACATCTTGTATTCGATGTTTAGGAGACTTTTACCTCTAAAATTAGCGCAGTTGAAGGGGCTTTCTTTTTTGTGTATTGGAAAAACGGTGCTGAGATTTCATTCATCAGGTATACACTTATCTGACCACCTCTGAGAAATAATTTCCTACATGTTCTCCACAAAGTAATTTCCAGCAGCTTGGAATACCTCGGCTGATAAGTCATTGGATTCAGTTTAGATATTGCTATCCTTATTCCGAACTTTTGGCTATTATCGCCAAAGTTGAATGGCCTATTCTGCCTGATGGAGGGATGTTAGGCTTCTTCGCCGTTATACAGTCTGCGTATTGCATATTCTCATGGAATAGTAATAGTAGATACTACAAGGTTTTTTTCTTCATCTCTGCATGCTTCTATATGAGCCGTCTTGCCTTGACACGTTCTTTTGACCTAAAACTTCCGTATGTTATACCTGGAGGTCAACCTCTCAACGTCTTCGATGGCGCCCTTCTCGCGCTCTTTTTTCTTCTTCTGGAGAAGCCCATGTTCTTCCCATCTCTTTTGCTCGTAGAGCTCATCAGCTCCCGTCCTGACTTGCAGCACCGCTTTATAGGCTTTTTGTTTAGCTGGATGTTGCCAGAAATCTTCATTAAACCAGGAATTTCTTGGTGGTGGTGGTGGTGTGAAACTCTGCACATTTGTTGCACGTTGGCAGTGTTGCCACTGGTCTTCGGTGCTTGATGCTGATGCTTCGCTGCTGATGAAGTTGGGGCTCGTTTTTTAATTTATTGTGATAGGGAGCGTTGTCCATTACAATTAACCATTTTGAGAAATTTTCAAAGTTCATCGCATAATGATAATTACCCGACTTCGATCCAGATTTATAGATTAGAAAACCGTTTTTGACAAATCCATTTGAATCACAAGGTGTGCAATTATAAGCCGAGATCCTTTTTTAATAGGCTTTTTTAGTTCTTCCGTACTTCCATCAGTCCAAGACATTTACCTGGTACAGGAACTATGTATATACAATTCATCTACACAGATTATCATATATCCACTTTCACGAAAGTTCCTTATTTAAAGAATATATCTTAATCTTTGAATTTTCACGTCCGTCTTTTTTCCTTTTGTCTTCCGCCTTATGAAAAATGAATCCTTTACTTTTGATGGATTCGAAGTATAGTATGTATATACTATATTTTGTATATGGTCCTATGCGAAACTCTAACAAATTCAGCTGTTTTCCTTACAGCTGCTCTCGTAGGAACTTCATTTGCATGGTTGTTTTCATAATTCAAGTTTTTGTGGTAAATTTTCAGCGTAAGCACTTTTGTTTGGAGTGTTAAAGGCTTTCCTCGCTTAAAGAAGTCCATTTATAAATTCACTTTTTTCTAACTTCTACTCCTTGCAAGCGTTCTTTAAAACTAGATTAAAAATTCAATTTTTGCGAATTTATATTCGCAAAAAATAGTCAGAATATACATATATTTTTTACCTAACCCTTTCCATAAAAAAATGTGTGTTCGAATTGAATACTTTTTTATTACATAATAAATTATTGCAGTAAGTATTGAATTTTTTTACGAAAAATAGTGGCCAGGCAAAATACGCGCATATATACGCTTATGATGCAAATTGGTTAAATATGAAAGGAAGTGAGGAAATTTCAGCCGTTTCGTAAATATCATTTTTCACTGACCATATGAGAAGCATGCGCTTCGAGGTTCTCTTTGCGCAGCTTTCCAATTGTACGGTGATTTGAAACGGACTATAGCTGTTTGGTAAAACATATAAAATTCTCATTCACGCTAATGTGCTTTCGAGAAGCACATTAAGTACTGAATATACGTACATAGAAATGTATGCATATGTAGTTGTGCCAAAAGGCGTCACTTTATTATAAAGACCACATGCATATAGTGGTCGTTTTTTTTTTTTGCAGTGTTAAACTTTTCAAGAACGGTTAAATGTCAAATCAGCTGTCAAGCTTCATTTATCTTCAATATACTTTGCCATTTCACCATGGAAAGATTGACGCCACAGATTCACATCTTTGGAATTTATTTCCGGAATCGAAACTCTTCGGGAAATTTACGGTAGACATTATCGACCATCTGAATGTTCAGTTTATTTATCGAAGTATCCGAACCGAATTCCGGCTATTGGATACTCACACAAAAACGAGAACAGTGTGTTCGGAAGAAAATATCGCCGAAATGAAAGCTTGAGTTGAAGAGAGCCCAAATTGTTCGATCCGCCGTCCTTGGTAACAACTTGGTCTTTGTCCACGTACTATCTATAAAATTCTGTGTATAGATCTTGATTTCAAGGCTCATAAGATCCAATCGGTGCAAGATTGCGTCGTGTTATTATTGGGCTTAAAATCAACTAGAAGTTGATCAAGCTAATTTCTTTGCGTTTTAATTATACAAATAAGGTTTTTTTTTGTAAATTAATAAGGTGAAATCTTCTATAAAAATATCGTTAATGTCTACACATATCTTATTTTCAAAATTTAAAGTATCCATTTAAGAAAAGGTTCTTCTACATTCGTTCATATGTTCGATAGCAAAGCTATGCTTTATTATAGTCTCTGAGTTCTACTTACTACAAATCCTTATTTCAAAAAATGTTTAACCATCCCAAAACAACAAATCAGTGAAAAGATAATAAATCGCCTCAATCAGCTGTCTTTTAAAATAGCAATGTATTAAATTCTTAGTTTAGTTCAAACTCCAAATTTCACTCCCTGAAAACTATGCTTTTATTTTTTTTTTTTATAACCCCAAGTTTGCTGACTTGCATTTGTGTAACTGCACCCCCCCCCCCCCCCCCTAACAAAGAATTCTTCTGAATTCCATCTTTAATTGTTTGTTTTTGTTTCTACCTTAAGTTTCTTATTATTTTTACATATTATTACAACTATAGTTACTACCACAAGTATAACAATTAAAAGAGTAGAACTTATTATATAGTGGTTATTCCTATTCAGTTGTTCTAAATGTTTTAAATTTTGTATTTGAAAAATATTTAATTTATTCCAAAGGTTCATTCTTTCATATTAATGCACATTTTGATTATCTTCGTATGCAAAATTTTGGATAAACTCTACATTATAATTAGACATTATGGTATTTAGGACTTCAATGGAACAATTATTAACATTTACCATAAAGTTTCCACTTAAAGTAATATTTGTATCATCACATTCGTTAACAATATGTTCCTAAGCTAAGTTCTTACAAATGTCTATAACTTAACGTGCGGTTTGCTAAGAGATGGCGTAACTTGTATTATTCCATTGTTATTATTCCATTGGAACATGCGTTGGAAAGCTACTGTCATTGTACGTCATTTCAGTATATGTCATTCATTTGAAGCGTGAACAACAATAATTTTTTTTACTCAAATATGTCGAAATTTGTTTATGAAAAAGTGTTTTGCGCGGAGTTCTTCTTCATTATTTTAATATGAAGAAAACTGCTGCCGAAAGTCATCGTATTTTGGTGGAATTTTATGGTGAACATACGTTAGCTGAGTGAACGTGGCAAAAGTAGTTTGCATGATTTAAAAGTGGTGATTTTGGCTTGGAAGACGATGAACGTCCTAGGCAGCCAAAAAAGTTTGAAGATGAAAAACTGGAAGCATTACTCTATGAGGATTGTTGCCAAACACAAGAAGAGCTCGCACAATCTTTGGGTGTCACTCAAGCAGCCATTTCAAAACGTTTAAAAACAGCTGGATATATTCAAAAACAAGGAAATCGGGTTCCAAATGAACTCAAACCGAGAGACGTCGAAAGGCGGTTTTGCATGTCCGAAATGCTGCTGGAACGCCACAAAAGCAATTAATTTTTGCATCGGATTGTTATTGGTGATGAAAAATGGATCCATTACGACAACCCCAAGCGCAAAAAATCTAATGTGAAACCCGGCCAACCAGCCAAATCAACGGCAAAGCCGAAATCCATGGCGCAAAGGTAATGCTCTGTATTTGGTGGGATCAGATGGGTGTGCTGTATTATGAGCCGCTAAAACCGGATGAAACCATCAATGGACAACGCTACCGAACATAATTAATCCATTTGAAGAGAGCAGTAGCCGAAAAACGGCCGAAATATGCGACCAGACACGAGGCAATAATTTTCTATCATGACAACGCTCGGCCCCACGTTGCTATTCCGGTTAAGAACTATTTGGAAAACTGTGGATGGGAAGTCTTACCCCACCCGCCTTATAGCCCAGACCTTGTCCTTTCTGACTACCATTTGTTCCGGTCGATGCAGAACGCCCTTACTGAAATACGGTTCACATCAGAGCAGAATATCAAAAATTGGCTTGATTCATTCTTGGCTGCCAAGCCGGCGCAGTTCTATTGGGATGGGATCCACAAATTGCCAGAAAGATGGGAAAAAGTCAAAGCTTCAGATGGGCAATACTTTGAATAATACTATTGTACATGTTCTTCTTAACTAAACGCTCAAATTTTGAAAAAAAAAACCGTTATATATCCAAATGTTCATCGATAGTCACAATTTCGGTTTTATTATTATTGCGGAAATTACATTCTCGCTCAATTATACAGTTATTAATTTTTTTTAAGGCTCTGTACATGTAAGTTATCAGGACTAAAGTCATATCTGTTGCCATTTATTACAACATAATTTATTGGCTTAATGTCAATTTCCTTAAATTTTTTTTTAGAATACGAATTATCATCTTTAATGTTGTCTGAATGTAATCTTTAGGTAACTTAATTGCTAAGACAAGTTTCGTATTGTTTAATCGAATAGCTCCAATTTTGGCATGCTTTAGCTTAAAGTAGTTTAATTCTACAATGTCTAATAGTTCGTTTGTTAAAATACTTGGGTATAATAATCCCTGTTTAGCAGATGCTACATTGTCTAAAATATTATTAATTTTTTCTTCTAGAATCTTTAACTTCAAAAGCTAGTCCGTTTGTAGTAACTTCAATGTAATATTTCTTTGACTATCTATGACGACATTATAAGCATCCCTTATATGTTGCCTATCTTCTAATACCATTGTCTTGATGTTATTTATATTATCCATGAATTTTTGATTTATACCTATTTGTTTGTTCAAATTTTCTATTGCAGCATTGTCAATCGTTTCGACTATTTTAAGATGTTCAGTAATATCTATCCTATCTTGGTCATCCATTGTTCCGAATAGCCATTTCTGACCAGTTCCAATGAAATTCATAAGACCTCTTTTTTTCCGAATTGGGAGTGTTAACGCCTTGACTTTTGCCTTAATATTTAAAATTTTCCTAAGCAACGGCCCATTCTTCATTACATTAAGTTTTTGAAGATTCATTTCAGCAGACTCTACAATTTCCAAAGTATATATATATGTATAATCGTTTGGGAATTGTTTATTAATTCGACAGATCCTCGGTATAGGGTAACATAACCTTGCTCACTCTGGTTCGGTGTTATTAGGAGGGATGATTGTGCTGCTGTCACGGTTATCAACATGGTTAGTAGTATCACAAGCCAATTCTGTACCTGTAAATATATTTGGTCTTTTAACTGTGGTGGGATGAACATTTACTAATTTATTTTTTCTATAATAAGGTTCATTCTTGTTATTTCTAATAAAACCTTCATGCCTATTTTCTTCATAATCTTCCCTAGTTACATTCCTCTTATTTAAAATTTTATCTTTCTGTTTTGAAATTTTAGTAACTAATACTTCCGGGTCTACGAGAAGAGAAGCTTATTGAAATAATAAATGTCCATATGCAGAATTTTATTGGATTTAGAAGTAGTTTCTGATCTTTTAAATTTTGGTTTGAGAGGTTTTCTATCATACTTCCCTTCCTGACATGATTGGCAGTTTCCAATCTGCTTGCAAATTTCTGACTCAGTTCTGATTTCTTGAGCTTTTAACGTGTACTTATTAAACGAGATATTTTTATTTCCTTCAAAAAGACTTATCAGCCATTGTTGAACTTTATTGTACTCGGTGTACGGCAGTTCGGTATAAATACCTACAATTCCATTTTGTAACACTCTCTTGAAGAGGTCTTCCCAATATGAGTTATTTTTAGTCATATCTAATTGAATAATTTTTCTACCGTGGATTACCTCCTCCTGTGACGAAACAGAATTTGTTAGAATAAATTGGGTCTTGCATTTATTAACAATATCTTCCCTTATAAGAAAATGATCTACTGTTGTTCGGAGGCAGAATGAACTGTTGTCTGGTTCGATTCGGTTTCCTCATCTATTTGGTCGACATCTTTCATACGGCTTAAAAAATTCGCTACTCTATTTTCCTTTCCCCTAAGATATTCGATATCGTAATTAAACTCAGACAATTTAAGAAGCCACCGTTGATTTCTAGCGGAGAACTCTTTTCCGTTGTATTTTTTGTTCAAATACTTTATGGGTTGATGGTCAGCAACGATTTTAAATTTATTTCCCCATAAATATGGCCTAAAGTATGTTACAGATTAAACAATAGCTAAGAATTCCTTACCGGTAAGCGAGTAGTTATGTTCATGATCATTTAATGACCTAGATGCATAGCAAATTGGCTGACGATCTTCGGTAAGCACAGCACCTATTGCAAAGCTCGGGGCACCTGTCAACAACGCAAATGGTTTTCCGAAATTTGGAAACCTGAGTATGGGGTAGTTGATGATGTTTTGTTTTAACGTTTCAAAAGCCTGGATGTATTCGGGATCGCTAATTTTTATCTTTGCACCTTTTTTCAAAAACCTAGTCATTAGATACGCTATTTTCGAATAATTTTTTACAAATTCTCGATAAAATCCAGTGACTCCAAGGAACGCTTTTAGCTCTTCTTCCGATGATGGCAATTTGTAATTTGCTATACATTTGACCTTTTCTGGATTCGGTTTCATGCCTTCTTCTGTATATATATGGCCTAAACATTCCGTTTCCTTTTTAAGGAAAGAACATTTATCAAACTGCACCTTCAGGTTATGTTTAGCAAGGACATTGAAAATCGTAGTAATGGCTTGGAGATGTTCTTCGAAACTTGTGGAAAATATTAGAATATCGTCGAGATAGAGTACAATATTTAGGTGACAAAGCTGGAGATATTCAATTTTTTTTTTAATTAACGGCGTTTTAATTGTTTCTTATATTTGTACAACACATAACATCGTTTTAATATCCAATACAAATCTGCAGCATTCTCGATGACCATTTTCTTGGTAATTTTTTTCCATCGCCATGTTGTCTTGATGGAATCTCTCCTCATGCTTGTCCCTTACAGCATCAACATTTTTGGGGAAAAAGTCTAGATGACAATCAATAAATGAAAATGAAGCTTCAAAGTTATATTACATCACAAGACTGTATAATCCTATAATATTCTAGAAACTATTTTCTTAAAGCATACTGACTTTGTGTTATACTTCCCAAAAAATTGTTTGCCATTTCAACAGAAGTAACCCATGCATCTTTTTTTCTGGTTTTAATTTTGAAATAAAATTAGGATCCTCCATTATATCCGGCCCTACAAAAATTCCTTCCTTTAATTAACTTCGCTCAATCTAGGAAATACAGTTTTCTAATACAGAAAACTTTCTGTTATATCCATGGCTTATACGAAGTTTTTTAAGAGGCCTAATTTAATGTGTAAAGGCGGTAAAATGATATTGTTTGGCTCTATCAAGATGTTTTCAGAAATTTTTATTTGTCCAGGAATGCAATTACTCCTCATTGGTTATTCTAACATAGCGTTGACTTATAGATCTGCTATCCCACTCGCACAAAAAACAACAGTATTTCGTGAAGCCTCCTTGCAATCCAAGCAATATTCCAACAATTTTAAGCTCAGCACATATTTTCCACGAATGACGGGTGTACTTAATTTTCTCGAGCAGGTTTTTTACGATATATTAGCATATGATTTTTGATTTTTTTTTCATATGGATGCCATGTTCTAATGTACAGATGAAAGATCATTGCCATTGTGCGAAAGAGTTCTTTTAAACTTATTTTTTAAAAGTCAATGAATAGTCATAAGCTAATTTATTCATAAGCCCCTGAACATTACTGCCATATGTAAGACAATGCTGAAGTCTGGAACGTAAGAGTTCATCTTGAGCTTTAGACAAAGTTAGGTATCTAACTAAATTATTTCGTTCACCTTGACGCATTAAATGTGGTCTACTTGCATTTACAACAAAATCTTGCTACTGAGAGGTGGTTTGTTTTATCGATATCATCGATATCTGCATATTTTTTTTGCATTGGAGGTTTTAGTGGTGGGCTGCCACTATGAGAAAGCGATTTAGTTATAGATTCCATATTTACAATTTTACCTCTTGTTTTACCTCTTGTTTGTATATTCCTTCAGTTTCCTTAAACAGAAATAACAGTCACTCGCATGATCTTTTGTCCCCTCCAAACTACATTTTTAAAAAAGGGCATTAACGGTAGCCACCGTAACCTGTAAACCGTACTCTTAAATAATGTACACAATATAAACAAAAAAAACTTGCTGCCCAAGGTTTATTCATACTTTCAGGAATGTTGAAAGCAAAATATGATTTGTAAGTGTTCTCGATTGGAACTTGAAAAAGACTCCCCACAAGCAAATCAAAAAGGATCCGGTGTCTGCCTGCTAACATCGCCTGTCGCTTGATCCATTCATGAAAGCTCTCTTTCTTACCTCGCTCTTCACTCTCTCTAATCGGAAGTTTTCTTTCTTCTTCTCTTTATCGCGGTTACCTCCCTTTGTAGTTGTATTTACGGCATGGGACCACCGGGCCGATGAACAAGCCCGGGAACCAGTTTGACATTCTATCTGATATGTCTTCTGAACAACCCAGGGCAAAGAAGAATAAACGTGGATTTTCACCGAATGAATTCCCAGAGTTACCCGTTGTTCGTCACACAAAAGACCCTAAATTTGTAGTGATAGCAGCAAAAAATGACAATAAACCTTTATCATGCATCGAAGTGTCCTCTTATTAGCAAAAAGCCAACAAATTGCGGATAAATTCCTTAAACACAAGTGTTTTAGCAAACTAACTCCAAGTAACAGTTAGCCTTCACAAACATCTCAACTCCTCTAAAGGTGTTGTATACGCACCATGGTTAAAAAACGTGTCAGAATCCGAAATCGTTGCGGAGATGAAATCGCAAGGTGAAACCGAGGTGTACCAAAAAGGTTTATGACAAACTCGAACCCACAGGCCTCGTCGTCCTCACCTTCAATCTATAACAACTTCCAACGACTGTTGAAATTGGTTGGCTTAAGGCAAAGATCAAGGAATAAACTCCTTCGCCAATAAGGTACCGCAATTGTCAGCTACTCGGACATACGACTAAAAGGTGAACTAAAATCACCTATCAACTTCAAAACACTCGTCTTCCTACCCCACTCTCTCAAACCACATCCAGCGTAATCAATACAGCACAAACAATAAACAAACCTGCAAAACGCACCTTACCATCGCCCCCTACCCATTCACCATCTCGTATTACAGAATTACATAGCTATCAGTCAATGCCCTCTCCCTCTCCCAAACCAAAACAACTCTTAGAGCAAACCAAATCCATTACTCTTAATAACAAATCAACCTCACCAAAAACAACCGGCTCTACCACACACTCCATCCACAATAGTCACACACTTCTCCAAATCAACTCTCATACTAATTCTACAAAAGCCAAATATGACGATCTAATTTACTCTCCTATACAGATGAAAGCTCATAAAAATAAAATCTCTAAAACCACCACATCGATGGCTGCGTTTGCGGAAGGGAGCACAGATCTATCCACTGTCCGTGGTAGGATCTATGTCGAACCCGGCAAGCGGAACCATAGAATCAGAATCGAACACCTTCACACCCGACAACAGAAAACATTCATCTCTCTTGACATTTTACAATGGAATCGTAATGGTCTCAAGAATAATTATGATGAACTCAATCTATTAATAAAAGAGCGTATATACGATATAATCTCATTACAAAAAACCCGTCTGCCTTGCAAAGTAGACCCCATAAAACCGAAGTCATATCTTGGGTATTTTGTTAATTTATCCTGCAATTTAAAAGCAGCTAGTGGTGTTGGAATACTTATTAAAAACAACATCCTTCATGTACCCAAACCAATAAATTCAAATGTTCTATCGACTGCCGTACAAGTTAATATGGATATTAAGGTTACTATTATCTTTGTTTACATTCTTCCTGGGAAACTATTCACACATTCTGACTAAGAGAATATCATTCGGCAGACGCAACCACCATACATATTCACTTGTGATGTCAACTCATGGAGTTTGCTCTGGGGTTCCCCTAAAACTAGCAAGAGTGGTGCAGTTATTGAAGAATTTATCACAAAATCAGACTTAACCATATTAAATGACGGTTCTCTCACCCACTTTTCAACGCACAGCTCGTTCACACATCCTAATGTTTCATGCTGTTCTTCAATACTCTTCCCAAAAATAAATTGGCACATCTCCGATGATTTGCATGATAGTGATCAAGTCCCTATATCTATTTCATTGCTGCTATCATCTAGGCATGAAACTATCAAACATACCGCAAAATATAAAACAGATCTGCCTAACTGGAATTCATTCAAAAATATACTTGTACAGCACCTCGCCAAAGTTACCATAACCTCCTCTTGTATAAACAGAGAAGCTACGATTTTACTTAAATGCATTCGGCATGCTGCTAATCACCCCGTTCTCCAATCGTCTCCTACAACGTCCAAGCGATACGTGCCCTGGTGGAACCCTAGTCTAGCTAAGAACTAAAAAGATTAAGGAGGGATGACTTGGAGGGCTTTCAAGAAAAATCCTACTTAAGTTGGTCTACAAAAAAGCTAATGCTCTTTTTAGAAGATTGCTTAAAATCAGCAACCAAAGACAAAAGCTTTGAGGATTTTAGAGGAAACATTAATCCAAACTCATCCCCAAGAACAGTTTGTCAAAAAATAAGGACCTTGATAGGCAACTCAATACATAAAAACATATTGTCAATTAACACGCAAGCTGGCTCTATAACCGACCCTATCGAAATCTGCAACTTCTTTGCCCAAACCTGGTCATCCAATTCAGCTTACTCCAACTTTCCATCGGCCTTTAACACCAACCGATTGGAAAGCCTAAATCTAATTCCACTACCTGCTATGAACGCAGCAACACAACGTATTGAAACCAATACCACTATTCTTGAATTCGAGAGCTACCTATGCAAATTACAAGGCAAAGCACCAGGGCGTGATAGGATCTCTATCCTATGATAAAAAATCTTCCAGACTCAGGTAAGTTAAGACTTTTATCCTTGTAAAATAATATTTTCAGTAAAGGTATTATACCTCAAAGCTGGAAAATAGCTACCATTATCCCCATATCTAAACCCAAGAACGATATTGCAAATGTAAATGCTTATCGTCCAACATTATTGCTTCCTTGTTTATCAAAGGTTCTAGAAAAGATAATTGCAAACAGAATTTCATGACTAACCGACTTTAAAAATATGTTAAATCCTAACCAAGTCGCATTCAGGCCAAGAAGAGGGTGCATAGATGCTTTACTCCACATTGACTACGTTGTCACAAACGCCCTCTCAGCACGCAACCATTTTACATTCCTGGCCCTAGATTTCGAAAATGCGTTCGACCGCGTAGGCATACACCTTATTCTTAATAAATTAAGAGAATGGGGAGTAGGACCGAAAATCTTTAGATATTTTAAATATCAGCTTTCATGCCGCTCGATAATTGGATCCCACAAGGATCTCCATTGTCGGTCATATGCTTTGTAATCGCTTTTAATCAACTAAGTGACATTATATCAAATTACAAAGATCTAGATCACTGTATCTATGCTGACGATGCATATATATTTGTAAATACAATGATCTTGATAAAACAAAATCTGTTTGTGCTAGATATTTATGAATAGTCTTATATTTCTGGCTCCAAACTTTCCTTGGAAAAATGTAAATTAAATTACATTTGCAGAAAGAAAAATTGTACAAGCGTAGATTTAACCATTGACAACACTAAAATAGAAACAGTATCAAACCTCAGTGTTCTAGGCCTTTTAATTAACAACAGGTACAACTGGAAACCTCATTGCACGAGCCTTAAGAAAGAATTAGCAGCACGGCTCAATATTATTAAGTATCTAGCATCTAAGAAAAGTAATGTTCATGTGAGTTACAATATTACAAAGTTGTTTGTTTTAAGTAAACTGGATTATGCTTTGGCCATCTATGGATCTTCTACAAAATTCATAAAAAATATAGTTGCACCAACATACCACTAAACAGCAAGAAAAAGCCTAGGTGCCTTTCCAACAACACCACTCAAAAATATACTTACTGAAGCTGGGCTCTCAACACTAGAAGAGCGATACTCTGAAGTAATCATGTCAAGCTCCTTTTTGAAACAGGATCAATAGTAGACAAGTATAGGGTTTTCCAATAGAGACTTGACAGCTTTGAATTTAATTTGCGAATGCACTCTTTCACTAATCAGCAAACTGTCACTGTCAATTTATTCAGTAAGCTTAACATTTTTATCATGGTAAAGAACACTAACGAGCAACGTCTGCAAATTTAAAAAATTTTCTATAGATATTCGGAGTCACAAAATTATCTTCAGTGACGAAGCTCATTATTGGCTTATTGGGTTCGTCAATAGGCAAAATATGCGTTATTGGTCGGGTGAAAACCCACATGTGCTTCATGAATCACCACTTCATCCACAAAAATAACTGTTTGTTGCGGTTTGCATGCTGGCAGCGTTATTGGGCCATATTTTTTCGTCGACGATAACGATCGTCACATTATTGTGAATGGTCAGCGTTATCGCTCCATGATCACCGATTATTTTTGGCCCATATTGGAAGATATGGACTTGGACGACATGTGGTTTCAACACGATGGTGCCACAAGCCACACAGCATAAGCTACAATCGATTTATTGAAGAGTAAGTATGGTGAGCGTGTTATCTCAAAACATGGGCCAGTTGATTGGCCACCACGTTCGTGCGATTTAACGCTGCTTGACTATTTTCTGTGGGGCTGTGGTTTATGCCAACACGCCGACGACGTTGGAAGAGCTCAGAGCCAACATTGAACGCGAAATAGCGGCCGTTTCAGCCGAAATGTGTGGCGGAGTCTTCGACCGTGGCAAACGTGCCCGCGGTGGTCATATGAACAAAGTCGAGTTCCATTCATAAATGTTTTGATTGTACTTCAAGCCAATAATAAAGTTTTTTAAATATCTCAATATATCACAAACGCAACAGGAGGATCCCTTCCAGAATACACAGGATCCTAGAATCTGGGTACAATTTAAATCTACCCTGCAGTAGAACAACGAAATTCACACCAACTCAACCACCATGGTCACTTAATAAGGAATCAGTTATTCTCAACCTACAAAAGTTGCGAAAGGACGTGACATGTAGTGCTATTTACAAATCACGCTTCCTGGAGATCTCAACTGACTTAAAATGTAAAGGCTGGAACTTCTTGTATACAGACGGATCAAAAACAGATACAAACACAGCTTTCGCAGTTGTAAAAAAAGAAGGGCCTATAATCGTACAGGGAATTCTATCAAACATTGCTCTCATCTATACCACCGAAGCACCAGTCATACTTGAAGCCACAAGGAGAAGTTCTTTAACAATAGGAAAATGGATAATCTGCTCTGATAGCCTGTCAGTACTACAAAGCATCGTAAACCCACATAACAACACAACCATTGTAGCAAAAATTCGGGATCTCCTAATTAAATCCAGATCCAAGATAAAGCTTATGTGGACACCAGGTCAGGCAGAAATTAAGGGCACTGAATACGCAGACGCTGCTGCAAGTTTTATGCTTAAGGCCGCAGTTCTCCCCTATAATACCTTCTCTCGTCTCGACCAACAAAGATACATCAGTCAGACATGAGGGTATATCGTTTTTTTTTTTTTGTTATTAAAAACAGTTACATTTTTTTTTTCGATATACCGACAAATGTATACATTTGTATTTTATACTTTTATATTTTATTAGAAAAAGATCAAGTTTTCCCTAAAAAGTAAAAAAGCTGGGTTCTAAGGTCAGTTAAAGATTTTTGCTTTGATTCTGCCCCTTTTCCCTAAAACTCTTAATTTGGTTTGATTTTTAACAACGTCTAATATCGACTTCAACAGGATTTGGAAGAGTTTTGTTTGTTTAGACAGATCAATAAACGTATAATTGTGGGAAAAAATGGTTTGTCCGGAAACTTATGGACGGCAGTGTATTTAGATATTTCGATGAAATAGAATATTTTTATTTTTATTTTTTTGTTGATACTTATACATCAGAGAGATACCGAAAAATTATAATTTGATGAACAGCAAAAACTCGTGTAGACCAGTTTGACCAAGAGCGCGCAGTATAGACTTGGCAGTGAAGGATAACCAAAAATTATGTATACTCATAGTCGGTATTTATTAGTGTGATATCAAATAAGGCAGTCGGCAGTCCTCACTGGCGGACGAGGAAAATAACAATACTTTTAAAATGCGAAATTATGCCCAAAAGGAATAGGGGAGTTAACCATTTAATTTTTATCGAACACGGTAGAGCAGAGTTTACTTGTCTTAGATTCAAGGTGGAGTACTACAATGTAATGTGTTAGTAATTGGCGGAAATTTTTCTTTACATGTTAGTAATTTCAGGTGGCAACATGAATTATTAGACGTATGATTGGTGATTTAAGTGGAGGTTGGATGGTTTTGTTTGGTTTGGATACTTTGGATGCATCTTGCAAGGACATGGCGATAGTTAAAGTATCTGGGTTTGGTATATTTATAAAGAACGGGTGTTCTATTATGTTATTAGTCTATTTCTAGTGTTTACACACAAAAATAGTAATTTAATGAGTTATTTTCGATCAGGTACATTTCATGTTCAGTTACTTTTGTAGCGTCTGGCAAGAATTTTGCCGCGCGTTAAACATCTGGCGTTTATATTTTTGTAATCTGGAAGAGTTGAATTATCTTTTGGGAGAAAAAAAATCGATTATATTAGTTAATCAAAAATGGAATATTTACTTTTTTAACGGTGTCTGGCACTGCCTTCAATACACCGTAAGCGTCTTGGAACTGTTTATAATAATATAAATCTGTTCTATGTTTTATGTAGAATTGACTTTAGTTATGCAAAATTGGGCATAACTCAAAGGCTTTGATGGCATCTGGCGTGACCTTAGCCACATCCTAAACGTCTGGCATAAATGAATCTAAAGCAAGCAAATTAATGCAATAAAAATGGTTATCTCTCCTATTCCTTTTGGGTATAATTTCACATTTTAAAAGTTCTGTTATTTTCCTCGTCCGCCAGTGACGACTGCCAGACTGCCTTGTTTGATATCACACAAATAAATACTACCTATGAACATACATATTTTTTGGTTATCCTTCACTGCCAAATCTATACTGCGGGCTCTTAGACTAAGTGTAATTCATTCAAGATATGTTAACTTATAGCTAAGATGAAAAGCAGGGTGGCTTGTGGGACACAACAAGTGGCCAAAAACGGAGTTTAAATTGCATTCAATCGAACACTTCAGTAAAAGTTTATCAGATAAGAAGATAAGTCGAGGGAAGACAATTTAAAAAGGATCAATTTATGACACATTTTATCAAAGGCTTTAGCAAAATCGGTTTTTGGGACTGAAAGGCCCAAGAATACAAACCCGACTAAGCAATTAGTATGCAAGTATTCATATCAGTCTTTCTGGAATCCATGCTGATGGGTGGATATTCGTATATAGTGGCTTTTGAATTAATTAACAAAAAAATTAAATTTTAAATTAATGTGAGTTACAACTTTGAATGTATATTTTTCGTAAATAAAAAGTTATTAGGTTATGTACAAAACTATCAAAAATACATACAAATTAAATTAATAAAGTAAATTTTCAAAATTCATAAAATTTTGCTTATGGCGAATGCACTGCCTTTAATTGAACACAGCTGCGCTTGTAATTGAATATAATATAATATCCACAGCACTAAAAATCGAGCACTTTATTATATATATATATATATATATTATATATAAAATAATATATAATATATATATATATATTATATATTATATATATATATTATATATTTCAATATAATTGAAAATAAATGCACTATAAAATCTGTATGCATAATAATAATACAATACTTTGTTCATATAAATTTATGGAAACATGGGCCTGTAAAAAGAAAAACCCAATCAACTTAATTTATCAAACTTAAATCACAAACCCCACTTTTACGTGGAACGACCTTCATCTGTACATCCGAGTGTGTAGTTATTTAGCTTGATAAAATATCTTACTGATAAGAAAGGTTAAACTATGGTATGAAGGGTAAAAATTAAATCTTTAAAATTGTATAGCAAACAAAATCCACAACCTTTATTTAAAATTTCTGTAAAATTGCAAAGCAAACACTTAATACGTTTTTGCTTGTTTATGTTAATATTTCTTTCTTGGAATGATTAAAAAAAGATATCAAACAGAGAAAAAAGTGGGAAAATACACATATACAAACGTTACTGCGTCTACATTTGCTTCAAGATCACATTTTATGTTAAATTAATTAAAAAGATAAAGCCTGCCTGCACCTGAATATTCTTATCATGACCCTGCCTATCACAGATACATTAAGTAAAAAAAAAACCAGCGGGCAAATTCAAAACCTCAGCATGCGTTCTATGTTTTCTGTGTATTTATTTATACACACAATCATTATCGCCCTGCGAATGAATGGCGCCCTCCCACGTTCGTCATCAAATAGTTTAAGAACTATTACGTTCCAGAAACTAATCATCTCACGATCGTCAGGCTGAAAATAAGATCCATGACGCATGTTTTTAAGGGGAAATGAGACATTTTTCAACCCACATCACTTTGTGGTGATTATACTCTCAAGTTTGTAATGTATCTACGCCTGGCCATAGGTTGAATTTTTGCACATTCATTTGCCAATTTGAATCAGTCGTAAGCCTGAGAATTAGTAGAGCACTGCTAACAAAATAAAGTCTGCGAGAGAGGCTTCTGCAAAGTGTCGCGCCGCGTATCAGTGTGGATTGAAGTACGCGTCATACTTTCCATCAATTTTAGCTTTCGTGTTATTGTCTATTTCTCTCGCCCTTTGAGATTCGAATGCTTGTATCCATAGCAAGATGGTGGGAGGAAGGGTATTCAGATACATTTTCTTCTCACTGATCGCACATAATTGAGTGTGTGTTTTGTTTGAGTTTTATTTGAATTACTGAGATAAACACCTACATGATATGGGTATTCAGCTCATATGAACAACTAACTCAAAACTCAACTCAAGTATTATAAAATCGAATCGGTTCAAAATTATATTTTAGTCTAGTGCTGCATGTGAGCATTTACGGATGGATTTCGTGTAGTTAAAGTTACCTTAAATTACCGAAACGGTCGCGCTCTTTGAAATCTTGTTCTTCAATCGTAAATTCTCTGTGTTTTGTTTTACTTGAATATTTTTATATTTACCTGGTATTAAATACGAAAAAATAAAACCATTAATTGTGATAGTGCGTTCTTTAATAAATATGGTTTAAGGAGTACAGCTCACAAAATATCATACAAGGATCTATTATTTATTTGAAGATATACATACGAGCAAGAGTACATATTTGCATTTTGCCAGAAACTTTTTTCAGAGAGGTAAGTTGACAATATTTTATGAATTTTTCGTAAGATACACGCAGATAAATATCTCTGTGTGTCTATAAATAAATTCATACAACAAATCCTACATATTTAATAAAACTAAAAGTGCATTCGAGCCATTTATGTATATTAACCTATATAAATATGCATGTAAATTAACCCGATAATTATCTGATTTTACTTAGATTGACTAAATCACATACACCGATGATTTTCCTTGAAGAAAAAGACATTAAGTTTCGCACATATCAAATCATAGATACATATGGTAAATACACACACTAAAAAATGGAGTGCAGTTTTAACATTGGAGATGATTATGTGGTTTTTAGTCAATTAGTTCTTTAAAGCTATGTAGATTATTGTAGATTTTTTTTTTTTTTAATTTAACAAACAAATAAAAAATATAATGCCAGACCCCAAAGATGATCGGCTGTTTGGAAAAAGGAAATTCTTTCTCGGTAGAGTACATCACACCCTATTTGTAGAACGAATTTTCTTGCTATATTCTGTTTAACTGCTAAATAGAAAAAAAGGAAGGGGCTTATAATATCATGTAATATGTAGAAAATGTTTAATATTGTGACACTCTAAATTATTTAATATATCGTATTGTATAAAATAAGCACCCGCAGTAGAATTCGAAATTGATATTATTTGTGATATACTGTCTTAATTTGCTGCATATGATTTGAAAACAAATTTGCTGATACGTATTTCGATAAATAAACAGCGAAATGACAGGTAGAAATAACAGCCAATGTCTGCTAAACATTCGTATACGAATGTTATACCACATAAAGTGGTAATTATTAATATAATACGAATTAGGTCTATGCAGTGGTTCATAAAACCTTGCTTTAAATCAATATTACAAAAGTAGCAGGCACACAAATATTTAAGCAAGATCTTCATGTTGGTTTTGATGTAATCTCCAATTTCTATAATAGTTACGATTTTATTTTTTTTTACAATATTAGCCATTTGACCGCAACTTGTTACTTTGATTTCGAGTCGGAAAAATCAGTGATCATACTTATTTTTGAAATTTATATGTATGCACAATGCACATATTGTATTTGGAGAATTTTTGAATTTGATATTTTTTCGGTTTGTTTGGCTTTATAGTTCGTGATCGTCCATCGTGATCTTAATCATAAGTTAGTAACCTGTATGTGTGCATGTCGTATTTGGCACACTGTTTCGTGGTTCTTCTTTACTGCGTCACATTTCCGTGTGGTGTTTATCCAGTCTTCATATCCCAAGGTTTTCATTGATCTTAGACTTATCTTACTAGTTTAAAATTTACAACTCAGTCTAAAATAAGAGGCAAATGGCAAGAACGGTTCTTCATCTGATCTCAGTCCAGGTAGATCGTGTTAACAATGTTGAGGACATTTATACACCTATTTGGCGCAGTTTAAAAAGTATATTTTCTCGAGAATCGGGGAAAAATGATAAGGTTCTATTCATCGGGCATATTTTCATTTGACTATTTAAACCATCAAGTGTACACGAAGTGAGCGTTTGCTCTTTATTTTAGAGAATACTCCTTCATTTTTGACTTCTGTTCTGAAATTATTAACGTTTAATAAATGGCCGTTTTACCTTTTTAGACCTAAATTTGGCTACCTTTACCGTGGTTCACGTTTTCTCATCATCTGGTAGAATTCGCTAGCAGCTTCGGTCCTACTTAATAGCATAGCTCTGTACGTTCTTTGTTTTATTGCATGTGCTTGTCAGTATTCCGCGGCGTTGAACCAGGAAACCGAGCACATCAAAGACGACATCGCTGATAGATTTCCGGCAGTGGTGCTAATGATCTTCAGTGCTTGCTGCTGGCAGCATAGGAAATCTTGAAAGAGTATCGTCATAGGCCCTGTCAATCTCTTATGATTGTATTCGTCCGATATCAAAATTCCTACTTTTGGAGTGTTAAATTCGGATATCCGCAACCGTACTCTGGCTATAACAACTACTTGTTGGAGTAAATAAATATTTTGCTGTGTCACGAAGTCTATTATAAATGGCTTTACCAAATAATGATATTTTTATACGATTTAAAAAAATATATGTATATGTACATAGAGATGGACTCCGGCAGATGAAAAAGACTTACTTTACTTCAACTATCAAATATGTAGTGCTGCGATTAGTAAAACTGCAAAGAAAACCTTCTTTGTTTTTCGGTGTTAATTCTGATGAACTCGCAATGATGGATTGTTTTGAAACTTAAGCCATATTGAACCCCATCACTATGCAATTTGTAAGAACCGTAAGTTCTACCAATAGTCAATAAAGATAGAAAAATACTACGCGTTGACTACCATTAGTTCAATAGTACAAGTATTACAGGCGGATTACGGATTCAGTATCAAATCGATTAGTTAAATTAAATTATATCCACTCAAAGTTACTGCATGGTGTGCTGTTCACGCTGCAGGCGTAATCGGACCTTATTTTTTGAAAACGCTTCGGGTCAAACGACTACTCTGGACGGCAAGTGCTATAGAGCCATGCTCAAAAACTTTCTCCTTCTTCAATTGAATGAATTGGAATTGGAGTGTATGTGGTTCTAACAGAATGGAGCAACGGTGAATACTCCACAAGCCACAACCGAAATTCTAAGGGCTAATCTCTTGTTTTGGCAATTTGTACTTGCCGGCAAGATCACCTGATTTAACTGCTACAAACTGCTTTTTGTGGGCTTTTTGAAAGTCACAGTCAAAGAGAATATACGGCAAGAATGCGAGGACCTATTGCCGGAAGTTCTGGCAAGAGTATGGAAAATGCCACGAATCTGTTATCAATTTTGGCAGTGGACACTTAGTTAATATCATTTTCTCGACTTAATAGAAAAAAATTTAATACGTTAGGTAAACATAATCCAAAAGCAGAACTAAATTTTTTCATTTATAAAAAAATCGCATCCAAAGAACGTCAAGTGAATGTTTTTGCACCACTTTGTATTTTGAATTTAATTCAATACTGATAAAAGATTTCTTGTATTCGAAATATTCAATGCTAATAAGGCAAGAGTCTCGTGGTACTTTCAATCACTGCCATGTATGTGTATTGAAAATGTAGTCAGTAATTCCAAATTTTGAATGACCTTTTCGAAATAACCTTTACAAAGTGTTTTTTTTTTGGATTGACACTGCCTTTTTTTTAAGACCAGAGATCGTTAACTAACGGTTCAAATTATTAGCCAACATATCGCATGAACCCGCGATATGAAGAAACATCGTTGTGAGATAAATTTTTCGAGAAAAAATCGTTTTCGTTTGCCTTGTTATTTTCGTTTTTTCGTTCCATTTTTAATTAAACAAATTCGCTTCTTATAGCCCGTTCTCTTTGAATAATCTGCTTTTCCCACGTGCTTTTCAAAAGTAATTACGTTCGACTATACCACCGCTGTCGGTCTAAAATAAACATAATCAAAATATTTTCGCTACAAATTCGAAAATCTGATCGAATTCCAGTTAAAGTGAGTTTCGATCCTGATTATGATTTTTTTAAGTACTTACTCTGAAGCAGAGATTCGCTCCAGACTAGAATTTTAAATTGAAGCGAATATGCTACCAACAGAAATGAAATTAGACGTACATATATACATATGTATACATATGAGCATGTAAAAATATATTTTCAAAATTGTCAACTAATCCTTTTGAATAGGCTTTCAGGTAAACTAAACAAGATTGATATGAAAGATATCATAACCATTACGAGTATCTTGTATTCTTGAGGCTTACAAGTGCACATAGACACCCGCACATAGCCTCTGACACATTAGTTTTACGTCTAGTGTGACCATAACCATATCTTAGAAAACAAAAACAACGTAACCTATTTGTTCTCCTCCCCTTTTAGTTTTGTTTATAATTGTTTCAAGGTTTTTGTTTCAAATCGAACAACCGCTCTCATGATTGTTGAAACAATTGAAAATGTTCACTTGATTTAGCTACACAAAACTTTAAGTACGGAATTATTTAAAACTTATTGTAAAAACCATAAAGTATAGCATGTGGGTCAATTTTAAAATCCTCTATAAGAACTAATCAAATTATATATTTCTTAGAGATGGCACGTACATACATGCTCTTATTTGTTTTCGGTTCCTTAATATTAACCGATGGTTAATGGCAGTCATAAACAGCTAAATTGAAAATACTGATTCCGATATGTATATATATATATAAAAATATTTTTTTCCGCGTAACTGAGCGTATTTCCTTAAGTCAAATTAAAGTATATAAAAATATGGTGTACAACAACACAACTTTCATCAAATAAAATCTGATGGCGGTGGCTCACTTAAGTGACAGTTACACATACCACCTTAATCAAAAAATTTCGGAATTTATAATTTATAATCTCCATTGATGCAACACATTAATGCCAGCGCTTGATACAATCCTCGAAACATTTTTTATATTCGGTTTTCGGTATTTCCATCAGTGCTTCCTGCGATTTTTCCATTACTTCATCTGGGCTGCTGAAACGCGTTCCCCGTAGTTTTTTTTTTTTTTTCTGGAGACCTCAGCCAGTGGGGTCTTTAGTACGTGCTAGTTGTTAGTTCGTTAAATTTATCCCAGTCAGCAACCACTCTATCTATTAAATGCTATGAAAAGACTTTTTCAGAGAATTGCCTCGCACGGGATTCGAACCCGTGACCCTCTGCTTGAGGAGTCTTTGCATAACCACTACACCACGGCCACAGTTTTTTTTTTTAACTAGATTGAACAGAAAGGAGTCACAGGGAGACAAATCAGATGAATTTGGTGGCTGTTGGATGGTTTTTGTTGCATTTTTCGTCAAAAAATTACGAATAATGATGGCAATGTGCGACGATGCGTTATCATGGTACAAAATCTACGAGTTTCTGCCCACAATTCTGGTCTATTTCGGCGAATTGCTTCATGCAAACGTCTCATAACGCCCAAATAACACTCTTTGTTTACTCTCTGACCTTCTGAAAAACCGTAAACATTGACTTCTTTTTTGACTAAAAAGGACGTGATTGGTTTGGTTTCAGCTCATTTGGTGTACGCCATTCACTTGCCCGATGTCTAGATTACGTGTCATACCCATAAACGTACGTTTCGTCTCCAGTAATGATCCTTTTAATAAATGTGGGATCGGATTCATTCTCTCAAATCATCTCTTTTGCGACGTCAACACAGTCTCTTTTTTGCATGAAATTGAGGTCTTTTGGCACCAACTTTGCTGCTACACAACGGAAACATAAATCATTAACCAAAATGCATTGGACGGATTCATAAGCAATGTTCAAGTCCTCCGCTATCACTCTGATAGTTAATTTGCGCTTATTGACCAACATTTCTTTTACTTCATCAATGTTTTCGTCGGTTTTCGATCTCTATGGTCTGCCACTGCGTTCATCATCTTCGATTGACTTACGACCACTTTTGAGCCGCTAGTGCCACTAGTAAACGACCGTTAAGAGAATCGTTTTCGAAACACTTTTTCAACATTTCCAACGTTCGCGCACCATTAAATCTGTTTCTTACGCAAAATTTAACGCAAGTTCGTTGTTGCAAATTTAAACCCATTTCTAAAATTGTAAAAAACTGCCAAGACACACAGAGATAGATGTACTCTTGGCTACGTAATTTTTCCAAATGTTAAGCTATGACGCTAAGTTTTAGTGAAAATGTCAACAATAGACGTATCAACTTAACAAAAAAAAAAAAAACAGAACCCAAATCGGAACAATGGGAGCGCCACACGGTGGTTATCTCAAGTTTTTTTCACCATACCGATTATTTCAAGTAAACCATTTGTCATAAGTGATACATATTTCAAATTTTTTTTAAAGAGATTAATACTTTTAAAAGCTAAAAATCTCCAGGCCATAAATAACATAATTTGAGAGCATTGCTTTAAAAAGGAGTTGAGCTATAAACATTAATTTTCAATTCATGTCTGAAACTCTGTTATTTTCATATTACTTAAAAAACTGGTAAAGTTATTGCAATAGCCAAACCCGGTAAGCCCAAAGGTAATCCTACTTGACCCCTTAGTAAACTTAGCTTCATAAGTAAGCTACTAGAAAAAGTTATAAACGGAAGGATTAATGAACACATTGGTGATGATGGGACACTTCCTGGTTTTCAATTTGATTTCCGCAAAATTCATTCGGTTTGATATCAAATTGCCAGAATCAAAAAAAATATTTTATTTTCAAAAATATTATTGTCTTGCTAAATATAGAGAAAACCTTCGATACAGTGTGGCATGATGCACATGTGGCATTGTAAGCTCTACCACTATAATGTCCCTATCCCTTTTGGGTATAAATGTAATACAAATTTTCCTAAATAAAATAATGTTTTCAGTTTATATGCATACCACTTACTCATCCGTTCAGAACATTGGGTTCGGTGTTCCCTAAGGATTAATACTTGTTCTAATTTTGTTTAAAATTTAACATATGTATCAGATCTGAACCTTAGTAACGAGATCACACAGATAGCCATGTATGCTGATGATACCGCCGTCTTTGTCTCTGACGTTTCATTTTTTGACCTTATATCCATCCAGTACTCACTAAATGAGATCCAGAAATATTTTGACAAATGGAAGACAAAGATATTTAAGAAGATAAGACTCAAACCATCTGGTTTTCAAGACGCAAAATATAATGTTTTCTTCCTAGCGGTACAAAGCTCAGTCGATAAAGACTGGACAGATTCCTATAAAGTTCTAAGTGTGGTTCTCACTTTTCAAACACATATTGCTTGTGTACCCGTCCATCAACAAAAAATCGAGTCTAAGTACTCAAAATAAGTGTATTTTATTTAAAATCATTTTTCAAGCCATGCTACTTTATGGCGCCCCTGTATGGTTTAAATACTCTAAAACTCATCAGCTTAAACTTCATAGGATTCAAAATAAAACACTTAAAATGATATTTGGGTTACCATTGGATTTTTCAACCCTAGGTCTCCGAATGGTGGTGGCGATGGCGTGATGGTTGAATCACTGGCTGTCACGCCACCTGCCTGGGTTCGAAATCCAGTAGGAGCACAACAGCAAATTTTTCAAAGTCGTCATCACCTTTTCGGCGGGCAATGGCAAACTTCCGAAAGTCAAATTCTGCCTATGAAAAAGCTGCTCAGGAGAGCCGTTCGGAACCAGCAATAAACAGTTAGGCAATGCTCAGGAGTGTAAAAATTCACAAAGTGAGAAACACAAATGAGTGCGAGAAGCTAGGCCTTGTCCCACACTGGGGTCGCGCCACTAATTTCATTTTTTTTTTTTGTTAGGTCTCCAAATGATAATGATTTTTAAAATACCTGCTGTAAGGAACTTTTCCTAAATCTCTTGAAAAAAGAAAAAATTATAATAATTGTAACTTCATGTAATTTAAGACTACTATATTCGTAAATAGATATAGACAGAAAAAAAAAAAAACAAAAACGGAATACGAGGGCTGTTTGATGAATACCCGCATTACAAATGACGACGGAACTTTTTTAGGTTTTGACAATTTATTTTGCAATATAATTGGCTTTCAACTCGATACACTTTTCCTAATGGTGCTGCAACTTTTTTGACCCATCCGTATAGTATGACTTTCGTTTGCCTGCAAAATACTTCTCCGCAGTGGCGATGACTTCCTCGTTCGACCGTACTTCTTTCGGGTGCACGGTCTTTTAAGGTTTGGAAACAAAAATAAGTCGTTAACAGCGCCAAAACGTCTTTGAAGTGGTCTCACGATTGCGCTTGTTCTCCGGTGTGAGCAAACGCGATATTCATCGTGCGGACAGCTTTCTCATGCACAAAATCTCGTGCAGGTAATTCAATTTGCAGGTAACGCGTTCGTTTGTGGCGTGCGACCACTGCGAAACTCTGCAAATCAATGGTAAAAGAAAAGGTGAATGGGTCCCATACAGAATGAGCTTAATTTCCTCGCAGGTTTTGCCACTTAAAAACAAGAATCGCATTACAGAGCGATACTGTCCTTTTTCCATGGTAGCAAAAAACACTAACACGATGTTTTGAAATAGGTGTCAAAACAAAACTAAGCGTCGGATTGTCACCAAATTTTGACAGGCGGGCTAAAAGTGTTTATACTAAATGATGGTTCAGTGGCTCAGTAGCGCCACTTATCTTCCAATCCGGGTACTCATCAAACAGCCCTCGTATATGTAGGCATGAAATCATGTTGAAAGCACTGATTGCAATGCAATCACATAAAATATTTTACTCGGGAGTAGTTTTGGATGAAAAACAGGGGTGAGAGTACGATTCGCTGTCAGTTAAAACTTTAATGAAGATCAGGCTTCTAAAATAGAATTACTTACAACAGCGGAGGAACCAAACAAAAAAAACTCGTATTTAGAATCTTTCTTAAAAAATAAATAAATCTGCCTAATAAATTAGATCATGATGTTAGTTGAACGATTTTTAGAACAAAATTAAATGAAAAAAGTTGCTCAAGTTCTAGTACTCTAGTAATAACACGAAATGTGTTATTTCAGAACGAAACAATATAAGAACAGGGTTGCAATCATTGTGGGAGCTGAACTTGTACATAAATAATATCGTTATTGTATCTATAAAATTGGTTATTCGAAAACCGAATCGTTTTTATTTGCTCAATCGTTGCAAACCAGTTATTTGACCAGTTATGACCCTTTTGAGCAAGTCGGAATCATTATTGACGTCACTCAAGATCTCTAGAATGGTTCTTCTGATCAAAATTAAGAAGTTTCGGAACAAAATTCGCTGACACACGTCTCATGCCCAAAACATCCGAAAAAATTGCATAACACGAGCCGACCGATACGCCAACAACTCACAGAATTTAAAAATTCCCATTATTTTCTGGACACACCACTTAATGCTTATTCTTTTCCTTTTATATTTTCATTGATAAATATGTAACGTATATACGTACATTTAGTGTGGTGCAATTTAATATGTACCTACATATGTAAAAAAACATTGCCATTTACTGTGCACAAACACTATGAATACATATGAATATACAATACATACATATATGTATGTACACCCTGACTGACTCGAACTGCAACCAACTTCAGACTGCTATAATTTCCAAACCGTTACTGTGAGCTCAAAACATGACAGATAATTTTATTATTTACAAGCCTTTTAAACGGCTTGTGTTAAAAAAATTCTATCCGCGATGGTATTCAAACGTGATAGTGTGGTTGCTTTATATTTGGCTGGAAAAGCACAAGTAGCTATCGTTAGAGCCCTCCAGCACCTCAACGTGAATAAATCATTTGTGTCTCGAACCATAGCTCGTTACCGTGATACTGGCAGCGTTGCAAAACGCAATGAAGGTGGTCATACAAAAAACATTAGCATCGGCAGAAATGGTTCGGAAAGTGAAGGCCAAATTGAGCGAAATCCGCGTCGAAGTGGAAGAAAAATGGCTTGTGAGCTCAACATATCGCTGGAACGGATGCAACACATACTGAAAAATGAGCTTGGGCTCAAGCCATTGAAGTTCCAAGAAGCAGACGATCTTACACCGCAACAGAAAAATGTTAGAGTCGAAAGAGTGAAGGAGTTGCTACGCTTGCACGAAAGTGGTGAGTTGCCGAATTTGGTTTTTTGCGATAAGTCGCTAATTATTATAGAGCAATATGTCAACAAACAAAATGACCGAGTTTACTTACCAGAGAGGTCCTTCGAAAATTTACACCTTCGGACGGCCACCAGAAAGCAGGCAGCACCGACGCTGATGGTTTGAGCCGCCATAACCGCCGATAGTCGCTCTCCGCTCGTATTTTTGGACCGTGGCGTCAAAATTAATGCGATCGTATACCGTAAAACTGTCTTAGAGACAGTATTGAAGCCTTGGGCAAACAATCATTTCGGTCGGAGACCGTGGACATTTAAACAAGACTCGGCACCGTCTCACAAAGTGCGCGTCAACCAAGATTGCTTAAAAAACAATGTTCCACACTTCATTTCTTCGACACAATGGATTGCAAATTCTCCGGATTCAAATCCGTTGGATTTCTCTATCTTAAACAAGCACTTTGCCGGGAATGGGCCAAAATACCGCAAGCTACTTGCGTGCAGCGTGCGATGCTTTCTTCGGCCGTCTCAAGGCCATTATTCACGCCAAAAGTGGACACATTGAAAACTACTGATAGAATTTGAAAATTGTTGTATTTTCGAACATTTTTTGCTTCGGCACAATAAAATTTATCAAAAAATAAAAAAAAATATAGCATTTCAAAAAGTTGCAGTTCGAGTCAGTCACCCTGTATAATGCCCAGAAGATTTTGTATCTTTACTTTTCTTGTTAAAACCACTGTAAATTTGTCATTTCATTGTTCCCAAAAAAAGATGTTTCTACAATGTTGACATATATGTCGTTATTATTTGTATGGCCTACATACAAAAAATAATAATAAAGGATGCCCATCTTGAGGACAAACAGTTTTCTGGCTAATTTGAAGTACAAGAGGATCTTACGTGAACATCTAAGCAAGTCAAAAATCAGTGCAATATCGTTTCCGAGATACATATACTGCCTTATTAACACGAGCAAATGAAAACGGAATATCTGTTCTATCTTTTGGAGTTGAGAGGCAAAGTATCTACTCCTACTACAATACTTTGAGAAGTATTGTGACTGGCGATAAAATTAACGGCAACTATTTCCTTTTTGGAACTTGGTCGATGTAATTAGGTCGATACAAGGGCACAAAATGGGGAGTTAGGAGGAAAAAGAATATTTTTATGAATCAAATCAGAAGCTAATATCACTTTTCCAAAAATTATGTTAAGCTCAATGTGACTGAAGAAAAGTTCCTCTCTTTTTCTTAATTTCGTGTTTTTCGTTCATTAGTGTAGAAATATTCTTTCAAATAAATATCTTTTTAATTTATTTCATTCGTGTTCGTTGAAATTGTCATTCACAACAAAATTAAAAAAAAAGGATAAAATATGAAAAAGTATATAAAAATTCTTTGAGATAAAAAACACAAATTACTTAATACAAAGCCAAGTCTTTGAAACACTTTGAAATATATTTTTTTATATTTTTTATTTAAACTTCGCAACAAAATGAGGTAAAATTTATTTTTATTTTTTATTTTGTACACAAAAAATCATATCTTACTAATTACAAAGAAAAAATTTTTTTCATATTTTAAAAATATTATAGATAAAAAAGTAAACAATTGACATCGCTGAACACTTGGAACCAAATATGAAAACGGAAGCAGTATCTCTTTACTTCGATATGCTAATATACTATCTACAGGTTTGTCTGCGTAGTGTCTAGTCCTATCATCTTCTATGCAATGAATGATTGAATTCTGTTCTACAATGCCAACGGAACCTTTAAGCGGTTATTTGTTATTTTTGAACTGTTTGTATGTGGTTAGCGTACGTACGTAATTAAGATGATGGTGATCGGATTTAATTCGACCATATTTAACATATAAAGTAGTGGATACTCTTTACAAAGACATTTCCCACTGTTTCTTTGTGCTCAAAACGCAATTCGCCTATATTATCATCATTAATTGAATTTTTTGCACTTGATCAATTTTCGTGCGGGCGTTGCAAACTTGTCGAATGCGAATTGCCATGAGATGTTCGTTAACATTCCGGCAATTGAAGATATTTTTCTAATGTTTTCCTTTAAGATCGAATCCGTGATACTTAAGCAACCGCTGTTGTGATTATATCTGCTTTCGATTGCAATTGCTTGGTGGACTTGAAGTATCACTTGCAGTTCTGAAGCTCATTCTTGTCAGCATGTCCGAGTAACTTTCGAAATATTCATTTTCAAAACTATTGGATGTTTCGAAACATTTGTTGCTTTATGAAATAAGGCAGTTGCCCCGTAACGTAGCACTGTCCTTGAATGACTAAGCGGAAAGTTCCAATAGCTATTGATGTTAAGTTAGTACATCTGTTCTTGAAATTTCCTCTAAATCTTAGCGTCATAGCTTGACATTTGGAAAAGTTACGTAGCCAAGAGTACATCTATCTCTGTGTGTGTTGGCGATTTTTTACAATTTAAGAAATGGATTTAAATTTGCAACAACGAACTGGTATTAAATATTGCGTTAAAAACAGATTAAATGATGCACGAATGTTGAAAAGGTTAAAAAAGTGTTTCGGAAATGATTCTCTAAGGAAAACGAGAGTTTACCAGTGGCACGAGCGGTTCAAAAGTGATCGTGAGTCAATCGAAAATGATGAAAGCATCTTGATAAAAAAAAAAAAATAATAACCCCCGTGCGGCGCTCCCATTGTACCGATTTAAGTTTTTTTTTCTTAAGTTGGTACATCTGTTGTTGACATTCCCTCTTAATATTAGCGTCATAACTTTACATTTGCAAAATGTTTACCAGTGGCACGAGCGGTCTATCGAAAATGATGAAAGCATCTTCATAAAAAAAAAATAATAATAATAACCACCGTGTGGCGCTCCCATTGTACCGATTTGAGTTTTTTTTGTTAAGTTGGTACATCTGTTGTTGATATTCCCTCTAAATCTTAGCGTCATAACTTGACATTTGCAAAAGTTACGTAGCCAAGAGTACATCTATTTCTGTGTGTGTTGGCGATTTTTTGCAATTTGAGAAATGGATTTAAATTTGCAACAACGAACTTGTATTAAATTTTGCGTACAAAACCGATTTAATGGTGCGCGAACGTTGAAAATGTTGGAAAAGTGTTTCGGCAACGATTCTCTAAAACGGTCGTTTACCAGTGACGATTGGTCGTGAGTCAATCGTAGATAATGAACGCAGTGGCAGACCATCGACATCGAAAACCGACAAAAACGTTGATGAAGCAAAAGAAATGTTGGTTAATAGCCGCAAATTAACCATTAGAGAGATAGCGGAGGATCTGAACATATAATATAAAAAAATTTTCGAGGATTGAATCAAGCGCCGGCATATATTAGATGAATAAACTTAAATTTTTAATTTTCTGATTTCATAATTGTCATTATTTATGGGAAAATAATTTGCTTAAAGAAAAAAAATTGTTCTTTCTCTTAAAAGTCTAAGGATCTGGAATGATTGATTCATGACTTCTACCCTACATAAAATTACAGAATCTACTAAAATAATAACATTTTGTATATAAATTTTTTTCAAAATTGTGAAAATGACTCATTTAATCCAATTATATTTGAAAATCTAATTAATATTGTATAATACAGGAAGTGTGTAGTAGTAAAAACATTTTCAAAAGCAAGAATTTGTTAAATTCCTAGCAATAAATGCAATGGCATGATATGGTATACTTTAGAAATTATTAATGTAAAGTATTTTGCAGATTATTGATGATTATTATTTGTATCTTAAAAAAATATTGGGGATTTTAATAATGTCTTTTTGAAATTTTCTAAATTTAAAGTATACTTCCGAACTTCCGCCAAGCAATAAACAGAATATGTTGTGCAGTATTAAAAAAGTATTAATATAAATATTAAACTTTTTGAAGCCGTAATTTAAAAGTCAAATATTTCTTTTAAAAGCTATTTGAACATAAGAAATAATGTTTTCTTACCCGTCCCACTTAAAAACATAAAATGATGTTCCTAGATGATATGATGAGGACGTAAAGAACGTACAAAAATTTAGTTGGCAAATGAATTACCATGGCATGACGGACTATACTCGTAAAAATATGTTCATGAAATATCCAAACTGTATATCTTCTGAAAGCAATTTTAAATTAGAAGCGGTCAGCCCTCGCTGTTTAGTTTTGGTGAAGTCATGCTTATTTGGAGAAGAGGTCTTAAAATAAATGCGGAAAAAAGAAAATTTATTACTCGTTCTGACTTCATAGTAACTTCAATATATTATATCTGTCCTAGGGGTTAATAGTTTTCTGTACCTTCCAATGAAGGTTTTTCTGCAAGGAAGTATATGTAGACAGAAAAATCAACAGAGTAAAATGTGCATTCAAACCGCTAAGAGTATTCTGGATTAAAAAGATATACCGTTCCAAAACCAATTTGTAGTCACTATATATATACGTAAAGTATACGAGGCTTACCTAAAAGAAACCAAACTGATTTTGTGGTGTTCACAGTTACAAAATAGGTGAAATGTCAATGGATAAAAAAGACTTGCCCTGATTGTACTTCCATAGGCTAAAGCGATAAAATCAACTAAAGCTAAATTAACCTACAAGATCGATGGAGATACATTAAATTTTTAGAGCCACCTGGAGTGACCTGGAGTCCTGTCAGCGAATTTTAACGAAAAAATTTTTTTTTCCCAGAATAAAAAGAGTCATGAGAAAAAAGCGTTTTGCCGAGGTTGCCGAGATGAAGGGGGAAAAAAAAACATGACGGAGGTGCTGTCGGCCATTCTAGAAGACGAACTTGTAAAGTGTAAAGATTGAAAAATATATAAAAAAAATGTACGAGTATTAATGCCAGTGTACTTTGAGGAGATTGAAAGTTTTTTCTCCCTCCTCATTCATAGATGTATTTCTAGATCTTCGAAGTTGACCAGTTTCAAACTGTAATCAAAAGACAGAGAATTATAGATACATCTTAACAATATTTGTAAATAGACTATTAAATATTAACTGGAAAGCTATAAAAAAAGAGTATAGAGACTGCTAAATGCCATTTTTATTAGAAAGGTGATGCCACACCCAGGGTAACTATAGAGGTAGTTAGAAGTACACTTATATATACTGCTCGGGTGATAGGGTGATTCATCGTAAGGTTTGATTTACAATGTAAAATAAAATACATAAATTTAAAAGTAAACTTAAAATTTTTATTGTCGATTAAAAGAACAATTCATGGCATTTACTTTTTGAAAATTATATCATGGAAATGTTGGCTAGGACTACATCTGAGGTGGTCCATTTGGAAGGTCAAATTTAGGGCGACTCGTTCGAGCATAGCGACTGGTATCTCGCGGGTAACACGAGTAATGTTGGCTTCCAAAGCGTCAATTGTAGCTGGCTTATTTATGAAGAACTTAGACTTTACATATCTCCAGAGAAAATTGTTCAAATCAAAGGTGTGATATCGCGTGATCTAGGCGGACAATTTATCGTAGCAAAACATGAAATTAAGTGTTCATCAAAATGATTTCTCAAGAAGTCCATTGTTTCACGTTCTGTATGGCTCGTAGCGTCGTCTTGTTGAAATCAGAGCTCACCGAGACCATGTGCTTGAATTTCAGGAAGCACATAGTCCGCCAACATGGCGCGGTAGCGGTTACCATTGACGGTAACATTCTGATTTGCCTCATTTTTGAAGAAATATGTATCAATGATTCCACCAGCCCATAAAGCACACCATACCGTAGTTTTTAGTGGATGTAATGGTAGTTCTTGCTAATCTTCGGCTTGCTCATCAGCGCAAATACGGCAATTTTGTTTATTAACGTATCCATTAAGCCAGAAATGGGCTTCATCACTGAACAAAATTTCACGATAAAACACCGGATTTTCATTGAGTTTTTCCAGAGCCCATTCACTGAAAATATGACGCAAGTTCAAGTCGCCTGGCTTCAATTCTCGCACAAATTGAATTTTGTACGCTTTAGGGCTAATATCTTTACGTAAAATACGACAAGTTGTCGAATACGCCAAGCCAAGCTGCTCAGAACGTCGACGAATCGATTCGTAACGGTCCTCGCGTACACTCTCAGCTACAGCTGCCATAGTCTCTTCACTACGTGCTGGATGTGATCCAACCGGTCGAGTATCATCCACTAATGTAAACTGGGACTCAAATTTGCGAATGGTATTGGCAATTTTACGTCATCACAATTTCGGCAGGCAATGCCGAATTAATTAAATATGCCGCCTGCGTTGTGAGTCAGCAAAAAATAGTGACTCCCATTGTTATAAAATAACAAGACCAACAGTAAGTATAGGGGCAGCAAAATTTTCCACACTGGAACGTTGTGCTATCAAAATATATACTATAATCAATTATTTTTTTTTATGGAAGTACATATTTTTTCATGGTTGCACTTTAATGCGAAGTCTAATTGAAACCCAGTATGAACGGTATACAAGTAAACATAAAAAAAAAATCTGCAGTGACTAGCGAGTTAACAAATGCAAAAACTTTAGATTCGTTTCTTTGAAGCTACCCCGGTCTTATCTAACATATTCGTAAATAATGTAAAAGAAAAAGCTTAAATAACATTAACTAAAAACCTTCTAACATGTATGATCATTTGCATAATCGTAGATTTTGACCGAACAATGATCACATTAAGAATATTGTGTACAGTTCATTTTTTTTGTTTTAAAAAAAAAGATATGTCATCGTTCAAAATTTAATTCATTGATGATTACATGAGCGAATTAAATTGTATGGATGAAAATATTTGTATCTGATCATGTTATTTATGTTCGAGATTCAATCAAGTTCTACGATTACCTTGTGACACATGTCACGTTTACAATCAAATTAATTATGTTTTACAACAGCGATAATTGCGAGTTTAAGCTACGAATCTCTCAAGTTGATTGATTTCAAGAATACATTACTTAAAGAACCGCCTTTAACTTACAAATAAGAATATTAGTGTAATTCACGCCAATTATTTTTAAGTCAAACCGGTTGGCAAACCAACCCACTTTTGAAACGAAGTCTTTTGCTTAGATTTATTCAGTATCTTAGGACTCTATCAATTTGCACAAAAAAATTAATTAAACTGATTGCAACTCAGTTTGTAGAAATTATACAAATGTCAGCAAATTGTTTCAGTTTGCCTTTGCAAGTTGTTTAATTGTATGCATATACCATACGTGATTGGGTATGTTGCACACTGTATTTTTTTTTTTAAGTAGCAAATGTAAGCAAATATCTAGTTATTTTTTTAATTTTTTGTATTTGATTTTTATTCCTTGGTATGGGTTAAATATTTGTCATATTTTATATTTATTATAGTACGAGTATGTGTCAAAACAATGGTATGTTGGGGTTTACTCCTGTCCGCCGTTATAAAACACAGTAAGTTCACGAGCGTTGTAGAATTCAACGTGCCACCATTGCTAGCTCGTCAACCACTGCCCGAATTCCTTTTACATACACTGCACACTCTGTGAAGATCGCTTCTCTTCTTCGATCCTTCTTATTCCCCATATACTCACACTACAAGCACGGACCAAACTTGGCAGAAAGTGGCTCTGCTTGGCTCAAGTTTACATTAACAGTTATAAAATATTATGTTACTGTACTTTAAGTTATAATTATTACTTATTGATTTTTTTTATTTAGGTCTGACTGCGTCGAATTTTAATTATCGCCCTCCAAACAACAGCTCCCACATATCACCTAGTTTATTTATCTCTTTCTCATAATTAACAAAATCAAAACACTTTCACAGGCTCTTTTGAATTGACAAAAGGTTTAGTTTATTGTATTTCTTGTTAAATGGTTACATTTACATATAACACATTTCTGAGTCTTTAGCCATAGTGTCTGACTTCACACGCACCCTCAATGGTGCCTTTACTTCGGTATTGGCGTCTCTTTCATCACATTTGCTCTCTGTACTCATACCAGTTATATCATTGCCTAACTCTGCGAAAACCTGCTTGCTTGGGAAAGCCCGCAAACATGGATCTCAGCATATATCTATCTTCTTCCAAAACTTTTGTCACTAAAAATGGACTTCTGAACTTAAGATCCAACTTCGTTTAATGTATTTCTTCGTTCTTGATCAAAACATGACCACCAACTTTGTTTTTTACAATTTTGGCCTTATTTTTATTGAATCTAAATTTATCAAAACTAGTGTTACTTTAAATATTTTCTTTGGCTTGCGCCCTTACATTTATTACATCTACCTTATTTTCCTCATCATTGATGGGCATTAGACCAAAAGGCCGTGCTTCTTTTCTGATTAACAATTCTAATGGACTAGCCTTAGTTACTATATTAACCGTACAGTTCAGAGCCAGATGTACTATATTCAAAGCATCTTGCTAAGAACGTTGACCTCCGTCAACATGCCCTACAATGTTCTTATGAGACGTTCTACCTGGCGGTTAGCACGACTTGCGCCAGTTGCCTTTAAATGTTAATCTATTATTTCTACCCTGATCAACAATTACTCGTATGTTCATAGCACACCATACAGCGATTTTTCTGACTTCACGGCTTTAATGCAACTTTCAGTGTCAATGTACAATGTATGATAGAAATTAATTAACTTTGTGAATACTTCACTTTGAACTATTACATGTTCCTTAAGATTTTTCCCACTTAACTTGCACGTGATGTCAATATGAATTGTATGCCATGATATGTTTGCTTTGGGAAACTTGAAACTTGAACTTTGCCTGAAGTTGGTTTAGACAATTTGCATGTGATACAATTATGCACAAATTGGCGAACGTATTTGGAGATGTTTTCAAACCAATAGTAGTCATATACTTTGTCAAGGGTTTTCTCCCAGCCTAAATGCATATAAGCTTCATGAATATGATTAAAAACAGCCCATCTAAAAGACCTCGGAATCAGAGGTGAGCATCGAGTCCTACCATTTCTTTGTATTTTCCGGTAAAGAGTTTCTGCCCTCAGCTCATATGTTCTTGCCATATCTTCCTTTAGCTAGTTATTACGCAATTTAGAAACAATAGTGGATATTTCTGTATCTCGTTATTGCTCAGAAAGAAGCCAATTGTTAATCTTGGTAATCGATTTGGGTTCTTAAGGTAGTAGGTTACGAGATAGGTTATGTGATATTGCGATTCTGCCCGAGTTGTACGTATGCTGAAATACTCGACGACTACGTGAGGTCTATTTTCAATTTTGTTCAGTAAGATTGCACGCCATCGGAACTGGCGTCAGTATGTAACTTTATGGGGTATTGTTAACACCGGTTTATTGGTCGATATAAAAATTATTTCCTGGCGTATTTGTTCATGTTCCAAACATAGTCATTCTTTTAGAAGTGAGAAAATATGTATAGCGATTTAAATGACTGATAATTTGGGCACAAACTGCCGAAGATTTGAGTGACGGATTGAGGAGGAAGTAAACCAACCAATGCTTGAATTTAAAGTAGATTTTGTCGAATTTCACCCGCCTTAATTTCGTATCCGGGGTATTCAATACCAGACTTAAAAAATGAGCATTTAGTAATATTAAAGGAAAATCCCGATTAAGATAAAATTTCTAACACTTTGCAATCTCTCAAATGCCTCCTTTTTAGTACCGGCGACAATCATGATATCGTCTATATAAACAATGACATAGGAATATGCAAGCTCGCCCAAAGCTTTTATTACGGCACGCTGAAAAATCCATTGGAACCCAATTTCCTTGCTTTTGAATATATTCAGCTGCTTTTAAACGTTTTGAAATGGCTGCTTGAGTGACACCCAAAAATTCTGCGAGCTCTTCTTGTGTTTGGCAACAATCTTCATAGAGTAATGCTTCCAGTTCTTCATCTTCAAACTTTTTTGGCTGCCCGGGACGTTCATTGTCTTCCAAGCCAAAATCACCCCTTTTAAATCTTGCAAACCACTTTTGGCACGTTCGCTCAGCTAGCGAATGTTCACCATAAAATTCCACCAAAATACGATGACTTTCGGCAGCAGTTTTCTTCATATTAAGGTAATGAAGAAGAACTCCCCGCAAAAACACTTTTTCGGGCACAAAATTCGACATATTTGAGTGAAAAAAAAATTATTGTGGTTTACGCTTCAAATGAATGACATATACTGAAATGACGTACAATGACAGTAGCTTTCCAACGCATGTTCCAATGGAATAATAACAATGGAACAATACAAGTTACGCCATCTCTTAGCAAACCGCAAACCGAATTAAGTTATAGACCCAATATAATAATATAATAAGTGAAATTCTAGGGCCAACTTTACAAAAACGCAGTTACTCTCTTTACTGTATAAAACAAGTTGAAACAAAAAATTCTCCGTTTGTTTTTGCCATACAAATTTTAAACCCTTGAGACAGTTGCAAAAAAATATTTTCAACATGGTTTAAAATTTTTCCCACTTAGTCGCAATTCCATCGAATCTTTACAACATATTGACTAAGTATCTTGAAAATATAATTTTTCGTGTTAGATACGGAAATGACGTATCGCAGTTTAAAGATCAGTCCACTCTTGTATCTTTTATATACAAGATGTATACCACATGTCGAGGGGACTACTTTTGCCAACTGGCAGATGACACTGCCAATTAAGCTGTCGGAAAAACGGAAGAATCAACAGCAAAATTGCAAAGCACTCTGAATAAAGTGTATGACTTGACAAAGATCTGGCAAATCGTTCTCAACGAGACCAAATCTGTGCCAATAAACTTTACTGATTATTTACAGAAAAATAAGTCACCTGTCAAATTATTGGGCATGACACTCGATGCAAAGCTTAAATGAAAGACGCACGTGAAAAAAAAAACGTAAAGAACTAGAAACTACCATAAATACTGAAAAATGTACTGGCTACTTTGTAACAATTTCAAGCTTAGCGTAGAAAACAAGCTGCTTTTATATAAGCAAGTGCTAAAACCGGTGTGTACTTATGATATACAATTCTGGGGTTGTATCAAGAAAACAAATATAGTATTTTACAAACTTTTGAAAATAAAGTGCTAAAAGAAATTGTACTTGCACCGTGGTTTATCAGCAATAATGACCTGCATCGTGACCTTGGAGTTATTTCCGTAAAAGATGAAGCAAGGAAATTCGTAAGAAAACAAAAGATCCGGTTAAACGGGCATATTAATAATATAGTCCTAGAAATTCTGGACGAACAAAATTCATTCGCCGTCTTTAAAGAACTAAAGCTCTGGATTGGTACGATAAATTGAAACCGCGATAAAAAAAGCGAAACATGTAGAATCTTTCAATGGAAAGTCACCTACCAAACGAGCTTATATTGCGATGAAAAAGCTGCTTGATAAGTTTAACTTATTTACGCTATTAAACAAAATTATCGAAGGGAGGTGTCATGTCACACTACTATGAGCACGCGCTTGCGATACTCATAGTGTCTGGTATCACCGGGGAAAAAAAAAACAAAAAAAAAAAAACAAATAAATTTTACTTGCGAGAAATTAGAAATGCAGTTGCTTTTACGCGATATGATGCTTATGCCGCATCCATCTAGACATCTAGACGGTCGACAGCACAATATAGTCATGATTTGACACGGTTCAAAGATTACGGATTGCTATTATATGTATATTCTTGTAGCCTCGACTTTCCGAAAGATAGGGGTGATCTCTCCTTGTGGTGATTTGAACTGGCCAGCCAGATCATCAGATTTGACAGCGCCAGACTTCTTTCTTTGTGGCTTTTTGAAATCTCGCGTTTACCATAAACATTAAAGTCTTGAAAGCCAAAATTGAAGAAGAAATCATCAATTTAGAGCTAGATGTTTTGCGAGCAATAATTCAAAATGCCGTAAAACTAGCACAAATATGCAACTAAGGGAATGTCATTAACTTAATGTCATCAATTTTACACATTCAAATAAACTTTTCGTGCTTACAAAATGCCAGCCAGTTCACATTGTTGTCCTCCCCAAAGCTGCTTGATTTCGGTAATAGAGTAGAAACCGATGCATTCATCAGTGCTAAGACTATTAGCCTTAGACTTATGTAAGCTTAAAAATTTGATCTAAAGTCGATTATCCAGGACGGATAACATAGGTTGTTTGAATTAACGTTCATCTAAAGAAAGCAGGCCTGAAAGATCAAAGAACTAGCTGGTTTTCATTTCAGACAACCACCTATTGAACTTGATATTCAGTGATTCAATTAAGCCTAGTTTGGCGAACAAAATAGATTCAAAGCTTTTAACTTAAAACTCCACAAACTCTACAAATTTCCCAGTTCCATTCTACTGGGCCGAGTGTTCGACGATAAGGCAAATTTGCGGGTTTCAGTTGTACCAAACTGTCAAGACTCAATATGAAGAACCTTGGAAGATAGGTTTGTGTAAGGCAGGTCAGGGGTCCTTTAAGTTGCTAAACATATTCTAGTGAGTCCACAATATGGGGATGCAACTATGTACTATATAACTAAAAAAAATATTACCTATTCTATTCATTTCATACGCTTCGATGCAGAGTACTACATATAAATTATACTCAGATTACAATGCTTTTTGAAATTTATCTTAGTCCAACAATAACGCGCCGATGGCTCTTTTAGATACAACGTGGATTTTTTGCGACCTATAATTAGATATTATCTCAGGTCAATGAAAAAAAAAGAAAAAAATGTTACGATCATTCAGTCAAAATCAGAAACGATATGTTGTGAATCTCAACCATGGCATTTTTCGGATCCAGACGGAGGTAATTTTTTCTTCGGGCGTGATTTTTTGTGGTAGTGGGTACTTTATGAATTTCTGAGTCAAAATACTGCAGTTGATTTATTGGAGTCAAGCATTCAAGGAAAAAATCCAATTTACTATAATATGGGGAAATTGTATACACATATGTATTTTGATAAAAAATATGTTGTTGACTATGTAAATATAATTTGCTTATATTGACGCAAGTGATCATATTTGGTTTCATTATGTATGAATATAATAAATCACATCGCAATAAATCTATGTAGATATTTATTTCAATAATAAATTAATTGAAATGTAATTCCAAGCATGACACTTTAACAGAAAATTAGTCTCATGTTTCGTTTTAGTTATGCATAAATGCATTGCGATTTCTTATTGCTCGTATTTCTGCCGTATAATATCATACTGTTGATAGATTTGCTTGAATATCATATGCCTTACAGTGTAGTGAGTATGCTCTGCATATGTTCGTTCCCTCAATTAACCTCATTTCATGCATACTTCTGTATGCATACATGTAAAGTAGTGTACATATATGTATGTACTATAGATGCAAAACACATTTCGGAATCCATGAAATGCGTCTGGTTTTTATCTGTTCGTTCTAAAGTGTTCCTGGCTCTACAATGCACAGTTTACGTTGTGGTACTTTCTGTGATCTCGATTTCGTACAGAAACTTTCAATTCCATCACTTTTCGTTGCTAGATAGCTTTGCTTCAACAGGTGATTGCTTCTATAGTACATTAGATATACCATAAGTATAGTTTTACAAAGAAGTTTCTACAAAGAGTGCATTATTAAATGGATCAGCACTTTAGAATACATTTGCTTGAATTATCCCGTTTTTACTTGGTAATTTTTAGCAGTCCCTCGGTGATTAAAGTAATGTAGATATTTAGACGAATTAGTCTAGATGTGGATATAAATAATCTGGAAAGCAATATAAGTTGTCTGGCTTTGAACTGATTGTGTGTTAAATAAATGGTGTCCGTTCGTGCTCGCTGGAATGATATCATGTTTTGTTTTTCTGAATGTACCTACTTACTTGTACTTATGTTTAATTGACTTCTTCCATACAGTGTTATGAGAATCGATTTACTCCAAACTGAAATTGGACTGTGCAGTTTCATTCGAATTAAAATTTGTGTATTAACGAAAATCCAGTGCATATTCTAACCTCAGGCATATGTAAGAGTATGTATGTACAATTACTATATTAAAAGTGTAATACTGATGTCCTGATATACCCCGCATCTAATGAGCTCAATTGATACTACTGGGGTTTGACCTTTAAAGCGGCAGAACGAGCTAACAAATTAATAGGAGGGAATCCATTGGCGACTCTCTAGATGTTGTTATTGGCATTACCGATGTATTTATTTTAGCTCTTATTCTTAGAAGAGTGAACTTATGATCTGTCCGATATTGAGAGTTGACAAGTTGGCCAATGAAAGAGGGCTGCGCACAAAAACAACTTCTGTCTATCTTAACTCCCAAAAGTTATCCATATGATATTTTTGCTTTGACTCAAACGACTGTAATATCTGATATCACAGATTCAGAACTATTTGCACTAGAGTTCAAAGTATTTCGTGACGACAGCCATGAGAATGATAATTCTTTAATAGGTCAAGGAGCCCTGGCAATTCACGATCGTATCTACAAACGTATAGGCAATGCAGATTTGGGGTTCACCCCGTTCGATCAATTGCTGACCAAAAACTTCCTCATAAAGGGAAATACTATTTTTGTTATCAGTGGAATTTAAATTAAATAAGTCCATCATTACGATAAAACAATAAAAACTGAAAAAAGTGGAACAGATTATTTTTAATTGGTGCCCAACTTGGAGTGACATGTAAAAAGCTTAAACTATATTCAATTAATTCTCATTTGCGTTACTGAATACAGCGGACTCACGAGATTCTTAGTACTTTGTTCAGTGGTACGTTTTCTTTAAAGATTAAAAATATCCCAAAATTGGAAAATGTATTGAAAATTTGATTGATGTAATATAAATACTTAAAAGATTATAAATATCTCAACTGTTTAAAATAACTGAAGTTTGCGGAAAAATTAAGAAAAGAAAATGATTGAAATCGACAAAAAATAAATAAGAACAAAAATGTAAAGAACTATCTCATCTCATCTTTATAAATTCATCATCAGTTGTTGGAGAAATATTTTAATATTCAACCACGTGGGAAAAAATATATTATCATATAATCAAAATTATTCCTAGATAAGTATTAAATATTGTTTTTGAAATTCATTATATTAAATTTCTAAATATAAGTTATTCGTTCGCAATCTATAAGTTAAATTTTAATTATAGTTAATTAATATTGTATAGTAGATTGTAAGTTGATAATCTTACCTTTACTGTTACGGCTTCTATAAAAATACACGGTACATAAACCCCCAAATATTATTATATTACTACAACAATAATATTTGCTTATTTTAAGTAAACTCCCGTTTATTACCCTAGTGTTATTGATTGATTCAAGTGAATTAAATTTAATTTAGCTATAAGTTTTGTTTTGTTTCTGAGTAAATGATGGACGCAACTTAGACAAGTGCGATAGTTACAGCTGCAGTTCAAGCTGTAACTCAGCAAACTAGACATGAGTTTGAGGAAAGGATTCACGAACTGATTGCTCGACTAAAAGTATTAGAAACTCCTATTGCTACAGAGCAGTTAGTATAGAACCTAATAAAATCTGTAAGGAATCCTTAGATTTAGTAAAGTCGAAGGCGAACAGATTCGATATACTTATGTATTTCCTGGCATCAAGCTGCCCATGCAGCCTACAAACTGTTCGAAGAGCATGAAAGAAGCTCAAAGCATTACCAGGCAGTGGCCATAATTAGAAATAAAATTGTAGGTTCTGCAGATCAGATTCTTTCATCTTTTAATACAGTTCTTAACTTAAAAGCAATCGTAGCGATAATGGACTTTACATATGCTGATAAGACAACCATAGAACAAGATATGTCGAATTGTATGATCTCAATTGTCAATTGTCGAATTCTATGATGAGGTTGGAAAAAAATTAACTTTACTCATTAATAAGACAATAATGCTGTATGATGGCAATAAATGTCTAATTGAATTCCTTTCTCAAAAATATCGACAACACGCGCTAATTATTTTTATTTCTGGCTTACAAAAACATATGTGCGATATATTTTTTTCATCTTGACCAACAGACATGTCAGCTGCTCTTGCTCTTTCACAAGAACTTGAAGCTACCCAGGCAAAGTATAATTTTGCAAATTCTTTCTAGGTAAAACCGAACGCCCTACTTCATCTAAACAGAATAGCTACCACAATCAGTTCAATCCATATAATTCACCCCACTATAAGCAAATTTTTGCTAACCAAATTCATCTTAGGCAAATTGCATGGAAACAGATCGATCTCCTTCTTAATATCGGAATCCAAATAATTTTGGAAAGCCTGTACAGAATCCTAATCATATTCGCATGTCCATGGCACCAATCCTTGATAGTTCTCAACAATTGGCACAGTATCCTAATCAATATAGTCACATAATAATTGGAGAGTTTCTTCCACTTTGTCTCCACAGAGAGAGCGATAGAGATCGAGAAGAGTAATCTCAAAGGAGAGTTAGAACTAGATCGTAAGTTTAGATCGTAAGCCTAGATTACTTAAGAGTAGTTTGGTCTAACAAAATTTAGACTGATTGTTACAATGGTTTCGACTGGTCTTAAATAAAACCCTATCAAACCAAATTAATGTCGTATTTTAATAAATAGAAACCCTAGATTAAACTATCGTGGTCGGTAAATTTTTTGATTATTATCACGTAAAACAGTGGAAATTTATATACTAATAAAAAAATAGTTTTCACAAAATAAAACAACATTAAGTGCCGTTATAACAAAAAACTTGGCTTAGTTCGTAAACAACTAACCAATCAAATCCGTCGTGTATGAAACAATAGTTCGAAATCAAAACTTTGTTGTTAAGAAAAATTAAAACAAACTTACAAAAAGTAATAATACATAAAAGTGTGAGTAAAATAAAAATTCAAGAAAAAAATAATACAAAATCGAATCGATTCGGTTTCAAAAATAGAACAACTAAAAGTGCCGTTATACAAAAAACATGCTTAGTTCGAAAACAACTAGCCGATCAAACAAATTAAATAAAAAAATTTTAAAATAAAATAAATGTATACATAGTTAAAAAAAAACATTATAATACAATAAAATCTAAACAAAGTAATGTACTTATATATATGTATGTTGTAATATTTTTACTTTATATTGTATCTTTTATTTTAAAATAAGAGCAAGCAAATAGAATTGAAGTAGTAGTAAGGCGTTTTGAATTGAGCTTGTATTTTTTTCTTTTCTTACCGTCGTTTTGCTTAAAATACATAATCCGAAAAATAAAGAGTAAAACAAAATGGAAGCAATTCCTAGCACCGAGCGATTAAAAATAAATCTAGACCTCATTGCAAATATTCCAAATTTCGATGGCAATAAGAGCTACATTTTGGATTTTTTTGTTAGGGTGGACAGTCTTGCACCAATATTTGCAACTTTCGAGCCTAGCATAAGCGTCATTATAACTAACCACATTAGAGACAAAATAGTTGGTAGTGCTCGACTCAAACTCCAAAAATACTTTAGGTTAGAGAATTGGAGTGAAATAAGAAAAATCTTAAGAAATGGATTTGCTGAATCAGCTTCTGTACATAGGTAAGTTGACCAGATTCGTACAACTAGAGTCGACATAACGATCGAAGCATTTTAAAATAAAATTAATCACCTTCCTAATAGAGCCAATAATGTTTATATCCTAAATAGCTCCGGTAACCATAGAGAACTCGTTGAATCAAATAAAAGAATAGCTTTGGAAGCCATTAAAAATAATCTTCCAGAACTCAACAGAACAATTATTTTCATTTGAAGCCCTGAAACACTCAACGATGCATACAAAACAGTTTTTGAGTTAAATCAACACCACATATATTATAACATCATAACGAGTCGTATAATAACAACGAAACACAAAATCGTAAGCTTAGAAGACCAGACATTAATTCTCAGAACGTTCAAGCTTGATATAGTAGAAACTTTACAAACAGCGGTCAATCTAGGCAAAGTAACAACTATAGACAAAACAACAGGGACAAACCAATGGACATTACTTTAAACGAGAACCAGAGTAGAAACTCGCCTCGAAGAAGGCAAAAATTTCGTATAAATCAAAGAAACTCTTACCCTATATAGTGATCCAAAATCACATTCGACCTCTTAGATTCATTATCGATTGCGGCGCAAAGTACAGCATTATAAATGAAAATATCTGTCACCCTAAATGGAAAACTGAACCAAAAAATTATACCCTTAACGTTCTAAATCGAACCATTCACGTTCACACAGAATACAAAAACCCTATTTTTAATCAATTTAATCTTAATAACTATTTTTTTAAGTTTTTAGAGTATCCCTTTCATGAAAAATTTGACCGTCTAATAGGACAGCCAAACTCAACCCTACAATCGATTTTAAAAATCGTTGCCTCAAAGCAGACACAGGAAATATTCGCCTTTTTCTTAATGAACAAGTAGAATCATACGAAAATAAGAGTAGTAAAAAGCAAAATTTAAATGTATTTCAAAGCGAAGTCTATAATCCTGAAATAATAGATACAATTATTGCAGACCATTTATGCCAATCAGATACTTCAAAACTAAAATCATTAATAAATGGTTTCAGGTCAGGTACACAGAAATTCATAGCGATGAAGTGAACAGGCATATTAGTGAAAGGCTCAAACAAAATATTATAGCACCCAGTAAAAGCTCCTATAATGCGCCAATTTAGGTGGTGTCTAAAAATGTTAATAAAAGCGGGGAAAAACAGTGTCGCCTGGTGGTAGATTATAGGAAATTAAACGAGCAAACTATCGATGACAGACTTTATATGCCAAATATCGAAGATCTCTTCGACAAACTTGGCAAGTGCAACTATTTTTCGATAATAGACTTGGTAAAGAGCTTCCATTAGATCAAAGTAAGTTCTCGCGACCTCATTTTGAACAAAAAAGGGTCATTACGAGTTTCTACGAATACCGATCGAGCTTAAAAATGCCCCAGCAACGTTCCAGGGAATGATCAACGATGTTCTTAGCTGGTTCATTGACAAAATCTGCGTAGTCTATCTGGACGACATCCTCGTCTTTTCTACAATTTTTTAAGAACATTTAGATTCCCTTAGTAAAATTTTTCAAAAGCTAAAAGATAATAACTTAAAGATACAAATAAATAAATGTAATTTTGCTGCATTTTCCACAAACTATTTGGGTCATGTTATTGTTAATAATGGTATCGAACCGGACGAGAATAAAGTCGAGATATTTAACGATATAAAAAAGTTCAACCACTATCAAGGGATAAAACAATTTTTAGAAATCACAGGGTTTTATAGGAAATTTATAAAAGATTATGCCCGCGTTGCATACCCTATGATAAAATATCTAAAGAAATCAGAAAACGTTAATGTTTCAGGTTCGGATTATGTAAAATCATTCAACACCCTTAAGACTTTGTTAACTTCCGACTCGTTTCTTACGAGTCCGGATTTTAGTAAACCCTTTGTGTTCTCTACAGATGCGTCAAATTATGCATTAGGGGCACGCCACGAGCGGAATTATTCAACCATAGAAAAGCATTTACTTGCAGTTGTTTCATCTGTTAAGTACTCCAGAATTTATTTGTATGGTCGCAAATTCACTCTTCACGCAGACCATAAACCGCTTGTGTGGTTAAATAGTCTAATGGAACCTAACTTAAAACTGCAACGATGGAAAATAATACTTAATGAATATATTTATAAATATAAATATGATTTTAATGTTAATTTGTACAAAAATCAAGTTTATTTATCATATGGAACAAAAGAAAAATTTACGTTAAAGATAGTACACAAAAAATACAAAATTATGTAGTAATATGTAGTAATAAAATGAAAATCTTCGAAGCCTATTGAAAAAAGTTCTTATAAGTACGATTAAAGGGCTTATGTGTATTTACTGCGGAAATATTTCATTATTTATTAAAATTCAAAATGTAAACGTTAAATATTTTTCTAAGAATAAAAGTTTAAAACTACTAAGATCAAGCACAAAACTTATAGATATAGCTGACAAAAACGAGATGCTTAAAATTATTCAAAACGAGCACGAACAAAAGAATCATAGGGGAGTAAATGAAACATTTTTAGAATTAAAGAAATATTACTTTTATCCAAATCTACAAACTGAGATTCAAAAATTAATTAAAAGTTACTGAAACCCCTAAACAGTTTAATGACATTATTTACATTGACATTTGGTTCCCAGAACGAAAAACAATGTATCTGACAACTATAGATAAATTTTCCACTAACCACAGACCGGAAGATAGGAACTGGATAGCTATTCTAGCAGCAATAAAAGAAAGATAAAAATTTTTAGGAAATCCAAAAAAGTTAGTATCCGATAATGAAACTTGCATTTTACATTTAGCAGTCGAGCAATTTTTGAAAGAACTGAACATCTATTTTCATAAAACAACGGAGACTCTTAAGACAGAAAACGCAGACATTGAACGACTAAATGGACGTTAAACGAACATTTAAGGATTATGAATGTAGCTAGAAATACTTCAGATTTAGACGATAAATTGTTTTTTATAATTAACACTTACAACAATACAATTCATTCGCAAACCCAACTTAGGCCAATAGACTTTATCGAGAAAAATTTAACTCAGGAGGAAATACAATCATTGTCACAAAGATTCAAACAAGAAAACGAAAAAAGGATAGAAAAAAAATAAGAATAGAGGCGAAAATCTTAAACAATGCAATAACTTAGTAAGAAACAGAACACTTGTAAAATGTAAACCGAAATACAAGAGGCTAGAAAAATATAAAACACAGGGTACTTATGTAGTAAACAAATTAACAAATAGAAACACAAAATATTACAAGAAACAGCTTAAACGACAGTATAAATACCAAAACACAGAAATCTAACACGAATTATATTTTGATAAACACAAAATGCATTTATTTTCCTCCTCATAAATAAAATAGGTGCGGTTAGTTGCAAAATAATAGTAAGTTAAATCAGGATGGAAATTAATAACCAATAAATCTTTTACTTTTCACTCTAAGTTGCTGAGAAATGCTTTTGCTGTTGCTAGCTAATTAAATTTTTACTGTATCATAATAAATAAAATATAAAAGCTAAAATGATAAAATATATATTATAACAAATATATTCATCAAATATTATTTAAAAAAAACTATATAAATAAAAATAAGATATTAATATATCTACCTGGTTATAATTATATAATAAACAAGATCTACTAATAGAAGCCTACCACATATTGGGGATCAGAAACTTTAAAGTGTGGGCGAGTCACATAATAATAGAGAGCTTCTTTCACTTTGTCTCCATAGAAATACTACTCGATCGAACATCTATACAGAACATCAACCTTTAACCTTTGCCATTTCGGACAAAAACCCAAACACAAAAATGAAAAGATGGCGAGCTTTCGTAGAGGAGTTCTCACCGATCTTTTTCTACAAACCTGGCAAGGAAATTTTTTTTGCCGACGCTTTGTCTTGAAAATATATATGTTAAATGCTTTGGAACAGTCTGAAAGTTTGGACTCTATGACGTACTGTGCAAAACCCATTGAAAGGCTTCAGAAACCAAATTATTCTTAACCAGGGATCAGTGTCTCTTAAGAAAACAAAGGTAATTTTCATGACGCAGATGAGGTATACGGTAACGTTTTTCTATCATACATGAAAAACTGTAACAGATATTTTGAACCCAAACGATCAACAAGAAATTCTGGTTAAGAGCATAACTGAGCTCATCGATCAGTTCGCGAAAATTCACAACAGGTCCTAAACGATTATTACTTTTCTAATATTAAAAAAAAGATTAAAGGAAATAATCTCGAATTGTAAAGTCTGTTACGAAGCAGAATATCGAAGACATACACCTAAGCATGAGACAGGAGAGACACCTATAATATTTATAATATTTAAGTTTTCCAAATTTGCAATTGTAAAACTAATTAAATTGCGTGCAATTGTTGACATAAAAGATCCGCTTTTAGAAATATTAAATCTTTTCAAAAATATCAAAACTGTGGTGTGTGACAATGAGAAGTCTTTTACTTCGGAAAGTATAAGGTCATTTCTAAGGGATCATTTTTGCATAACTATTTTCACTAGACCTTCCTTTCATAGTGTAACAAATGGAATGGTGAAAATATTTCATAGCACTCTCTCCGAAATAGCAAGGTAAATAAGATTAGAAAAGAATATCAGTGATACTGCTGAACCCCTTTTACTTACCACATGCAAGTAAACAGAGCGATTCATTCAGTCCCTAATTACAGACTAATAGATATTATCCATTCTATTCCGACTGCATTAGGAGATGAAATTAGGAAAAAGATCACATATAACTAAAAAATCTCTAAAATATCATAAAACAAATAGACAAACCCGAGTATTCGAATCTAGTAAAAAAATCTTCGTGAGAAAAAAAAAAGAATTGGAAATAAATTTAGCAAATTTTTTGTTGAAAAGACTTTTCAAAAAAATCTAGGTACAACCGTTCTAATTGAAAATAGGAAAGTACACAAAACAACCTCAGGTAATATCGCTCGTTTTACGGACTGACATTTTAGAGAACTGTTTTCAGGTTAAAATATTAGGCTAAATATTTTAACGTTATTTGCTCTTGAAAAAACAAAAACGTTTCTCTTTATTTTTTTTTTCTTCTCAATTTCAACATATCTATTACAACTTATATTCTTTCTTTAAATATGAAAAACAAACAAATTATTGAATCATTATATTCTGAAATTAATAGTTAATAGTTAATTTAAAAGACCGAAAGTGAAACTATAAAGAAAACCAAAATATTGAGAAAAAATCACGAAAATCCACAAAAATAGTACGCTAATTTAATTATAAATATAAATACAAATATACATGCAAATATAAATATAAAAATGTAATTTTAAATGAATCTTAAATATTTAAATTAACTATTTCAAATACATAAAACTACAAGTTTTGTTAAAAATATTGTAATAAATATTGTTAAGATATTGTATTAAAATTCTATCAAATGAAAGAAGCCGTGGACATTTTCACTTACAATGGGGAGTAGTTACGGTTCATCACAAATAACAAGCTAATTGAAGATTGATTAAGTTAGTTGCTTAGTTAATGACTGTACTAATAGCCAAATGTGTAAACAGACAACACGCCACATTTACACCCTGGTCCACATAGTTGCTTGACCAGTGACTGGACTATCACTATTCATCAACGGTACCTACAAATGTGTTTATCACCATTTAATTATGGTACGCGTTTCACTTCTGAGAAAGTCAAGGCAATGCTGATTTGGAGTTCTCCCCGTTCGGTCGATTACTGACCAGAAATTTTTCCATTAAGGGAAATACTATTTTTGTTATCAGTAGAATTTAAATTAAATATGGTAAGTCCATCATTACGATAAAACAATAAAAACTAAACTTATATTGTCCAAATAAGTACGTAGGATTTATTTTTTATATGGCATATGGTAGTTCACTTATTATCAACTATTTTCTGGCGATTTTTCTGCGAATTTTTTAAGTTTGTCTTTGAAAGTACGTCATTCGGCCAAAAATCAATATATCAAAAAATCCTATGTGCTTCTCTAGCTGTTCCTAAGAAAAAAACTTTAGTGACTCATCATGAGAGGTCAAATGAGGAACGCTGTACAGCCACTATTTAAAAAAAAATTATTCTACAATATAAAAATTATGTTTTACAGTCAATACAATAAATCTGCCTTTGGGAATTCTAAAATAATTCTACCTTTGGGAATTCGAATTATTTTATATTTTTCCTGAAAAAAATTACAAAGAACCCTTTTTTACGGCCTCTAGAGTGGCCTAACCCGTTAATCTTCATCATCTTCTATAGACATAGATGATGGATCTTATATCGTTGCCTCAAATTTCGTTCCACTGCTTTTCTAACTTGGACCTTTACTGGTGGGTGTGAACCCCTTCGCTTCAAATTATAGCGTCTGTATTCTCCTCTGCTTGTTATTTTCACATATGACATCAACAATTTTTTTACCCCCTCAGAAACTTCCTTCCATTTCAACTCCCGTAAAACATATTGCACTAAACTAAAGAATTTTCTAAATATAACGCAAGCGGTTTCTTACCAACGAAAAGGAAATCCTTCATCATCTTTTTCTTGGTATAACAAAGAACTACGTGCATTCGCAACAATAGAGATATTCAAATATTCGTATATTGCTATTGGTGTTACGAAGGATGTTAATTTTATTGAACTATCAGCTAATGTTACGTGGTTTCACTACGTAAATCTAATATAATACTATAAAATACTTTTTATCTCTCAGCGTATCATTCAGATCCTCAATCAAACCTGAAAACTATTTCAGGTTCGATAGTAATCGATGCAGAGACGAAGCTCATTGTTTCGTTTTCGTTCTAAGACAATTGGTGATAAATAGGGTGAATCACTTAGGCATATGATTTTTCTTTGTAAGAGATAGTCTAGTGTTTCCTTTAATTAAATTTTGTGAGCATAGGGCAATCTACGAGGTGTACAATAAAAGGGTTCATCTTTACTCAGACGGATTTCCATCTTCACTTTATCGTATAAAATTGATGCTAATTCAGTTCTATCTTTAACGAAGGCTTTTTACACTATTTGTATAATTTCACGTTTTATTGCATGCGATATGTTTTTTTAATATTTAGAACCAGATTAGTATTCAAGATTCTTGCTTCTGTTTCATTTAAAATATCTATATTCAAAATTTCTTTTTCAAAATCGAACTATTTAATATTTCATTACCTGTTTGAACCTGCTTATTAACCACATTTACATGATCAGTTTTCATCAACCTCATTTTGTTTTAGTTTAAAAAAACACAACCTAGAATGACTGGGTATTTCATACTTAAACCACTTACAACTATTAAATTTAGGCAAACAAAATTATGTTGAAAGTAAATCTGGGAGCATACAATACCGAATACACTTAATGGACTACCATTTATTCCAGTGAATTTATAACTATTAGCCTTCACGGGATTTGTCAAGATCTGTGGTACGCACCGCTGCTGGGTAAAACTTATAGAGCTTCCAGAACCCATTAGTATATGCAGCGTCGTTGAATAGTTTATTGTTGGCTCTCTTTTTTCTCTAAATGTATACCTAAGTAGGTGTTTAAATTTATTTTCAGTATGGATGACCTTATTGATGTTTTTTTTATTCCACCTGTTGTTGGTGCTGCGTCTCATCAGGATCCGTGGTTGATGTTCCCGGGTTAAGCACAGGTGCTCCCATGTTGCATTTGGACGATCGATTTCCAAGTTTCCTGCATTTAAAGCACGATCCTCTAACACGTGGCTTGGTGCAATTGCTGCTGTAGTGCGTACTTACGTTGCAGTTAAAACATTTGACGCTGACTGTCTATGTAGATTTTGCCTCTGTGAAACGCGAGTTGACATGAGCCACGTTGTTGGCAGATGATATTGTTGATCGCATTTTCTCTCTATATAATAATATCTTATTTATGTGAGAGTCTGAAATACCGTTTATTATGTATTGCAACCGATTAGTGTTCTCCACTTCAGAGAGAGATACAATTTCTTGCATCGCGAAGATGTACTGCTGACTGGATTCTTCTCGCCTTTTTCATCGATTTCGTAGTTGCTTGTGAATATCGGCAATGGTCACTTTCTTAGCAAACTCCTTCAGTAACGCAGATTTTAGGTCTGGCCAACTTTAAAACACTATTCCGCTGAGAAGCCGTTTTTCATAAACGAATTGCATTCTCCAGTCCCACTCCAGAACTTCGGCACACTCCTTGAATTGATTAATCCACTTCTCGAAAGAGAAATTATCGTGACCGGAAACTATGTAAAGATTCTTCAACATCTTTAAAAAGGAAAAACGGCACATACAAATTCCGCTAGTACTTTGCGATTTCTTGTTTTTTATAAAGCTGATGACATATGCGTTCTATTTCTTTGTCTTTAAGACTATCGTCTGGATTAACATTTTCTTCGGATCCAAAAGAGGAAGATGTTTCGCCATCTGCAGAAATTTCAGGAACATGTTTATTCAGCTCGTTGTTGGATAAGTTTTCCCACGCTTCTTGTAGGCGTATTATGAGTACAGAATAATTACCAGAAGTCGTCAAGTTTAAATCATTTAATTTTTCTTCAAGTTGACACATAGTCGATTTCTGTAAAAAAAAATCGTACCCGATTCGACATTTCATTTTTCATTGGAAACGTTACAGGAACTGTTGATTCGTACGAATAAATTTTATGTTATAAGATATTTTTCGTAATTCCGTATGAATTAACAAACAGTGACGACGATACACAAATATACAATTTTCTTTCATCCCACATTTGTTAGTATAGCAAACAATTAAAAAGGAATACAAAACAAAACACAACTGTAACAAACTTGTTATTTCCTACGGCCTTTCCCAGAAGTAACTGCCCTACTGACGTGACGAGGTATATGTAAGGGGTGAATCATCGTGAGATTTGATTTTCAATAGGATTTTCTTGACAGATCGCGAGTGATTCCTATCAAATTGCTTTTTGCTGTTTGGCAAGTCTTCATGGAAAGGCTCACACCACAACATCATCTCTAAATTGTTCAGCTGTATTACGAAAATCAGCGTTCTGTGAGACATATTTTTCGTGCGATTCGAGGAGCTTACGGTGCGCATAATCGACCTACTGAAACCACTATTGCCAACACCATTCGCAAATTTGAGTTCCAGTTTACATTAGTGGATGATGCTCGACCGGTTAGACCACATCCAGCATGTAGTGAAGAGACTATAGCAGTTGTAGCTGAGAATGTACGCGAAGACTATGACGAATCGATTAGTCGTCATTTTCAGAAGCTTGGCTTGGTGTATTCGACAACTTGGCGTATTTTACGTGAAGATCTCGGCCTAAAAGCGTACAAAATTCAACTTGTGCAAGAATTGAAGCCAGGCGACTTGAATTTGCGTCATATTTTCAGTAAATGGGCTCTGGACAAACTCAAATAAAACTTCTGGGAAACTCAATGAAAATCGTGAAAATTTGTTCAGTGATGAAGCCCATTTCTGGCTCAATGGATACGTTAATAAACAAAATTTGGGGTGATGAGCAACCCGAAGAATACCAAGAGCTACCATCGCATCCGTTAAAACAACGGTATGGGGCGGTTTATGGGCTGGTGGAATCATTGGTCCATATTTCTTCAAAAATGAGGCAAATCAGAATATTACCTTCAATGATAACCGTTATCGCGCCATGTTAATGGACTATGTGCTTCCTGAAGTATTGTATTCAGTAAGGTTTGCCATTTCACCATGCATCTTTTCACGCACACCAAACCTGCGGTAATTATCAAACAATATTATCGTAATTCCGACTCAGTTGCATATACGCAACGCGAATTTTGTCATACTATAAAGTCGTTCGTCATCATGGCTTCGATGTGCAGACGTTTGAACATGAGTACATTCTTTTGAATCTTAAGCCACCAACCAGAGAGAGATTGGTGCGAAATTAAAAAAAAAAAACATACTCGCCATAGCGGTCCGTATCGGAAAGGACCCAGAAATGTCATGCTTCACCGATCAGCTGAATTGGCCAACGCCAGATACTCAACCCAGATTATTTTGAATTTGGGTTTGGGCCTTCATTCGCACAAGATTGTGCTGACGCAAAAATTGATGCCGGACAACCTTAGATAACACCGCGACTTCGCTAATTGGGTGCTGGTATTGTTGGCCGGAGATCCGGATGTTGACCCAAAAGTTATCTTCCGGACAAGCCCATTTTTGGCTCAGTGGCTATGTAAACATCCCAGATTGCCATTATTGAAGTGAACATAATCCACAAGTGTTCGGCCAAGCATCGATTCGTCCAGAAAGATTGACTGTTTGATGCGGTTTATAGCATGACGGCATCATCGGAACTTATTTTTTTCAAAAGGAGACACCCTTACCGTTAATGGTTGCAGGTATAGAAGATTTTAACCGATTCTCTGTAGTCAGAGCTCGACAAAGTCGAACTGTGATTCCAAAAAGACGGCGCTACAAGCCATGCAAGCGACACAGAGCTCGAAGTTGTGAAGGAAAAATTTGGCGACTAAGCCATATCACGGCAAGCATCATATTATTTTCTCTGGGGCTAGGTTAAGTTTTTAGTCTACGCTAACAAGCTATTTTACACATAATGGCATGAACGTAGCTTCAAAATAAACCCAGAATAAATTTTATATCTCACACCGTTGTTTTTGTTTAAATTTTTTCCCTATCGTTCTTATCTGGTCACCCTATATAAAGCATTGAAGTAAGTCCACCCCGATACTGGAATTTCATCAAAGGCAATGAGTATCATGAATAGTTTTGTAAATGATATCTTTAATAGAATTGTCACCAAAGCTTGTTATTTGGCACATTATAAAAAACGTTCAACTATCCAAAGTTGGGAAATCCACTCTTCTATGCGCTTATTACTGCCTGATAAACTCGCTAATCATGCTGTTAGTGAAAAAACTAAAGCAGTTACTAAAAACACTAGTTCCACATAAATTCTTTAGAAAAGCGTTTTAATGTTTATTTTATTTAATTTTTTTTTTTTGTCTAGCCAAAAGCCATTCTTATATTATAATTTACTTTTGTTTTAATCCAACAGTGGACGTAAAACGTTACTGTAAACGGAGTAAATGGTAAATTTGTTCTTGATAGTGGTGCTCTTGTAAACGTTATACCCGCCTTAGTTTTTAGTATTAATTTCGCTACAACAGCTTTAGATATTATTGACTATAACCTCATAGGACCAGTGGGAGAACATCTAAATAGTATTGGTTAGTTTTTTACAAAATTATTATCTAAAATTATAATACGATTATAAGCGATCAGCTTAATCTTATACGAGTCAATTTTATAGAAAGTAATAAGAACAAATCGAATGTCAAAATCAAATTTGAATTCCCTAAATTGTTCAAAGAACTGGGTCACTTACCAGATTAATAGCAAATTAAATAAAAATCAGCGATTTATGCTATACGTCGAGTTCCAATTCCATTAATAATAAAATTGAAGTCAATATGAGATAACACGGTGAGGCTCAAAATCATAAAATTCGTAGATAAACCGACATAGTGGTGCGCTCACTTGTTATTGTTGCTAAATCTGGTGGAGAAAAACGCCTTTGCGCCGATCTGAAAGCAAGTGCCTCGAAACTTGCCCGTAATAACTTCAAGCCTGATATTATCGTTTGGGTGTAAGACTTGCACGTTTGGAGGAGCATTTTGAAAAAAGCTCAATACCATCGATCTTAATCGGTGTAGATGAAGATATGTAAATTCCGTAGAAACTCATTTCACCTTATTTCAAGTTACAAAAAAGATATCTCTAACGTGCCTTATGAGTCCTATTAAGTCTTCGCCAAACAATCCCGAAGGAAGAGAAGAAGGGCGAAGCCTTGTCGATGAAGAAGCAACCAGAACACCTAATTTTGTAGCAACGATTCAATATGATGCACACTGTAAGAACAGATAGATACATTCTGTCATTGTTTGAATTGGCTTTAATAACATGTACTCTTTATTTTTGACATTTTGTTTATTCTTAAAAGGGGAAATGTGTAGCATGTATGAATTATTGTTACACTTATAATTTGCTTTTTTGTAATATATGAAAATAAGTCATTAAATCACTCTTAATCAAAACGCATCTCTCTTATTAATTCCTTCGAACATCACAGAAGTTATATTTAAAATACCACACCGCCCACTCGTGCGGCTGTAAAAAATATATCTAACACCAGCAGAAAGATATACTTTTAAGAAACGGACTGAAATTTTCCTAATTCTATATACTCATATATTAGAAAACGTGAAAAAATCCTGTATACAGTTCATGATCGCAATGGGTTTGAATGCAAATAAAGTGAAAATATGCAAACGGTAATAAAGGATGATTGATCGTGAGGTTTGACTTATAATGTAAAATAAAACACATAAATTTGAAAGTGAACATAAAATTTTTATCATCAGTTAAAAGAACAATTCATGGCATTTACTTTTTGAAAATGATATCATGTAAATGTTGGCCACGACTACGTCTGAGGTGGTCCATCCAGAAGGTCCAATTTCGGGCGACTCGTTGAAGCATAGCGACTGCTATCTCGCGGATAATTCGAATAATGTTGGCTGAGACTTTACATATCCCCAGAGAAAATAGTCAAAGGGTGTGATATCGCACGATCTAGGCGGCCAATTTACTGTAGCAAAACGTGAAATTAAGTGCTCACCAAAATGATTTCTCAAAAAGTCCATTGTTTCACTCGCTGTATGGCTCCATCTTATTGAAACTAAAGCTCACAGAGACCATATGCTGGAATTTCAGAAAGCACATAGTCCGTTAACATGACACGATAAAGGTTACCATTGACGGTAGTTGCACAAGTTTAATTTTGTACGCTTTTACGCCAAGCCAAGCAGCTGAGAACGACGACGAATCAATTCGTCATGGTCTTCGCGTACACTCTCATCTAGAGCTGCTACAGTCCCTTCACTACGTGCTGGATGTGGTCTAACCGGTCGAGTATCATCCACTAATGTAAGCTGGGACTCAAATTTGCGAATGGTATTGGCAATAGTAGTTTCAGTAGTTCGATTATGCGCACGAAAAACATTTCTCATAGAACGCTGATTTTCGTAATACATCTGAACAATTTAGAGACGATGATGTGGTGTGAATCTTTCCACGATGACTTGCCAAACGATACTTAACAAAAATTACATAGCAGTTTGGTAGGAGTCTCGCGTGATCTGTCAAAAAATGCATATTGAAAATCAAACCTCACCTCTTACTATATGTAAATGGGGATATGGTATTCTAGAAACCAGGATACTAAAAAAGTACTGTGAAGGAATTTGAGGTTGAGTGGCTGCAATCTCAAGACGTTGCAGGGGCATTTTCCTCCGAGCATTGTTTGCAAACAATTAGGGATGTTGCATATGTTGCAAAAAGAAAAATAGCTGCTCATAAACTCTACTCGTATAAGCAAGGAGTAGAGGCGTTTTCCAATCAAAATATTTTCAATATATATATATATATCATATATACATTATATGTCTATAAAACATATATTTGTGAAATGATATTTTAGCTAACGTATTTTATGTGCTAACATTTTTTGTGAGAGCTTGCTTTTAGGCCTAATAAATTCTTTGAAAAAATTCATTTGAAAAGACAAAGACAAGACAAACAACACGATCATAACAACCAAGCAGAGAATTACTTTTTCCAATCGCTGATTCCTTACCACCATAGTTTCTGTGAATTCAAAAAATTCAACGCAGCATTAAAACCGTTTTTTGTGCAAAAGAAAAAAAATGTTTATATCATTTTTTTCCATATAACACAAATTCACCAAAAAGCATACCTATATCACATGTTTTGATCGTGTTATTAGTAAAAGGCATTTCCTTCATACATATATATGTAATTTTGAAAAGTGTTATCTGATAGAAATGACACATCAGCATTGCTTACATATTTAGTTTCAGTAGTTGTTGGGTTTAAAATCATATTCGTTTGCTAACATATTACAAACATATGTAATGTTACAGTCATGTCTTTCTTTTTTGGCATTTCCAGATTGTGATTATCTATTTAGCACTATCAATGTGATGTGGACGATAATTATCGCAATTTGACAATATGAAATATATTTTGTTAAAGCAAACTTACGATATCTTTTAACTATGAAACACGTCTGTTTTCTCTGGTAGGCGTTGTTAAGATAACTGTTAAGATAACGTTTCCAGTTGAGTAAGCAACTTGCTGTTTGATGTCCCCTTGCGCGTTGTCATGTATTAACTAAGTATAAATGTCAAGTATAATACCCGAGTATATTTCTACAAATGATACATACATCGATTGATACCAAGACTACGGCTTATGCTGAATATTATGTTAAGTTTTTGAGCTAAGCAACCAATGTAGATTTCTCTTGAAGTGTAATTTCTTGTGGAAAATTAAAATACAATAAAAAACAATACCAACATTTTATTTAAAAGTAATTAACCTAGAGTTGTGGTATAAAAAAAAGGATTATTGAAATCAAAGGCGAGTATATAAAAAAACAAGCACGTGATCTTAGCTCTAGTAGAATCCATAGAACAATTCACAACCGATGATGATTTCGATGTCTACCTCGAAAGAATAGGTGAATTGTATAAGGTAAATGACGTCGAAAAAGCCCGAAAAGTACCTTGATTTCTTACCCTCATTGGCCCGGAAACGTACAAGCGGATAAAGTCCATATTGATGCCTGAGAAACCGAACAATAAAATCTATAAGGAACTCGTAGAGGGAATCAAATCCCATTTTATTCCAACAAGGAATGTAATTACGGATCGATTTTAATTCTACAAATTCGTTGTCGTTCTCAGCAGCTTGGCTTGGCGTATTCGACAACTTGGCCTATTTTACGTGAGGATCTCGGCCTAAAAGCATACAGAATTCAACTTGTGCAAGAAATGAAGCCAGTCGACTTGAATTTGCGTCATATTTTCAGTGAATGGGCTCTGGAAAAACTCAAAGAAAATCCGGTTTTTTATCGTGAAATTTTGTTCAGTGATGAAGCCAATTTCTGGCTCAATAGATACGTTAATAAACTAAATTGCCGGCTGATAAGCAACCCTAAGAGTACCAAGAGCTACCATTACATCCATTAAAAACAACGGTATGGTGTGGTTTATGGGCTGGTGGAATTATTGGTCCATATTTATTCAAAAATAAGGCAAATCAGAATGTTACCGTCGATGGTAACCGCTAACGGACTATGTGCTTCCTGAAATTCAAGTACATGGTCTCGGTGAGCTCTGGTCTCAATAATATGGCGCTATGAGCCATACAGCGCGTGAAACAATGGACTTGTTGAGAAATCATTTTGGTGAGCACTTAATTTCACGTTTTGCTACGGTAAATTGGCCGCCTAGATCGTGCGATATCACACCTTTGGACTATTTTCTCTGGGGATATGTAAAGTCTCAGGTCGTCAGGAATAAGCCAGCTACGATTGACATTTTGGAAGCCAACATTACTCGTGCTATCCGCGAGATACCAGTCACTATGCACGAACGAGTCGCCCAAAATTGAACCTTCCGAATGGACCACCTCAGACGTAGTCGTGGCCAATGTTTCCATGATATCATTTTCAAAAAGTAAATGCCATGAATTGTTCTTTTAACCGATAGATTAAAATTTTAATTTTACTTTCAAATTTATGTATTTTATTTTGCAACGCAACGTGCACCCATCTTTTGACGTTAACAAAATTAACAATTATCAAAATAAGTGGAGTGTTATAGGTACAATGTTCCAAGTGCACCACTAAGCATCCAACAAACAAATGTCCCGCTAAAAACTGGTTTTGTTTTGTGTGTAGAGCTAAAGGGCATTCGGAGAAAGCATGTCGTTCTTAACAAAAAAAAACAGAGAACCCCCGACGTAACTATTATAAACCCAGAAAACGTGCACCTACGAAGATAAACGAGATAGACTATTAGCTCGGTTCTCTAAAATGGTTTGATAGCAAGTGTGAACCAAAAAACATTGAGGTTGACATCGAAGATCAAACTATCACTATGGAGGTGGATACAGGAGCGGTAGTGTCTTTAATTTCTAAAAACGATTATCTTTGTTATTTGTCTAAGGTTGTATTAAATACTTATAATAGTTATCCTGCTCTTCAGGTATTAACAGGTGAAAAGGTCAACTTACATGGGGTAATAACTGTCACAGTACAAAATACTCGATTTGGGAAAAAACCTTAAACCTCTTTTTGGAAGACACTGAATGGACATGATGTTTCCTCATTGGAGAACATTTTTTGACAGTGAGATCAAGTTGAATGTCCTGCAAATTAGTGTAGATTATGAAATTTTGGGTGAAATTAAAAATAAGTTTCCCAAACCAATGAAAGATTTTGCTTTGAAGTCAAATGCAAAACCAAAGTTTTTCAAGCCATATACCGCACCCATAAGTTTAAGAGCTGAGATAGAAAAAGAGAAAGACCATATGTGTAAACAGGAAATAATAAAACCTATTCGGTACAGTGAGTGGGCAGCTCCCTAGTATGTGTTTTAAAAAAGGATAAGACGGTACGGTTATGAGGGTATTTTAAAATCACTATTAATCCAGAAGTGCAAATTGATGTATAGACTTTACCATTGATAGATTCTTGTGAGACTAGGGAGATACTCTATGTATATTTTGTTCGTTAGATTTAAAAGGCGCTTATCTGCAATTATCCTTTACAGAAACCACGCGAAAATTTTTAGCTATACTTTTCACATTTTTAAGATTACAGTTGATCTTTTAAAAGTCCATGGATTTAATGTTACAGAATCTTGAAGGTGTAAGAGTCTATTTAAACGATATCCTGGTGGCAGGTAAGCCGTTAGCAGATTTGTAAGGCGAAGTTATTTTTAGTCTAAAGACGATTAGAACAGTAAGATTATTTAGGAAAAATGTATATTTTTCAAAGAAAATTTAGAGTATTTGGGTCATACTATTACTCCCCTAGGAAGAAGCCCATCGAAATCTAAAATGGAATGTATTGTTTCAACTCCGTGCCCCGCAAATGTGGTACAGTTACAAAGTTACTTGAGTTTGATTAATTACTATGCTCAATTTTTGCCAAATAGCTGCACCGTTTTAGCTCTACTGTATAAACTTTTGCGTTAAGATGTTTATTTCTCTGGACCACGGAATGTCAAGAGGCATTTGAAACGAGTAAACTACTGTTTCAGTTAACAACTTGTTAACTCATTTTCATTGCATGTGATGCCTCACCATATGGTGTGGGTGCGATTTAAAGCATTGTGGATAACGGAATCGAGAAACCGTGGTATATGATTTCCTCTACGTTAAGCTCAGCTGAACGAAATTACTCCCAGTTACACATAGAGGCTCTGGCCGTTATTTTCACTATTAAAAGATTCCATAGGTATGTTTATGGCTATAACTTTGTGGTATATATGGACCATAAACCATTGGAAAGCTTATTGGGGGATCAGAAAGCTTTCAGTAGCATTGTGATTATTCGCTTTCATTGGTGGATTTTATTTCTTTCAGGATATGACGGCAAAATTAAATATAAACCCGGGGCGAAGCTGCAGAATGCTGATGGTCTATCACGACATTCTCAAAACCTTCCCACTAACAAAGAGGATTGCGAAATGGACTTTTTCGATTTTAGCGATGTGTATCCCTTAACAATAAAACAAATAGGTGAGTCTACTGATGAAGAAAAGTTGTTAGTGGTGGTGAGGGAGCACGTACAAAAGGGTTGGTTGATAAGTGTTGAAAAATTGTGTAGGAAAAACTCAGACCTAAATGGATGTTGCCATCTTATCGAGTCAGGGGATCGCTGTATTCTAAAAGTAAGTGTTTGTTTTATGGAGATGGGGTTGTGATACCCCCAAAATACCGACATAGGGTGTTAGCGATAATGCATGTTCAACATGTTGGTAAGGTACGCATGAAACTTATGGCTCGTTCGGCTGTATGGTGGCCACAGATTGATAAAGACATCGAATGATACGTAAATAATTGTAAGGCTTGTGTAAAAAGCAGCAGTAAAAGAAAGGATTGCCCAAATTTCACGTGGTTCAAAACATATTTCCTTTTCGAAAGGTTGCATGTCAACTGATGATTTCAGTAAGTGGATTCCAATAAACATTTTGTCGAGGACCACAAAGTTGGTGGTAATTGAAAAAATTAAAAATTTTGCTTGCTACTTTTGGGTTTTGCAACACTAGTTAGCGATAACGGGCCTCAATTTTCTAGTTTTGAATTTAAAACGTTTCTAGATTATAATGGAATTAAATATATGCCTAGTCCATTATATCACCCCCCCCCCCCCCCCCCCCCAGTAATGGTTTAGCCGAGAGAGCGGTAGGTACTTCCAAAAAGGCCCTTGTTGCATATTTAAGCGATAACAAAAATTCGCATGTGGCGCGTTTTGTCAACAGCACTTAAAGTACTGAATTCCCATGTGGTCCCCCACCTACGTACTTTACCGCGCTTGATTTCGGTGATCTATTAATGAATGGTAAATAAAGGCACTAGTAGCTCAATACTTTCGGGTCTTTAGTAAAAAAGTTAGAGTTTATAATTTAATTTTAAGTAGAAGCAATATTTTGTTTATAATAATAATATGAGATTGAGTAGGTTCTTTTAATAAATCTATAATTTTTGATTTAGTATTGACCGTATTTAATATTCTATTTGATGAAAAGAGGCAAGGACCAAGTAGGTGAGACGGAGACGAACAAAGTTCGTTATCATTTCCTTCGAATTTTGGGTATATTTTGGATATATTGTGCTTATCTTATTCGTGTTGATTGGCGAATAATGTTGTTGGTATTCATTTCATTCTGCGATTAGATATTCATAAAATTTATTTTGTGTCAACCTCTTTAGGTCACGTTGGGAATATTGGGCAAATGTATATACTGGAGCCATATGAACGTCATTTGCAGCTTTATCAGCCAGTTCGTTGCCCCTTATGCCCATATGAATTTTTGATTCAAATACAGAAATACATGCTCAACTGTGACAGGTATTCCACCTTGTGAACTTACATTATCTTATAAGTCTCGAATTTTACTAACCTATATTAATCCCTTTGTTAAAGAAAAAAAAAAAGAAATTACTTACAAAAATGAATACAAAGATAGAAAGTTAAATACTTATAAGGAATTTAAAAATAATAAGAAGCTGAATTTCGATTTACAAGTAAAGGGGAAGGTTTTATATTTGGCGCCGAAAAATTATTATGCTAAATGGATTTTAGCCATAATAATTAAATGTGTTAATAATTTATTATATGCCATTGAATATAACAGGAGGAGAAAATTTGTACAGAGAAAGCAATTGAAAAAATTAAATGTACATAGAAACGTATATACCACAACAACCTGAAATACTTCCCCAAGAAGGATGCAATACAGGAAATGATATAACATGTATATCAGGAGAGGATGAAGTAGCTGATATAAATGGAAAAGAGAAATCCGAAGACGTAGTTGAGTGCTACAGAGATCGAATACGTTTATCAAAAAAATTGTTAAGATCGTAAATACTGATACATATAGCTACGTTTTTATAGCAATATACAATATGTTTTTTAGTTTTGTTTAAAATAATATTGTATTTAAATGGATAAATATTATTTTATATTTTTTATTTAAGGAAGAGGTAATGTCATGTATTAACTAAGTATATGTTTCAAGTATAATACCCGAGTATATACCTACAAATGATAAATACATCGAATGATACCAAGCCTACGGTTTATGCTGAATATTAGACTAAGTATTAGTTTTAAGCAACCAATATAGATTTCTCTTGAAGTCAGTCAATAAATGAATTGGAACTTGATTGGTTGTTTGTTTGACTCAATACGTAATACGCGTCATCACTAATGAGTTTTTCTTCTGGGTGGAAAGTATTGAATCTATGTATCCTAGTCATCTCAGGCGACTGATGCGTATTTTCCTGATGTTGATGTACATCTCGTTTAGCTTGTAGAGCTCTACAACTCTTAAACAAGACATTTGATTATGAGCAAAGTCAACAGCGGAGCCGAGGAAGACAAATTATCTAATTATCTTAAAGTAGACGATGTTGTTCATATCTCCCTGCTTATAACATATACCTCGTTTTTGAATTCATAACATTGCCAGCAGTGTGCACAAGTCGTAGCACAAATTTGTCAAATATGCTTTTTCGTTTTTTTGCTTGAGAGGGAAATGGTCCCCCCCTTTCTTGGCTCATACAGCGTGCAAATCTTCCTCGTTCTTTTATAAAGTATCTCTTGAAGTCCCTGATCCATAGAATTCATTAATGTCGCTCCTTTGACGGTTGATGTTAACATTCATGTTTGCCAAAAAGAACCGTCCTATAAAATACGTCATATACTCGTACCTACGTTGACACAAGACAGCTGATGACATTTTGATATTGTTGAGAGTATTTTAGGACAGTTTCTCTACATTCTCTCAAAGCTTTCACCAATTAATATGTATAATTGTGTTAAAATTAAAATTTCTTAATGCGTAAGTTTCAATATGTAAATGTGTGAATTGCAATGCGTTAGTCAACGGCCTGAAAAAGTAGAAAGTAAGCCTATTTTATCCATCGAATGTATGGAGATCTACAATACTTGAGGACAGCTTTGCGTCAATTGAAACATGATCAATTTAGTTGACTCGTTTGTGATGTAATGTTAAAGTAAATCATATGCTCTTCAGCAATATCAGTTAGAATAAGTCGGTTTCTAGATGTAATATTTTGTTGGTTAAGTTTACCGATTATGGTACTAAAAAATGTTCGCTTTTTTCTATTTTAGCGTTTTTTGCTAGCATCATTTTTTCTTCTGTGAGAGCATAAGCGCATATCTAACTGATTGCAATATATTCACTTACGTGCTAAAAGTTCAAGACCTCTTCTTTTTGTTTACTGTTCTTCATTTCATCGTTCTTCCTGCATGATTTTGTAGCAGTCTACGGCCTTCGATTGTTGTCTTATTGAATGTGGTCATTTAAAGGTTCTTATATTCCACATGTAAATTCGAATGCCGCCATCCTTATCCGAGAATGTTGGTTGCTTCTTAATAGTATGGAAAAACCATTTTTGTTCTGTTGTATGAAGGCGGCGAACCAGCACGCACACAGCCCATCAAACCCTTTGTATCTAATTGATAGAAACAATGTGTGACGATAATATTGTTTATCATTGTTTTCTTGGTTGTAAACAAAGGCCTGCTTAATTTTTTTTTTCATGTTTGCCTTCAATTTTTCATCAAAAATCTGATAGTGTTAGAAAGTGGGGCAAAAGTAGTGTCATAATGTGAGCTCGCTGCCATTTAGTTAGAAATGAAACAAATTGGGCTTTGTTTGCACGAAAATTTTATTCGAAGGTGACAATTAGTTGAAAAAATGGTATCGGTCAAATGACCACCTCCTGAGTCGATCAACACTGGGCCGGACACTTCTTGCGACATCTCTAATGGACCCAGTTTGTACGGGACACTCAGCCAAATGCTTAACTGTTCACATACATTTTGCAGAAAGACGAGAAAAACGACGACAAAATTCACGCTGAAATTAATCAAATAAGCAGTGACAATATTTTTGTATTTTTCAGGTATTTGTCGCTTCAGGTACTGCTTGTTGTCAACCAATTCTCTATCTATTTACAACATAAATATCACAACACAATGACACATGACACCGTTTGTAAAAATTATGGCACATTCACATTATAACATTACTTTTGTTCCAGTGTCGTTTTGGGTTGAAATATTGTAGTTTGTAGGTTTAATATACCAAATCTTTGTATGCTAACATATAACGTATTCTCATTTATTTTTTTCTTTTTATGTCGCTTTTAGACTATCATAGTTGTGGACTAAGAAGCATAATTATTTGAATAAATAAGTTCTGAAGATTTCACTTCAGAATTAACATCATTCTACAAATGCATTGCCAAGCTTGGCTAAATATTCTACCAAAAATATTTTAACAGAAATATGTTTATTACATATACCACCTTGATAAATAAAAAAATTACCACCGTGTGGCGCTCCCATTGTTCCGTTTTGAGTTCTGTTTTCGTTGTTAAGTTGGTACAACTGTTGTTGACATTCTCTTTAAATCTTAGCTTCAAAGCTTGACATTTGTAAAAGTTACGTAGCCAAGGGTACATCTATCTCTGTGTGAGTTGGCGATTTTTTACAATTTTAAAAATGGATTTAAATTTGCAACAACGAAATTGTATTAAATTTTGCGTAAGAAATAGATTTAATAGTGCGCGAACGTTGGAAATGTTGAAAAAGTGTTTCGGCAACGATTCGCCAAAGAAAACTGTCGTTTACCAGTGGTCGTGAGTCAATCGAAGATGATGAACGCAGTGGCAGACCATCGACATCGAAAACCGACGAAAACATTGATGAAGTAAAATAAATGTTGGTCAATAACCGCAAATTAACCATCAGAGAGATAGCAGAGGACTTGAACATTGCCTATGGATCCGTCCAAGACATTTTGGTTAATGATTTGGGTTTTCGTCGTGTAGCAGCAAAGTTGGTGCCAAAAGACCTCAATTTCATGCAAAAAAGAGACCGAAGACCGTTGAATCGATACGAGTTAAAGGCATCAAGTGAAATGAATGCTAGTACATTCGCAAAAAAAAATTGAAACAATGAAAGATATGTACGGTATTTAAGTGAATTCAGGTTTTGGCTATTGTATGATAAACTTATTTACAACTTTTCAGCTATTTAAAACATTGTCGTTTTTAAAGTGTGCAAATCGCACAATTCACCGAAAGAGGTAAGAGCGGTTTGGAATTAACAATAGTAGTGTTCTGTGAAAAATATGTACACACTTAGATACCTATTTTAAGGTGGCGATGGCGTGATGGTTGACTCACTGGCTGCCACGCCACCTACCTACGAATCCCGGTAGGAACACAACAGCAAAAATCGTCATCACCCTTCCGGCAGGCAATTGCAAACCTCTGAAAATCAAATTCTGCCTATGAAAAAGCTTTTTAGGAGATCCGTTCGGAACCGGCAATAATTAATAAGCCCTGCTCAGAAGTGAAAAAATTCACAAAGTGAGAAACACAAATGAGTGCGAGAAGCTAGGCCTTGGCAAACACCGGGCTGTCGCGCCACTTATTATATTTTATTTTATTTTATTTTATTTAAGATACCTAGTAGTCCGTTTATTGAAAAACGCTATGAAATAAACCGCACAATTGTAATTTCCATGCGATTACTTGGAATTAGTTTGCACTTACCTCGGCCTATGTTTCAGTCTTTCTATGATAAGGTTGTCAAAAGAAAACTAGTTTGTAAAAATAGTATGATGAAAGCACCGAAAGATGAGACAATTATTTCAATTGAAAAAGAAAGACATTCGCTTTTTTTTCAGTTAACAAAAATCAAGTAAGATGAGTAAAAATCAACAACAAGTCAAGTTCCACTAATAATTTAGTCTCCCATTAAATGTTGAATGCTACCCATGGAGCAAAAAAATCTTTCTCTCTCTCTCTCTATCCAATTTTCCAAAAAACTTAACACTTGCTCCGGCATTTTAAGAGTAGTAATACCCTCTTGAGTCTTAAGTTGTTTAAAAAAATAATAAAAATGGTACAATGAAGGTTTTGCTTAAATTTTGCACATAATGAAAGCGATGGATTTAGAAACCGGCCCGAACAGCTACCAAATGTGCTTGGAGTTTGACAAAGAGCGCATAAAGCTTGCAGAAAAATCGTTGTCTGAAACTACAATAGAGTAAAGTAGCGCATTAAAATCCAAAAGAAAAGAAATGGCAGAGCACGTCACCAATCCAAAAGGCCAATTATACATGCATCGCAGATTAACTTTCTATAACTTAAAATTTTTAACGCGTTTATCTCAAAACTACATTTTTCAAGTTGGTGGCACCCAATACTTGAATAATTTTCAACCAATTCACTTCACATTTTAACTAGATCTATAAAAATATAAGTAATAAGTAAGTAGTTTTTTTATATGGCATACTTCATTTGTTATAACAATTTTCTGGTGATTTTTCTGCAAATTTTTAGCCATTCGGCTAAAAAACAAATTTATCAAAAAATTCGTACGTACTTCTGTAGCCCTTGTTATGTACAATAAAAACAAAATTAGTGACTCATCATAATTCAAAATTTACAGGAGCCGTTGATACTGCCGTAGACCCTTTCAAAAAAGTGAGGTCATCTGAGAAACGCTGCACAGCCGCCATTTTAAAAAAAAAAATATTCTGTAAGAAATTATGTTTTACAGTCAATCATATGTACAATGAACTTCCGTCTTTGTAAACTCGATTTATTTTATATTTTTGTAGAAAAAAAAAAAAAATTACAAAAAAACCTATTTTTATGGCCTTTAGAGTGGCCTTAAATAAAAAAAGCGCTAATCTTTCTTATTTTAGATCAGCAAAATATCTAAATAATCTATTATTATCAAAGATTAAAAACATAGGTTGTCAAAAAAGCTACCAATTTCAAGGTTTAATTAACAAATTATGACAATTTTTTTTCAAATATTATTAAAAAAGGTGAATTTATCCTTAGCCAGCAAGACTTGCTTTCATTTTTTTAGCTGCCCTGTCGTGACTGGGAGGTTTAAGAGTAGCAAGCTGAACCTTATGTATACTACTCCAGGTGATAATAGCAAAAGCGACAATCTACCCGTGGTCTTCTCGGCGGCGGCAAAAGGTCTGGGGAAGTGATACCCAAACCGACCAACCTCTCGGAACCATTCCAAACCGTCCCCTCTTTTTCCGCCCCGAACAGGGCCAAAAGGAAGAAAGTTTATGCTAATTCCCCAAAACCACAAAGGAGACGAGACCAGCGCAACTATAAGGATGCCGCTACTATTTCACTCTTAAAGTGCTCCACGCAGCAAACTCTTGAATGATTAAAAGGTCATGGTCGAAAGGTTATAACCATTATTTTATATACATATGGTAAACCTTGGAAAGTCTTAAGAAGATATTGTTTGAAAGGAAGTACAGATTTTGGAATGCAAAAATGATAACAATGAAACTGATCGTAAGTAGAGATAACGACGACAAGGGCTATGGTTTTGTAGCAAGAGATAAATATTACAGCTATTAAGCGGATACCTACTTGTATTTTAAGGTTTAAAGTTTAAAGTTTTGTGAGTGTAACGGGGTTATGTGATTAGATTTTACGAAAACAAAATTTTATTTTGAATTGCAATATTGATTGTGAAAAATTGATGTACGAAATACATAGACAATACACTTCTCTGGGGCATAGCAAAAACTGATGCATTGACTAACAACACTTTAACCGTTCATCGTACAACTACATATCCATACATATATATATCCACTTACATATCCATTTGCTACATATCCATAGCTGAAGACAACTTTTGTTAGCTCATACATAACATACGAGTACACGGTAATACATAAAACAATTTTATTTCCATATTTGAAGCACAACGATTTAATTATTTAAAATTAAAATCCAAATACATGATGAAAGTGAACTTTAAATCTACATCCAAATTAAAGAAGATTACCCACAAACATCAAAACTCCATGACATATTTTTTTAAACACTTTATTTGCTCCAAGATACCTATACAACTTGAAAGATTAAGGTAAAGATCCTTAATTTTTGTCAAACCAACTAGGCACTTAGCCCGAAAGTGAACCAAATCTCTTCGAGATAACCACAATCGAATGCAAATAACGTAATGAAGCTCATTTCAACAAGCAAAATTGTCGCATCTAGAAAGAAAAAAATCCTCAAATAATTTCAGAAAAATCATTACATCCACAGAAATGTACTATTTGGTGTAGTTTTGCGGTAATATCTAAGCGAGTGTTTGAACATTTGGATGTTGATATGAACGCCTGTAGACGTGTTCGTGTCGTGATGGACATTTAAATGATATTACTTTTCACACATAATTGTTAAGAGCCATATTTTTATAAAAATAAAATTACCAGAAAAAATCTAAATATTTACATGTTTTTTTTTTGTATTAAAAAAAAAAAAAAAAACATCTAGGAGCGACTTTTGAAAGACCGTTTATTAATAAAATTGGAACAGAAGCTCTTAAAACGCAGTTTTTGGAAAATATAAAATGTAAACAAAATACAAATGAAAATAAAAACAAAACACAATCGGAAATTGAAATATTTCGTATAAGCCAGCAAAACGAAAAAAACCACTCTTGGGAGTTATGTTATAAAACGAATGATCAAAATTTCATCGTTTAAGTAGGCTACCGACTGACTTTCTGAATATATTACTATGTTGGTGAGAGAATCATAGCTCAAAAACTGCTGTTTGTAAGAGTTTATAAAATTAAGATCTTTCTTAATTATATCTGCTTATTTTTAATTGCCTTAAAAATATGGATTTATATTTCCACAAAAAACCACTTTCGTGACAAACTTTTCTTCGAGACCATTTAAGCGATAAAATAATGGGCTAATTGTCTCACTGGCGCCAAAGAATTACTCCTGCTCTTCGTGGATGTAGTTATATTTGGATTTTGTTTTTTCAATCAAATGACAACCAATCTTGTATTGCGTATTAAGAATTATTTTTAAAATTACAAACCAAAACAATAAAATAAACAAGCAATAACGCTCCTTAATTAAATCTAATAAAACTAACATGTGCATACCGAACATATGAACATATGTACTCGTATTTTTGCATGTACTACTAGTATACCATATGTATAGATAAATCTACTATTATATGTATATTCTCAGATTGTTCTGCTTCAATAATTTCTCAATTTTATTGTTTTACAGAAAAAATTATATATAAAAGCAAAATGAATGTCATAAGATATTTTGGTGTTGGAACAGTCGTAATTTTGTCATTTTTGGCTTTCCTGAAAACAACCGTTAATGCTTGCTCTTGTATGCCGAATCATCCACAGACACATTTTTGTGAAGCCGACTATGGTAAGTTGTGCAACAGATACATATTTTAATACTTTAATATATGTATGCATGGATGTCTTTCTCCTACGAGGCTGAATATCTTATGACCTAATTAATCTGTTTACATTTTAATTTGTTTTCTTTCAGTTATTATTATGAGAGTTCTTAGAAAATCGCACCGATTAGTTAAAGATCATTTGACATTTAAAGTTGAAATAAAAAAATCCTATAAGGTAATCGTTTATATTAATATTTTAAGAATACTTTTTTTTTTCAACAAAATGTGTTTTGAAGGAAATAATTTTGTTCTACTAGAGCTGTTAAGTGAATATGATAATATTTTCTTCAATTTTACCCTTCATTTATCATTAAATTTAAGATGTGGTTTTGTAGACACCCATCTGTTGAAACAAAAAAAAAAAAATAATAATAATAAAATAATAATAATAATAATAAAAATAAAAAATAAAAAAATCGACGCGTTTAGTATGTACTAAAAGTCACTTCTTCTTAGCCTTTGAAATTTAATAATAATTAAGTTACATACCACCAAAGATGAATGCTAAAAAAGATGCGATTACTGCGTAGGTTTGAGACATCTATTTCTGATTATATTTTTCGCTATTGAATAAATGTTTAATGAAAAAAGAACCACTGAGACAGTCGATAGTGCCGGTTAAGAGCTGGTGGGTGAAAAGGATGTCGGCAGATTCGGGGCGTTTTCAAAAAAAAAGGCGAATAGTTTGAATCGGTCAGCATAAGGAGACAGAATAAATATGTCACCGCTTGGGAACCGGGCAAATCGTGGCTATCTGTGCTGAATAGCTTCCATACATAGAATATTGTTTTTATAGGTAGGGGACCATACCAGGTATGCGTCCTACAGAAGTGGCCTACCAAAGGTCATGTTAATGCAAATAAAGGTCGAACAATATCTCAGATCATCGTTTAATAAAGATAATCGAAGTTAGCTTTGAGTATGGAATTTGAGTTCTGGATTATAAATAACGTCTAAGTCCTGTATTGAGGTGACTGAAGCTACAGGTGGGGTTGTACTGGAAACAAGCTCAATAAGGAATCAGTCTATATTGATTCTGTGCAAGGTTAGATTTGGAATGAAATACGATTAAATCAAAAGCAAGGGAAACGCATCTGGGAAATCTAAAATCTGAGGATAGTTATCAATATCTACGCTGGTGCTATTTTAATACATAGACATTAGATATCTCTGAGTGCAGTTACTCAAGTAATCGAAGTATTTGAGATATGTATTTCTCCAGTTTGAACCAAAAACAATTCGCTGAAGAAATTATTAGCAATTTGACGTCTGGTTGTTTGGTCAGAGTATGACATGTGGGAAAATTTAAGGCTAGGCTTATAACTATATTACAAACATTTTTTCCCCCTATTAATCATTGATAACAATAGATTAAAAGCGCCTGCATAAGAAATTCTATGTAATTGACCTTTCTAGTCGTAGCAAAAGTTGACCAAAACCAACTTTGTTAACACTGAAATCGAATGACGATTAAATGTCAGTCTCAACATTGCTTGTCCATTCTATTGACAAAATCTTTCAAACAGTTACTACGAATGCCTACAGACCTTTATTAGATATCTTAATGGGTATAATTTTCATTACCTGTTACGATCTGAAAAAAAAATCGAGTATTTTGCAACTCTCAGACACTTTGGCACAAAGCTCCTTTGAAGCCTACAAGTATCTTAAAATGATCGGTTCTCTAAAGTAAAACTATGGGATGAAATGCTTGCATTATAAGAGGTGATTCATCATGAGGTTTTATTTACAATGTAAAATGAAATACATAAATTTGAAAGAAAAATTTAAATTTATACTATCGATTAAAAGAACAATTCATAGCATTTACTATCTGAAAATAATATCATGAAAATGTTGACCACGACTACGTCTGAGGTGGTCAATTCGGAAGGTACAATTTTAGGCGAGTAACGTTGGCTTCCAAAGTGTCAGTCGTAGCTGGCTCATTCCTGAAGACCTGGGACTTTACATGTCCCCAGAGAAAATAGTCCAGAGGTGTGATATCGCACGATCTAGGCGGCCAATTTACTGTAGCAAATCGTGAAATTAAGTGCTCACCAAAATGATTTCTTAACAAGTCCCTTGTTTCACGTGTTGTATGGCTCGTAACGCCATTTTGTTGAGACCAGACTTTACCGAGACCATGTGCTTGAATTTCAGGAAGCACATAGTCCGTTGACATGGCGCGATATTGGTTACGATTAACGGTAACATTCTGATTTGCCTTATTTTTCAAAAATATGGACCAATGATTCCACCAGCCCATAAATCACACCACACCGTTGTTTTTAATGGATATAGTGGTAGCTCTTGTTACTTTTCAGGTTGCTCATCAGCCTAAATACGGCAATCTTGCAAATTAGTGTATCCATTGAGCCATCCACTAATGTAAACTGGGACTCAAATTTGCGAATGGTATTGGCAATAGTGGTTTCAGTAGGTCGATTATGCGCACCGTAAATTCCTCGAATCGCACGAAAAAAATTTCTCACATAACGCTAATTTTCGTAATACAGCTGAACAATTTGGAGACGCTGTTGTATTGTGCGTCATTCCATGGTGACTTGCCAAACGATACTTAACAAAAATGGCAAAGAAGTTTGATAGGAGTCACGCGTGATCTGTCAAAAAAAGCCTATTGAACATCTTACCTCACGATAAATCACCCCTTATAATATTGCAAATGAAACGGGCAGTGAGTACATTTTTAAATTAGCTTTTTTATAGTTTTTGTTTTCCAATAATAGAGAAGAGCCATATCCAGTATATTCTTACAACATAATTGTTCTCATCACAAAACTTTACAACCTCTTTTTACAAAGGGAGAGTACTCAAATAGCACTCACCATTTTTAATATACAGTCGTTCGTGATTACTACAGCAAGTAGTTTTACAACGCAAAACCATCTTAGCCTAGAGATTAAAATACTTTGTGCTATTACAGCTCTTGGTGGTCTCTTTAACACAGTAGTTATTTTCAAGATTGGGGAAGTAATGTTAAATATGATACTACATCTTCTGACTGGCTAGTATGTACTCATAGTACATACCATATATTTCTAACTGGAGTAATTCATATTGTGCGTGTCAGTTTCTTCAAAACATCAATATGCGCCATTATCATCAGGTCACAGGGATTGATTTTGATAGAAATACTACTTCCGCAACATTCCTCAAAATGTGACTATTATGAAGTCGATTTCAAATGGAAATTAAGATAGCATTTAAGCTGTCGGACGATTAGTTCTCGAGATATAGCGTTGTGAGTGAAGCAACTTTTGCTATTGTGAAAAAAATAGATTCAAAGCAATTTCATGTGTTGATTTACCATTGCTTCTGATGGGAAAAAATGCAGCCGATGCAAAGAAATGGCTTGATAAAAAGTGGTCATACAAGCACCGAAGATGATGCACGCAGTGGACGTCCAAAAGAGGCTGTTTCAGATAAAAACATCAAAAAAGTCCACAAAATGATTACGAATGACCGTAAAATGAAGTTGATCGAGATAGCTGAGGCTCTGAAGATATCAAAAGAGCGTGTTGGATATATCATACACGAATACAACAACGTGTTGATGATTCAGAGGAGTGTTTAAAGCTGTTCAACCGCACTAAAGCCGAATTTTTGCGTCGGTATGTGACAATGGGTGAAACTTGGGCCCATCACTTTACACCAGAGTCAAGTTGGCAGTCAGCTGAGTGGCGAGCAGGCGACGAACCTCGTCCAAAACGACCAAAAACTCAACAGTCGGCCGGCAAGGCTATGGCATCCGTATTTTGGGATGCACATGGAATAATTTTCATCGACTATCTCGAAAAGGGGCAGACTATCAACAGCGACTATTACATTGCATTACAACGGCCGCATTTGAAGAAAAAGAAAGTGCTGTTTCATGAAGGCAATGCACCGTGTCACAAGTCGATGAAAACGATGGCAAAATTGAATGAATTCGGCTACAAATTGCTTCCCCACCCACCGTATTCTCCAGATTTTGCCCCCAGTGACTATTTCCTGTTCGCAGACCTCAAAAGAGAGCTCGCCGGAAAGAGATTTAAGACCGATGAAGAAATAACCGCCGAAACAGAGGCCTATTTTGAGGCTAAACCGAATTCGTACTACAAAACTGGTATCGAAGACAACTACATTGATAAATAAAGTTGAATTTTGCAAAAATTTTGTGTTTTACTATAAAACGGCCCATGTGTTAAATTTAGTTTTTTTTATATAATACAGTCTGGTAGTATTGTAAGAGTAATAATTTTGTTCTGTTGTATTTATTTTTTATTTAGATATCTGATCAGTCTCAGAACAATTTAAAGCATGGCCGTATTACAACTGCAGCTTCAGGCGCTGGTTGTGGAGTTAACTTAGAAGTAGGCAAACTGTATGTTGTCGCAGGAAGGGGTATAAAACTATCCATTTGTGACTACATAAAGGAGTATCAAAAAATGTCCATTATTGAGAGAAGAGGATTTACTGGGGCCTATCATAAGGGATGTGCATGCAAAGTAAGTTTTATTAGCAACATTATGTGTTTTTATTTAACATCTTTTTTTCCTAATTTTAGATCAATGTATGCTTTAGAGGGTGCTTGATGCAGCAAAATGGGCTGTCCTGTAATTGGTCGCCGTTCTCAAAATGTGAAACAAACTTTAGCTCTTGCATACCTACAGTTTATAAGACACCAGAGGGACCAATTTCAAGGTGCTACTGGAAGAGAACAACACCCTACAAGGCGTGCTTATTGGATCCATAGGCTATTTATTTTGCTTTCATAAATTGGCGAAATTAAAGAAAAAACATGAGCTTTAACATATATTTATAATAATTTATTGTTTGTTTATTTTTATAAAGTTGAATTTTTATTTGTAAATAATATGACTTAAAAAAAAATTAATTGGAACTTACCAAATCGCGAGGATTGGGGAAAAATGTTTGCTCAATAAGCGGAAACATATCCTTGCCCAAACGTCGTTGTAATTGTAACAGATGAGCGAAAACCCATGGTTTATCCTAAAATTTGTATATTAGCAATTGTTAAAAAAATAACAAAATTTCATAAATAAGTTAATAAGAGCAGCTTTAACCTGAAATTGGTAAACCGAGTGTAAAGAATTGATACTGGGAACACCTCCGTATTTCAGTCCTAATATTGTTGATCGGAAATCACTAGCTCCATCACGGGGTGGTTGTCGAATTAGTACAAAATCAGGTCGAAATGAACGAGCAACCTTTAAAAAAAGATAACTTTAGTTTCTTATTACAAATGTAATTTTTTTATTACGCATCCACAGTATAAAATTTGTGATTTATAAAAGGGAACATTATAATTTTAAGTTACATAATAAATATATATATTCATACTTGTGAAGATATTATACTATCAATAAAGAAAAAATTACATATTGACCCAACATATTTATTGAAACTCAACAATAGATTGGTAAACTTAAATTGTATGGTAAATATTTTTATTCTTTTATTTAAATCTTTTTAATAAAACACTATTTTATTTAATTTATTTTATTTGTATTTTAAATATTGCTCAGTACGAATGAATATGGTAATTTTTATTTTTTTATTTTGAGTGTTTCTCTCTTTTCATTCTGGGTAAAATATTGCTTTTTTATAAGAAAAGTTGTCCTTTATATTTCATGTGGACTTTAAAAGACGTATTTTGCAAGATTCATTATCATATTATCATACTATCATTACGATAGTAACGGCTTTTTGATTAGAACAAGAACACAAACAGCGTGTCTCACCAGAAGTGTCTCTCACATGAATCAGGTAAACGCTTATATGAATTTCAAAATGTAACATTTTGCAGAAAATGCCTGGATTGTCTGATAAATTGTTAAAATTATAATGTTTCAGGGTTCTGTGCTTGTTTCTTGCCCGATACCGGCGTTTAAAACTAATCGAAACTCTTTTTGTTTTGCATTTTTATTACTATTTCTATTTAACTAAAATAAGTATTCGCGAAGAGAATAAAAAAAAACAAACGATACAACTTTTAAAGAAAACAACGGATAATTCACTTAAATCAGAAAAAAACTTTTATTTTGAATGAAACTTACTAACTAACTCGAATGGCGATTTGCCACTCCCTTATACGAGGGCTGTCCCAGAAGTACCCGGTAGTCGTTTGAAAATGTCACTGTATTGGAAAGTACGAAATCTATAAAGCATACGTTTCAAGTTTGAAAGCGCCACGTTGTTTAGTATTTGTTTGGCAGCCATCAATAGTGAACGTTGTCAGTGAATTTATGAAAATGGAGAAAATTGGTAATAGTTATGTGATACAATAATTTTATTTGAAAGGCCTCAGTCCTTAGAAGCTGAACTGGATTCAGATCCTTCGTTTACAACAGTAAAATTTTGGGTCGCTGAGTTTAAACGAGGCCGTACGATCTGTCAAGACGAGCATCGCAGTGGTCGACCAAATGAGGTGACGACTCCAGTAATGGTGAAGAAAATCCACAAAGCGGTACTGGATGATCGTCGACTTAAAGTGCGCGAGCTAGCAGACATTGTAGGCATTTCAAAAAGTGAGGTACATCGCATATTATTTGAAAATTTGGACATGAGAAAGCTGTGTGCAAGATGGGTGACGCGTTTGCTCACACTCGAGCAAAAACAGTGTCGTGAATGCAATGGCCAAAATTAATGAATTAAAGTTTGAATTGCTCATGCACCAAATTCTCCAGATTAAGCCCTTCAGATTATTTTCTGTTTCCAAACTTAAAAAATGGCACAGTGTTCAAAGATTTTCCAACGATGAAGAAGTGATGTCGGCAGTTAATAGCTATTTCGAGGAGCAAGACAGTTCTTACTATAAAAAGGGTATCGAATTTTTGAACATCGCTGGGAAAAATGTATAGAGCTAAAAGGCGATTTCCAAAATTTTTGTATTTTCTTTGCTGGGTCGGGTACTTCTGGGACCGCTATTCTACCTTGAATAGGTGTGAGAACTTAAATGATATTAGATCCGTGGCAACATTGTTGTCGCCAGGGATTCATTATTTTGCATTGAATTAAATATGTTCTCATCCTACTGAAGAGAAAACATTGGTGTACTTCTGTGCTTTATGGGATAGATAATCTCTCCCCCGTTAGATTTGTAATTCTTCTGCATTATATTGCATTTAGGCACTTCGCTACGATAATTTTTGATTGAAAACTTAAGATTCTTGTTTTTTCTAGTAAGAGTTATTATTAAAATGAATATGACAATTACGATTATTAACATAGTTGAGTTAGCAATACAATTCATGTTCTTATGAAATAAGAGTGACTTAATATGTTCTAAATTTACTAATTTTTCAATAACGATATCTTCAAAATTTGTTTGTTTTGTAAAATTATATGATACATCTTCGGTGTAAAAAAATCTATCAATGAATTCGAAATTGTTACTAAATTTTTCGTTTAATATTTCAATCAAACAATTATTAATGGTTATCAAATAATTTCCACTTAATATTATTTTTCTATCGTCACATTGGTTTCTTATAGTTACATTTTTCATGTTTTTATATATTATTGTGCTATCATCTAGATTCTTAACTTTTACTACATTATTTTGTTTTAGTTTACAATTGTTTTTGTAATACAATTACAAAATCATTTTTATACTGGATTTTATTGACATATTTATATTTTGTTCCATTGAATTCTACTAAGAATTGATCGTTTAATATAATATCTAAGTTATTTTTGTTGGGTATGGCTGTTATCAATTTGTCATCTACTAGTTTATAGGAGTTCGGGATTTTTAATGCTAAAATCAATCTGTCTTTTTCGTACTTTAGTAGTCCTATTCTAGCGTTTCTTAGTTTTTATACGTCTAGTTTTATTTCCTTAATTTCTACCTAATCCTTGTTTAACCAATGCTACACTATCTTAGATCTGGTCTGATTTATCCACTAATATTTTTAATTTTAGTATATGGTCTGTTCTAAGCTGTTGTTTTATTAGTCGTTTTTAGTTAGTTGTTAATTCTTCGTATGCTTGTCCTAACTGATTCCTATCGGTTTCTATTATGTTTTTAAGATTGGTATTTTTTTTCATGAAATGGGAAATAATTTCAATTTGTTTATTTACGTTATTGATTTCATTGCTATTATTTTCTTCTATTATTTTTATGTGATCTGTTATTTCTATTTGGTCATTATCGTCCATGTTTCCAAATAACCATTTTTTCCGGTTTATATAATATTTAATTGTCCTCTTTTTTGTCTTAAATTCTTACCTGGTTCGATTGTTGTTATTTTTGCGTAAATGGTTTCTAGTTCCTTTCTTATTTGTAAGTTTTTCATATTGTCCTTAATAGTGTTAACTGTTTGTAATTTCTTTTGTAATTATTGACTGGTATCACCTCTCTCTCTTCCTGATAGTTTTCTCTATTCTGGTTAAGTTGTTGGTTCGTTTTTCTTTTTACGTTTTTATATTTTTTACCAAACTTGCAAGGTCTGAAAACATTGTTTTTTCAGGGGTCATTTTGACAGTCGAATGATACCTATTGTTATACTTTTGAATTGCCCTATATACCTTTTGTACGAGTGTTAGATCTAAATTGCTCATAACTACTAATATTTCCTGTAATGTAGAATGGAAGCTTTCTATATCACTGTTGCCCGTATGGGTGTTAGGTTTGGTAAGGTGAAGTTCGATTTCTCGCTCTCTAAAAAAACTCTTTGAAGTACGATTATTCTGACCTAAACTCATTATCTGTTATACTTTGAGTGGTTTACCAAATTTAGAGAAATGCTCTTCTAACGTTTCTAGCTTCTTTATCCAGTTCCTATTTGGTAAAGAATAAGCGTATGCTTTTTTTTGGAAATTTATTAATCTAGTTAGAAATGGATGTTTTTTAAAATAAAATATATCCATATGAATAATTTCATTGGGTCCACTAGGTGTTTCACTCATTTGGTATTTGAGTTTTATGGGTTTGCGTTCATATTTGGTCTCCAAATATGTTTTGCTATTGTTTATTGTTCTAATGGTTTCTTTAATTAAATGAATGTAATATATTTTGTTTTTTAAGCTGTGATAAGTTTCTACTATCCCACTGTGGGCGCTTTCATGAGTATGATAGAAAGAAATTTGCGTATGTGTTTTTTCTAATGTTTTGAGTTTATTTGCTCTTAATGTTACTTTTATAAATTTGATTTATAAGTAGTTGTTGTATTTTATTGAACTCGTGGTAAGAAAGTTCTATATAGATTCCTGTGAGGCCTGACTTTATAAATCTTCTAAGAAGGTCTGTCCAATAGTCTTTGTCTTATGTAATACGCCTGTTGTGTAATATTTCTATTTCCTTGTCAACGTCATTCGTCAATATCAATTGTGTTTTGTATTTTTTTAATATTGTTTTCTTTATTTGAAAATGGTCAAGTTGTTGTTCTTCTTGTTCTTCTTGGGTGGTTGTATTATCGGATAAATTATTTATTGATTGGTTATCGCTAACTTCTTCCTGCTTGTGATCCTCAGGGATTCTAATTAGAAAATCTGCTACTTTGTTTTCTTTGCCTTTAAGCTATTCTACAATATATCAAATTGATATTTTTGTAGCTTGAGTAAACATCATTGCGTCCGTTGAATAAATTCTTTTTCTGAAATTTTTTTATTTAAATATTTTATCGGTAAGTGATCTGTAATAATTTGGAAGATTTTTCCCCATAAGTAAGGCCTGAAATACGTCACTGCCCACTCTTTGTCGGTAACAGAGTAGTTATTCTTGTGATCGTTAAGTGACCTAGAAGCGTAACACACGGATTGACTATCTTGTGCTAAAACGGCTCCAATTGCGTAATTGCTTGCATGCGTGAATAGTGTAAAGTTTTTAGTAAAATCGGGAAATTTTAAGATGGGATGTTTAGTTATATTTAATTTGAGAGCTTCGAAGGCCTGAGTGTACTCTGGATCACTCGTGTTAATCTTGTTGTCTTTTTTAAGATATTTTTTCATAGGATTAGCATCTTTTACGAAATCTTTTACGAATTTGCGATAATAGCCCGTGGCTCTTCAAAAGCCTTTAAGTTATTTTTCCGTTTTGGGTAGGGGATAATCTTGGATACTTTTGACTTTTGTTGGGTTAGGTTTCATGCCCTCAGATGTCAAGACATGACCTAGGAGTTCGGTTTTTTTTCATAAAAGAACATTTATCAAATTGTACTTTAAGATTATGTTCGAACAGTTTACTAAATATTGTTCTTAGAGAGTTAATATGTTCTTGTAAGCTAGTTGAAAATATAAGGATATCGTCAAGGTAGACAATACATATTTTATTAATCTAATCCCTTAGGATGTCATTCACCAAACGCTGAAATATCGCCGGTGCATTTTTTAATCCGAACGGCATGCGTATGTATACATATAGTCCACAAGGTGTAACGAATGCAGTTTTTAGAATGTCGTTTTGTCCTTCTTTTTCCCTACTATTGTTATTGTTACTATTCTGATAACCTGACTGAGAATGTTGACTTTTTTGAGGTAGACTACTGTTGGGTTTTTGCATTTTTCGTCGGTCAGTTACTACAAACTCATTTTCTAAATTACCATGGTCAAACCCTATGTATGTGTACAGAATGTCTTTTATTTCGTGTAAAACGAATTTATATTTAATATCTCGTGAAGATTTCCAGACACAATTTTTTTCATTCTATTAAAAAGCACTGTATAAAAAGTATCTTTAATCTCCTTTGAATATTTTTTATAGGTTGCAAATGTGTTAATTAATTTTACAATTTTTTCTATTTGACAATTAAAATCGAAAATGGAACTTCTCATTAAATATGTTATTTTCTTTGATTATCCTTATAATTTACTGTTGGCCTAAAATGCTGCTTAAATAGTTGTTTTGCGTCCACCCAGTTTTCTGGTTTAGTAGAAGTTCCTGTCCGCCGATTTTTGAATTTAATATCGTCTGCCACAATTTATTTCGAACGTTGTCCTCCACTCTATCTAGGTGAATTTATACCACATTTATAAATTGCGTTAATTGAACTTGGTCGCCATTAAGTTTTTTTATATATGCTATTTCCTTCATAATTGTTACGGTTCGGCTTTGCATCGGGCCTCTAGCGGCTAATGCTTCTAGAGGCAATGTTAGTCTCTCTACCAAAACTGCTTCCATTTTTTTCTTAACTTTGTTTCCAAAATTTTGTTGAGAATTTTTTATTTTGATTTTTTCTTGAGTTAATAAGTTTATCTCCTTCTGATTTTTAGCACTTTTTTGCACTTATTTCGTTTTCTTCTTTTGCTGATTCTTAGCACTTTTTAACATTTATTAGTCATAAATCATTTTTCTTCTGCTGATTTCTAGCACTGATTTACACTTATTTATTTTTAAACTTATGCTGATTTTTAACTTATTACGTTTCCTTTTGGGTTTTTTAAGTTAACCTCTTTTAAAACTCTCTGAACACGAGTACTGCCCGTTCTCTTATGGATTCTTCCCGTGTAGAAGGGGTTCCACTGAGATATGGCAATAGCTTAGTGAAATGTCAATTTTATTTTAGGCAAATTGGCAAATTTTTTTCTTGACACTGCAATCGCAAGAATCGAAAGTTTTTGGAGATACTAATTGAGCGTTGCTTTTGAAAGACGTATTGTATAAACAGGCATAGAAAAATCTTGAAATAAAATAGATACTTTGCACCTCTGATTAGAATTATACGTATTCATTTTAGAATGATATCAAAAAATAATTAAAACATTAAAAATACAAAAGCGATGAGTTTAAATTAAAAAAGCTGAACTTAAAACATTATCAGACAGAACATCAAAATTCACAGCTATAACCTTGAGGTGGTAAGAGATTTTGTCTATCCCGGCTGCACTAACAACTCAGAAATCGAACGAAGATATGGCTTTGCCAAGAAACATTAGTGGGCCTCTATATTAGATCCTTTTTCAATGTTTGCCGCTAGGACAATTAGCAAAAAAAATTAAAAGAGACAAATTGTATCCTCCTCAGTCAAAAGTTGAGTAGTATAATTGCAGACTTTGCAGGAGTATGCAAAGAAACCAAAAAGAATTAATCGGACAACAACTAAATCGTGTTTAATAAAAACTATGTATTATTTTCCTTTTAAAAATCTGATTTATTTTATCTATCTACGTTACATGGCTATCGAATTGAGAATGATCTGCCAGCATCGTCATCACTTCCAAGAAATCCACCCCTCCACCCCTAGGTGGGGTGAAAAGTAACCTTCTTGGGAATAAAAAAAAAATTGAAATGTTTTTTTTATTTTATTCAATATAGTCACCTTTTAGATTGATACATTTATTCTAGCGATTTTCTTACTTTTTGATTTTTTCCGAAAAGTAATTTTCCGGAAGGTCTGCAAAATACTCCTCCGTATTTTGATGAATTTGAAGTTTGGGAAGAGATAATAGTCCGAGGGAGCCAAATCGGGCGAATACGGTGCTTGCGACAGCAATTGAAGCCGTAAGTCATTGATTTTAGCCGTAATTGCGATGCTCTTGTGCGCCGGTGCATTGTCTTGCAAAAACAAAATATTTTTTCGCTTCATGTGAAGCCGTTTTGCAGCGATTTCGGCCTTTAATCGCTCCAATAATGCACTGTAATACTAGCTGTTGGTGGTTTTAACTGTTTCAAGGAAGTCCACGAAGAGTACGCCATGACAATCCCAGAAACCGACGCCATAACCTTTCCGATCCATCGAGCCTCCCTCGGCCGCTTCGGAGCACTCGTGCCGGCTTCAGTCCATTGCCGGGCACTCCTTCTGTTCTCTGGTGTTCAACAGTTACCAATCGTCACCAAAAGTCCACCTGATTCCGCATCAGCAAGTCCAAACACTCTTTCAAAGTGCTCTCGCGTTCGTGTTTTTGGTCAGGAGTGAGTATGCACGGCACCCAGCGGCAGGATAACTTTTTCATATGCAGAATATTGCCCAAAATATGGCGTGTGCGCTCAGTACTAATCTTTGTGGTATCTGCTAGCTAGCGCAACTTCATTTTTTAAATTTTGAAAGAGATAAAACTAATTCAAGCTTTGTTCAAAATGTAACGTGACTTTATGTTTTTATGAAAATATATTTATCTATTCATAAATATTAATGTTGTCCTCTACAAAGCTAGCCTCCTCCGACATGACAAGCTTTTTCCAATCTTCGAAGCACTTCTCATACGCACTTTTTGGTATAGCCTTGAGCTCTTCTGCGATGCTGTTTTTATTTTCTCAATCTTTGAAAATCACTGTCCTTTCATATGTCTCTTCAATTTTGGGATCAGGAAAAAGTCGCATGGGGCCATCCGGTTAATATGGTGGCTGAGACATGGTTATAATGTTTTTTTTTTTGGCCAAAAAAAAATTTACAAGCAAAGATAAATGAGCAGCTGCATTATCGTGATGCAAAAGTCATGAATTGTTTTTCGACAATTTCGGACGTTTTTTTCATATTGCTTCTCGTAAACGGAACCTAACTTCAATGTAAAACTCCTTTTTGATCGTGCGACCTTGAGGTGAAAACTTCTGATGCACTACGCCACGGTAATTGAAAAAAAAAAAACAGTGATCAAAACTTGGGTGCTTCAATTGGGACGATTGGGCTTTGGTTTCGACATCATAACCATATACTCAAGATTCGTCACCAGTTATGACCCTTTTCAGCAAGTCAGGATCATCATTGACGGCATTCAAAAGCTCCTAATCGATGCCGACCAATATGGCAATATCCTCAGCAACTTCTCTTATGGGAATTCGACGATTTTCCAAAATAACTTTCTTCACAGCTTCGACGTTATCATTTTTTGTTGATATGCTGGGGCATTCAAAACGAGATTCGTCATCGGCATCTTCTCGGACATCTTTGAAGAGCTTGTACCACTTGTTAAAGTTTTTTTTTTACTTATAGCAGACTCACCGTATGCCACTGTCAATATTTCAAATGTTTAGAGCACTTAATTCCATTGTTTTCACAAAATTTGATACAAATTCTTTGCTCCATTTTTTAAGATAATTAAAAATCGCCGAGCACACCAATTCACGTCTTACCTTTCTATCTGTTAAAAACAAATCAAGTATGTTTTATTCTTGAAACAGTGAACATATGTTCGGAACATGTGTACCAACACAGCAGAAAAAAGAATGGATAATAACTAAAACTTGTACTTAGAAGCCGGTTGACTTCATGGCAAGAGTGCCAATTAGATTCTATGTATAAAAAGTGTACTCTTGTAATATTATGGGGTTTACATGATAGAGAACTGGGATCATTTGTGTGGCATTTTTCTAAGATCTTGAGAGTGTTTATGAAATGTTCTAATTATGGTAATATTGCAAGGAAGACGGTTTAGTATTGTTAAAAAGATTTTAAAATGTATATGCGCATATATAAAATATTCAAAAAATAGTTAGGGAAAGTCTAGAAGTCCAGAAAAAAGACGTTTATGAGAAAAATGGTTAGTGATAACTTGACTTGCACGTACGTTTGTAGAAATATAATAACTTTTTATAAATACCATAGTTCACTACTTACTAAAATTATTTTTTTTTTTCAGAATATGTTAATACTTACTCTTGTTCCCCCCCGGTAAACTGCCATAGACACAACTGGTCCACTATCTGCGTTAGCCGTCAATGAAATTTCCTGTAAACAAATAAATGCATTTAATTGTCTGTTTATTTTTTTCTCAATGCTTTTGGTAGATCTAAATAAAATTTATTGATTTTTTTATTTCATTTGCATAATTTTAATTACTTTTCTTATTTTTCCCAATAGTCGAAGTATAAAAACGCATTCTGTTAATAAATGCGTATAAATTTATTTTCTAATCATTCTTAGAACGATTTCCTCCTAACATAAGTAAGACTTAATTAAGGAACTTACTGACAGTAATATGGGTATAAATTTCCAAAATGAATTTAGAATACAAATAAAGAGTTCTTAGCTTTTTGGCATCTATCTTAATTTGGGTCTTATTCATCTTTATAAAAAAGATACAAATGAAAACATATAAAAATCATTTGTTTATTAATTAAACAACAATAAAGCAAGTAACCGAAAACATGAGGAAACGGTTCAATAGCGATCTATAATACGATCATAGTAATCGTTGGTTCTATCCAATCCGGCGAATCTCCGGTTGATAAGTCTCCTTCTGAATATGAGTAAGGTTTTTGAAAAGGTAATCAATAGAGCTCTGACTAAGTGGGTTTAGGACAAACATATTGTTTCAGATAATCAATTTGATTTTAAAGCGGGACATGATATCTCACATGCCGCGTCTAAACTGGTGTCCGATATCCAATGGAATAAAGGCAAAAATCAATGTACTGATGCCTGCTTTGTTGATTTGGAGAAGGCCTTCGACACCGTATGGTTAGAGTGACTTTTCTATAAGCTGACTAGCTAGGGATCAGTAAACCACTCTTGTACATTTTTTATAATATGCTACCAACAGACAGTTCATCGTAAAAAATGGTGATGTGACTTTTGTTGGAATATTTCAAATTAAAAATGGTCTTCAGTAAGGCGCGGTCAATTTGCCGATACCATTCAACATTTATACAAGCGACTTGATAGGTTCACTTCCCCATACTGTTACGTACGCAGACGATTTGATAGCGTACAGAACAGGTCCAAAAAAGAAGGTCATTAATACTCTCTTGCAGCGTGACTTCGATAAGATAAGACGGTTTTGCGATGACTGGAAGTTGAAAATCAACTTTCAGAAGTCGGAAACTATTCTCTTTAGGACATTTTTTGACAAGAATGTAGATGTTGCTCTGACCCAGCTAAAGGCACTTTGCCATTACAAAGATACTGAGAAGTAAAGGTAATCTGCTACATGGCTCTTATCAGGCCCATGCTGATATTTGGGTGTCCCGTGTGGTTCAATGTACGAGCAAGCTTAATGGAAAAGATTCGGGTGTTTGAGAGGGATTGCTTTCGTTTGTACAGAACACCAGAGTTGGAGTACCAAACAATTGTATCCAAATGCGGTCCTTTATAACAGAGCGAACCTAACACGAGTGGAAAACTGTGTATTTAAGCTGAATTGAAGGCACATTGCAGAGCAATGACCTCGACGAATAACTTGATATCTGGGGCTTACTACCTCAATTACCTTTACCACAAGAGTGTGCGCTCTGACGGCTTCGTTCAACTGAAAACATTCCTCTATCTAGATCATATAGAATTGATCCAGAATAAAAATCAGCGGTCCCGTTAATCTTCCACGTCGCTCGGACAGCTGGGGACAGGCGACTCAACTACAACAGAGACGTCGCACACAGCCGTGTGGATCGTCTCAGGTTCAGTAGGGCGTATTGGAATCGCGATAAGAGGGATGTGGTTCGGCAGCACCAACATCTCTGGTGGTTAAACGATGGAGAAGATGGTTTATCGTCGTTTCCGTCAATTACGGACCAGCCTCACTAATGAGGCAGAGCTGATTAGTCTTGTTGCGCTGTAAAAAATCATGGCCAGCTTACATAGGCTTAGGTTAGCCTTTAAGAAATATATACATATATTGGTATATACAAAGGTATATACTAATAAATGTATATTATTGTGTATAATGTTTAGGTGTGTGTATTGTGTATGTAGGTTAGGTAGACTAAGGTTTATTTTAAGTTAGATATTAAGTTTTTATAAAAATTTAAAAATAATGTTCATATACTAAGTTATTTGTTAACAATGTATAGAAACAAGTATAGAAAATAAATATTATAAAATAAAATAAAATGTAAATAAAGTCGAAAGACATAGATATAAAAATTTAGAGAAGCTTAGAGTGCCTGTGTGGGGCCAGTAAGTTAGTATAAGATTGTTAAGTAATCTTAAGTTAGCATTTATGCAGAAAATAAAATGCATATAAAACTAAAACTAAAAAAAATACCGGTATTGAAAATGCTCGTTTCTGACCCGGTGTCAACAAGAATTCTTAATTTATATTTGTCATTTTTAGTTTTAATGGGTGGTGGCGATGACGTGATGGTGGATTTACTGGCCGTCACGTCACCTACCTGGCTTTGAATCCCGGTAGAAGCAAAACAGTAAATTTTTCAAAATCGTCATCACCCTTTCGGCGGGCAATGGCAAACTTCCGAAAATCAAATTCTTCCTATGAAAAATCTTGTCAGGAGAGCCGTTTGGAACCGGCAATAAATAGTGGGCCCTGCTAAGGAGTGCAAAAATTCACAAAGTGAGAAACATAAGTGAGTGCGAGAAGCTAAGCTTTGGTCCACACCAGGCTGTGGCGCCATTTATTTATTTTATTCTTAAGTTTTAATGACTATATAGGGAAATTTGCCGGATGGCTTCCTTCGCAAACATCCGGATTGCCCCCTATAGTGTTTACTTCCCTTTGGTAAGAGGCGGACAATGTCATTAGACCTAAAACTGCATGAATAATTTCCTGAATTATTATCAACAATGATTCTTGTTGTGACTATTTTTAGAATTATTTCTATCAAAATTACTGTTTTGGTTACTTTTATCATCTGACTGGTTAGAACGGTTGCTTTTTCGATTTTGGTAAGACTTTTTATAACCATATCCTGTCTCATGCAAGATTTGTTCCAGGTTTTCGGGGTTTCTGCAATGAAGAAGTCCCCTCATCGGTTCCGGAATTTTCCTTATAATTAGTCTTTAAGCCATTTTGCAATTTTGTTTCAGCTTTATTAAATCACTACCTTTTCCTATCCTAGTTTTGTTATTTAATCTCCTAAGTATGCGCTTTGTACTATCATAAAACCGGTGACAGGTACTTTTGTACTGCAGACCTCTAAGGTCGTCATTTAGTTGTCATATAGTGGTCATATATGTCATAATTGTTCTATGGATTTAAAGTCACCAACGTATTAAAAAAAAAAAATTCTTTTCACATCATCCCAACTTTTCACGACATTGATTTCTATAGCTTCTCGGGCTTTTTCAACTAATCTATTTTTTAACATATCAAAATATAATTTTTGGCTAACCTGGTAATATTTTCCCAGTGTTGGATAGGTTCTATCTACCAATGAAATTATGAAATTACATAAGTCGTCTCTACTGCCATCGTATGTAGGTAGAGAGTTGAGATATTTTATAGGATCTAAAATTAGACTTACTAAAGTATTAACAGGATCTGTTGCCATTGTTCTTCGAATTTTGAAAATGTTTCTTCTGTGACGTAGCCGTTGGTTCCTCGAATTTCCTCTTTTCTGTTTGTTCGCCACTTTTTGTGTTTTATTTTTAGGAGCACTGCACTTGCGCTTTTATATATATATATTTTCTTTGTCTACTTGTCACTTTATTTTTCAATTGGTTATGTAACTACGCACTTATCTCGTGTAGATTCCTTAACGAATTTTTATTGTTCTTTATCGAACACTCGCGAGTATTGGTTCTTGAAACGAACTTTTCTCGCGCTTACCGATTACGCCAATTAAATTGCTGATCGAGCGGAGGAGCAAAAAAATATATTTTTATTTATCAGTGTCAGTGTACTGACAATGAAGTTTGCGTCTGACAACGGAGTGGAGAACCGTTGCACAGGTATATTTATATACTCTCAAAAATGATTACTCTTCATTGAGCTTCTTCCCGTGGGAATGGAATGCAGTTTGTTTGTGCAGGTGTCAAATGGATGGCGCGTGTGGAGGATATGGAGTTGAGTGTTTTGCGGATTGCGCAAAAATGGTTGCTCGTGTTCTAATGGTGGATGTAGCTTGCAGATGATCAAACCGGACTTACGGGAGTATTTAATGGTAGAAGGGAAATGGAAACTCAAATGATGACGTAACTCATCATTCTCAGAAGTGCTTTCAAGTGTGTTAAGCATATTTGAAAGTAAGCTTTGTCCAATTTGGAAATAACGGCGGAAGAGAAAAGAAGAGTAATTCTTTATTTCTACGAAAAATATAATTTCCTAGGAGTAATTGGGTACATTGATGGTACCCATGTTTAAATCATCTCCCCACCACAAAATAAGCATTTATACTATAACAGAAAAGGATTTTATAGTTTAAATGTTTTACTTGTAAGTATGCTCTTGTTTGTTGTGTTCTCAATCAAGGACCCAATTTTGCTGGTTCGCGATGACCAAATGCGAATTCGGTCCGTTGATGCTTCTCACCCTGGAGTTTGTAACGATTCCCTGGTGTGGAAGGTAAGTGAATTTTGTGGATGGAGCAGAAATATTTAAGTGGTGAAAGAAATTCTTGATTGTTGGGTAAGATTTTGATATCAATTTTATTCAATTATGACTAAAAATTGTATTCATTTTGCATTGATATATAGGAGAAGTCTGGATATCCATTAGAACCGTAGCTTTTAACTCCCTATCGCATATCCGAAGAAGCTTCACTCGAAAGCAAATTTAACGAAGCCTATGCGCAAAGCCGCAATATCGTTGAAGGAACCAACGGTGTTCTAAAAAATAGATAGAGGTATTTATTGTGAGCCAGGCAATTACACTACCTACGAAGTAAAGCCACACAAATAACGAATGTTTGCTGTGCACTTCACAACATTTGTATACATTACAAGACCGATAGCGATAGCACAATCACTATCCTAATAACTCCTATTCTCCTCGACTAAACGAAGGCAGCAGAAACAGACCTGAATTCGTCACCGCAAGCAATTCAGAGCACAAGGCCGAGGCACAGCGTATACGAAAACAAATATCAAACGTAGTTTAAAATGAATATACAATATTAACATGAAAAAAACAGAACGAAAAAAAAAATAAAAAAAAAATTACATATGTAAATAAATATCACAAATATGAAGTCTTTTTAACTTTTTCTCTTCTATTTCAAGAATGCGCTGTTTGTATTGTAGCTTTGCCACCATTTCCTGTTTTCTCAGCTTTTAAATCTCAGCATATTTCTTTTTAACGCTTGCCTCCATTTCTACATTGTGATTTTTGAAAATTAATACTGATCACCTAGTTCACGCTGTAGTTGAAGCTCTTTTTCTAAAAGATCAGTTGTGCTGGTTTTCTGCTCACCTTTTGCTTTTGTTTTATTAATACTATTGGCCCAGTCATCTATGGTAAGTCCACAGTTCTTTTATCCGGCTGAGCGCAGTCATCGTCAGAATTCAAAAGCCGTTCAGTTATGTGTGCTTCGTCAACATCTGAAGATTGCTGATTGTGTTTGGTTTGCGATGATTCTGCGGCTATATTCTCTTTTTGTGAATCATCAGAATCTTCCAATTTACGTTTTTTGTCACAAGAAGGCAACTCAAATCGACTTACTGATTGCACATATTTTGATGATTGCTTTTCCCAGGGGAGCAGCGTTGGGCGTAAAGAGCAACAGCACCATCGATGTTCCTTCCACTTTCTCCATAAATCAATATCATTTCAATTTTCTCTTGAATTGAAATAGCCTGCATTATTAATCTGGAAAACGTTATTAATAATAATCAGTTCCTCCAAATAAATATCGAATTTCTAAATGAAGTACAGTTCCGTTCAAGTATAAAAAAAGGGCAGAGTGCACATCATACACTCTCAGATAAGTTTAGGACAATTTGTCTCTATCTGAAATTTTTTTGAGTTTTAACTTCACTCGAGGCAATAATGACTTCCTCTAAACAAATCTCGACCTTCTAACACCCTAACAACGTTGGAAACCGATTAATGATTTAGGCGTGCCAGTGCAGTGATATCTAGCACTGAATGAATAAGACCTTTGAGACAAAGTCGTGCGCTCCATTGAGGAATACAACTGAGCAATGACAATCAGGAATTATTATTTGAAAAATCAAAAGTGACCTTCGTTTGACCTTGAAAATGGGTCTCAAGGTCAAACTCGTGGTCACCATCTTATGTCCCCTTCAGAACCTTGTGACTTTTGTTTGAAACATTTTTCGCGATATCGCGTATTTTTCGAGTAATTTGGATGTCTCAAGTTAAGAAACTCACCCTGTATAGGGTCTCTTGAGTTGTTCAGGATATGGCCTTACTACTCAATTGCTTTTTTAGACTAAAGAAACAGCGATTGGCAAGAGTGATCCTACGTTTTATTTCTGCTAAGGTGTTGTTAGCAGATTTTATGGCAGAGTTAATTTAGACAAAGCCCGTTACTATCTCGAAATTATAGTTGTCAACTATGATATTCTTCTCAATTCGCCGATGTTGTGTTGATATCCTCTTGACAGCATATACGTGCTTTCGCCCACATTTAACATTAAACACATTTTGTCCACTTTCGTTTCAATATTAAGTAACGCACTGGTGACACCCCATTAAGTTCTACCAATTATGTCAATATCGTCAACGTACGCTGGTAGTTGTACAAAGTTTTGAAGAATTGTGTCTCTAGTATTCGCTAGTGAGTTCTGCATAATTTGTATGATATTCTTATGATATTAAAGAGATCACATAACAGCGCGTCATCTTGTCTAAAACCTTCTATGATAGTAATGTTATCGGTTAAGTGGTTAACGACCTTGACCAAGCAACAAGCTATCTCCATCCTCTACACAGAGGGGCGCGTTTGACAGGTATATATTTTATCTCTAAAAATGCTGTTATATGCGTCCTTAACGTCAATGAAAAGATTGTGAGTATCGATTTGTACTCCTAAGTTTTATACAGGATTTTGTCGATTTTGAAGTTTCTTGGGAATATACCGCACTAATAGAACCAATCTGGTTGAGGAGACTTATACCTCTGTAAATGGATGATTCCATCCATCAGGCATATTCTGACCAGATCTGATAAATGAGAGGATGTATGCTCTCCACAAAGTTATTTCCAACAGTCTTGAATACATCGGCCGGTAAGCCGTCAGGTGCAGCTAGTTTGTTGGATTTTAGCTTAGATATTGCTATTTTTACTTTGTTTTGGTCAGATGGATGGAAGTATTGGGTAGCATCGTCTGGGTTGAATGGTCTATCCTGCCTGATGGCAGGATGGTGGGCTTCTTCGCTTTACTTTACTAAAAGGTTTCTTTCTTCATTTCGGTGGAGGTCTTGTTGCCTTGACAAGTTCTTTTTACCTCTTATTAAAATTTCCATACGTTATCCCTGAAGTATCAATATCTTCGATTGCTTACATCTCGTGCTCTTTTGTCTGAAGAACCTGATGTATTTCCCGTCTTTCTTATCGCAGAGCTTACGAGCGGCTTTTATCCTTTATTGCAGCACCGTTTTGTAAGCTTCTTATTAAGCTGCATATGCTTCCCACCATCCTTCATCCAATCAGAAATTTCTTGGTGGTAATTTTGTGGAACACAGTGGTTGCGGAGTCTCTTATGGTACCTTACCAGCATACTTGATTGTTGCGCTGTTGGCTCAATCCAAGTTATAATTCAGTCAGCAGTTTAACGATCAATCGCCGCGCAGGTTCCCCCGACTCTAAATACACCACGTCGAAAGCAGTGTTTTCGTTTTGCGAGTAATGAGTAAGAGAATAGCATGAGGTCGTTCTTATAACTAAACAAAGTACTCATATAGGCATCGAAAGCAATAAATAAATAGACTTACAAATGAGAAACTATGGAAAGCATTACATTATAGTACAATAAAGTTATTTTTAGTAAATGTTATTTTAAAAACTTGGAAGGTAAAGATTAAAGGGTGACATCCCAAATGCTTCCAAAGTTAACTTAGGTGTCCTTCCAATGCAATAACTAGCTTTATAATGCTAGAAAATAACCTTGTTATGCCAATTCACTATAATTTGACTGGACATTAAAAAAGATACTCTTTTGATACTAAAAAGATATTACCATTGTATATATATGTATTACATACGAGCAAAGATATGATAGAATGACTTGCAAATATTTTAATTTTATGAAATCCAACAGCAACATCTTATACAAAATACTCAATAAATGAACACATGTTCAATATAGCCAGGGTTTATATACTTTTGACGTATCCGATGATAACAGTTTAGAAATCAGATTTAAAATATGTTTTGGTAATATTATTATTATTATCAAGGGAACGATACAAATTTAATTTGTATATGATTAAATGGTTTTAATAAAAAATTAAGAAAAGTAGAAGTGGTTGCGATAAGTGATTGAATTATGAATTTTAACTGTATTCAATAACGTGATTGTTTTGAAAGGAACAAGTTCTATCATTTCTACCCACACAAATAGTTTACATTGGTGTCAGAAGTGGAATAGGACTTGTTGTATGTACAAAAAAGTGTTTTGTGTTTGGCTGGAAGAGCTATAATGGGTCAAAAACTATTGCAGTTGTCCCTCCAACTCAAATCCACGTTCAAAAAAAAAAACATCAGTGGAGGAAAAAATGACTTGGTGCTCCGATTTTAGGATTCTTTGAACAACGAAGGACATGATCCAGATACATACTCCTTTGACGTTGAAGAGAAAGGTCAAATATGTACTGGCAACGACATGGCTGCGATGACGCAACTCCTCTTGTCGAATCTGGAAGAACAGCATTGAACAAAATTTCGACGAACAAAAGAACAGCTTGTAGGGCCTTCAACAGGAAATGGATGAACTAAACAATAATTTGGAAGAATAAAAGAACATTCTCTAGCAAAAGTTCGAAAAAATCGATGAAAAGTTTGATAGAATAGAAAAGAATGTTGTTGAAAAATTCGAACAAATTTACTTACTTACTTAAACAACTGGAAAGAAAAGCCCGACACATTGTGAAAGTAGTTCTTTAAGCGGTCGACGGAGAAAAAAGTTAAAACCTCCCACGTTCGATGGCCAGACCTCATGGTCTATTTATAAGAAACATAAGAAACACTAGACCTGAAGAGCGGTTACTAGCAGGTAAAGTGCTGATACAAAATATACTCAAGCTGTTCATCATACCTATATTTGTTTTCATAGAATCAAATACACTATACATATAAAGTACATAACCAAATAACTAATACTACTCTTACATGGAATGTAATAGAGTTTGGGCCCAGTCGGCTAAGTTTACGTAACGTGAGTTAAACAAACTGAAAGTTTATATAAACATCAGGATGAGTTCCGGTTTATATACATAATATTGGAAAATTGGATGACGAAAATTACGACGTTATGGGCATATGTGTCCGGTAGAACAACTACACCTGAATTAGACGAGACAATGATTGCAGAATGGACATCAAAATACGAAAAAGCATTGGCAATGATTTTACTGTGTGTAAAATCATCCCAGCTTTTGCACATAAAACAGTGTAAAACACCCCTTGAATCTTGGAGGAAACTACAGGAAATTCACCGACCCTGTGGTCAGCAAGAAAGGTCACATTATTTAAGCAGTTACTAAATCTAAAAATGGCGGAAAATTCTTCAATGCCAAATTATCTGAAAAATTTTTTCGATTTGTTCAGGAAGAGTTGCTGGCCATTCTTATATTATTGAGTCTTCCAAAAAGCTATGAGAATTTTGTCATAGCAATTGAGTCTCAAGAATTATTACCAGCAGTAAGCGCGCTAAAAATCAAGCTCTTGGAAGAGGAAAGGAGACGTTAAGGGGACATACGAGAAAGTGATACATCAGTGGTAGCATGTTTCTAAACGCAAAAGAATAAACAGCAGATAAAAATTTTTAAAGGTAAGTGCTACAAGTGCGGCAAAAAGGGGCATATCTCATCTGACTGTCGGACTAATGTGTCAACAAAAGGAATTGGAAACATAGTGACATCTTCTTTTGCAATCCTCAATAAAACAAATGTTTCAGATAAATTACATTCAGTCAGATGGAGTGCATGTCAGATTAAGATACGCGATGTGCTTTTTGTGAAAAATCTTAAAAAAATTTCATTTCGGTTAGCAAAGCTACTGAAAGTGAAAATCGAGTTTATTTTAATAACAACAGTGCGATTATAAAAAAACGTTCAAGGAAATGAAATAATGCATGCAAAAAAGTTTGGTAGCTTGTTTGTGTTCCAAATGGTAAAATAGACAATACCATTTCCTAAGTGCTCAACGTATCGCAGTAAACATGTATTACAGTTAATCTACAGCGACATTTGTGGTCCGATGCGAACATATTCAATTGGGGCACGTTATTTTTCTTTGTCTATCAATGTTTTTAGCAGAAAGATGTTTGTTTATTTTCTTAAAAGTATGCTTTTAAAAGCTTCAAATCTGTGGTCGAATTGGAGACATCAAGTCAAATAAAAACAATGAGGACAGATAACGGTGGCGAGTACCTGAGCAAGCAATTCTCTAGGAATTTGACGTCAGCTAACAGTGCAGTATATGTTACACTACAGCAGAATGGGGTAGCGGAACGTGCAAATCGCACCATTGTTGAATTGGCGAGGCGTATGTTACTGCTGCTACTGGTACTGAATCTTGTTTCTAACGCTGTTGCTGGTAATGAGCGTGCTGTAGTTGGTTCACATATGGGTGCGGAAATTGATGATTGTGGAGATGTTGAAGCCGAGCATGGTGTTTGTTTAAGGGATGTCGGTGTCGGAAGCCAGGATTGGTCCAAACGATTGCGCCCACGTTTTGAAAATAAACTTTGTTCCACTAAGTCTACCGAGCATTAGCAAACCCAGTCATGGTAGAAGACGCCCTAAATGGATCTGACGCCGATACGTGGCTACAATATATGAAGATGGAATACAATATCCAATGGTACCTGGGAGCTTGTTTCCCTACCTAGAACCGGTAGAGCGATTAGGTGCAAATGGGTTTGTAACCTAAAACGGAACAAACATGGAAAGATGGAGTGATACAAAGCAAGATAAGTCGCGAAAGATTGCAGTCAGAAACTGGGCGTGAATTACAAGGATACATTTTCCCCGGTTGTCCTCTACTCCCAGATACGGCTTATTTTAACATTGTCGGTACAGTTGCACTTATTTCTACATCAGTTCGACGTTGCTTCGGCCTACCTTAACGGCATACTCCAAGAAGAAGCGTATATGCAACAGCCAGAGTACTTCATTGATAAAAACAATCCTGGTTTTTTCTGAAAGGTAAATAGGACTATCTATAGTTTAAAACAGTCTGGACGAGAGTCGAACCAAGAGAAAGACAGCGCGTTGACAAAAATTGGGTTCTCGAAATGTAATCGAGATTCGTGCGTTTATACCATGAAGAGGGGAAGCAAAGTAAATATTGTAGCCGTATATGTAGATGACACTTTGCTATCGTGTTCGAATCTAGAGATCCTTGAAAATATTAAGCACCAAATAAGCCTACAATCTGATGTTGTGGATTAAAGTCCCACGGAACATTTCCTAAAAATGAAAATAAGCAACGAAGGAAATTCTGTGACCCTTTCGTTAAAACAGTTTATCAAGAATCGCCTTCATGATCTGGGAATGGAGCAAAGCAGGCCGTGTGTAACACCCTTGTATCCTGGAAGTAAATTTAAGAGCTGCATTGATTGTTCCAATTGTCAGAAGGTTGACGCGAAGCAATATCAATCAATAATTGGCTCATTAATGTATTTGAGCCTTTCCACTGGGCCAGATATAATGTACTCAGTGTGCAAGCTGGCACAATTTTAATGTAAGCTCTCACGTAGAGCACTTGAATACTGCGAAGCATATACTAAGATATTTCAAAAACACTTTAAATTTAAAATTAACGTATTCTCATACTGGTGAGCAAATGAAGGCTTACGCAGACGCCGACTGGGCTGGCAGTTGCGACGATCGAAAATCATTTACTGAGTATGCGCTCTTCCTAGCTGGTGCAGCAATTAGTTGGGAAAGCCGAAATCAAAGATCGGTCGCATAAAGTAGCATTGAAGCAGAATATGTTGCTCATTCATGTGCAGCAAAAAAGGTCGTTCATTTTAAAAACCTATTAATCGAAATAGTTTTTCCGTTTTTGGTAGACGGTTATACAGAATTATTTAGTGATAACTTGAGTGCACAACAGATTGTCAAGAACCCCGTGCACCACAACAGAACGAAGCATATTGGCATCAAGTTTCATCTCGTTCGGGACCTTAAAAAGAAGGATGTTATTACGGCTAGATACAGTGGTGAGATGGAAACCGATATTCTTACCAAGAACCTTACGAAAACTAAACATAGCAATTTTGTCAAAGACTTAGATCTCATTTAAATTTGTAAAGATATGTATAGCTTTGAGGGCAAGTGTTGATAGTAAATATACTTACCCTGCTCATCATACCTATACCTTTCTTCATAGAATCACATATATAAAGTATATAACTAAATAACTAATACTACTCTAACATGGAATGCAATGGAATTTAAAATGAGTACTGTAATATTGAATTTTACTAGTTTGTCGTAATAAAACTTCTTTACTGAACGGTTTCCTTTTTTTATTTAAGTTAACCGTAACATAGAGTTTGTGAGAAAACGTCTTTCACTACAGGAAGCAGTCTTTGACAGTTTGCAGTGATGCAGTTTGATGATCCAACCATCTTCAAGCGATTAATGGAATGAACATTGCAAGGCCTAACGTGGAGATCCTGCCTAGTGTATCTGGACGATGTTATGTCTTACGCAATGTAGAAGTCTAGAAGAAGTTTTAAAGAAGATGTGAAGCGCTCATTTGAAGCTGAACCCAGAAAAGTGTGCCTATTTCCGTCTGGAAGTAAAATATCTGGGTCACATTATATCCGCGGAAGGAGTAAGGGCGGCTTGTTGGTTTTAATTCTAGCTACGAAGCATTCCCATTAGTACGTCTATGGACAAAAGTTTATTCTTCGGACAGACCACGCAGCTCTGAAATGGCTATTCTAATTTAAGAACCGTGAATGCCAAGTTGTGTGATGAGACGAAATCCATTCCTCCTAACATAGTGACATCAAACCAATATTGGCCTGAAAGAAACACGAAGAAAAACAAAGCTGGCTGCAGATATCAGACAGGATCCAAACTCTGAAGTTTGGTGCTGAATGTGTCATGTCAAAGGAACGATTAATGACGAATAACTTTGGGGAAGGAGCAGTGTGCTACCCATTCAAATTTGAACAGCGTGATTTATATTTGAAATGTAGAAGATTTCCATATTTAAATACCAGAAAACTCAAATATTTGAATGGAGAATGGAATCGAATTTTCTAGCAAAATGGAAATTTGTGTGGAACGCTGGATGGTACAGAATATTTTCGATAGATGTCGGAAAAGTATAAATATCAACATCAACCAAGATATGCAAGTAAGTTCTAAAGTGAAATCTGAAGAATTAATTGCGCGTAGTGATTAAGTAGTTTACACAAAAAATAAAGAAAAGTAAAAGTGGTTAAGATTTTGTTTTAAATAAAGTGATTGTGTTGAAAGAAGTAAGTTCTATCAAACAAACATTTTACAATATCAATATTTTAGTATACCTATTGTTATTATTATTTTTTATTTACGTTCACCTTTATTTATAATATTGTGCTCTTTACTTATTTAAATTGGAGTTCTATGTAAATAGATTAGTTCATACGAGGTCTAATTGTGCCAACCCTATATATGACATAAAAAAAATTTATTCCAACCCTTACATCTGAGGGTCTCAAATATAACAATACGTAAATACTTGTATCTATATGTTATATGTACATACATATATCTGTAAAAACAATCATCAGTGCTGTGGAAGCTAGCTAATTATTATGAACAGTTTTTGAAAATGATAAAATACGCAAGATAATTGAATTGCTTTATATATGAAATCATTATAAAATGTATATTCTTTTGATTGTATACGGAAGGTTGAACTATCAAATCTTTTTATCAGAATATGAATTGCCAGAAGCATCTTAAGTGATAAATAAAACAAAATGCATATACATTTTTTTAGGGATAAACAGCAAATTAGAGTTATAATATCCCTAAATACCAAAATTGTTCCATTTCGCCTTAGTGGAAAGTATCTACAATTTGGAAAGTTAACAAATATAACTTATTATTTATGAAAACGTAAGTTTTTTTGCTTGCGACTGCTTGGTTCTATGAAATTTTGCGTAATCTATCAAATTCTTACATTTTACGTCGTATATCTATGTATTTGTGTACTTTATTTATTCATTTAGTATTTATTAATATAGTTGTATAATATGTGTTATATAAGGTCCTCATAAACCGTACATTTTTCTTCCATCGCAAATGAGCGAGCAATGTCATACATTGTATAAAATATTCCAAAGGGCGTAATATATTGTTTGCATAAATGAGAAATTGTGCATTTGAATGAATACCCTAAATAACTTATACATTAATTACAAAGATATTCATCAATTAGATTGGCATCTAAGTTCTGAATTTTGCAACAAATAATTTATAAATTTTCGGCTTAGTTAGAAAATGGAAAATGCTCTTAAAAATTCAAGGAAAAAAAACTTCATAATAAACATAATTGATTTTTATCTTACTTTAAACTCAGCCTGTTCTACACGAATATCGAAATCACCGTGTAAGCGTTTTCCTCTAAAGTATTTCGACCAATCGGTGTTTTGATCATCCAACACCAGTAGAGTAAAGTATTTATCTTTATTGAAAGCAGGCCGCGTTGCACTCTGCACAGCTGCACCTATTAAATTAAGAAAGGGAATAATATTATTCGTTATTTTTTTCTTATTAGTCTTATTATTTATATTGGACATACCAATAATCGAGGCTCCTTGATCTCGTGCTGCTCCGGTCAGACTTTGAACACGTTGAAGTAAGCTCTCTCTTGATTTTGCTGGACTTGTAGGAGCACTTGTACCGCGAGCAGGACCTTTTCCAAAACTTAAAGAAAGTTCGGAAGCGGCGGTGGTTGGTTGTGGAGGAACTGCCCCAGTTGGTGCCGGTGGAGGTGGCATATTTGGAGGTCCCGCATTCTGTGGCTTTGGTTGCTGCTGTAATGGTGGTGCCTGATCCTGTGTTGGCCTTGCGGCATGTGGTAATTCATTTGGATCAATATCATCACACTCGGAAGAGAGATCTCCCGAGCTGAACCTATCACATGGATTGTGAATGCTTTGGTATACAATTTTATATAGTACCTACCGTCTTTTCAAGAAATTAACATTAGAAGTGAAACTAGTTTTGAAGGATGAGAAATTCAGGGTGCTGCTTTTAGTTTCCTTAAATAAAATAAACATAATAGATACAACAATCACATTAGAAAGTATAAGGCATAATTTTTATTTTTCATATAAAATGTGAAAAACATCGATTTCTGTACATTATGTTTAACTGTTATCGTTAAATGTAATTTTCAATTTTTGTTAGGAAAAGATTTTCATTACTTTCGATGTAGTATCGAACAATATCCAAACATTTCTAAAATTAAATTTTTATCACGTGGAGTTTAAATGTGATAGAGAAAATTCCCTGTTATTGTACAGGCTTCATAGGATATTTTTTATTTAGAAGTAGTATGGTATTTATAAGAGCTATGTGCGTTTTTTTTTAGCCCCACAGTTAGATATATATTTCTAACAAAAAATAAAATCGAAAAGTTTAATGATTGACAATTGATAAGAATATAATCTTGAAATATTGCAATAGTGAAAGCTCAAGTGGGTTCGAATCCAACTGCGGCATCAAAAAAACTATGTTTTTTTTTTATGTTTAAAGAGTAACCCAAGAATAACTACATAATTCTTAAGAACAGATGCAAGATTTTGTATAAGCCTAGTTTATGGCTCAGAGGCATGGACATTTATAAATCATACGAAAATTTTCCTGAGTAATTGGGCAAATAGCAGCGGCAAAACTTATGGTCACATTCAAAATATTCTGATATTTTCATTATATCTAAATTAATATAGAGCTATTCTTCCAGAATTCACCAAATTGTTACAAAATCCGTTTTTTATTATATTTGGTAGGCATTAAAGTAATTTCGGTTTTTGCAAGCAGATTTTGTTATGTTTGTTGATTCTCTTTTTTCTTTTCATATTGGATAGCTGTCACTTTAAGCTTACTTTGGAAGCAAATCGTGCTTAATTTTGTGTACACATGTTAGAAAAATATCAATTTAACCATGAAGTGTAAAAACGAACATTTTCAACATATGAACAATTATTGAACCTTGGATGAGTAGTGATGTCACATCCATCATATAGCACTGAACTTCCACAATCCGATTATTCGTTTCGAAATTTGCAAAACTCTTTGAATGAATGCTAATAAGGGCCAGAAGTTCTGTGAGTATGGAATCATAAAATTGCCAGAAAGGTGGCATGTCATCGAACAAAATGAAAAATAAATTTTAATTTTTTAAAATAAATTTTATTATTTGTATAATAAAAAAATTTTGTAATATGGTATAGAGTAAAGTAAAAGAACCGAAATACGAATATATTCACCTTTGTACACTAAAAAAATATAATTCTAAAATAGTGCATTCTTTGACCGGAATCTGAAACCGAAACAAATAACTCGTGAATTATAAAAAAAAAATAATTGAAATTAATTATATTTTATTTGATTCGCTTTTGTATAGTATTAGGAAACGGATTATCAGTTAGACAGAATAATCGAAGATACTCTACGAGTAAGTAAACCTTAAATTAAAAAATGTTAAGTTTAATCATATCTCTAAACATATCTCTAAATCCTTTTGATTGGAGCATGAAATGTTTACATTATCTTAAGTAGATATGATACTTATTATCACATAAAGTATATGATATTTAGCATAGAAGAATAAGTTTGAATAATACAATGCTTACGCTTGCGGAAATTATTTACTTGTAGCACGGGTAATGTCTACTTCTTTTATGCATTAAGTAAAATGCAATGAAATAGCTGCATCGCCACATTTTTTACTTAATTTTTTTTTTAAGTTGACCAGTTGTATGAACTCTGAATTTATTTTTGTATCATCATGAAATTAAAATAAATAAATATTGCAAACTATTTATCTTCACGTATCTGCATCTACCATACTTTAAGAATTATTGACCGATTTTTAAATGTAGCAAGTGCTTCATAAAAACGTTTAGAATGGTATGAATGTACAATGATGGTTAAATTTATACAACAAATTGGAAATTTTAAGACCAACGCAGCCTTTAATTACAACTTAGTTTATGGAAATAGCTAGGATATATAAATACCGGTTTCAAGCACGGAGTGGTAAAAACGTTTTCAAAGTGGATACCAATAAATAGTTAGAGGGAAAATATCAACATAACTAAGGTATGCAAGTGAGTTCATCAGTTGAATTTGAAATGCGATTTAGTAAAAGTAGATATAAGTAAAAGAAAAATAGATATAAGTAAAAGTATATAAAAGGAAGTAAAAGTGGTTGAAATAACCGATTAAATTTTTTGAATTAAAATTGAATTAAATAAAGCGATTGTATTGAAATTAATACAATCATTTATCACTTATACCCACACAAACATTTAACATTGGTGTCAGAAGTGCGATAGGACTTATTGCGTGAAAAAGAAGTGTTTTGTAATTTTTGATTATTTGAAAAAGCTATAATGGGTCGAAATCCGAGTTGGACAAAAGAAACCTCAAAGTGACTTGGTGCTTCGAATTCAATACGCTTGAAAACACGAGGGATATGATCCAGATACATACTTCTTTGACGTTGACGAGGAAGAACAGATAAGTACCTGCAATGAAGTGACTGCGATAATGCAACTCCTCTTGTTAAAAATGAACAAACAAAAGATGGACGAACAAAAGAAAAATCTATTGTCCGAATAGCCTCGGACAAAAAAGTGGACGAACAAAAGAATAGCTTCGAACAAAAGATGGACGACCAAAAGAAAAACCTCGACGAAAAAAAAAAAAAAGATTAGAAGAAGTCAACGAAAAACTCAAACAAATGGATAGCAAAGTAGAATAACTGGCAAAAGAGCTCGAGCTCGACACAGTGCTCGAATTCATTAGGAGAATTGCAGATTTTAAGCTACAGTCAGCAGTAAGAAATAGCTAAGGTATAAGGTGATGTCTGTATAAAAATCAACCTGTCCGGAATAGTTTTCTCTAAGGTTTTTCTAGTAGCTGACATATACGACGAGCGTATCATTGGTACAGACTTCATGAAACAATATGGACTAGTAATGGACTTTGGGGCACAAACCCTAAAACGTGGGAACACGGAGATACCAATGATGTTGGAAAAGATGAAATCACGTTGGGAATAAAACTCCTTTTTGACAAATACAATGTAGAGTAATGTAATGATTTTAATTTTTTTTTAGAACGTGATCAAATTATAAAGTTTAATTACCTATTCTTTTTAGTAATTCCTTGGCACGGGTTCCAATTCCAACGACTTCACTGCTTCCTGGATTGTTTGTGTTTGCGCGCGTATTTTGAAAGAGCTGTCAAAAAGCTCGTTTCGATGAGCTTTGCAAATGTCAGAATGACGGCTGGCTGCAGTCGTTGGGATTGAAACCTGTCCCTCGGTTACGTTTCGTATAAGTACACTCTGACTGACCCGAACCAATTTCAGACTGCTATAATTTCCAAACCGTTCATTACTGTGAGCTCAAATTTTGACACATGATAGATAATTTTATTATTTACAAGCATTTTAAACGATTTGCGTCTCACTTGTGTTGAAAAATTTTTATCCGCGATAGAATTCAAACGTGATAGTGCAATTGCTTAATATTTGGCTTGAAAACCACAAGTAGCTATCATTAGAGCCCTCCAGCACCTCAACGTGAATAAATTATTTGTGTCTCGAACCATAGCTCGTTACCGTGATTCTGGTGGTCATAAAAAAACAGCAACATCGGCAGAAATGGTTTGGAAAGTGAAGGCTTAAATTGAGCGAAATCCGCGTCGAAGTGGAAGAAAAATGCCTTGTTAGCTCAACATATCGTTGGAACGGATGCAGCACATACTGAAAAATGAGCTTGGGCTCAAGCCACTGAAGTTCCAAAAAATACACGATCTTACACTGCAACAGAAAAAAAGTTAGAGTCGAAAGAACGAAGGAATTGCTACGCTTGCACGAAAGTGGTGAGTTGCCGAATTTGTTTTTTTCCGATGAGTCGGTATTTGTTATAGAGCAATATTTCAACAAACAAAATGACCGAGTTTACTTGCCAGAGAGGTCCTTCGAAAATTTACGCCTTCGGACGGCCACCAGAAAGCAGGCAGCACGACGGTTATGGTTTGGGCCGCCATAACCGCCGATGGTCGCTCTCCGCTCGTATTTTTAAACCGTGGCGTCAAAATTAATGCGATCGTATACCGTGAAACTGTCTTGGAGACAGTATTTAAGCCTTGGGCAAACAACTATTTCGGTCGGAGATCTTGGGAATTTCAACAAGACTCAGCACCGTATCACAAAGCGCGAGTTAAGTTTTTCACGAAACTCACGCCAACAAACTCCTTCGGACTTCCCATAACGCTGCTTTATAGCAATTCGATGCTTTACTTGTAAACCTGTCTCAGATATGATAGGTGGAGAGGGAGTTGTGACTGCTGTTATCAATAGAACTGTTAACCAAGCTAAGCCAAGTTTCTCTTATCAAATCAACGCTAAACTCCACTCGCAGGTTGTTGTTAAGAAAGCTCTCCAGATCGAAAGCCTCACCAACAGTTAAAACAGCAATCTTTACTGCCGGCCTGCGACAAACCCTGTACTAGTTCTCACTTCCGCGATACGAATCTGTAAAAGGATTATCATGGTGGGCTGATACGGGCAGATGTGTAAGTGGACGTCCATTGACAATATTCTCTGCTTCTAGCAAGGCGCTATGCAATGTTTCAATTCTGGGTACCATCTCGCTGAGTGAATGTAAAAGCACTCTCGTCACTGATTGTACTAATCTCTCCCAGCAACCGCCTGCATGTGGGTTCGATGGGCAGTCGAACACCCACTCGATACCTTTTGACGACAGTTCGGCTTTGATGGCTTCGTTGTGAAAAACAACAGCTCTTTTTTTGATCCGATGAAATTAGTTCCGTTATCACTTCGAATGCTTTTCGATATTCCACGGCTTCTGATGACATTACGAATACATAATAGCATACAGGCGTCAGACGAAAGATTCCAGCAGTTTCGAGATGCACTGCTCTCACCGTCATGCACATAAAGGGGGCAATCAACCTCTTTTTCCTTCTTCGCCCCTCAGTGTTGTACACAGGACCAAAATAGTCAAGTCCCGTGAATGTAAATGCTCGTACGTATTGAGTGAGTTTATCTTTCGGAAGCTGTCCCATTAATGGCGGTTGTGGTTTGGCGGAACGAATTCGACAATACAAGCAGTCGTTCTTTGCCCTTCTAATACACGATCGTAGACTTGGCATCCAAAACCGGAATGGAATCTGGTTGGGAATTGTATCATTATTTTGGTGGCGCTAGTGGTAATGAAAATGGTGCACAATCAACTTGGTAAGACGGTGGTCCTTTGGAGAGATAATAGGACGTCTAGCAGTGAATGGTAGAGTTGTGGCAGCATCGATTCTCTCATACACCCTTACCAGACCACCATCATCTAAGTACGGCGTCAGCTTGAACAAACAACTCCTTTTATTGACTGGTAAATTGCGGGTTATATAAGCAATCTCATGCGAAAACACTTCACTTTGCACCTGCAGGCACAAATCTCGTTCACCATCTTCAAGCTCTTTGACGGATAGATTTCCATCTTCTATATGTTTACGCAAGCAGGTATCCTTAAAGCGAAATACCCATGCCATGCACCCCAGCAACTTTGTTAACTTAGAGAATCTTGACATATTAATAACTATGTTACTAACTGCGTTTATACGCAGCAAGAACTTGGGCCGGACCTCGTTCTCACATACCTGGCTACGGTTGACGTCTGGATGAAGTGGCCAATCCTTTTCACATAGCTGGAGAAACTCCGGACCCCTTATTCACTTACTTTCAATTATCATCAGCTGGGTTTACCTTCGGGGGTACCCAGCGCCACTGGCTGACTTGACTTTTCTTTGGCTATTCGAAACGCCAAAAACTGTTTATATTGTCGGGGCTCTGATCATATCCAACTGATGACGTTTCGGTCCAGATGATTCGGTCCAGGATCGCTGCTGATAACTCCAGGCAGGAAATCGACATGGATTTCTTGGGAGCACATTTAGTTTAACTGCAGACGATCGAAACTCGAACACTTCCACAGCACTCAATTCGAAGAAATGACAGTGCAACAAAGGCCTTTTCACTAGCATCGACGAATGTGTAAAGAACGACGTCTTTAGTCGAAGTTAGCTGTGGATCGTGACATCTCGGTATGCGAAACTGAGTTAATGATGGGAGCTTCCACCTCTCGAAAACTTCTTTGGGGAATCGGTTCGTTCCATCCAACGGCGTGTGCCCACACTGATCGTAACATTAGCTTTATATAGATGACAAAATTGGAAACCATACCGAAAGGATCGAACACCGACATGGCAATACTTAAAAATTCCCTATTGACAGGGCATCTATCCATGACGTCTCGGCTTGCTCGAGGAAATATGCATTGAAACTTTAAGATGTCTTCTAATGGGTACCAACAAATCCCCAGGATTATCTCCGTCACTGCTTCAATGTTTAAATCAATCATACTGCTTTGCCTGCTCTCGATTTCTTGACACGATATTCTTTGCAATACTTTTATTGAACTCGACGACAAGTTTCAAAACTATCGACGTAATCGTCAACGTAGTGGTGATCGATGATTGCCCTTACAGCTTTGGGATAGATATTCAAATATTTCGAAGCATTCATTTTCTTGGCGTAATTCACTAAACACGGCGAGCAACTTGCTCCAAATATCATCGATGTCATCACATATACGTCGATTGGCTTTCATTTCTGTTCCCTCCAAAGAAAACATTGAGAATGTTGGTCATCCGGTTGGATAACAATCTGGTGAAACATTTTTCGAATATCCCCGGACACAGCTACTGCTCTCAGATGGAAATTAAACAGGATCGTCATCATGGGTTTTAGCTCATCAGGACACTTAAGCAAAAGAGAGTTCAGAGAGACATCATTCCCTTTGGCTGCCGCATCAAACACTAATCTCACTTTGTTTAATTTATTGAAATTTTTACCACCAAAATGAGGGAGATACAAAGTCTTGTTGGTGTTGTTTGTCGCTTCAGCTTTTGTTAATTTTCTGGCATACCCCTTTTTAATATAGCTCATAATTATGTTCTTGTACGTCTCGGCATATTCAGGATCCTTCTGCAACCTACTTTCCAGTTTCCATAATCTTCGTTTCGCCATCTCGTAGCTAGCTGGAATATCGCGAATGTCATTCTTCCAGAAAAGACCAGTTTGGTATCGTCCCTTGGATTGTTTTGTTGTAGCTAACAGTATCTCCTTCGCTCTTTTGTCAGCAAAAGAAACCAGTTGTTCCGTCGGCTTCTTGACTCCGAAATTTTCCATTGCAAAGTACTCCTCCACCGCCTTGTCCATTAGAGTGTCCTGTTCGTAACTGCGTTGAATGCTGTAGAAAAAACATCATCTTTTATTTTCACAGCGGCTTCACTCGGCGTTTTCCCGTACACAATCCACCCTAATTTGGTTTCGGCTACGATGGGTCGCACGCCTGCTGATTCAAAAGTACGAATTGGTGCACCTAAGTGGCTATTGTCGAATCCAATCACCATATGTGGCTTGGCGTTGTTATACTGGATGAATGGAATGGTTGCAAGATGGCGATTGGAGAGCTGTAGTTCCTCGGGTTGACTGTTTGAGATGGTTAGTTTAAATCGTTGACTGTCTGTATTCCTTGCATCCTGTATCACGTAGCACCTTCTTTATCTGCACTTATGTCGGCATCCAAAACAAACGACTCCATCTCTATGCTCTCCTTGCCACACCATTGTAGACTCAATGGCTTTGAGTATCCATTCAAACACAATTGTCTGGACAAATTTGCACTCATAATAGTGATTAAGAAACCTTCTTCTAAAAGTGTATATGTTGATAAAATAATGTTCTTATTATTATTATAAATCCTAACAGGTAATACGCGGAATAGGATTTTAGCGTTGGCATTAGCGAGACAACTAAGCAAGGGTCTCGAACGTCCGAGGTCGGTTTCTGTGGCCACGTTGACATCAACGGCTCGTATAATAATGGATGAGCGAGGATGCCGCGACTGGATGCTGCTTATTTTCACAATGGCGTCATTTGCCTCTGGCGGAAGCATCTTATCCAGACATATGGAGCACTTTCTTGGGACCCGACTTTTGTTCCAATTGAACTGGCGGCAATGAAGAAGTCGATGTCACCAAAAATATCAGTCTAGCAACATCAGTAACCCACTCAGCAAAATGCCGAACTGTATAATATGGCACAATACTAATGCTTCGTTGGGCGCATTCTAATAGCTTATTCATGGGTTACTTGCTCACTAACTCCTCAATTAGCACTGGGTTTGCTAGGTGCTGGTGTAAGCGGCTCGTCTCCAAAAATGTCGATAAATTTTGCACCACTGTGGCAAAGGGTACCAGGATTTTCAGTTTATGTTCCGTTATTTGTGAAATTGGTTTCACCTTTCTCAATTGGCTTCGCAGCAGGCACTCGGGACGCCCAAATCTAAACTCCAGAGTGGCCATCACCTGTTCCACATTTTCAGGATGGATTAGTAAAGACTCTACAACTTCCTTGGCATCTTGTTTGATTGCCTTTTATAGGCGAAACAGATTCTCCACTTTTAAATAATTAAACATTGCCGTCGATTCTTTAGTTGCGGTTGAGAACATTGGCCATTCCTCAGGTCTACTAGTAAACGGAGGCAAATCCTGCAGCGTTCGACCATTTCCATGGCTGACGTTTTCACGCAGTTGGGAAGAATGGCTTGATGTAAGAATCGGAAGTGCAGTGAATGACTGCGGCGGTACAAACTGCTGGTAGCATGGCTGCGATGCACTTTAAGGCGGCAAAAACCTAGGCACTGCATATAAATATGAAGCAGATGTTGTTGTCAATGCAGTTTGGGGTAGGGGCGATGGATGATACCAAAGTCGTGTACATACTGTGATCTGGCCATCCCATTGTGCTATACTATATATAACGGATGCACTCACTGTCGTTGTCTCGGTCAGACTAAAACTTGTTGTTGTTGCGTCGGTTACTAACGGAGCTGTCGAAGTTATCGCTGGTATTCGAACAGCAACTGGGGCAATGTTAACAGTTGTGGCGACTTCTATTGCAGTTGACGTGTTCTGCGCTTGTGCTACAATTATCTGCAGGCGGATGCGTTCAGATTTTTCGGCTACGGTACTAGAATTTACTGCTATACGATTAAGTTGTGAACGCAGTTCATTTACCTGTTTCAGTAGTTCCTTCACTGTCTTTGCTGTCGTTGGCTCACCCATTTGATCGGGTGTGTCGATGAATGTTTTCTCTAGGCTTTCTGCAGAATCGCTGCCCGATTCAAAATGTTCTGTAACGGTGTCGAGCTGTACTTCTAATAAATTTGGCTGTACCTGCACTCTGTACAAGAGTTGTGCTGCAGACGGAGCTTTGTCGCAGGCGGTGATGGGATTACGCAAATGGCGTGGCGTTTATATCCCTCCTGGTGGAAGCTTTGTCGCAGGCGGCGACGTGATAACACATGTGGCGGCGTCAACAGGGTTATTAAAGTGGCGAAAAATATATACTTTTAAAGGAATCTTTCCCATAAAAAGAAGAATAAAATTTTTTGGAAAGGATGAAATCACGTTGGGAATAAAACTTCTTTTTGACAAATACAATGTAGAGTTCATTCTCTGTAATGATTTTATTTTTTTAAAACATTATTAAATTATAAGGTTGATAACCTACTTTTTTTTAGTCATTCCTTGGCACGGGTTCCAATTCCAAAGATTCGACTGCTTCCTGTCGTGTTTGAAGAATAAAGAAAAGCAAAAACGTGTTTTCGTGCGTATTTTAGAAGAATTGTCAAATAGCTCGTTACGATGAGTGTTGCAAATGTCAAAATAACGGCTGGCTGTAGTTGTTGGGATTGAAACCTGTCCCTCAGTTACATTTCGTATAAGTATATATTTTATGACAACTGGTATACAGAAACGCCAACTCTTCCATCTTAAGGGTCGTCATCTGCCGAAATCAGATTCTAGAGCCTTTGTCGGAAGCAATTGTTTAGTGTTGTTTAGTGGAACCAAATAACAACGTGGTTTCTGTAAGGATTCGGAATCTAAAGACATTTAGCATAAAAAAGGGAAAGATAGTGAGCCTCCGGCGTTGCGAAAATCTAAAAGAAATATTTGAGATGCTACAAAATGCTGATTTGAAGCTGAACCCAGAGAAATGTGTCTTGTTCCGTCCCGAAGTAAAATGTAAACAAAAAATAAACACCAACTGAGAAGCTTTTTGGGACGTTCAACGTACTACAGAAGGTTTGTAAAGGATTTTGCTGGTATTGCAAAGAGCCTGCCTCAACTTACGGAAAAGGACCGACGGTTCAAGTGGTCTGGAGAATTTGAAAACGTTTGGGTTAACCCGACACCCGGAAAAATGTTCATCGTGAACGCAGACGCTAGCAATGTTGGGGTCTAAGCTGTGATATGCCAAGCTTATGATGGTCAAGATAAAGTGGCTTTAATTCTGGCCGGAAAAGAGTTCATTCATCGAGCAGACCATGCAGCTGGAAAATGGCTACTTCAATTTAAGGACCCTGATGGCCAAGTTGTTGGATAGATCAAGCAGTTTCAGGCCTACGATTTTGAAGTACAACACCGCAAGGGAAATCTCCACTCAAATGCTAATGCTCTCACTCGTCGATCATGCGAAGTTAAATGTGAACAGGAAGCAAAGGACCAGGGCACTATCCAAATGATCAGGACCGAACCAGTAGAAAATTGGAGTACCGATGAAATGAATGAAATCTGTTCCTCCCAGCAGGCGGATAGTGGCAACAAAACGTTGGAAAATGTAAGGAATATTTCTATTGGCTAAGCACTAAACTAGATGTCGAGAATTGGTGCAAGAAGTCCATAAGTTGTGCGCCTACCAAGAGCCAAAAATTAAAGCTACAGATACAAATGCAACAATACAATGTCGGAACACCATTCGAACGAATAGCCATCGACATCGATACACCCTCAATCTGACGGAATAGTCGAGCGATTCAATCGGACCTTAAATGAGCATCTGGCTAAGGTCGTCAATAACTGCCAGCGGGACTGGGATCGACACATACCCCTCTTCTTAATGGCCTACCGAAATGCGGTCCATATTTCAACAGGACACACACCATTTGAAATCTTATTTAGTCAATCACCTATGGAGCCCAAGGAGGTGAACGACTACGTGGATGACTTGCGCATGTGGCCGGCCACAAGTATGGCATCAAAACGAAATCTTCCGGCTTCAACGAAGGAGATATGATGTGGCTGTATAATCCTTTTCATAAAAAAGAAAAATCACCAAAATTACAACGGGATTGGTAAGGTCCATACAAGGTGATAGCCCGCATTAATCACGTTGTCTACCGTATCCAGCGTGGGGTTGTCAATTTGGGTAGAATGTGTCATTTCACCGGAACGGTAAATGACGACATTGTTCGAGAAGAACAAGTCTTGGGAAGGAGCAGTGTGTTATCCATTTGAATGTGAGCAGCGTCATCTATGTTTCCATAGCAGAAGTATAAACTATTAGTGAATTGAGAATGGAATTGAATTTTCTAGCAGTTGATTCTCAAAATACGTTATTGTAGTATAAATATCAGCATCTCCAAGGTATGCAAGTGAGTTTATCAATTGAATTTGAAATGTGAAAGAAAAAAAAAACTAAAAGTGGATGATATAACAGATTGGATTGTGTATTGTAATTATGGTACATTGAATAAAGCAGTTGTATTAAAATTAATAAGTTCTCTCATTTGTTCCCACATAAATATCTTACAATATTTTGGTTAGGGTTTAGCTATGGTATTATTCGTACATGACAGTATCAGCTTTTAATTTCCCCACAATCGATTTCGTTGAATTGTTCATACTTTTTAAAGGTAATTTATTTTAAGTGAATGTGAAGTGTAGCAGAGTTACTCAATATCATCCCAACTTCTTGATGGGACTCACCTATCCTTGTTTAAACAGGAAATTAGGCTCTGAGTCGAATAGCTTTTAATAGTTTATGAAACCTTTAAATAACAATTTAAAAATTAACAATATACATAATAGTAAAAAGTAAAAAGATTGAAACAAAAATAAAATAAATTAAGTAACTAAAGCCTAAATGCATGTGCATATTATAATGGACATCATATATATATAGCCAGTGTGCTCTGGCTAATGTGTCGAAAACCTTAAGGGAAGATTCCTTAACATATTTTGGGAAAAAATCTTTTCGAATAATAGTAACGTGTTTACTGTGCGAAATTCCTCACAATCAACTGTAATACCATACATACTGTAATATGTTTTATCTGGAGGGATAACTAGTCAGTAGTACTTCTAATTATAGAGATATATCCCAGATTGCATTGACTCATTAAATATCTTAATTAATAATACACCAATTAATTCCATTTATAGGAAAATACTGGAATTCAAAGTTAATATTCACTGTTTATTAGGAGGAATGTATTTTACGATTGGTATCGACATATTTATTTATTTTAGAGATACTGGATACAGAGTATAAATTTAATTGGCTTGATATTCGCAATAGTACGTCAAAGATATTTTCACTATTTTCCGGTTCAGTGAAACAATAATGAATTTATACGTACTGTACATTTTTAAATAATATATGTGCTTAAGACGATCTGTGGATTTAATTTATTTCAGAAGTTAATCATTAACTGCAATTTCTCGGCAATAATGTGCAATATGTGCTATCCACATATATATGATCTTCTGCTGAACTCCAAGCCAATAAGGATATTTTTCACCATAATCGGTAAATTTTGAAACTTGATGCAGATAAAATTATCTCGAACAAAACAACTTATACTCCCGCGAACTTTAGTTATATTTTGGAATGTATGCGAGGTTAGCTTCAGCGGTCGGAAATTGTTTCACTGTTTAGACGTTGTCTTAAAAATGAAAAAAGGGAAAACCGGTCCATTAGTTAAGCTTAGCTAGTATTTTTCTGATAGGAGTCTTAATTTCAAACTATAGTATACTTCGGAATGATAAGTCGGATCATAAGTCTACCGGTTGCTATTTTCAACTAGTTCTTTTGCGGTTAATGCGTGAAATTGCTATCGCCTATTTGTCTCTATTTCTCGCTTGCATAGAGGCAACGATAAATAGTTAAATGCCTTTTTGCTAAGTTAAAACCTATATTTATATGTTAAGACAACACCTTCGCCCTCCATACTTTGCTCCGAATCACTTTTCCCCAAGGCAGAATACCTGAAAAAAAATTTACATCGATAAAAAGCATTTTCTCTCCTGATTAACACAGTCCCAAACATTTTTTTTTTTTTCACAAAAGATTGATAGAAAGAGTTCTTATGTGTCCACCTTGCAAATAAGTGCAAGGAAACTTATAATTTCGAGAAGATTGGGAAATATTCGGAAATGATTTCGAAGCAACGAACACAGAATATTGAAAAATAATTTAATATTTTCCAAGTTTTGTTTTGTATTTTACGTTACGTTCAACAAGATTTCAAAAAAATGTAATATGGTTGAAAATTAATAAAAAATTGCCACAATAACCATAAGTCTGCGAATACAGGAAAAAAATATATGAAAACAAAGTTCTCGCTTTCAATTTTACATAAGCAAATTTTCGGCTTCACTACAAATTAAATATCAGAGTATCTAGTCGTATCTCATAATACGTGAAAAGTTTCATACTTACCAACAAAATAAATTGGTACATATATTATATTCACTGAAAAATTTTTCTTACAAATAATTTAATCACAAAATTATTGCAAAGATATAGCCAAACTTACATTTTCTGAATCTGACTCTGAATCTCCCATTTTTATTTGTAATTAATGCAAGAAACTTGTAAACCTTGCTAATACATAGTTATCCAGTGCAAATATCTTATACAAGGTAGAATATTAAAAGAACTTTTTATAACATAATAAACATTGACGATTCGTTTTCTTAATATAAAAGCAACTAAATTAACATATATTGGTACTTTGTGTTTTTTTTTTTGGGCGCATGAAGCCAGCTATTTGATCATTGCAAACAAAGCTATATTTCTACATATTTACATATATGAAAAGAAGTAAAATGCGTACAATGCTATAGTTGTCTTGAACTAAAATAATGCCGATACAAAGATATAACTTGGTGTAACATACCTATTAATCAATCGAAATAATTTCAAACTTCAATGAAATACTCCAATATATATATCAACACAGATACAAAAGTTAATATAAAATTATGTGTAGTTGAATATACTCAGAGCGAAATGTAAATGTAATTAAACAAAGTTTAATGTTATTTGGTCAACTGAGGTTCACATTTTTAATCAATGGACAATCAACTTTTGTTGATAACTGATAGCGCTATCTTTGAATGTGCTCAACAGACAGTTAAAATTTTACAAATCAATGCAAATACCATACATATATAAATACATTACAAATCAAAAAATGCTTTCATACAAAACTACTAAGCAAAACAGAGTATGTATGCCCATTTTAAGTTTTGGTCTTTCAAAATCTGTAATGTTGCAGGAAAAACCAAGGTTAGTACACTTTTATTAACAAAGAACTTTTTACTATTATATAGGATTTTCTAATAGGGACTTGACAATTTTGAATTTAATTTGTGAACGCACTTTTTTCTTAATCATCAAACTGTCACTGTCAATTTATTCAATAAACTCAACATTTTCATCATGGTAGAGTACACTAACGAGCAACATCTGCAAAATGTAAAAATTTTCTACAGGTATTCGGAGTCGGTGACTGCAACTTTAAGAGCGTTAACTCCAATTTTCGGTCGTAATTCTCGACCTAGTCGACAGGCAATAACAAGTTTAGTGCAAAAATTTGAGTCTACTTATTCGTTGTGTGATTTTGCCGTGTCAGTGAGACAACGGATTGGTCGAAGTGTCGAAAATATCGCTGCTGTTCAGACGTCCGTAACAAACGATGCAAATCAGTCAATTCCACGGCGTTCTCAAGAACTGGGCATCGCTCAGACCACATTATGGCGTATTTTGCGTAAGAATCTTGGTTTACACTCATACAAGATCAAGCTGACTCAAGAATTGAAGCCGATGGACCATTTGAAGCGACGTACGTTCTCCGATTGGATTCTGGAGAAGATGTGCCAAGATGATGAATTTCATTGCAAAATCATATTCAGTGACGAAGCTCATTTTTGGCTCGTCAATAAGCAAAATATGCGTTATTGGTCGGGTGAAAACCCACACGTGCTTCATGAATCACCACTTCATCTACCGAAGTCGTTGAAAATTGGGTCCAACGAATCGACCGCTGCAAATGTGCCCGCTTTGGCCATATGAACGAAGTGGAGTTCTATTCAAAAATGTTTTGATTGCACTTCAAGCCAATAATAAAGTTTTTGAAATATTTCAAATTTTTATCAGCTTTCGACAGTTATTGTAATTCAATTTGATTTAACACATTGTTTTGAAACAATTGAAAAAATTACCAGCGAAAAGTGATTTCATTTCAGGTGAGTTTAGTTTGATGAAGTACACATTGTGAATGGTTTTGTTCTTTGTGATTGTGTTCGCATCGACAATCCAAACGTTAATTTCGAATTGTGCAATTAATTTTTACTTGGATAACTTTGAAAATTAATTCGAATTCGCTGATTGATCATTTTGGTGTGGAATTCTTTTTTCAAACGGTAAGTTAGCAACGAAGATGTTTATTTTGTGAGGTTATGACATTTGAACATATGTTTGCATCGATGTTTATTTTGTATAGTTATGACATTTGTGCACATGTATGCATCGATAATTCCTTAATTGCTTTTGTGACATTCATTCCTCAGTGTTATTCACAATGCCGCGAGCCAGAAGATCTAATCTTTCGCATCGAAACCGTAATGCATTGGAATTTCGCCAATCAATTGAATACCGATGAACAAGAAATCTCACGAGAACAGCGCAGTGTTAGTATGGTCCGATTTCGTGCATCACAAACGCAAGAAGAAAGAAATGCGGCAAATGAAACGTCTCAGATAACAATGAGAAATTTTCTAGCAAATCAAACAACTCAACAACGTGAAAATCGAAATGAACGCGTGAGAAGAAGTGCTTCAAGTGTTGATTTGAATCTCGCATCCTTCCGTTCAAATTGGCCCAATGGAGGTTGTGTGCAACCATTGCTGTGTATTGAAGTTCGCTGGAGAAACGCCTGGATTGTGCTGCCTCAGTGGCAAGGTTAAATTACCACCATTGCCCTTGCCACCAGTTACATTGCATTCTTTGCTTCGTGGTGAATCACCAGAACACGTCATCGAACACTCAAAAATATAACGGATGCTTTCAAATGACTTCTACATCTACTTCATGGGCGATGTGAAAAATCAACTTGATCAGCGCCAAACAATTAATACGGCAATGAGAAGAGGAATTCTTTGATATCTGCAGCAGCTTTTTCATAAACATCATGCATTGGTTCGGTTATTCAAAACTGCGTTAGATTGCATGCCAAGTGATGACTATAAAGTTGTGATCAGAGCAGATAAACGACCTGCTGGAACGCACTTTATGTATAAACTTAAAATTAAATAATTCTTAAGAGTTAAAAATATTTAATTTCTGTTCATGGTATCTAGTTTCCATCAGTTTTATCAAAGAAGTTATACAATTATACCATATGACATAAACTACTTTCATTTTCAATTATTTTTCTTTTTTTTAAAATGAAACCTTAAATTTAAACGTACGTTAGTACATATAAGCAAAAAGATAATGATCAAGAAATTTGTTAATTGATTTTGAAAAACCAATTTATGGCATTTACAATTTTGGATATTTAGCCACTGCGGCTGTTTTTAACAAAGACAATTCTAGTGACCCGATTTTGGGCGCTTCTTATTTTAGTAATTCGACTTTGATAGTATATTTATATATATGTCATAAACAACACTTACGATATTAGTTTATAAGCCACTGTTTGCTTAAATAATTAGTTTACCTAGTTCTTCCGGAAATAATCAAGAATCGTACAATATTGGAGATCAAAAGAGCGTCGCATTTCTCGAAATCAATCTACCCCAAAGTGTAGTCTTGAAAATAATTGTAATATATGTACATATGACATACTCGTACGGTACTTGCAAATTTGTTTATTAACAAATCAACGTGTGTCTGAACTTGACAGACATAAGCCAATATCTCTATGAAGAGTTATGCGCATATGTATGAACATAGCTTCAATCGCTGCGCCCGAAGACGAATATAAAAATTTGAAACTACTTCAACATTTTCATTTACAGTGATAATATATATTTGGCATGCAAATTCTTCAGACGAGTTTGTATGTTTGTTTAATTTCAAGCAAGATTCACGCTAATAGATACTCACACACCAACAAGAATGAGAACAGTGCGTTCGGAAGAAAATATGTCGGCTGTAGAAGCTAGTATTATTTCGTCGGGTGTTCAGTGATTTGCCTTTATATAAACTGGATATTGACATCGTTTTTTACGTGCTCAATAATGAGTGTCACTTCTGGTTAAACGGCTGCCTGAAGAAAAAGAATTGAAGTATTTTGAACTAGAACAATCCTAAAAAGTTCACTTATTGCCATTGCATCGAGAAATGAACCGTATGGTGCGGCTTTTACGCCGGTGGCATCATCGTCCATTATTTTTTCGAAAGTGAGGCCCGAGCACAAGTTAATGCCAATAGAAACATATACATAAACATATGTTCAAGCTATTTTTAAGTATTAAAAGACATGAATAGACTAAATAGACTGTCTTTTGAATGAATTTAATAAATCGTTGTTGAGCTAATTTCCTTGTGTTGTATCTGAACCCCTTACAAAACATCCCTTATATGACTTTCGTCTACATATAACACAATTCGACGACCGATTATGTTATTGAAGTGAAAATTTATTAATGATGATTTGCCTGGCTAAATAATTAATAGAAACAAAGGGGTGGGGTAACACAACAATTATTGTGAATCCCTTTTATTTCTCTGACACGGCCTTCGTGACATCTTCATCGCCCTCGATGAATCTCATTTGGCCTCTAAAAGATCATTTAAGTCTCTGCGAAGTGAGAAACATAATATTTTATTAAAAGACATCACCTTAAATATAAGAGTATAACATACAATCAAACAGTGAACATTTTAATAGTTCTTTAGAGAATTGAATCTTAAGACTCACAACAGCAGTTGTGACCTTCACAGTAAATTCTACTGCAGTCCTCAGGATATCACATCTCAAGATTAACACAGTAATCACAACAGCAGCCCTCAGAGAATTACATCTCAAGATTTACGCAGTAAATACGACAGCATTCCTCAGAGAATTTTATCTCAAGCCTTACACAGTAATCACATCAACCTTTATCTATTTATTTAACGTGAATTAGTAACATAGTTCCATGCTCATCCATGACTGTGTCGCCTCCTTCACCATCTTCAAAACGGATAGTTTCTCTCGCGACTATTATATCTGTTTCGAACATCTCGTTTCTTCAACTTATAGCGGTCGTTTGGCAGGATCCCAATAACTTCATATGGTCCACGGTAGTATGCATCCAATGTAGATTTCCTTACCTTATAATTTCTATACACGACCCGTGTGGCGTTACTAAGTTTTGTTAGTTTTCGTTGTCCTTTGCCGAATCGAGATTTCATTTTCGCAGCATTTTCACATATTCGTTCATCGGTAAGAGCTCGAATTTAACTTCGCTAGCTAAGCTGCGACTTCGGGAGTATGCCCTTCATTCCCAGTCAAAATTTTCAAAGGCAAAAGTCCTGTGGTCCGATTTACGGCAGTGTGCAATGCTAGTTGCATACGACTCACGTCGTCCATTCCAGGCTCACGTCTAAATTGGGTCTAGGTAAATTAACAACAGTGTCCACATATCTCTCGACCTCTCCACTAGCTCGACGGGTCCCAGGAGCAATTGTGTGATTTTCGACACCGTGTGAACTACAATATTTTTTAAAATCTTCGCTAGTGAAGTTAGTTAATTTATTAATAATAATTCAACAAGGTGTATTGTACCGAACAGCGTAACAAAGTCGTTTAAGTGTCGCACTGTCTTAGTCGCTTTTAATGTCTTCAATGTTAATAGCAAGATAAATTTTGTGAACGAATCAACAACAATTAGAAGATGAATCAATCGCTTTTATTAACCCCTTTAATAATAATATTTTATTTATGTCCATCTATTAGTTTAAACAAAATAGTCCCATATCCAATTGAACTGGCGTCAATATTTAACTCCGTCTCGCGTCCTGGACCGAAAATAATGATAACTGTTTTTTTTGTCAACTGTCTAATAATATGTATTTTGCCTAGCCTCCTCATCAGGCAAATTTCAAGTTTTTCTTTGTTTAGGCGGTTAGACATCCAATTTTAGCTGCAATTCTGGAATACATTTTTTGAAATAATTCGACAAACCCATAAATTGTCGAATTCCCTTAACATTGGTTGGTACTGGAGATCTTACGAGAGCGTCAACCTATGATCTTCCCGGTCCTATTCCGTCAACTGATATCTCTCGTCCCAAAAATTTGATGCTATATTGTAAGAATAGGCATTTAATCATATTAAGAAAAAATCTGCTATCAGTCAATGCCTTTAGAACTAGCTCGAGTTTTTCCAGACCTTCCTGTATAGTCTTAGATGGAATTAGCACGTCATCAAGGTAAACCAAAGCAATAGTATCCTTTAGCTCCCCTAGAGCGTTGTTTGTTGCTCGTTAAAACATCGCCGGAGCATTGGCCAACCCGAAAGGCATTCGCAAATATTCAAGGTTTCCATCTGAGGTCAGGAACGCGATTTTCTCTACAGAATCGTTTGCAATGGGGATGATTTGAAGAAATCCTGAGGCCATATCTAATGAGATAAAATTTCGACTTCCTGACAATCGATCGAGCTGATCTGAGGCAATGAAAAACGATTCTTTATAGTGAGTTTATTTAGAGGTCGGTAGTCTACACAAATACGATTCTAACTATTATTCTTTCGAACTAATATAGTGGAATGACTATCTTGTATGATTTGATGTGTTTTTAAATCTGCAACGATCTCCTTTACAACTTGGCGCTCTGATAATGCTAGATGGTAATGCCGGTAGTTAACGGTCGCGTCTTGCTCTAATCGATTGTACAGTGAACCAGTAGTTACTTTGGTTGATGGATACTATTTTACAATGAAGTTCTCATATTTTTTTAAAATTGCTTTTAGTTGGCTATCGGTATGCCCTAACTGATCAGGAATTGTAGTCATCTTGACGACACTAATCGAGCAATGGTCGATAAATTTCCTCTTAATTGAAGAGAAGAGAAATTCAACCCGAATTTCTAACATAACATAACGAGCAATCCGAACCGGTGTCCAATAAGCAACGGTAAACTTTTCCACTGATGACAACAGCTGTGTTGTCGTCTACTGTCATGAATTTATTGCAAAGATTCACTGTCTTTCTATCGGCACGCTGTATTGTGCGACAAGCCTTCTCCTCATGACCTATCTTACCACAGAAACTGCACTTCTTAGTATTAAGATTCGGTTCGTCTAATGTTTTTGAGTCTTGACTACCGTTTGTCGATGGTCGTTTGTTAAACACGCAATGAGCTTCAATGTTTCCCATTTTTCCGCAATAGTAGCATTTTTTATCGGTATCTGAACGACCATGTTTAGAAGAAAATTTCAGTGTCCTTACCTTTCGTTTTTTAGACACTATCTTAAATGGATCTGCATCTTTGCCCCACTGATGACGAGGTTGTTATTCTTTTCTTTGACTCGGTGATTAAAGTATTGATGACAGATGGTCTATCTGAATTGTTAGTGGCTGAAGTGTTAGTTAGTTAGTTAGTTAGTGGTTGTGGGGTAAAAGGAAGAAATTTTGTTTGTTTACGTACTTCGCGATAAAGTATTTGAGGACATACTCGTAACTAAAACATATTTGTTTCCAAAAACGAAAACGAAGTTGGGGTGTGCATAGAGATTTGTTTGAAGTGTATAACGAAATTTGGTAAGCGGGATTTAAATTGCATTCCAAAAGGTAACCTACCATTTGACACTATTCACATAGATCATTAAGGTCCTGTTTCGTTAATCAACTCGAAGAAAAGGTACGTTCTGTTAGTGGTCGAAAATCGTTAAATTGTACAAATGAAGTCATAGGCGATCTGAAGTTGTATTACTGCATGTACAGCCGGTCAAGAGTTTTAATTTCTGACAGATGCAACAGTTTTACATCAACCAGTTTCGAGGTATTCCTTGAGGAATGTTGTGCATTATGTGCAGCATATTAAAATAGCGACGGGTTCTCTACAGGCTAACGGAGGGAGAGGATTAATAGGAGCTTGGCCCCGAAGATAGCTACGTTATCCAATGGAAATGCTAGAGCGAGCGTAGATAATGAATTACAAGATATTGAGTTCTCTATGAACAACACAATACATCGTGGCACCGACAAGTCAGCTTTTATTCAGGGTGAGACAGAGGGGTAGGATCATTGATTTCGTTAGTGAATTCTTGGGGGATAGTATTGAACAGAGAGGGATTTGTACAATTTAAAGTGTAGAGCGGTAGAAAGACATACTAAGTCGCAGGACTATAATAAGAAGATAGCAGACAGAAATCAGAAAGTAGCAAGAAAGTATAAGCTCGGGAACTATATTATGGTTACGAATTTTCTCAGTACACAGAGTGCATCGAAAAAGTTTGTGCCGAAGCTTAAGGGCCCTTACAGAATAGAAACGGTGCTCAATAATGATAGATAGTTGATTAAGGATGTAGGGGGATTTCAAATAAGTCAAATCCCTTACGAAGGTATATGGAAAGTGGCGCATATAAAACCATGGTTAAAAGGATATGCCGTCTGCTTACGAATTAATCGGTACGATTATGTAACAGAACGGCCGAGTTGTGGCAACATTGTAAAAAAACTGTTCTCCATAACTTCTACACGTATACATACACATACAGATGTAAAACCAAAGAGAATGAGGAAAGTGCACATGCAGAGGCAGTCGACCTTCGATCGTCTTGCAAAGCACCATAGCACACGTGTAAGAAAGAACAATAAATATTCGCATTTATATCCACAGTATTAATTGTTTTTGTTATTTTCTCTTGTTTTTAAGTGTCGCCCCACTTACAATGCTGACCATGAAAACGATATTTTTAATAATGTAGTTTTAGATGAAAGAGACCAATAGTTTTTTGTTTACTCTTAACGGAGATAATCTTAGAGCTTTTAAATTGAAAATAATTTTGAAAATTTGTCTACTTTTTAGAATTCCTTGACACCGAATTTTTTTCAATTCATAAGCATACAATAAAATTTTAATAATAAATGCTGCGAAAATGATTTGTGAATTTTTAACCAATTCTTTTATCTACTTTTTTGCCAACTGTGTACAGCCATTTGACAGTCACTGTTTATCGACCCATTGGAAATATCTGTATAAGCTTCAGCCATGTTTTAAGGCTTTTCAATTGCCATCTATATTTTCTTTAATCCAACGTATATTTCCTAAAGAGATATCTAAATTCAACCGAAACCTACCGAAATTGAAGTCGATGTTTAATAGCTACGAATTTGAGTAAGGATTTTGACAGAATAATACATAAAATCATTTTAAATTACAAGGTTTTCGAATTCAGTCGAGGTTTATTAAGTTTGATGTTCTGCAGTAAACACAAAAACGTCTTTCATAGGGTACCTAAATGTATCTATCTTAGATCCTTATTATTTATTCTGACAAAAGATGATGCCGATTTAAACATTCACGTATAAAAATGCTTATGAATGTGTACCTTGAAGGTTTGTTTGATATATTTAATGGTGATTTACTTGCATTAATGCCCCGAACTTATGATTTTACATAAATTGGTGTCTCGTCAAAGTAATCTTAGGTGTGCATCTTTTAATAGTTAATCTACCAAAAATGGATACCATAATCAGTGTCTAAAGTTAAAGTCAAATTAAACATACTTATTCCATTTATGCCAGACGAGTGTTAATATAGCTCAGATTTTGGAAAAATTGCATGTATTGAATTATAGCTGAATTTTGTTAATTCGGTAAAAATATAAAATCATACATAACATAAAATAAAATGTTAACAAAACTATTATTTTTGAGAGCCTGTACAGATTCAAGGTTAATCAAATCCCTAAAACCAATAAACAGAATTGTATAGTTTCCTTTTTGTGAAGTAATCGAAGTATTGCAAACGAAATACCAAAAACCAGATTTACTGCCATTCTAAGATAGTCATTTCGATCAGTTTTTCTAATACATGACTAACCTTACAGACGAATATTTGTTGAAAAATATTTACACAAGACATTTTTATGACCGAACGTAACCTTGTATCCTTCATTTTAAGTCTACCATTTATCAATGCTCACAAAAATATACTCATACATCTGTAGACACTATATGCATGTACTCTTACGTATGCAATGTATTTGAATTAAGCAGACAAACAGTTAAAGCCACAAATCTACAGGAATATACTCGTACATATATGAAATATACAAAATACATGATTCATATCTTAAAGAACAGTACCTATACATTTTTTATAAAGGAACGATTTATCAAATTTAAAGATAACTATACAATTACTTAGCAATAATAACACAAGAGCAACAATACACGTTGGATTTTATGAATTCCAAAAAATCCTCAACTGCTCAACCACTACGTATGGGGTGTGTTTTGGTATGTGTGGAAAAGTATCATATTTTATGATGTTTTTGCGAGAAATTGGGAACACTTACCGGCGGCGGGGCGCAAATTCGCCCACACCCAGCTGTAGCTATTGCACTAATATTGACTTAAAGCGGCTGACCGAACAGTGGTGCGCTGTTCAGTTTAAAGCACTTTTCTTCTGTGTTGTGCTTTTGAGCTCAGTGGTTTACTTTGAATTCTGGAAGGTTTCGAATTAGTCGTCTTCTATGAGGTGTTTAACCTAGAAGAAAAAATAAAATTAAATAAAAATGTATGCCTATTAGGTTTAAATAAAATAAAATTTGATGTCGTTAACAAATATTTTATTAGTAAAAATATAGTTTTTTTTAGATAGTGCATATATACAATATTTTTTTTTATTAAGTTTTAAATATTCTAAATTTTTAGTCAGCCAGCCTCTCAGCCCTTTGCTCTTTTACCAATTCAAAGAATAACACTTACAAAACCCATTGAAAACGTTGGTATCGTTGGTCCATTGTTCTATACGCATCCTGGAGACTCAAATTAACACAAGGCATATATTCTCATATTTACCTATGCTGCAGTCCAAGCAATTCATTTGGAGCTCACAACTAATATGTCAACAGACGGTTGTCTAATGGCTATAAGACGTTTTATAGCAAGGCGAGGCGTGCCGTCAACCGTATTTTCTGATAATGTGAAGACGTTTCGAAGAGCAGCTTTAGATTTACGTGCAACACAAAACATGCCTGATAGCGACACCTTGTTCGATTTTATTTCGCAATGCCGAATAAAGTGGATGTTCATTGTTAAACTTGCACCTGGGTGGGAGAGGCTTATCAGGACAGTTAAGAATACACTTAAAGTTGTCATCGGGAAAGCTAGGCTTAGCTTTGAGGATCTGCGTACAGTTCTAAGCAAAGCAGAGGCTGTTAGCAATGATTTCCCATTAACGTACTTCTCCAATGACCCTTTGGATCTTGTACCTCTCACACCATCGAAGTTTCTTATCGGATGGTCTGCGCGAAACCAAGGAAATGAAGACTAGACTGTTAGCGATTTAACTATGAGACAACTCTGGAAGCGTCGGTTGAAATATATCGCACAAATTTTCAAAAAAGATGAAGAGCTGAATATTTACAACTTTTACGGTCATTTCATCATGGCAACCCCAAATCATCAACAACTATTGTATTAAAAAAAACAACATAGTTCTACTATACGATCAAGGAAAACCGCGTATACATTACAAGATGATCATCGTTGAGCGTGCTTACTTGGGAAGAGATGGCAAAGTGCGGTCATGCGAGGTGCGTTCTCCTGATGAAAGCAGTTTACGAAGGCTAGTTCAGCCCCTGTATCCACTAGAGTTAACTTATTCGTCCCGGGCCGAGGATGTAGAAAATAAATAATAACGCACACATTCTCATACGAGGATATGCCATCTGCTGTGCACTTCTATGTGCACTTCTATTTGAATCGCCAAGAATTTTTTTTAAACGAACATTTGTTTTCTGTTTTTTTTTTTTTTTGTACTTTGTGGAATCGGGAATAATTAACAGTAAGCTTTTTAACAACGTGGAAACCGTGTACCGCCTATACCATAGTTATATTACGTTTCACTCTAAATTTAATTAGTTGACCTCACTCTTGAACTTAAAGTGTGAAGGCTCATCATTAATTTGTATAAGATTATTTAATCTTAATATTGTAAGTAGAAAATGTGTTAAATAAACAATGAAATATGTTGAACCTTCGAGACATCTGGATATAACATTTCACACAATTTGAGATAGATTAAAGCTGGAGCGAGTTGGGACTCTTTCTATTTAAAGTCTTCTTAAAATAAGTCAATTCATGATTCTATTGTAAAACAAGCATCAGTGGATAGTATAGACTTCGTGCTTTTCAACTGAAAACATTCATTCATGGAAGATTTATACTCTTTCAAATGCAGAGTCCAAGTGGCGTAACTTGCTGCACTAAGGGGATAAGTGGATTAAGGTTAAGCAACTAAATTTTTTTTAACAGAATGTATTCAAAACGAAAAAAGTAGATAAGAAACTCAAAATTCAATAAGCTGCAAATAATAAATCATAATGTCTATTGCAGTTAATGCAAATGGATAGAAATGGACTCTTTATGTTTAGTGGACTCAGCTAACCCTACTAAAAATTAAAAGTTTTGTAAACACCTGTTAAGATAAACTAACTAACATGTTTGGCTGATCAATAACATTTATCAAGGGTCGAATTGACCAGGACTAAAATGCCTGTTTTACGTAGAATCTTAAAAGGAATAGTAAAATTAAAGACTTAAAGAAATTGCTAGGTTATTGTTCTTAATAGATTTAAAAGAGGCGCGCACAGATTTCACTTTTTTTATTTATTACAATGATTTCAAGCAAACTCGGCAGTAAAATTCGTCATATCGGGAACGATATTAAATTAACATTAGTTAATTATTAGCTACATTAGTTACTATATTACATTACAGTATTTTATTATTGGGTATATATTTTAATTCGTGCGGTTTTTTTTAAAATTTGAACGTTTATTTAAGAAAAACATGTACAATAGTATTATTCAAAGTATTACCCATCTGAAGCTATGACTTTTTTTTACATCTTTCTGGTAATTTGTGGATCCCATCCCAAAAGAACTGCGCCGGCTTGGCAGCCAAGAATGAATCAAGCCAATTTTTGATATTCTGCTCTGATGTGAACCGTATTTCAGTGAGGGCGTTCTGCATCGGCAGGAACAAATGGTAGGCAGAAGGGGCAAGGTCTGGGCCATAAGGCGGGTGGGGTAAGACTTCCCATCCACTGTTTTCCAAATAGTTCTTAACCGGAATAGCAACGTGGGGCCGAGCGTTGTCATGATGGAAAATTATTGCCTCGTGTTTGGTCGCATATTCAGGGTGTTTTTCGGCTACTGCTCTCTTCAAACGGATTAACTGTGTTCGGTAGCGTTGTCCATTGATGGTTTCACCCGGTTTTAGCACCTCATAATACAGAACACCTATCTGATCCCACCAAATACAGAGCATTACCTTCGAGCCATGGATATTCGGCTTTCCGTTGATTTGACTGGTTGGCCGGGTTTCACATATGATTTTTTGCGCTTGGGCTTGTAGTAATGGATCCATTGTTCATCATCAGTAACAATCCGATGCAAAAATGACTTCCTTTTGTGGCGTTCCAGAAGCATTTCGGACACGCAAAACCGCCTTTCGACGTCTCTCGGCTTGAGTTCATGTGGAACCCAGTTTCCTTGGTTTTGAATATATCCAGCTGCTTTTAAACGTTTTAAAATAACTGCTTGAGGGACACCCAAAGATTCTGCGAGCTCTTCTTGTGTTTGGCAACAATCTTCATAAAGTAATGCTTCCAGTTCTTCATCTTCAAACTTTTTTGGCTGCCCAGGACGTTCATCGTCTTCCAAGCCAAAATCACCACTTTTAAATCGTTCAAACCACTTTTGGCATGTTCGCTCAGCTAGCGCATGTTCACCATAAGCTTCCACCAAAATACGATGACTTTCGGCAGCAGTTTTGTTCATATTAAAGTAATGATATGTAATGATTGTTGTTTACGCCTAAAATGAATGACATATACTGAAATAACGTACAATTACAGTAGGTTTCCAACGCATGTTCCAATGGAATAATAACAATGGAAGAATACAAGTTACGCCATCTCTTAGCAAACGAATTAAGTTATAGATTGCAATTAAACTAATTGCAAAAGAAAATTAACATGTGTAAAAATATAAGCATATTTCCAAAAAAATTAAACTGAAAATCAAAATGATCATTTATAAACTTATAATTTCCAAATTTCAAGCATTAAAGTTACTATACTAGAGAATACGAATGACTTGAAAAGTAAACTTGATTAGGACCACAACTTTTTTCTCTTTGTATGTAAGAATTTACGCATTTAAATATATCTTAAATTACTAATAAAAAACAAGTAAAAGTGGTGTTCCCAAAAATGACTAAGGCGTTAACTAAATGATGTAGTCGGGAAAATGTTGTTACGGGTAAAGGTGTTTTTTTTTTTAAAGTAATAAATGCTAAAATATATTTTTATAGTATTTCATCAATCCTTTATGTAGTTACGTTATATTATAAAATTGATAGTTGCAAAAACAAAACAAAATTGGTAACAAACCTCTTAAGCTTCTAAAATATGTTAGTTAGTTGTACATAACTCTTTTTAAATTCAATCTTTAACAACTGAAACTATGTGTAAGTCTAACTTTAGTACTCATTAGTATAAATCAGTCCTCAAATATAGCCTTATCAATAAAGTTGAAAGTGAATTTTAATCACAAATCAAATCAGTTTAACAGTCATGCATTAGACTTTTAAGAATTATAATAATAAAATAAACAAAATAGGTAACACAACCGTATACATTTCAAAAAATAACTAAAATTGCACGTTTCTGTAACAAAAAAAAAAAACACTTTTAAAATATTAAATAATTGACATTTTTCATATATATCAACATTGGTGTTAAAGTGGTAATACTTGTGGTTTTTTTTCAATTTTCCGTGAAGGGGTAGGCATAGTCCTTATAATTTGTTCAAATGTAATATAAGATACATCTTTTGGGTCTAGCTGAAATATCTTCGCAGTATTCCGCACTGATCTCAGTAAAGTGACTTTGAGTTCCACGTCGTCTTCAACACAAGTCTGACTGGTGGCAAGGTATCTAAAAAACACATTCCTCTTTTGGGTAGGCACTTTCCCCATCAACACATGGCTATCAGCAGTTCTTTTTAGGACTCCACCTACACCATCCATTGGGCCCTTTCCATGTCCACGGAGTTTTTATTCGTTAATTAAAGTTTTAAGCCATAAATTTTTATTTGTACGATTACGATACTGCGACGTTGGCGCATTAGAGTAAATATGCAGGGTGTCAGTTTTTTTGTTTTGCAAAATTTTCTTTAAAATTGGTTTCATATGTGCCCACACTGCATGGGCCTAGTAATCTAAATTTTTACTCAATGTAGCAAATGACGTGGTTTGGAACTAATGGTCTTCATTTTGTGAGTAATAAACTCCAGTATGAATAGTTAATTGATTTTTGACAAAGTGCTTATTTTTAAGGAATTAAGGAACCAAAATACTTATAAAGAATTTGTGACTAGAGTAATGAGAAATAAATTCAAATTGAACAAAATCCGCGTTTAAATGGAAGAAAAATGGCTCGTGAGCTCAACATATCATTGGAACGGATGCAGCACTTACTGAAAAATGAGCTTGGGCTCAAGCCACTGAAGTTTCAAAAAAACACACGATCTTACACAGCAACAGAAAAAAAGTTAGAGTCAAAAGAGCGAAGGAATTGCTACGCTTGCACGAAAGTGGTGAGTTGCCGAATTTGTTTTTTTCCGATGAGTCGCTATTTGTTATAGAGCAATATGTCAACAAACAAAATGACCGAGCTTACTTGCCAGAGAGGTCCTTCGAAAATGTACGCCACCAGAAAGCAGGCAGCACGACGGTGATGGCTTGGGCCGCCATAACCGCCGATGGTCGCTCTCCGCTCGTATTTTTGAGCCGTGGCGTCAAAATTAATGCGATCGTATACCGTGAAACTGTCTTGGAGACAGTATTGAAGCCTTGGGCAAACAATCATTTCGGTCGGAGACCTTGGGAATTTCAACAAGACTCAGCACCGTCTCACAAAACGCGCGTCAACAAAGATTGGTTAGAAAACAATGTTCCACACTTCATTTCTTCGACACAATGGATTGCAAATTCTCCAGATGCAAATCCGTTGAATTTCTCTGTCTGGAGTATTTTGAAGACGAAGGTTGGCACTAAAAACTACCAATGTTTGGACCACCTCAAACAAGTACTTAGCCGGGAATGGGCCAAAATACCGCAGAGCCACTTGCGTGCAGCGTGCGATGCTTTCTTCGGCCGTCTCAAGGCCAATATTTGCGCCAAAGGTGGACATATTGAAAACTACTGATACAATTTGAAAATTGATTTATTTTCCAACATTTTTTGCTTTGGCAAAATAAAATATATCAAAAAATAAAAAAAATTGCAGTTCGAGTCAGTCACCCTGTATTTTTAATAAATACGAATGAACAGTTATAAGTTTTACCCTATGAAAAAGGTACGACTATCTCATTTCAATCACAAGCAGAAACTAAACTTTATTTTTCAGATTTTTGAATTACAAGATTAGGAAAGAATATTATTTGCCGAGGGGATTCTCAGAATCGGCTGGCTCGTGGAGGAAATGCACGAGACGCAATGTTTGCACAATTGCTAAACTGAGGGTCACCTGTGCAATTACAGAAGGTGTCAAGTAATTTATTTGATTTGAATGGCTTGAATTGTGGGAACGATGTATATATGTATGTATATATGTATGTATGTATGTATATATGTATGTATGTATGTATGTATGTATGTATCGTGGGAATGTGGCGTAAGTGACTCGCACTTCTCGTGCTCTATTTTCTTCTTCTGGAGAAGAAGTTTTTCTTCTCGTCTCTTCTGCTCGTAATGCGAAGTGATATAACTTACCAAGCTCCACCTCAATGCAACCCCTGTTCCAATACGAAATTTATTAATTTCATGTGGTTAAAATTCCATCTCCCTAAGCAAATTACCAACTACTGCTATTTTTTTTAGAAGCCCCAAATTGGACGGCAATTCGACCTCTAACGAGTTTGATGTGCAGTCTGACTCTATTCAACTATTCAACAATTGTTTCACTGTATCCAAATACTGAAATCATAATTACGGGCGATTTTAATATACACAATCCTGTTTTGCTTCGATATTCTGGACAGACAACAAATGACAACCTACGTTGTCGCCAAAAATGCTGCGAAATATCAAGATATCATCAAACGATGTCAGAAAAACTTCTCCCCATCTGATTTAATATATATATAAGGCATTTATACGCCCAAAATTGGAGTACAATGCACCTGTTAGATAGGATTCAAAACCGTGCGATAAGACTCATAACTGATTCCAATATCACCCAGTCAACTGACAATCTCGAACACTGCCGAAATGTCTCCTGCCTCACCTTGCTCCATCGCTATTTTCTCCACCGCTTCTTCAAGCTTATGGAATGACCCGCCGAAGTCTTTACTTCCTGACCATTATCAACGGCTTTTCTATGTTATATCTTCCGACAGCAGTTCTTCTTTGATGTGACGTTTCGAAAAATCGCATTCGCACCTTGGCTGCAGCAAGGTGGTGATCCGAGTCGATGTTGGTTGCCAGGAACATTCGGAAGAAGATACCGCCATGACGCCTCGTGTATAATGAGATGGGCAAACCATGTGCTGTAGTGATATTTCTTTCCGCCGCAAAGTCAATAAGCCTATGTATGGCTGGCGTTAAAATCGCCTAATTAATATCATTGGCATACTTCGCACATTGTCTTCCGTAGGGTCGCATATCAAGTTTAAGTTAGCGGATTTCACTTTGGTCCAGACTCTCACAGGACGTTTGCTCATATGTAGTAAGTTCTAGACTTATTGCATAAGCTTGCCCCATATAGCAAATCCTCATCCGAATAAGCGCTTTTTCTTTTTCCTATTGCATCACCATATATGTATATATATAAATATACTATATTTATATCACAGTTTTTTCTCCCTTATCCCTCGTCGCACTTCCTGGATTGCTGTGATATCTGCATGATAGCAGTCATGGGCCTCTTCGACTCTACGTGGCATGTTAAAGGTCCAAACATTAAACTCGCAGTTCAATCGAATACTCAATTCAAGAATAATTTTTTATTGAGAAGCAGGTCAGTGCTAGGTTTGCATTATAATCATCTTCTTGATATTGGTTTTTGTCTCACTGACGACTTAGACAAAACTTTTATTGATTTGCTCTTTACAGTGACAAGCTACCAACTATAGTAGCCGAATTTATTTACTGTGTTTCCAGGAAAATGGAATGTGTTAAGTAGTAGAAGATAAAAGAAATATTCGGCTTTCCGCTTGAGTTAATATCTCACTAAATCTTCAGCCATTACTTTGCCCATACCCTTCTTTAAAAGTTCTCGTCACGAAATACATACTATACAGCCAGATGAGTGCTAATCCATCAGTTTCGCTTCACATGTTCTTTTGTGGGTTGACTCATAGCCTTTTTTCGAACGTCTTAATTTAACCGATTCAGAATAGTTAAAGCGGTCATAAAGTTGTTTACTTAACATATTTAATACATACATATTTATTTTATCGATTAACCCGCAGCACCCAAACTCAAATTCTTAAACAGCAGTTTATTCCCCCTTAAATTTCCACTTTAATACACCAATTTTAGCTGGACTGAATCTAAAAATTTTCTACAATATTTTAGGACAGTTTTTAAAAAAATGTCGGTATGCAGGAATGTGTCCAATTGTTGGCGATACTTGTATTTAGCGAATAAATGATACACTCGATTGAGGTTTTGTCAAATGGTGAGAGACCATTAATTTCATATAATTTTTATAAAAATTTACCGATAACTTTGTAGGTAATAAAAAAAAATAATAATTATAAAATGTTTTTTCATAAAAAAAAAAAACGACTTAACGGTGGCTCTCATGGCACCCAGTTGATAAGGCAATCAATAGGATGCCGGGTGAGCCACCGGTGGCCACACATATTTTGCCGTTATTTCATTTTAGTTTTTTCTTCAGTTTTCAGGTATTGATATGTGTAATATTGATAAAGTGTAATATTTTCAATGGCAAACAACAAGTTATCAATCTCACCACGAGTATTTTACGGGAATAGAAGTCAAGTTGAGGAATCTGATAACGAAAGTGCTTTAGATTTTGAAGGATCAGATTCCAGAGAAATTATGGTATACGTGAATCTGATTCTGAATTCAGTGAGGCTTTAGTTAAAGATTATAAATCTTCAGAGAATGAATCCGGTGCTGCTGTAAGTGTAGCACCAAACGTATGGAATTCTGTTAGCGGGAGGTCTCTCATAAATTTTAAATTTACAAATAGGATAGATAGATACTTGGCATATTCCTGAAGACCTGAGACTTTACATATCCCCAGGGAAAATTGTGCAAAGGTGTGATATCGCACGATCTAGATGGCCAATTTACCATATCAAAACATAAAATTAAATGCTCACCAAAATGATTTCTCAACAAGTCCATTGTTTCTCTCACTGTATGGTTCGTAGCGCCGTTTTGTTGAAACCAGAGATCACCGAGACCATGTGCTTGAATTTCAGAAAGCACATAGTCCATTAACATGGCGCGATAACGGTTACCATTGACAGTAACATTCTGATTTGCCTCATTTTTGAAGAAATATGGACCAATGATTCCACCAGTGCATAAACCACACCATACCGTTGTTTTTAATGGATGTAATGGTAGCTCTTGGTACTCCTTGGGTAATACGGCAATTTTGTTTATTAACGTATCCATTGAGCCAGAAATAGGCTTCATCACTGAACAAAATTTTACGATAAATACCGGATTTTCATTGAGCCCATTCACTGAAAATATGACGAAATTCCAATTCAAATTCGCCTGTCTTCAATTCTTGCACAAGTTAAATTATGCACGCTTTAAGGCGGATATCCTCACGTAAAATACGCCAAGTTGTCGAACACGCCAAGCCAAGCTGCTGAGAACGACAACGAATTGATTCGTCACGGTATTCGCGTACACTCTCAGCTAGAGCTGCTATAGCCTCTTCTCTACGTGCTAGATGTGGTCTAACCGGTCGAGTACCATCCATTAATGTAAGCTGGGACTCAAATTTGAAAATGGTGTTGGCAATAGTAGTTTTATGCGCACCGTAAGTTCTTCGAAACGCACGAAAAACATTTCTCATAGAACGCTGATTTTCGTAATACATCTGAACAATTTGGAGACGCTATTGTGATCTGAGTCTTACTATGATGACTTGCCAAATAATACTGAAAAAAATGACAAAGCAGTTTGATAAGAGTCACGCGTTATCTGTCAAAAAGGGCCTATTGAAAATCAAACCTTACGATGAATCCCGCTATTTATCAATGAAACCAGTTGATTTATTTAATCTGATCGTTACGGACAAAGTCTTTGAATTGATAGTATATCAACCTAATTTGAACCCAAATCAATGCCTGGCAAATTCAACTATAACTAGAAGATGTCGAATACAAAAATGGTTCAATACAGATGAGCCAGAGATAAGAAAATTCCTTGGCATTGTAATGTATATGAGAATAGTAAAGTATCCAGCGATTGCGTGGTACTGCAATAGAGACAAATTTTACAAAAATAGTTTTGTCCCTCGTGTTATGTCACGTAACCAAATTTGTGCATTTTGCGGATAACACACAATCAGAGGAAATCTCGAAATTTTGAAAAAAAATTTGTTACTGCTAGGGGATGGCTGTGGTGTATTTTTATATGCATAGACTCCTCAAGCAGAGGGCCACGGGTTCGAATCCCGTGCAAGGCAATTCTTTGAAAAAGTCTTTTCATAGAATTTGTATGTAGTTATATGAAAATCCCGTCGGCGTCAACTCTGACATGAAGGCATAACACTGATCCTGGAGTAGTTGCTGGCTGGGCTAAAATGTAACGAACTAACAACTTGCACGTACTAAGACCCACTGGTTAAGGATGCACTGGCTCGTCCCGTCCAGTTTGACAACCACCTCTGGGAAAAATATCGGAACCTAATACACCTGAGTTTCAAACTACTACACCACCCGCCCGCGCCCTGGAGAAAAGCCAGTAAAAGGGTATTCATATCCTTTGGTGCTCCATAACATAAATCAAAAGTAAAAAAAAAATTTTGAAAAAGAAGATTATGGTCCCATGTCGTCGCATGTGGCTAAAAGCACCACTCTTTCACTTGTCCATCAAAAACGATTTGGACATTAACGGTTTTTGATCTGATCTGACGGGTCGCACATGGTACGGTTTATTTTATTTCCACCTTGCTGTAAATGACCAAGAGCACCTACTAGAATCTTTTTTACCGAAAGCCGATTAAATCGGGAACTCCATAAATTTACAGAGTTCACTAGCCCATGTTTTGGTAATGTTTTCAGAAACGAAACGACTGAGAAAGATATGCCTCCCTATATGAAAAAGAGCTGTGATTTCGTCACACTCTAAATAAAGTGGGGACTCAAATTTGAGAAAAAGTGGCATTTTGATGAAAGGCCTCCTAATAATTTTAATTTAAATTGGGAATATAGTTGAAGTTTTTTTTACAAGGGATTGTAAACTAAAAAAGGTAATTGAAAAAACTGGATTCATTAAATCATAAATCGTTTTTTTTTTTTTTTTTTTTTTCTTACTTTGTCTGTGCTTCCTCTCCTTTGTCTGCTTTTACAATGATCAGTGGTTCGCCCCGAAGACGGATGCGATCTTCTATCTTACAATTCAGTGGTTTTAAAATAAGTTAATGAAATATATATGGTGCTCATAGAAATGAGTGTGTTTAACGAGGAGAGATTATGAAATGTTTACAACTTCGCCGATCTGACAATTAATCGCCAATGAACAAGATACCTATTAGAAACACAGAACACTGATTTATGGAGAATTGAGAAATGTGGTCATACCTTCTTACGCCGTATATGTACCTCGATATGCTGTTGTAAGCAACATTGAGTTTAAGCTTGTGCTCAGAATCAGAATTGCAAAAAAGTTCGCAACCGTAAATTAAAAGAGGGATGAGTAATGTTTTGGCCAGTACGATTATTGTTTTAAAGGATGTAATTCTAAGGTTAGTCCACAGCATACGAAGCCCTCCATAAACTCTCCCAATTGTCAATCTGACATTAGTATTCCAAGACAGTGTTTTTGTGAAGGTAATACCAAGGTTTTTAGCTGAATCGACGAATTAAATTTGATTATTTTCATAGTATATTTTGGGGAAATCTGACGTATCAAAGAGATAACCAAGATAACTAATTTTACCAACAGGGTTTTAATTACTCGATTGATTCGCTCTGATTGCCCACTCTAACTTCACGTGCCCTATATTCCGATTAAGAACGAATTCCTCAAACTCAAATAACGTTAAATACGCCCCCTATCAGTCACAACTTGCATAGTATGTCTATAATACTGAAAGTATTTTCCTAGTATAGCCTTTTGTTGCTTGTAGATCTTGTCGGATATAACTTATCTTATATCAGATATAACTTAACCGAGGTATGTTTCATTTTTGAATGCACAAATGCAGGCGGACCAAAATAGTCCAAGTTGATACTATCGAAACGGAGTGGTTTTTTTGAGTACATTATATAAATTCCTTTCGCTAGAGCAAACAGGAGCGGCATATAAGTTACCTTTGAGATAGTTTTGGATAAACCTCTCAATCCAATACCAATATTACGTGGCAATCTTATACAATAATAAAACTTAAAAAATGAATTTTTCATGGATCGGCCGAATTACATTATCCTCCATTTCATGCGTAACATAATGCTTTCCGAACATTCCACATACGATCCCGCAGATTTTTAATTCTCTTTTCCCTATCCCTCAGCGGGAAATCCGTGCTTTAATTTGTTTTTTTTTAACGTCATCGCTAATGAACTACAGTCTGTTATAAACTTGAAGGGTATTCCATCTATCATAAATAAACTCGGAAACGTCTTAATGTATAAATTATGACAGGAGTCTCGTAGGCAGTTTTCGAAAAGTGTGATACCGGATGGAGTATCCCACCGCCCTGCATTTGCAGCAAAACGACTCCTAAGCCAATTTCCTAAGGTTGTAGATGGCAAGAATTCACTACGTCATTGTTCACCAAAATCAAAATCACAATTTCTTTTTAATAGGTTTTGTTACGGCTTTGCGATTCGGGAAAATGAAGGCACAAATTTACTGAAATAAGAAAACAATCAGAGATAGGAGTGCAATTGCTTCTGGTTTGTCATAACTGGGTATCTTTTTATAGCAGTAATATAAGTGTCACCCAGCGCATGCCATGCGATGTAACGGCATACCCTAAGTTATTTGTTTCTGAAAAGCATAACTTGCCCCCTTTGTTTCATAATTCGTCATAACACAATTCGCAATAAAAACAAATTTTCATCAAAAATGGCAGTTTCAATCATATTGATCATATAGACAACTATTTCCCCTGGTTCAATTTGGTTACGAATAATAACATTAATGAACCGCTAAAATACAGCCGAAGCATTTTCCAGCCCCAACGGTATTCTAAGATATTCCCACATTCCATTCGGAGTCACTAACACAGTGAGGGGTATAGATTTCTCAAAAACCCTAACTTGGTGAAAACCGCACTTCAAATCTAAAAGTAAGAAATATTTCTTCCTCTCAAGGTATCCTATACAATCCTCAATAAGGGGCAGAAGCTGAATTTCTCGAATAGTCTTTCATTAAGATCTCGATAGTCGAGATAGTTCCCATTCTTTTTTCTTGCCAACACGATGGTGGAAGCATAAGGTGAATCATTAGGTTAAATAAGTTTAATTCAAATATACCAGTTGTATCAAATGTTGAAGCGCTACCAGCTTCAGAGAGTGAATCACAAGCAAATGACTTTCAAACCACTTCCACTGAGTTTATCGAAGAATAAAAGTTTTCTAGTTCAGGCTGTTGTCGACAAAAAAGAAACTTTAAGAAAGTACTACGAAAACTATCAAACTGAGAAAGTCGTCCGGTAGCGCCTTTCGGAAAAATATAAGAATCAATAATCAATCAATTAATTTGGCACAGCAAGTTTTATCTATAACAACTGAAAATCAAAATTCAACTCAACTTCAATACTAAATATTAAATACATCCGCCACCGAACTAGAGAACCAAGCCGGCCTATCTACCTAGACAATGTTTTTGAATGAAAAAAAAGTAATCATACTTATGGTATGTCAGTAATTTGGAATTTAAGTGTTGTTAATAACGTGTTTTCAGGTTCTGTAATTTTTAACTATTAATGGTCGAAAAATATTATGTTTCAGTAGCTCTTATTCATAGTCCACAATATTTAGTATTTTTAATTTTTTTTTACAGTTAGGCAACTGTGGTATAAACGAATTGTTAAATAAATGGACACAAAAATGCAGTTAGGCAAACATGTTTATTAAATAAAGTAAGAGTTAAAGAAACTTAATCACTATCATAAGATAAATTGTTTTCCTTAATATCTAAAGAATTTCTGATAGCAGTACTGTCTTGAATTTCTGTATAAAACTGATGATGAATTAGTGGAATATAATGCAGCAGTTCTAGTAAGTCTTTCTTTTTTCTTTACTTATAGGCTTTCCTTTGGGATATAAAAGATCCAAGTTAGTAATATCCTTTGTATTTCTTTTGCTGCGATCAACAGATTCAAACAGCCCATTTTCATTATTTGAGTACTTAAAAAATATTGTGTACTTATAACTGTTGTGGTATTTAAATCATTGGATACTTAACCATTTTACTTTGCTCCTTCAGAGGTAATTTTTCTATTTGTGATATTGCTCTCCAATTTTTTTGTTGAAACAAAATATTCTCTCCCCATTTTCATAACAGTGAAAGGGTTTGTACTCCTGGGCTGCTTTTATAATTTCATTCCAGTAATCAAGAATAAATATATTTTGAAACAATATTTTTTTTCTTCTCAATTACTCCGAAATCCTGTTCACAAGCTAAAGAGGAGTGACCACTGACATAAAATTTATGATCAATAGTGAAATCCAGTGAAATCTGGATGAAAAACAATGTACTGACATAATACCGCCATTTTAATATTGCAGTTCTGGCCACCGCATTGATCAGAGTAGGGTCCAGAGTTGCCTCTTATGGTAACAAATTCCTGTTGATATTACAGAATTGGCAAAGTTTTCATTAAATCAAATACCAAAATAGTGACATTTCCATCTTCTTTAGCAGATTTTTTGTCTTTCTTGTAATTATTTCTGGCCGAGGCAGCTTTATAAAAATGTTATTTATTTTTATTTTATATGTTATGTTATTGTTTGGTTAGCTCATTTTTCTCCACTTCATTTTCACAAGCTTTAATATTTATATCTAACATATCACAACATTTTCATGAATCGCTTATAGGGGTATGAAATGATAAATTGAAATTTTCATTAAATATTGCCCTGAATATAAAATATGGAACTGGTGTGGTATTTTCGGCACGGTATAAAGAATACATTTTTTTTTTAATTAAAATCTGGAGCAAGATACATTCTTCCAGTACTTTTATATAAAGTGTAGTGTGATTCTATAAACGACTTTAAATTCTGAAACTGTTCTGTTTTGTTCTTCGGTTCATGTTTGCCCCTTTGGTCTTGTGGTAGCGTATTATTTTTCACAATCCTAGTTAATCTGCCATCGCTTACTTGAAATATCTTTTTAAAAAATTCTTTACAGACCTTTATCGAAGCTCCATCTGAGTTAGGAATTGTATATTTTCTTGTGTTTGCACGTCGGGACTCAGGTTTGACATTCTGATTTGGCAGTGAACATCTATTTTTGGGAGCTACATGAATTAAAAAAAAAAAACAGACATTATATCTGTAAATCAAATGAACTCATAAAATGTATGAAACACCTAAGTTTGCTGTGTAGGGTTTATTTTAATGTGACATTTTTCACCATATGGAAATTTTTGATTAATGCCATTTTTGAGGAACCATATTTCCCTTGGGATTAATGTATTGTATTCATTGGGATACAATACAATTTTATACAATGGGATGTACTCATTACCTTTAGCTCTCTTCTCCTTTTTCACGTTCTTTTTCCATTTTTTCTCGTCGACGTTTTCTAGTCTTCTGCTGGGGCTAAAGGGTACATTTTCGCTGGACAATATATTTGGCGGTAAGTTTTTATCACCTGCTTCACCCAATAGCTTAGCCAGATGAGTAGAAGATGGAGACGAGCTGGGAGTTCATGACGGTAGGTTCCCTAAACATAAAAATTGGAAGGGCTCATTCCCATCACGAAACAAATCTTCCTAGATCGCGTCTGCAAGTTGCTTCTTTTCTTAACCATTTATAAAAGCCTTTTCAATGCAAACAAACGTCTACAAATGAAAAATTGTGCCAAAATATTGGTGAAATTTGGCTTAACTGACAGGTGTCAAAACATTAAATATCGAGTTAGACCACTTTGGAAAATGTGATTTTGAGATTTTGAATGAAATTTATAAAGTCGATGCTGTGGCTATCTTATATGAAATAGAGGTAATTTAGGAGAACTTTATGTATTTAAGTCAGTTTTTATAAATTAACGGTTAGGCCTCTCTGGTTCTCGCGGCCTCAATTAGTCCAAGTTGAACCAGCTTCCAAGGCGGGGCTTGTCATTTTACTCTCATTAATTTCATCACATCGTGGGAGTATGTTAGAGTGAATAGACGCATTTAAAGTTGTTTGGTTTAGTTTTCTTTGAGTATACTTGAAATGCTCCACGGTTTTTGTTTTATTACTACATAAAATAATAAAATTGCCTAAACCTTACTAGGTATTGACAACCCCACACTATTTTTCTCCTCATCCTTCCATCACTCTTAAAGAGCTTGATGAATGTCTCGCCGTCAAAACGAAAAAATAACTGAGAAAGTACAGAGAGAAATAGCGAAAATAAGAACTGATTTTTTTAAAACCATCGCTGAGCTGAAGAAATGGGTAGTGCGCCTAAATAATATACAATTCACCATAAATAAAGTTATAGACCGAGTGGAAAGGAAAGGAGCTAAAGGAAAAGCTGCATAACGTAACCATCACATCGACTCATTGGAGAGAAGTTCTGTTTGGTATTCCTAGTACTCTGCAGTAAAGTTAACTGTCAGCCACAAATATTTCAGAGCATTTCTCTGGGTTTCCCCCGAAACAACCGCAACCAACCTCCACCGATCATTCTGAAATTCGCCGGCATACGCGAGCGAAACTCCGCTCTACATGCAGCAAAAGTATATCCGGTAAGAATTTGGAAAATCTCTGCCTGCTGCTATCAATGAGAATGTCACAAGAACTAATCGTGCTCTCCTTTAGAGTGACGTTCGTCTCAAGCGAAAAGCTCAACTCAACGCAGTTGAGTTCGTACAGCTTTGATCAGAAGGCCAAAGCTTTCATATTCTAAGCTTCGATGACCTAAAAGCAATTGCCATCAACAACAACAGTAATGGAAGAGATGTATAGAGTTGCCGTCTACTTCAAAATTAAATATATTTCTGCATTTGCCATCCTCTATGGCTTACACATTTTCCTATTGTATATTTTTTATTATCTGCTTAGTATCCCTACATTTAAATTTATTAATTCCAATTTTTTTTCCCAAAATTAAAATTTAGTGAGCGCGTTGAGTTAATCCACACTTCTATTTGGTTTATCAGATAATAATATTCGTGTCTTTCATTCACAACTCAGTTATTATGTTGCTTATCTGTTATTATATTATGAACCAGGATAACGATAATATGGCAAGACATCGTTTTAATTCTCGACCTGATGCAGTGTGTGTATCCGAAACTTTTCTGGACAGCTATGTGAAAGAAGAAGTCTATTAACTTAATGGCTTTGAAATGTTTTAAGCTAACCAAGTTGGCACTGGTGGAGACGTTGCTTTATACCTACGAAAATCATTTAAGAGCAAAGTCATCATCACCTTCAGGGAACCCTATTGACTATTTGATTGTTAAAATCACATGTAAAACTGAAAAACTAATACTTGGTGTTGTCTGTAGGACAAACAAACGGATAAGTTTTACTCCATTGCTAGAAGTTCTTGAGGCTATTTCATGTATTTCCTGACATAGTCATCTGTGGTGACCTAAATTGCAACCTAATGAATAAATCTGAATCATACTTGTTTATTGGCAGTATGAAATCGCTTCATTTAGCCGCGGTTAACTCAAGCATATAGTACTCACTAACTTTCTGGAAGATTTATGTTCCTGCTGTTTTGTTATGACCAAATTTCACGACTTGATATACCTACCATTTAATACAGATCTATAGAGCTAGCAGCACTCCGGAACCATTTTACCGTGACTTTTAAAATGCAAACTATATTAAACTGCTTTCCGACGTTAATCGAATATTTTGGAACAGCATCTACTACATGCCCTCTGTAGACGGCTAAGTAATCTTGGTATTACAACTATATGCGAACGACATCCCTCTTAAAGCAATAGTACGCACTTCTTAGTCCCCTCAATGGTTTACCCCTAACATCAAAAATATCATAGTCCAGCGTGACACTGCCTATCGGAAGTGGAGGAGATTTCGTATCGAAGAATTCCGCAACAAAGTTGTCTCAAAAATCGGAGCTTGCAAAATTACTTTTTATAATCATAAGTTTAATCCGTCTACCTCGAGAAATTCTACAAATATGTGAAAGAAGCATCGCGATTTAGACATCGGTAAGAAAAATATCGTAGTCCTCACTGATGTCAACTGTGACCAGTTGAACTTGCATTTCATTTCTTCATACGGCAGCCCGCTCCTCCAGAGTCTTACACGGCAAATAGCACTGAAGAGGCTTTATGCTTCAAAAGAGTCACCGAAGTAGATGTTGTTGAAGCCTCTCGGTAAAATCCAATGCTACCCGACTAGCTAAATACAAAGTTTATGGAACTGCTTCTGCCTTATATAATTTCCCACATTACTCACATCTTTAATAGTATATTTACTACTTTTACTTTTCCCTCCAAATGGAAAAGATTAAAAATAGTCTCGGCCCCTAATAAAGGAATAAGGAATACGGTTTAATAAAGGCCAATCGCTATTCTGCCCTACTTGTCAAAGACCTTTGAAAAGTTAGAACTAAAACAAATTCGTATAGATCACAAAGATAACAAAGATCTCCTCCAACAAGATATTGTAGCTCTGCGCTGATATTAATAGAAGAAGAAATTTGTAACGCAATGGATAAGAATCATCCGACACGGAAGAAAACAATGTTTTTGCATTGGTGAGATTAGTTCGATTTTTTTTTAAACGTGCAGATTGGAGTGCCACTGAGATTAATCTTTGACCTACTCTTTTCTCCCTATACATGAACAACCTGACAAACATTGTTAAACACTGCAAAATCCAGTCTTAGCACTATCCAAACATCTCATATCCCAATCACGACTTCTATTACCTTTAGTGGAGTCATTATGTCACGAAGATAATATTGCCCACATCGCCATCGGATTTTATTTATAGATCACACAACTTATAGACCCCAAACTACTGAGTCAAATGTAAACAACCTAGTGGACGACGACTCATACTGCTAACAAGAGTAAACAAACCCCGAACAACTGGGTCGATGTAAACAAATCAATCAGATCAATTATATCGGGCGCAGCTCAGCGATCGATGACCTGAAACTTTGACATTTAATGGATTATTTAATGGATTTGCATTATTAATAGAATACTTAATTTAATAACTTAACAATTCTACATGTATTCTGATGATATGCAACTTATGATAAGCTGCCCAACATATGAAACTGTCTTTGCTATAAACCTCCTAAACTAAAATCTTGCTAGAATTCATGACTGGTCAATTAAACATGATCTTCTACTTAATGCTGATAAGTCGAAAATACTCTTAATACACCTAAGAGATTTTGATCTCTCAGGCTTTCAGTCTGTCCATATAAATTAAATGCCCATGGAGTGGGCTGTGTTCGCTAAAAACCTTAGTGGGACTTCTAATCCGAATATTTCTTGGGATACTCACAGTAGTTCTATAATCGGTAAAGCTTACAGTGGACTTCGTACTCTAAATCTTCTACCAACAAAAATTAAATTATTCTTAGCAAAATCTCTTTTTTCGCCAATTTTATTACACGAATGCGAGATTTTTTGCAAGTCTGATCACAGTTATCTCATAAAACATAACATTATTTTCAACAATATCGCGAGATACATTTTTAATATCGGGCAATCTGATCATATCTCTCACTTTTCTAAGCAAATAATTGGGTGATCTCGTTCCAGTCTTCTAAAATACAGATCGCTATGTCTTCTGCATAACCTTATTAAAACTCGAGACCCATATTACCTCTTTTACAAGGTTCAATTTTTGCAATTGCACAGATCGTTTTCACTAGTTCAACCAAAATACTTTTGGCTCACTACTGAAAGCCAATTCTTTGTGCAAGTTTTCCAGCTTTGGAACTCCCTACCTACTGACCTGAGAAGAATGATAAACACGAATAAATTTAAGTTGTCCTTAGTCACACTACAAGCTACAATCCAATATGCACAAACTTAGATGAGCATTTTTTTGAACTCTCTATGTAATCCTTATGAATTTATCTTGAACTTACAATTTTCTCTTTTCAATTGTATTTAATTCTTATTTCTTTCTTTCACATTTAATTTTTACTTAACTTTCTCTCTCTGTAACTTTTTTTTCAAACTTCAATTTTTCTTTTTTAAAGTAAAGGCTTGTAAATCATTGTATAAAATTATTTAGTCTTCCTTTGTAAGTAATATAGGGTTTTCTAATAACGACTTGACAACTTTTTTTTTAAATAAAAGGCAAACCATTTGAGATATTTCAAAAACTTTATTATTGGCTTAAATTGCAATCAAAACATTTTTGAACGGAACTCGACTTCGTTCATATGGCCACCGGGGGCCATATGCAGCGATCGATTCGTTGGACCCAATTTTCAACGACTCGGCCACACATTTCGGCCGAAATGGCCGCTATTTCGCGTTCAATGTTGGCTCTGAGCTCTTCCAACATCGTCGGCGTGTTGACATAATTCAATGACTTAACGTAGCCCCACAGAAAATAGTCAAGCGGCGTTAAATCGCACGAACGAGGCGGCCAATCGACAGGTCCATGTCTTGAGATAACACGCTCACCATACTGACTCTTCAATAAATCGATTGGAGCGTGTGCTGTGTGGCTTGTGGCACCATCCTGTTGAAACCACATATTGTCCAAGTCCATATCTTCCAATTCGGGGTAAAAATAATGGGTGATCATGTTGCGATAACGCTGACTATTCACAGTAACGTGACGATCGTTATCGCCGACGAAAAAATATGGCCCAATAACGCCGCCGGCATGCAAACCGCACCAAACAGTTATTTTTTGTGGATGAAGTGGTGATTTATTAACCACATGTGGGTTTTCACCCGACCAATAACGCATATTTTGCTTATTGACGAACCCATTGAGCCAAAAATGAGCTTCGTCACTGAAGATAATTTTGCGACTCCGAATATCTGTAGGAAATTGTTATTATTTGCAGACGTTGCTTTTAAGTGTACCATGATGAAAATGTTGAGTTTACTGAATGAATTGACAGTGACAGTTTGATTAAATTCAAAGTTGTCAAGTCCCTATATTGAATATACCATATGATGCATAAAAAAGAAAAAAATAAAAAACTTGAAGCGGTCGTCTGCTTTGATTGTAGCCATAATTTCCTTGATGTCGCAGAGGAAATGTTGAACGGAATAACTCAGGTGGTCTCCAGTAAACTTTGGCAAGGCGTGCATTTTATCTTTGAAATCCGTCCAGCATTGGCTGGTTTAAACTGCATTCCTCTCCAGCTCACGGATCTCCTGACGAGATTAATCATTTCCTCGTCTAAAGCAGCACCTGCAAGTCTTACTTACTTACGGCAATATCGGCATTTTTGGCATCGTTAAAAGCAAAATCAACAGCCGCGTCCATATTATTGTTTGTCTCCGATACGTCGTCATTAATTTCCCTGATGGTTCGTCTCGTCACACGTGACATCATCAAAAATAGGTTGAGAACCAGTTTTTTTTTTTTTTTTTTTTTTTAAATTCTTAAAACTTGGTCCAATTCTTTTCTGACCCCATACCTGAGTTTTAAACTAAGCGAGTTAATTGACAAAAACTGAATTCGTTGGGATTATAATTTTAAATTGTTTATTTTGTTTGAGGTGCTTTCTCTCCTTCGTCTGTTTTTGCAGTGGTCGGCTATTCGCCCCGAAGTTGGGTGCGATGCTAAATTTTATAATGCAGTGGTTTTTGAATTTTCTGAATGAGTTAGATGGCGCTCATAGGAAACGAATAGAAACGAGTGCGTTCAATTAAAAGAGATTATAAGATGTTTATAGGGTAGAACATTTTTTAGCCTGTCTAATTTTTGGAACATTACTACGTTTAGAATATTCTTAACCAATAATTATTATGGCTAGTTCATCAGCATTACTTTGAATCTAAAGTTGCTAAATTAGTTGAGTTAATCATGCATGACTACATAGCATTAAAGACGAATAAGAACAAAATTTGGTGTACGTACACCAAAGAGATCTCCTCATAAGTGGATAAAATTTTAGGGTTTTAAGCATCGCTTTATTTGGATGATCAATATCTGTGAGATAAAACATTATTGAATGAAATATAGGCGATGTGTTGTCAACACCGAAGGAAGCGTTAAAGATCATCTTAGATCTTAGGATTCAATCTATTTAGTTTGTTAAGTAAAGTAAAGCTGTTAGTGTTAGGGACTGTTTGGGACTTCACCCTATATGTTCCAAAACCAGGGTGCAGTTAGTAGAAAATCAATACTTTCGCTATTTTTTCCAAAAGATTTTTATGGATTTCCTCTACTTATTGTTGTACTTTTCAAATGTAGGCTGTCGCTTTAAGATTTTCAAGTTGGTCATTAAATTATTTTGACATGCTTTGTCTGAGCACCATATGTACGAGTACATACCTATTTCCACAGTACACACTGCTTCTTCAACGTTGCTAGTAATGCTCGATGTGTAATTGTGAAGCATATCGGGCTGCGATATTTTCTGGAAAAACTCTCTAGTCTGTTTTGTGCGAATACCTGATATACATATATCTGATTTGGTGATCAGACCCTGCTAACGGATTTGGTAGAGGCTGAGGTGCTTTAGCTGAATGTTTGCAGTGGCTTCGATTTCTTTCGGGTGGTGTAGTTTGTAGCAAACTTCCCAAAGCTTTTAATGTTCATCCACGTATAACTAAAGCGCTTGCACATAATTTTCATCAGCCAGTCCAGGGACTCGTACTGATAGTCAAATCAAGGCCGTTGTGACAATTTCTGTATCTAGGCTGGTATCCAAAGCAGAGCCGGTCCATATAAGAATTTTTCCCCATAGCATTCCGGAATACTCTCAACAATCCTCAATGGGTTAGCAATGAAATACTTTACATTTAATTAATATAAGCACGCAAAAAAAAAAGAAGTATTTTCAAATATATATAAAGACACAGAAATATGTTAGCGAATATTTAAACACTCAGCAAATAGAACCCTATTAATTATGAAATCAATCATAAACCATGTTACATACTTTTTAATTTATCTCTTGATATTGTTATATTTTCTATTCTTCATTGCTAACTAACTTCCAGTCGATATCCAAAAAAATGGATTTGTTTTATTCGTATGCTTGTGACACAATCAAGATAAAAATGTTATCCAAGGAGAAAAAGATAAATTAATTTTCATTTGGACATGTGTGTTACTACAACTGTGATTACATTTTTATGGTTTCCATCGCACGCGCCATTATCAACAAGTTCTTAGATGGATTCAGCAGAGAACTGAATTTAAATTTTTTAAGTAAAAATTATTAGAAAATACTCTTTATTATCAACTGAATAATAGATAATCTCTTCTCCACGTATGTTTGTTTATTTTTTCGTAAAACAAAATTTAAAGATATGCCTGAACAACCAAGTCTAGCCAACATTAACTCGGATCACTACCTTGTTGCAGCCAAGGTATGAATGTGGATTTCCCAAGGGCCACAACAAAAAAGTCCGCCAGAGTCCACCAGAATCTTCGTCGAGCGCGTTTCCAGAAATCTCTCAACAACTCATATGCCGTCAGCATCAAGTACCGCATCACGGTGGCAATGCTGGCAACGAGCCATCAGAGACGCCGTAACTGATGTGTTGGGTTTCATCCGACCACCACCAACAAAGAATGCCGGCAAGATAATGCAGCTAAACAAGAAGGGTACAAAGTGGCGCTTTAATGAACGACGAGAGCACCTTGTGTGCTCTACGAGCAGAAAAGACAGAAATAACTTCAGATTCTCCAGAAGAAAAAAAAAAAAGCACGAGAAGCGCGCGGTAGAAGGTATTGAAAGGTTGTAATCCAGATATAACGTACATACCGACACGTTAAAATAGCGTGTTCGGGCAACAAGACCTGTACAGAAATCTATAGAGATGAAAGTCGGCGCTGGAAATATGAAAAACAACTTTTTCTGCAGACTATATAACGGCGAAGAAGGCTAAGACCTGCCATCAGGCAGAATAGACCATTCAGCTTGGACGATGATAGCAAAAACATCCGCCCACCTGACCAAAAACAAAGTAATTATAGCGATATCTATGCTAAAATCCAACAAATCAGTTGGTCCTGACGGCTTATCAGTCTAAGTATTCAAAGCAGCTGGAGATTATGCTTTAACGTGGGTGGTCATGGTGCAAGTAGCAGTCAACTAGATTCGAATCCTAACCGCGCCGGGATGGCATTCATTTTTTCAGTTGGCTAAGAAGAGTATTTGAATAAAAAACAGCAACAAGCCAACTTTCACTAATAATTTAGTCTCCCCATTAAATGTCGAATGCCACCCCTGCAGTGAAATAACCACTGAGCCCATAAACTCTTTCTTTTCTTTTTATCCCATTTTCCAAAACAAAACACATGCTGAGGAAATATAAGTGTATTCATAACACAAAAAAAAAACTCCTTGGAATCTCAGCACCGTTTGCCCAATCCACAAAAAATGAGACCTCTAAACTGTGCTTACTATAGAGGTATAAATCTTCTTAAAATCGGATACATGATCTTATCTGCCAGATTGTGTGAATATCTGAAACCCAACAACCTGATTGGTCCCTATCAGTGCGGTTTCAGATTAGATTAGTCCATAACCAAAAAAATCTTCACATTCCGGCAGACCCAAGAAATCCAAATTGATACACACCATCTTTTCATCGATTTTAAGGCCACACATGACAGTATTTATAGAGACGAGCTATATAGAGCCGGGTATGGTTTTGGCATTAGTCTCAGATTTGTCCTCCTGTAACTACTTCACCGAGAACTTTGATGTCAAAAAAGTTTTTAGACAAGGTGTCGCGCTGTTATGTGGCTTCTTTAACATCATACTGGAAAGAATTGTGGGGAACTCAGTAGCAAACGCAGGAGACAAAAGTCTGTGCAACTAATACCGTACACCGATTATATCGACATAATTGGGAGATATCAGCGCGGTCTTACCTGAGCGTTTGCTTGTATTGAAACGGAAGCTGCCAACAACATCGACGAATATTTATCTGCAATAAATTCTGCCAACACCACATTATCAGAAATAAAACGAAGGATCACTCTTGCCAATCGCTGTTTCTTTGGGCTAGGAATTCAATTTAATCATAAGGCACTATCCCGAAAAACTAAGGAGACTATACATATATAAGACCTTGATCATCCTAGTTCTACTTTATGACGCTGACGCATGGACTTAATCGTTTTGAGAAAAAAGTCCTACGAAAAATATTCGGTGCCGTTTGCGAAGAAGATTCAACGACGAATTGTACGAGCTGTACAGCAAGATCGACCTAGTCAGAAAATTGCGCATCCGTCGCCTAAGATGGCTAGGATATCTGGAACAAATAGACACCAATGTTCCTGCCCGAAGAGTCTTAGAATCTAACCCGGAGGGGCAACGCAGTAGAGGAAGACCCCAACTTAAGCGGCGCCCACAGTTAGAAGCCAACCAACTTGTATTGCCTAACTGGAAACAATTAGCTAAAGAGCAGACTAATTGGAGAATCTCATCAAATAATCAGACTATGTATATAGAGGAATAAAATAAATGATGAAGCATCGCAGTATTACAGTGTAGGTAGACAGCCATCGACTATTTTTTCCTATAGTAATAAAAAGATATAATTACTTTGATTTGAATTCTTATCGAGCCAAAGCTTAAGATATATAATACATATGTTACGTGCATTTATACATGGTCACATGGGTTGGCATCTTTAAAAATAGAGTCAGTCATACTAACAGCAAATTGTAATTTGTAAAAAGCTTTAGAAAAACAATTGTAACAGCAAACTGTAATATGCTAAGTTTCCGCTTAAATACAGTTCTACGATGAAAGTAACGTACTAAAATTTCATTTATGAAAATGCGAATAGGCGTACGTCGACTAAAACGCATATAACAGAAGTATACATAGCTGTTTTTTTGGATGAATAAATTTTTAAAAAAAATTTTTACTTCTTTACATTTTATATCAGAAAAAAAATCACCAATGTGATCTAATGTATCTAATGTTTGCTAAACAACGTAAGTCGGCGGGAATGTATAAACGTTTCTATATCTTGAACATTTGGATAAGCTGAAAAGCCGATTTCTATAAATAGCTAAAAGAATTCTATTGACGAATCGTTCCCCTCAACAAAATAGATAGGTAATTTGAATATCGCGCTGATAAAAAAATTTATTCAGATAGTGAGAAAAATAATACATACAATAATATATATGGTATGAGGCTTATTATACCCTTAAAATGTTTGCACACAGCGCTGGCGAGGGAAATTTAGGGTGGAAGAAAAGAGAGGTACCAATATACATTGGTCTTAAATGTTTGTAAGTTATAACGATTAGTAAATAGAGAGCTCGGCAGGGCATTCCATCAGCGAGTTGGAAGGGAAAAAAAAGCGAAGGATCACGATATTTCAGAGTACGTCCGAAAGTGGGCTTGAGGGTGTACTCGTGAGTATTCACAGCGAGACGGGTGTTATTATTAAGGGTTTGAAGGGTAGAAATGCTACTATTTCGATAGAGCGATAGCGATAGAACAAAGTAAGACATTAGACATTGTTCATTGTCTGAGTGATATTAGCATCATCTATGTTTTATCATTTTATTGCACGATTTTGAATCAATCTTGCAGGTGTAGGGATGCGTTATACGATATATGACGAAAATAAGTCATTTACTTTTAGACTTAGTTTTAACTTAATTGAAATATTTTTAAGATGTGCGATTTTGTTAAAATAAGTTAAACTTTTGATTAACTTAAATACGATGAAGTATTACTTTTTTTCTTTAAATTTATAACAGCTACTTCAAAAAATATGAATCTACTGCGAACCCTGGTTCTGCATTGAAATAGAAATTTAAATGGCACAAGTTGAATAAACAACTTCATAGTAAATGAAGAGAATGAGTCCTTTATATTTACTGAAAATCAAATATAAAAATCTAGAGAATTAAGTGGAGGATTTTATGCTAAGTTTCCGACCTAACAAAGAAATTAGTAATTTTTTGTTAAATTTTTATTTTCATACATGTAAGTCTTATATATTTCTTCCAGCTTTGCTCCCATCTCTTTAACCCGTTTAAATAGTATTTGGCGTCTTTCTCTGCAAAACAGTTGTGATGATCTCCTCATTTAACTAATATCTCTGTCCCCTAAGCGCAACTTTTAGCCTAGGGAACAAAAAAAGTCGAGTGGGGCTAGGTCTAGTTAGGTAGTCGGATGATCAAGCAGTTCATGCCGTTATTTGTAGTTTTCACCATGCCTACCCCTAAGGTATGAGACGACGCACTGCCTAGATGAAACAAAAATTTTTTTTTTGCAAGTGTGCCCGATTTTCTATATATTCTCCTTTCAGCTAATCAAGTAATGGTGCGTGGAATGGTTTTTCCAGATATGTAATCGATTAGGAAAACTCCATAACTATCTCAAAAAATAGTCTACATCACTTTCCCAGTCGATTGAACAGCTTTTGAAGTTTTTGAGTTTGATTTGTTGCACCTAAACTGTGGAAATAGAGCTATAGGAATGTTGAATACGTTTTTGGTCCGGAATGCGCAAATGCGGGTTTGATTTTACACTGTTTAACACAATTTGACACTTTTTTTGTTTGGTTTACAATATCTAATAATCATGAAACCATTCAGTAGTTGCAGTTTTTGGTCGTCTCAAACGTTCAACATCACCCGAGCTGTTACTTTTGTTGACCAGTGGTGTCAACTTTATACTGAGATCAGAGATTTTCCAGACAATTTTAGTAAAAAATGCAGTGTTACTGCAAAAACTTTGTTCGGCATTTTGAAGATCTAATAGCACAAAAACAAAGAAACACAGCGTTTAAACAATTAAACGAGTAGGGCGATAAAGGACAGCAAGCAGGCCTTTCAAGCGTGTACTAAATATGATGTAAACTCCAAAATCGATCAAGTGCATTTTGTGTTAGAATAAAAACGGTATACATAGAGCGTGAGCAGTGTCCGTATAGGCCTTGGGTCAGAATATTTCACATCGTAATCGGTAAATAGAGAACAAATTTCAGACGAGATGTTACCTTGAATCCCAAGCAAGAGGGCTAATATTTTTAAGATTCGAGCTGAATACGAGCTGAATAGTTTACTAGGAGAAACAATTAAATTTGCACAAGGTGGAGAACGATAACAGTAACATTTCAGCTGTTATCGAGCATGAAGAGGACACATTATATTTTATGAACGATAAAAGAGAAGCTGATAAAAAGATGGATCAAGGACCAGATCATATACGAGTAGTTGTGAGCAATCCAGAAGTCGTATCACCTAAAGAAACGGGAATCAGAGATATTGTTTGCAGTGTACATATCTACGGTTAACTGGCAATCACGGATTGGTTGGCAAAGAGTAACCTTACAGCAATATTTACGTCTTTTGCTATATAGGAACTTAAGTGGAAACAAATTTAAGGTGTGGTAGGGATGATATTTCAAAGGTCTAAAGCCGAGATGAGACGTACCAATTTTTTCACTTCCATCAGATCATCATCACAGTCTGGTCTTCGGTAAATTACTCAATATGTTTAATATAGGGTTCTAGATAGGTTGCTCTAAATGCAAAAATTTCTTAAGGTAATGTTTGGCAGTTAGGTAAGCATCATGTGGATGTAGGAAATGACTTGCAAACAGTATTGTAGTGCTTAGAAATTAGATAGAGTTCTTTTGAAGTGTCGTCAATGCTTAGAACTAAAATGGGATTGGAGAAACAGTAAATATACAGAGCGATGCTGCAGAAACGAAGAAGAGGGGTTCACGAGCTCACCGAGCAAAAGGGATTAAAAGAACATAGGTACCTGAGAAGAAAACAGAAAGACCACAAAAACTGTGTAGATTGCGGATGTGTGCAAGGATGAAGAAGAAAATCTCATTATCTCAACATAAATTGCTGCTGCCGATTCCTGGGTGATGATTGTATTAAAAGCAAACATCAACTCATCTTTAAAATTTGGATCGACGAAAATATATACAACGATTGTAATTTACGTCAATTACAGTAAATTATGTCTCTTCAGTATCGAATATAATATTTTGTCTATGTTTTATGTGAAACCTATCTATCGATCAGTTTTTGTCTATGTGTTTTTATGACAGAAAAGTACACCATAGATCAAAATTCCAATTTACGAAAGATCTGGGAAGAAAAAGATATGAAGACGAACTAAAATATAAAGAGCCAAGCCTAGTTTTGGTATCTCTACTAAACTGATTAGACTGTGTAGGATGACGATGGGAATGCATGCTGCTCGGTTTAGATCGGTAACGACAAAACCGATACATTTAATATGAGTAAAGGTCAAGATGATATATCGCCATGTGGTGCTTTCAACATCGCTCTTCAAAGCATTGCGCGAAACTCGCAAGCCAACTCTAGATGCACCATTTTTCAAAAGTCTGTTCAGTAACTTGGAAGCCCAGATGAAATTGACATAATAGGAAGGACACAGAGCATTTTCGACTATTCAAGCAGAAGCGGTAAAGATGTGTTTAGCGATCATCGTAGAAAAAGCTAACTTCATGCTGTCAACAAAAAGAAACACACAAATTGATGCCTAGGAGAAAATGTTACTATGGTTACAATGTTACTAGGTTTTATCTATCATTACCCGAGTTCTGCTGTATAACAAAGAAGCTTAAACACTTACGAAAGCGGATGAAGATGCTCCCGGGCTTTTCGAGAAAAAAATTCTTCGGTTTCATCAGAGTGAAAGAGATGTCTCAAAGACAAACTGGACGGTCTGGACGTCTAGGTCATCTGGACGTCAGTATCTCAGCCCAGAAAATTTTCATCTCCAACCCAGAAGGACAACGATGCATGTAGAGGTAGCGCACATAAGTATAAGGGAACCTCAGGCAGTATCGTATGTGCAATTGGAGGCAGCTGGCAAAGACCGACTATCTATGGCTTTGTCCACCCCCGAACTGTATTGTCATCTACATACATTAGTTAGTAGGTCAGTAATATAATTTTAAACACCAGACTTTTAGAAAGAGCGGTATGCTTCGAAACATAACATACTTGATAATTATGAGGATTAAAAGGCCACAGCCTCTCATGGGTTGGCAGATCATTAATTAGATCAGCAAACATTAAAATTTCTCGTGTATTGGACCTTTTATTCATTTTCGATGAATATATCTTCAATATCAAGATAGAGAAAATTATTTGATTGTTGGTATATTAGATTAAAAGATTAAATTAAAATCCAGTAATAGACGAACACTTTTGGACATATCTAAAACATTTACGAAGCTTGTACTAACTTGCTCCTCCACATAGGGACACAATGATTCGTTTTCTGTTGATTAACATGATGACGTTGATTCCTTTCTGTGCCGTATCTATGTATATATTCTGGAACGTCACAGTACATTGTGATTACTGGAGCTGAAGATGAAGAAGAAAACGTTAAAAACAAAAACAAAAATTTAGTCAGATTGATAATGTGTCAACCACTTCAACCCAATAATCATCATATAGAATGCTTTAAAGAGTTTTAAAAAAGTTAATAATTAAAATTAGTTTAAAAATGTACCTAAATTAAGACAATTTTTTGTTGTCTATTACTTATTTATAGTTTTGAGGATACTCAACTTTCTTGTATCTTGTTTTTTAAAAGTAAATATGTACATATACGAGTACGTATGTAAAGAAACAAGAACACTTAAGCTATGTAGGTGAAGAATCACAGAAGGACACAGGACTGCTTTTAGCTTCTTCATCAGTTGAATCCAAACAAGTTTAACAAGAGTATAAAAAGAAATTTACCCGCATCTCCTTTTAAAACTTGTGCCCCTAAACCTTTTTAACGTTTAGTTCTCTGTCATGATATTACGTAATCGTTGCTAAAAAGAAGTCTATTTTGCATCTTTTCTATGGAATATGTGGTCCTTGTTTCAGGTAACTTCGCATTAGAGATTTATGAATGATTTATGAAACGGTGAAAATTATTTCGCCGGAAGGACATCGGGGGAAGAAAGTTGCAAAAATAATGTGAAAAGTTACCATTTAAAAAAAAAAAAAAAAAAAATATTAGCGGCTTGGGAAAATCATGAACTGGAAAAAAATAGGAAATTTGGCTTTTATGTACTGAAGCGGAAGGAATGTTTCTTCAGGCATTTACAGCGAACAATGAAATGACGGCGTTAATAACATATTAAAAGATTTTCTTCTCTGCGATATAATTGATTTTTTCCCATACACAAATGTCACACACTGTGAGAAAGCTGCGTGTCTTCCAAATGCTTTCACTAAGGGTAGTAGGTGGCTATGGCAGGAGTAACGAAAAAAAGGAATATAGGAGTAAATCAATGAGGGCGCAGTTGCAAAAGGAACCCCATATTCGAATTCAACAAATCGAATTCAACCTCTCACTGAAAATAGATGGAGAGATGGATAAACGGATAGATAAGGAAGGCGTACGAATGCAAAGGAAGAAATTGGTATGAAATAGTACTTTTACTGCTTGCTAAAACCTAGACCAACCAACTAACATACCTTAGATATACAGAAGCCAGTGACATTTTGAAATGGGCTCTTACCAAAGTAAAATCCAACACGTAGAAATTAAGTGAAGAAGAACATGCTTTACATAAACTTGAAAAGCATCATCAGCAGCACCACTCATAATACTGGTTACTGTAGAAAGATGTCTTCGACCTCTGTACTCTTTTCATTTCTCCACTGCAATTTAGGTAGTAGATCCTTTTTTTTCTCAATAACTCACTTGACCTACTGTGCTACTACAAAAAATGTAAATTGATGTGCCAGTATGTCTACCTGTATTAAAAAATTTGCTGCTCTTATCGGGCAATGGAATCGAAGGTTTGAAAAGTACATAAATATAATAATCAGACTTAGACTAACAACACTTACCTTTGGTTGAGATTTATACACACGTATTATTTAATTATGGTTTAGTTAAATAAAATTTTATGTTTTTTACAACGATTCTCAGTTGTAGAAGTTGTAGATACTTGTACTCGTATTTTCTATTTTCACCTTTGGATTTGACAATCTTTTTTTTTTTTTTTTGCCGAAACACTCGTATTAGTTAACTTTATTGGTATGTATTCGTATTTTTAGGAATGATTCTACCGAAAGAGTTTTACTACAAAAAAAAAAAAGAATTGATTTTATCGTTGTGCAATCAATTGAAAACTTAAATATTTACTCCAGACTGATATATTTTTACTTTTCGAATTTGGAAATTTTATATTGGTTGATTTGCAGAGATTTTAAATTGTTAGAACCGTTTCAATTTAGGGATAGTAGTTGTTTGTGAATAAATAAATCTCCGAAATCAACCGCATACAACCGAGAAGAATTTTTCACTGAAAATATAACATCTAGTGCGAAGAAGGTAAGTATTTCGGTTGGGGTTGAATTCGCGCATGCTATATCCGTGTAGGGTATCGATTGAAATGGGATGTTCTCAGTTTTTCGAGCGAGCTAATATGACAGTCGAATTTATTTTAGGGCAGATAGGGACTTGCGCTCACTTGTGGGTTGAAAATCAATAAAATACTAAAAATTTGCCAAGATTTTCTATGTTTTATTTTTTTTTCGCAAGGAGGTTGTTGAATGTGCTTTCATGTAAAATGTGGTGTGTGTAATGGATAGCTGTCGGGAAATAATATTGGTTTATAGGTTTATGTAATCGATACAGAGATGAGCACCGATATACTTATAACACAAAAAACAATCAGCTTGTTGAAAGAGCATCGAGCCTTTGTGGTAAAAATTCAGATAATTTTTTTTTATTTTGAAAATAAATTAATTTTATTGATCATATTATGTGAAATGGTCATTGTTGGGGTTCTTGTTCAAACTCTGAGTCACACGATTTTCGCATGCTCCTTCTAAAGCCAATATGACACTATCAAGAGAGTGTTGCAGAGATCGATTGGTGAGAGATAAGTAAGCTCTTTCAGTTTTTGCCGAATCATCAAAGATATAAGATATATGAAATATCCTACAATATCTTTTTTGTTGATCAAGTCTGGCCTGCTTCAATGACTTGCTTCAACCGCATTATGTAAATTACTGGTAGAAGACATTTGAATCAATCGTTCGGCCAGGCTGTAGCAGCTTATGCAGTTTTATACACTTCAAATCCCAGCAAACTCACAGTGTCACCTTCTTTGTCAATTCTAGCCTTGCTACCGTTTGTGGATGTTCATCATCTTTTTTGACTAATACCGCTTTCGCACAACATTATCGTATATAATCTATATTTCACCACCCGTTACTGTTTCTACAGCGACTCGCATATGCAATCCGAGTAATTAATTTAGGTCAAAAAATAATAATTTTATAAAAATTTTAATACAATTTTATGTAGGTCAAAATTAGTCAGAAACAAAAAACAAATTAAACAGTTGGTCATATTTATGGAGGGAAACATTGATATCGCCATGGAGCTTGTGACGCAAGCTAAAAAACGATGGGAAAACATAGCAGTTGAATTCAATTGCCTAGGTCTTCCTATACGTACCTGGTTGAAATGGCTTAAGGTAATAAGGTTTGGATCAAATTTGAAGTTTAAATAAAAAAAAAGAGGTCTGAAAATAATATAGAGATAAAGGCAACAGGGGGTGGACGAAATAAGCTACATACTTTTTGCGCCTTAGAAGAAAGCGTTATAAATATTCTCCATATGGTCACCATAGTGGAACTACAAGGGCTGGAATTCGGGAAAGGAGAGGAATGTTTTCCGAATACGGAAATACGCCGTTTCTTTATCAAATATACGGCTTGAAACACCGCAAAATTCATTCACACCTAGACCATTAAAATATCTAAGGTCACAACATATAATAAAAATAAATAAAAACACACAAGATAGATTAATTCTACTGGAACCAGAGACAAAAGCAAAAGAGTTATTTTATAATAATTTAAATTCCTCATTGCAGGAAATCAAAGACAGCATACAAACAATAGAAGAATATATGTACAAAAAAGTGCTACTATTTAAAAAAGGATACAACTATACAGTTTACTGCCAGAAGGAAAGGCTTAATATATAAAGACGAAGTAAGGAGAAAACAAAAAGCCAGGATAACAACACTGAAGCTAAAGGAAGAAATTTTAAAGCTGCAAAAAGAGGTGGAGATGAGGGAAGCCGAATCATTCCGGTAGAATCAAAAAACTTTTGAATTTATAATTTTTTACGTTATTTTTATTACTTATATTATTTTCTGTAAAAGAAAGTTTTTTTGTGTGATACACGTTTTTATTTAGTTTAACATATAAAGAAATGTGATAAATATTGGGTATTTATCTAATACATGTACAATAGTATTATTCAAAGTATTGCCCATCTGAAGTTATGACTTTTCCCATCTTTCTGGCAATTTGTGGATCCCATCCCAAAAGAACTGCGCCGGCTTGGCAGCCAAGAATGAATCAAGCTAATTTTTGATATTCTGCTCTGATGTGAACCGTATTTCAGTGAGGGCGTTCTGCATCGGCCGGAACAAATGGTAGTCAGAAGGGGCAAGGTCTGGGCTATAAGGCGGGTGGGGTAAGACTTCCCATCCACTGTTTTCCAAATAGTTCTTAACCGGAATAGCAACGTGGGGCCGAGCGTTGTCATAATGGAAAATTATTGCCTCGTGTCTGGTCGCATATTCCGGGCGTTTTTCGGCTACTGCTCTCTTCAAACGGATTAATTGTGTTCGGTAGCGTTGTCCATTGATGGTTTCACCCGGTTTTAGCAGCTCATAATACAGCACACCCATCTGATCCCACCAAATACAGAGCATTACCTTCGCGACATGGATATTCGGCTTTCCGTTGATTTGGCTGGTTGTAACATCACCAGTAACAATCCGATGCAAAAATGACTCCCTTTTGTGGCGTTCCAGAAGCATTTCGAACATGCAAAACCGCCTTTCGACGTCTCTCGGCTTGAGTTCATGTGGAACCCAATTTAATTGCTTTTGAATATATCCAGCTGCTTTTAAACGTTTTGAAATGGCTGCTTGAGCCACACCCAAAGATTCTGCGAGCTCTTCTTGTATTTCGCAACAATCTTCATAAAGTAATGCTTCCAGTTCTTCATCTTCAAACTTTTTTGGCTGCCCAGGACGTTCATCGTCTTCCAAGCCAAAATCACCACTTTTAAATCGTGCAAACCACTTTTGGCACCTTCGTTCAGCTAGCGCATGTTCACCATAAGCTCTCACCAAAATACGATGACTTTCTTCATATTAAAGTAATGAAGAAGAACTCCCCGCAAAAAAAGTTTTTCAGGCACAAAGTTCGATATATTTGAGTGAAAAAAAATTATTGTTGTTTACGCTTCAAATGAATGATATATACAATGACAGTAGCTTTCCAAAGCATGTTCCAATGGAATAATAACAATGGAATAATACAAGTTACGCCACCTCTTAGCAAACCGCATAATATTGGGTCAAGTTATATACCCAATATTATAGAATGAAGTAAAATAAAGTGCAATTATTATTATTTTTTTATTGATATTATATTATATTATATTATATTATTTGTATATTCATATATCTTAGCAGTTATATTGTTTCTAATCAACACAGTTTCGTCGCTTTCCGAAAGTTCGTGGTCCAAATTTTCACCACTGTGTCATTCGAATTCGTTTTTTCATCAACAATTTCTTCAAAAAGAGCGTCCTCTAGCATTGGAATGTTTTTGGCGATATAAATATTTTGTAACGGCACAAGCATTTAAGTCTATTTTTTAGAACTTCTATAGTACGCTCTACAATGCTTCGCGCCTTTGCATGTTTTTTGTTAAATAAAATTTCCAACGGAGTTTGGTCCACATCTCTGTACGGTATTATTAGGTACTAATTCAGTGTATATCCAGCATCACCTTAAATATTATGAATTTAGAAAAAATACAATATTTACTTGTTTTTCAGTGCCGTTTTATAGTAAAACACAAATTTATTGCAAAATTCAACTTTATTTATCAATATAGTTACCTTCGAGGACGATACACTGATTGAAACGATTTTTCAATTTTTCGATACCAGTTTTGTAGTACGATTTCGGTTTAGCCTCAAAATAGGCCTCTGTTTGAGGTCTGCGACCAACAAATAGTCGTTGGGAGCCAAATCTAGAGAATACGGTGGGTGGGGAAGCAATTCGTAGCCGAATTCATTCAATTTTGGCATCGTTTTCATCGACTTATGACACGGTGCATTGTCTTGATGAAACAGCACTTTCTTTTTCTTCAAATCCGGCCGTTTTTCTGCGATTTCGTCCTTCAAAAGCTCCAACAACGCAATGTAATAGTCGCTGTTGATAGCCTGCCCCTTTTGGAGATAGTCGATGAAAATTATTCCATGTGTATCCCAAAATACGGATGCCATAACCTTGTCAGCCGGCTGTTGAGTTTTTGGTTTTTGGATGAGGTTCGTCGCCTGCTCGGCACTCAGCTGGCTGCCGACTTGACTCTGGTGTGAAGCGATGGAGCCAAGTTTCATCCATTGTCACATACCGACGCAAAAATTTGGCTTTATTGCGGTTGAACAGCTTTAAACACTCCTCTGAATTATCAACACTCCTCTGAATGGAATCATCTTCCATCATAGAGACGTATCCGACAAAACAACCCCTTGTGATTGAGCTCACATCACCTGTTTCACCAGCATGGTCTACGCCTACTGAAGCCGTTGAAGCAGAGCGTTCGGTATCAGGACATTATCAACTTTCAACCAGTCCTATTACATCCGAGCTTAGGCTTATAAGGAATAAGCGAGTCAGGTTTAGTTCCAAATAAGTGTGGAGGAAATTGTTGTGTCTACCAGAGGCAGCTGTTTACTTATAGTAACCTTCGACCACGAAGATCTAGATGGCGTTCAGCGAAGTTTCCGTGGTTGCCCACTATTACGACATTGACGTTTGGGTTCCTTTCCTCATTCTCCTATCCTGCATTTTGACTTCTTCTCGGGTGCATGTGTCGTCACCTCTTATCGATTAATTTTCTCTTTTTGTTGTTAATAACTTGAAGTTTTCTTAATAGTAATAAAAAGCAAATATAGATAATTGAAAATCGTCCTTGTCCTTGAAAATCCGGAAATGTTTTCTATCTCCCCGAAGTTCTCACACTTTTTCTGCCCAAGAATTCATTATCCTCTAAGCGCCAGAGCTTGTTTTTTATCTTCTTTTTTCCTCCATATTCTGTTTGGAAAAAATATATATATATGTTATATACAATATTTTTAATATGTATTATTTATTGATAAAAGCATAGAAAGCTTTCCACAAACAAAAATCTTTTTTTTTTTTAAATTTTTTATTTTGTCAGCTGTTTTGATGAATATGCTGAAGGTATCAAATAGTGAATCTGTTTCAATAACCTCAGAATTGCAAGTAGATTTTGAGGAGTTTTAATTAATAATTTGATTAACTTTGTTAAAAACTTTTAGCTTTTAAAAAGTTTCAGAAACTAAAAAAACATTTCTGTTTTAGATTAATTTTACGAAAGTTGTCGCGAATACTCGTTTTCGTGCGTTTAGATGTACACTAATAGATTCATTATAAGATCAAGTAAATTCTGATTTTCAGCTATTCCGCACCTGGCTTAACTGCCATCAACTCATACTTATATTAGAACAAAGTCGAACGTGATGTATTTCTCCTTGTCTAATCCGAACATCCTGATTGAACACATTACTTCTAATTATTCTAGCTGTAACGTGATGAACTGGAACGACAAATACTTTAACTTCCAGCTTGTAAACGAATTTAAGTATCTTGGGGTTATAAGCGACAATAAATTAAGTTAGAAATCACATATATAGTAAAGAAAAAGATGTTGTACGTATCCTTAAACAAAATGTATCACTTGCGCAAGTTAGTTCCACGCAATCTGGTGTCTTCTTTATATTATATGCTGTGGTTCAATCACGACATAAATATGGTCTTGTACGAATATGCTGAGGATATGCCTACGTAAGCAACCTTAGCCTCCTTATATAATAATAGTACAGAAAAAAAATAATTCGATTAATTTTTTTTTAAGAATAGATATGAGCCTTCATTACTACTGTTCCATTCAGAAAGTATATTCCCACTCAGACATTTCTACTCTGAACAAGACAAACGTAGAAATGTACCTCTTCGAGAGAAGTGGAATTTCAGGTGTAATAGCTTGCGTTGATGGCATCCAGATTAAGATAAGGTCATCAAAGAAGGTACACCAACATATTTATTATAACCGAAAAGGATTTTACAGTATAAATACCATGATTGTAAGTTTGTTTGCTTAAATAATCTCACTAATAGTTTTAATATTTAACTACATATTTATCTATAGGCTTGTGATGAGATGATGAGAATCAGGTATATTAGTGCACGTTATCCTGGTTCCGTGCACGAATCTTACGTTTTTAATATGTTAAACTTGAAAACAATTTTGGAAGAATGGCTTCGTAATGGTGTAACGAATACTTGGCTTTTGGGTAATACATGGGCTGAAAAGTCCATGCCATTTCTAAGAGAGGGCACCACATGAATTAAATCTATACTATTCTCAGTTAGTACCAACAACAACATATCAAAAGATACGTGTATAAATTTGACAGCTGTCGGACGATTAGTTCTTGAGATATAGCGTTGTGAGTGAAGCAACTTTTGCTTATGTGAAAAAAATAGATTCAAAGCAATTTCGTGTGTTGATTTATCATTGCTTTTTGATGGGTAAAAATGCAGCCGATGCAAAGAAATGGCTTGATAAGTGTTACCCGGACTCTGCACCAACCGAACGAACCATTCGCAAGTGGATTGAAAAATTTAAAAGTGGTCATACAAGCACCAAAGATGATGCACGCAGTGGACGTCCAAAAGAGGCTGTTTCAGATGAAAACATCAAAAAAGTCCACAAAATGATTACGAATGACCGTAAAGTTAAGTTGATCGAGATAGCTGAGGATATATCATACACGAATATTTGGACATGCGAAAGCTCTGTTTAAATTGGGTGCCGCTTTTGCTCACAGTCGACCAAAAACAACAACGTGTTGTTGATTCAGAAGAGTGTTTATAGCTGTTTAAGCGCAATAAATGTGACAATGGATGAAACTTGGCTCCATCACACCAGAGTCAAGTCGGCAGTCAGCTGAGTGGCGAGCAGGCAATGAACCTCGTCCAAAACGACCAAAAACTCAACAGGCTGACAAGGTTATGTCATCCTTATTTTGGGATACACATGGAATAATTTTCATCGACTATCTCCAAAAGGGGCAGACTATCAACAGTAACTATTACATTGCGTTGTTGGAGCTTTTGAAGGACGAAATCGCAGAAATACGGCCGCATTTGAAGAAAAAGAAAGTGCTGTTTCATCAAGACAATGCACCGTTTCACAAGTCGATGAAAACGATGGCAAAATTGAATGAATTCGGCTACGAATTGCTTCCCCACCCACCGTATTCTCTAGATTTGGCTCCCAACGACTATTTGTTGGTCGCAGACCTCAAACAGAGGCCTATTTTGAGGCTAAACCGAAATCGTACTACAAAACTGGTATCGAAAAATTGAAAAATCGTTTCAATCAGTGTATCGTCCTCGAAGGTAACTATATTGATAAATAAAGTTGAATTTTGCAATAAATTTGTGTTTTACTATAAAACGGCACTGAAAAACAAGTAAATATTGTATTTTTTCTAAATTCATAATATTTAAGGTGATGCTGGATATACACTGAATTAGTACCTAATAATACCGTACAGAGATGTGGACCAAACTCCGTTGGAAATTTTATTTAACAAAAAACATGCAAAGGCGCGAAGCATTGTAGAGCGTACTATAGAAGTTCTAAAAAATAGACTTAAATGCTTGTGCCGTAACAAAATATTTATATCGCCAAAAACATTCCAATGCTAGAGGACGCTCTTTTTGAAGAAATTGTTGATGAACAAACGAATTCGAATGACACAGTGGTGAAATTTTGAATTGTTGAAATTCAACTGACGTGAATTGGATGCCGTTGTCAGGCACCATCACTTTTGGCAAACCTTTCAAAGCAAACATTGAGCGCAGTGCTCTTATAATTTATTTCGATGTAATTGAGGCCATCTTGACAATAAATGGGAATTGCGAAAATGAGTCGACGATTATCAGATAAATGTGTTTCTCGAAAGGGCCCGCAAAATCGATATGGATGCGTTCCAAGGGTGCATGGCCAACTAGTATACTGCTTCAGAGAATGACTTGCGTTGATCTGACAAGCGGAGCACTGACAAACTATTGGTGAATTGCTTCATCTATTTTGAGCCACCAGCAATAATGGCGAGACATCTGCTTCATCCTGGTTTCTCCCCAGTGGCCTCCGCAACTGGAGGGACTACTACTCTGGTATGATCTATCTGCAATAAAATCACATTAGTACACACACATAAGCTTAAACTGCGTCGAAAATAAGGAATTGAATTGGCTTCGCTACTCGGTAACTGCCTCGGCCAACCATTTTGAATGTAGCATACCATCCGGCTAAGAATTGAATCATTTTCTGAATTCCCGGCAACGACTGAGGAATTGATTGGGAAATCATTAACCACCGAGTTATAGTTACCGTCCATAGTGTGTTTCCGATTGGGAGAAGTTCTAATCTGGTCCGACTGGTAAACGTAAAAGACAGTCAGCATTGCCATGCTGCTTTGTTGGTCAGTAGCGTATAGAAAACGTATAACCCATGAGCGTGATTGCCCAGCGCTGTAAGCGTTGAATGGTCATCTGGGGCAATTTTTTGCTCGGATTGAAGATCGTCACGAGGTGATCGTCAGTGGTGTTTTCGAACTGACGCCCATATAGGTATTGATTGAATTTCTTTACGCCGTAGATAATGGACAGTGCCTCCTTTTCGATCTGGCTATAGTTCTTTTGAGCTTCTGTTTGAGTCTTTGAGGCGAAAGTGATGGGCTTTTCCGAACCATCGCGATAACTGTCTGATAAAACGGCGCCGATGCCGTGAGACGACGTGTCTGTTGCCAAAGATATAGGCAAGTCTTCCTTTTAATGGACCAGCCTTGTTTCGCACATAATCTTCTCTTTGAAAGTTTCGAAAGTTTGCTGCTGCTCTCTACTCCAGACAAATTTCACATTCTTCGAACGTAGCTTGTTGAGCGGGGCTGCAATTTGTGCGAAGTTCTCAATAAACTGATGATAGTATTGTATTCCGTTTGCGTCCAAATATGCAACCTCCTTTTGGCAAATTGGCATTCCGCCAGGTTACACTTAAGTCCGTGTGTTTCAAAACGCTCTTATACTGTTTTCAGATTCTGCAAGTGCTCAGCTGGAGTTTTTGCTGAAACGATGACGTCATCAATATACGCGCCGCAGCATCTTAAGTCCCATATCAACTGGCCGATGAATCTTTGAAAAATTCCGGTAGAGCTGAATGTACCGAAGGGTAGCCTTTGAAGCTCGAACAATCCGAATTCAGTTGAAATGACACAAATTTTCTTAGACTCTTTTTCTTTATTTTTCTTTCTTTTTCTTAGATTTGTAAATAGGCTTCGAACATGTCAATCTTTGTGAAACGTTCTCCACCTTGAATGCGATAAAAAAGCTAGTCTTTCTTCGGCATAGGGTGGCGGTCGACTTCTAGTTGCGGATTGATAGTTACTTTATAGTCGCCACAAATGCGAATAGAACCATTCGCTTTGGCTACCACTACAATTGGGGTCGCCCACTGACTTGTCTCCACAAGACGGAGAATACCAAGTTAAACCATTCTGTCAATGTCTGCTTTTGAGCGTATGACACAGAACGAAGTGGTACGAATACGGGATGGGAGCCCACTTTTAACTTTAAATAAACTTCGTACTGCGTACTGCGTCCTAGACCTGGACTGAAAACCAGATTTATAAGATTCACAAAGTAAGTTCGCCTGGGCAGCAAGTTCCTCTCTAGTTTCGTAGCGCATTTGGAGGACTAGCTCTTCAGTTGAACTACTAAAAGGGAACTTAAATGCCTTTAACCAATCTAAGCCCATTATGTTTGACTCATGCTCAATATTTACGACCAGCAATGGCAACAAAAGTGCCTTTTGCTTTCATGTTACGATTATATGCATTACGCCCTTGACCGGTACCTTTACATCGCCGTAAGCTCGTAACTTGTTCTTTGTATGCTGACAAATCGGTTGACCTAAGTCTTGATACCCTTGAAAACCTATTAATAAGCACGACGCACCCTTGTCTAATTGAAAGTTTAAAGACGAATTATTTATCGAAAGCGAGACCATAAATTTTTTTTGACATCTGAATTTTTCGATTTTCTGTGATAGCATGCGATCCTCTGAAATGAGCTGATGAATTGAATGAGCGGTTTCATTGATGCGCCGGTGACGATTGTTATTGGAAAAGCTTGGACGAAAATTTGTATGCGAATGTGAACGAGTCGTGCTAGGGCGTGAGTTCCTACTGCTCTTTGAAAAGTCTCTATAACAACGTCCAGAGCGCGGACCTGACTGCGAGGTGTCTAACTTTCTCTGGCTTGCCATACATACGCTTTGTAGGTGCCCCCTACGCTGGCACTTATCGCAAACTGACTCTTGGTGCCTGCATCTACTTCGATCATGGCAAGATTTACGGTTTGAAAAATTCTGATTGGACTTACTTGAGTGTGGATATATCACGTTGAACACTGCTGTGGCTGTTGAGCTTTTGTCGCCGTCTTTTAAAATCTCTTCCATTTTCTCCAACGTCGGATCTTTGTTCTACGTCGCTGCGAGTCGGACCTGTTCGTGCAGTGTATAAAACGCGACCATGTCACGTATCATGTAATCGGCGTATGATTGACTACATCCCTCTTTTTTATAGACAAGTGCACAGTCCTTTGTAATTCCCCTAAGATCTGCGATTCAGTCACTATAATTTTGCCCTAGTGACATTTTGTGGCGGAGGAATTTGCATCTCGACGCGAGTATGGGTTGATTAGATTGAAAATTTTGTATTAAATAATTTTACGAATTATTTCTTTAGTAGATCCAGAAGATAATCACAGCATTATGATAAGAAATATGATTTCCTTAGGTTCTCATCCGTTACGGAATGTGCATGGAAATGCTGTTGGAGTTGGAATAGGTAGTTTTCCCAATTTGCTTTAGCTGGATCGTCGGCTCCGAATCTGGGAATATTGGTGTGCGCTACACCGGTGACACTTTTGATATGTTCCTGCATATTCTCCATGTATTAATCTTCATCATGTCGGCAAACCACTCCTCCTGCCGTTTCATTAATTTCTCCTCCATCTTCGTCGCCAATTGAAAAAAATGTCAATTATCTATATTTAGGTTTTATTACTTTTAAGAAAACTTCAAGTTATTAACAACACAAAGAGAAAAGTAATCGAGAAGCGGTGAAGACACGTGCAACCGAGAAGAAGTCAAAATGCAGGACAGGCGAAGGCGGAAAAGAACTTAATCAATACATCAATGTCCTAATGGTGGCAACAACGGAAACTTCGCTGGACGCCATCTAGATCTTCGTGCTCGAGGGTTACTACAAGCTCCCTCTGTTAAATCTGTATGATTTGCAGATATGGGTTGGTACTTCCTAGATGGATTTCTTTCATTACATTAAATTTAAGTTCTCAACCTTGCACTCTGTTGATCTTTTGCAGAAACAAAAAACTTATAAAGCAATTAGGTTTTCCGTCAGAGTGGCACAAACTAGTTTTGGCAATTTTATATTAAATAAATAAATATAAAACAATTATTTTTCCTTTATATTCTTCAGGTAATTGACTAGAGAAATTGTTCTTACTTACGACATATCACCTTGATCAAAATGTTCCCGAATACAAGTTTATTCATCTAAATCTATATTGTCCCCTTCAAAGTTATCCCCATCGACTGCAACGCAATCCTCGGAACATTTTTTATATTCGGTTTCCGGTATGTCCATCAGTGCTTCCTGCGATTTTTTCATTACTTCCTCTCGGCTGCTGAAACGCGTTCCCCGTAATGGCTCTTTAACTCCATTGAACAGAAAGAAGTCACAGAGAGCTAAATCAGGTGAATTCGGTGGCTGTTGGATGGTATTTGTTGCATTTTTCGTCAAAAAATTACGAATAATGATGGCACTGTCCGACGGTGCGTTATCATGGTGCAAAATCCACGAATTTTCTGACCACAATTCTGGTCTCTTTCGACGAATTACTTCACGCAAACGTCTCATAACGCCCAAATAATACTCTTTGTTCACCGTGTAATCCACAGTACCGTTGTAATCCATAAAAACCGTGAGCATTGCCTTCTTTTTTGACTGAAAACGACGTGGTTTTTTTGGTCTCCGCTCATTTGGTGAATGCCATTCACTTGCCTGATGTCTGGATTGTGTGTCGTACTCATAAACTCACGTCTTGTCTCCAATAATGATCCTTTTGATGAATATGGCATCGGATTCAGCCTCGAAAATCATCTCTTTTGCGACGTCAACACGGTCTCTTTTTTTGCATGAAATTGAGGTCTTTTGGCACCGACTTTGTTGCTACACGACGGAAACCCAAATCATTAACTAAAATGCCTTGGGCGGATACATAAGCAAAGTTCAAGTCCTCCGTTAACTCCTGATGGTTAATTTGCGGTAATTGACCAACATTTCTTTTACTTTATCAACGTTTTCGTCGGTTTTCGATGTCGATGGTCTGCCACTGCATTCATCATCTTCGATTGATTCACGACCACTTTTGAACCGCTCGTGCCACTAGTAAACGACAACATTTCCAACGTTCGCGCATCATTAAATCCGTTTTTCACGCAAAATTTAATACAAGTTCGTTGTTGCAAATTTAAATTCATTTCTAAAATTGTAAAAAATCGCCAACACACACAGAGATAGATGTACTCTTGGATACGTAACTTTTGCAAATGTCAAGTTATGATGCTGAGATTTAGAGCGAATGTCAACAACAGATGTATCAACTTAAATAAAAAAAAAAAAAAAACAGAACTCAAATCGGAACAATAGGAGTGCCAAACGCTGGTTATTCCGGGAACTTTTACGATACTCACTTACGGTGTGGTCGTTTGGTGGACGGATTAAGACATTGCAGTCAACTGCAAAAAACTAAGCCGAGTCCAAAGAACAGCATGTCTCTGCATAAGCGAAGCTCTACTCTCCACTCCGTCCACGGCGCTAGACATTCTGTTTCACTTGACACCCATCGACATCTTCAGCGGGCAAGTAACTGCGACTGCGGCTATTCGCCTTAAAGCGACTACACAGTGAACAAATAATTTATTTGGCCAAGCTAATATTCTTAATATATTCGGAATCTACAGAACATCGATTACACCATACCTAAAATTCGTTTTGACAAAGACTTTCATGAGAGCTCTCCCTCTAGATCCTTCATGGAGGACAAGTCTACCCATTTATATACAGATAGCGAAGTTAGACGCGGTGTTTTCTCAGATAAGCTAAATCTAGGTCTCTCCTTCCGTCTTCCAAGTCACTGTAGCGTATTCCAGGCGGAAATTTTGGCGATTAAGGAAGCACTGTTCAGGCTGAAGAAAAACGTGATATCTGCAAAAGATATCCCCATCTTTTCAGATAGTCATGCCTATCGAGTCCCTGGATTCAGTCTCACTAAATTCTAAAACCGCCCTTGAATGCCAGTAATCTCTTAGGGAGATGGCAGAGCATTTCAACCTTCACCTTTGTTGGGTGCCGGGACACAGAAACATTCCAGGGAGTTGTAGGAACCACTCTACCTATTCTACCGGAAAAGGGTAGCATATGTATACCAATCGCTACGTGCAAGTTGTTATTTAAGCTGGTTGCTAATAAAACAACAGACCTTAGATTAACCGGTGGGCTAGCGACTAAACAGATTTGGCCAAAGTTGGATCTGAATCGCTCTTAGAGTCTGATTCTTCTAATTAGGACACATCTCAGCGCTGTTATAGGTGTCATCACTAGACACTGGCTTATAGGCAAGCATGCAAGAAAGCTTGACGTTTTTACAAACGATTCCTGTAGAAGATGCATGGACGAGGAGGAAGAGAAAGCAATCCTCAACCTTCTCTGTACATGTCCAGCTCTCACAGAAAGGAAACTCCACCTAGGAGCGTTCTTCTACAGCGACTTAAACGATCTAAAGAATGCAGACGTTAACAGTCTCCTGCGCTTCATCATAAGCTTTAATTGGTTCCATGATTAAGGGGATCATAGATTCAAGTGGCAGCATAACAGGCCAATAGGCCTAAGTGGGTAGGTTTTCCAATCACCACTCTCACCTAACATAACCTACAATGTTCTATCGCACTGGTGGTGACTCCCATGAAATTGCCCTTCAAACATTCAATCGTAAGATCCGTCTCGCTATGAATGCTTATCGGTTTATTCCAAGCTCACTTTCGGACGCACTCTGAAGTATCGTAATTCTTTCCTTCGCTCTACGGAATGCTCTGCCTAACTCTTCATTTTCTAGTAATTATAGCCTTCAAACATTTTAAACCAACGTAAATTGGAACGTCTACTTCTTTTTTCTTTGCCCGCGGTGTGTACAAACGTTTTAAGGGAACTCAAAATCCCTTGATTTAACATAATATAAGCTGATCATTGACCACTGACCATCTCCTGCTAAAGCTACGCCCCTCTAGGCTCCATCAAGATATTCGTTTTTCAAAATATAAATACTGATCGTGCCGGATACCAAGGTACCTAAATACTCTTTTCACCGCCAATGATATTCAAATGACGGAAAATTTTTACCAGTTCTTTCTGGTATCCCTAGGAGTCGCAATACCCTTTCATATTTCGAAGAACTATAAATATGAAATTGAAATATGAAATTTAACAACGTCAACACATCCGCAATTACGACTCCGCTATCAATTCTGAACATAAATGACTCACTTGGGGATCAGTCTTATGCTAAATAGTGGGATAATCAACTCCAAACTGGAAGAGGCTTCTGCTAAAAGATATGTTATCAGAAGTAAACCGCAAGGTGTACTTTCATCCGTTTTCTGAAAATTATTTATTAATGAACTGCTGATATAGTAGGAAGCGGGTACTAGCAGGGTGATTACCTATGCGGATGACGTTAATATATGTAATTATCTCAGGATGGCATTTCTATACCATTAAAGGACTCCTTCAGTTACACTTTTTCGATACAGCAAAATATCTGGGCCTCATTTTTGATGGGAAAGTGAACTCGAAATCTAGCATTCAAGAAAAAGTTATATTACAAAAAGACCATTGTTATAAATTGGTGCCTTTAACCTTGCATAAACCACTGGGTATACGTCTCGGTTATAAGACTATAGATGAGCACTACGAAGTGGTTGTCTGGTGGACACCCTTAGACGATGCAGTCAACTGCAGCAAACTAAGCAAAATCTAAGGAACAGCATGTCTGTGCGTAAGCGGAACCCTACATACTACTCCCTCCGCGGCAAACCATATTCTGTTTTACTAGACACCTCTCTATATTTGCAGCAGGTAACTAGCTTTTCACCTTAACCCTACACTGCGCAAATTAAATTTCTATTTAAAAAAAAAAAAAAAAAAATGTTTTCTTTTATGATTTATTCAACTGAATACTAGAAAAATAATGAAAAACTAATTTTTTTAAATATTCCTCATTTATTTATAAAAAGAAAACTGAATGTATCATATCTGCTACACTGTGCTGTAGTAAGACACTCGAAAATATGTTTCATTCTGTATGAAATTTCACAAGAATTTCTTCTACTTGTTGATAAATTTCCTTGGTTGCACAAACAATAGGCAACCTCAGCTCGAAATTTTGCCAGGGGTAGATAGTTTTTTTTCCTTTTCGTGCATAGTTTTCGGTAGAGCAACCACGAATTTATAGTCGTCATACCAAGTAAATGGTAAAATAACCTATGGTACCATTTTTTGGTGCGCATTTTTATTTTATAGTCCCCAATTAATCCGTCCAGGAGTTTAACCTCTTCTATATGTCTATTATACTCTTACAAGATTTGGGCAAGGGATTTCAACGGCTTTTTTTTTTTTATTTTTTAAGATAGCACTTTACATTTGAAAATGGCATGACGGATATGAGGGTGATTATTGTCTGTCCACCTACAGTTATACCTCACTCCATCCATATCAGCCAGGCAACTCTCCAGTAAAAGTTGATATAAGGGTGTTTACTATCTTTCCAGCTACAGTTGATACTCTACTCCATTCATATCAGCCACAAACTCTCGAAACACTCCAAGTTTTTATTTCGCCAAATCCTTGTCACTGGGAAGTTTGCAATTGAGAATCCTTGGCCTTCTTATTGTTCAAAGGCACTGTATACCACATTTTGCAAGATTGGCTATATACCTGAAATCGATGAATAAAAATTTTCAAAATATACCTGGTAGTTTTGATTGCGGGGCACATTTCTGGTTTTCTGTATCTAAGAAAATAACTCCAATATACTGATTGATGTCTTGCACCTTTTTCTGCTGTTATTACAGATATCAATTTATTGCCGAAAAAGTACTTAAAGAAAGGCGATGGAGTGGACAGATTTTCAGTTTCAGGCGGAATACATTGATTTCCGTAAAAAGCCAACGTGTTGTCATAGACAATTAATTTTTTTTTTTCGCCACAAAATGTGCTTGTACTATATTTCTCCTTTAATTCTCTGGCTTCTTTTTTGGAATCCTTTGTAAAATACCACATGTCTTCCTTTTTAACTAATTTTTCCACTTCATTGACAAAATTTTGTTTTATTTCGTCTTCCAACTCAATGGAAATGGCTTGCATGTCAGCAGCATCCAGGTCTTCGTCTGGACAAGCTGCATCACCATCAGAAACCTCTTCTTCGAAATCATCCTCACTCTCTGAAAGACGTGCCAAAATCTCCTCAAGATACGATCTGTCAACCCTTTCGATTTTCGGAATGCAATGCTGCCTATAATATAATTTATCCATTAAAGCACAATGTAAGAGAAGTGATACATCTCACAAAAAGACGATTATTTCAATCAAGCACATTGAATCTTTACTATCGAATAATCATAAGCTTTTCTTACCTGTAGTGAGTAACTAATTTTTTTCTTTCAACACTTTTATTTAAAAACTTAAACACGTACTTTTACTTGCAATTTTTAAAGTCAGCTCACAAAATGTCAAAATTAACCGTTATTCTTCGCAAATTCAAAATAACTACCACCTACTATGATATGTAGCAAATTATCTACAAAGTGTAACAGAGAAAAATTTTAATGACGTTTGAGTTCTGTTGTATCAAATCGTCTACACTGCGCAGTGTAGGGAAAGCGATTACACAGTGGTCAAATAAATTATTTGGCCACGCTAATATTCTTAATACACTAGAAATCCAAAGAACATCGATTACACTATGCCCCAACATTGTTTTGACAAAGACTTTCATGTAAACATCCACTCTAGATCTTTCTAGGAGGAAGATGCTTTCATAGAAGACAAATCATTCCATTCCTATACGGATGGATCCGAGACCGATAGCGAGGTCATTGGTGGTGTTTTCCGTCTTCCCAATCACTGTAGCATGAAAAACGTGATATCTGCATATTATCAGATAGTCAGGCCGCTACAAATTTCTGGACTCAATCTCACTAAATAAGTGGCAGAGCAGTTCAACCTTCACCAATGGAATTCCAAGGAATAGTAGGGCCGACGAACTCACCAAAATTTTAACCACTTTACCGAAAAGGGTAGCATCGGTACACAAATCGCAACGTAGAACTAATAATAAAGTTGGATGTTAACAAAAGAACAAACCTTAGGTGTGCTGTTGGATCAACATGTTTAGTAACTAAACAGATTTAGCCAAAGCTGTATCTGAGTTGCTCTAAGAGTTTGATCTTTGTAAATGGGAAACATCTCAGCACTATCATAGGAGTCGTCCGAAATTGGCTCGTTGCATCCGTCTGAACAGATGTATGAATGAGAATATGTGTAAGATCTACGGTTCGAGCTAATATTTATTAGATAGAATTAATCATTTCTTTATTGACCATCAAAAAATTAAGAACAAAAAAAAAAAAAGATTAAAAACACAAAGCAAAACAAAAACGTCTACCTATAAAAGATAAAAAAGGAAAAAGTTGCGAGAAGCTTTTAGAAAAGTAAAAAGAACTATAATATACAAAAATTGAGAAAAAAAGGCCAAAATCAGGACTGAGAGAACAGAATTATTGCAGTTGTAGAGACTAACATTATTTATTAGAAACTGTTTTATCTCAGGCGAATCCTTTTATAAAAAAAAGAACTACATTTTTGTAGTCTTTCACGCATACGGTATCGGGTCTCCAACTAGCAGTCCAATCTGCCTATTCGTATCCTCAGTTACACCGTTTAAAGTAAAGCTTTGTTTTTGCCTCCTACCGGCTTCTGCAATATATTGTTCTGCCAATCCTTCGTAAATAAAGCATCTTTTTATACAATATAGTAGCAAAAATAATATAGTCTTTTCTTTCCGACGGAATAGTGTTGGTATCCTTTATTATTTTTTTTTTTTAAATAGACGCGAAATTTTATGTACTCTTAAGATGTTTGCACATAACGCGGCGAAAGGATATTATGGAGGGAAAAAGAGAAATATCGATGTGCGTTGGTTTTGAATGTTTGCAATTTATAGTGATTAGAAAATAAAGAGCTTGGCAGGGTATTCCATAACGAGTTGTACGGCTTAGGAAAAAATCACGATAATTTAGAGTACATTCGAAGATGGGCTTGAGGGTGTACTGATGAGCCTTTACAGCGAGACAAGTGTTACGGCTAAAAGTTTGAAAGGGCGGAATGTTACTGGCAATTTTGGTGGAGCACTGGTGGTGAAAATAAAAATACATCAGAGTAAGACAGGTGACGTAACGTCGGCTTTCAATGGTGTCGAATGACTGTGTAATATTGACATCACCTATGAGTTTTATCTTCTGATCTGCAAAAAGTTCATGGCGTTTATTTGTAAATAAGAGTATCTTTTTTCATGAATCCAGCCCAGCTGAGCAGTCACTTGGTTCAGCTAACGATGTGCCGCCATTGCAAATTTCCCCCAGAGCATTCTCCTTTTTTCTCGAATCGCAAGTGAAAGATCGTCACATACCAACTGCGTGGTTCGTTTTATTTCTAACCCACGACGCAAAAAGAGGGGTGTTATAAGTTAAACGTGTGGGTCTGTGTAACTGTGTGTCTGTCCCTGGCACCGTAGCTCTAAACGGCTGAACTGAATTCGATGATTTTTTTTGAAAGGTGACTTGATCGAGAGTGTTCTTAACTTCGAATCAACCAAATCTGTTTGAAATGATTCAAATTAACAAATAGCAGTCACTAAAACTAACGAAAATATGTATATCAAGCTTAGTTTAATCATTTTATATTATGTTATTATTGCATTTAGGTACATTTATCAAATGCAATTAAATGCGTAGTGTTAACTGGACAGGAAAGTTGCAGCGAGTACAAAGAGTGCAAAAGGATAAAGGTAAAGCGTCGCCATAAAGGGTCAGTCGTTCACCAATAAACACCGAAGCGGAAAATAAACAACAACCGAATCTTATATATGTTTACAAAGGCTCCGACAAATGATAAAAGGATAGGTATATGACCATAAAATCATAAAAAAGGATATTTGTCGGCCAACCAATCAAGTACCACAGTATAAAGGGATTACAATAAACAACAACAAATGCTTTGTCTTTTCATTTCATTTTTTAACCCCCGACGACAAGATTATCCTACCATGTGATCCTGTGAATACGTGTAAATTGTCCTCAATGGCAATTTCTATCCCATTTTACTCAAAAAACGTCATCCATATTACATGCGCACTAGCAACTTTACTTGTAAATTGCTCTCATAGCAAATTCTGGTAGGGTATAGAGATGTACAGTGTGTTGGCAATTCACTTTCAGTGTGCCTGGGTAAGGTTAAGTGTTTATTAAAGTATTATTAGAGTTTGTCATCTAAATTAGTACAACTATGGTCGAGACCAGTAACCACCTTGTAATATACATAGGTACATATAACCATAATTAATGTCTAGTCATTTTCAGTATTGATCATAGGCACTGTAGTTAGTTAGTCACTTTAATCGTACAACAACCAACCACCGGTTGGTAAGAAATCATCAGGCTGGTGCGTAAAATGTTGAGACCGATGGCTAGTCGATGTTCCTGGATTGAGTCGAACACTCTCGGCCACAACCGCCACATTCTTTTCGGTACGTACCGTACTCCAACAGGAACCGTGAGTGTTGTACGCAAGCAAGCGACAGCTTGCGCACAGCAGGTGCGGTGGGTGCTTTATTTCGGCCAATAAACTCACTGTTTGGGCAACACAGCATTCACTTTTAAATTAAGTTTGTAATACTTCCCAACATTGTTCAAAAACGTATAGCAATTTATTTTATTCTGCGGAGGTATGACTCTGACTGACAGTCAAGATTTCGAGCTATATTACATTTGGAGCTGTGTTATATTTCTTGCTTTACATTAAGAAGGTAAAATGTAATTTTTCATCACCTAGAAAATTTCGTAGAGCGTCATCTTAAATGTCCGAGATATTAAAGAAAACAAAATCTCTATTGTATAAATCATAAAGTTATACTCGTCTTTCATTAAAGACGCTCAATTTTAAAATGTAAATAAAAGGTGTGTGTGAGATATCCACTTATTTTTTCCTTTATGTGAAATACATTTTCTGGCTTAAGTATAGAATACAGCGTCGTTGAAATATCCGCTGCGGCTTTGCTTACTTTTACTTTGTCGCATAAATTTGACAGAATTTGATTACATTATTTTTACAGTGTAAAAATAGGCGCAATCGTACCGTAACTAGAACAAGGTAGTGCTTCGAGTCAATTGGCTTTTAGGAAATATAGGATACCCAGAAACTGGAATTATGGCTTGTATAGATCGTAATATGACTAATTAAGTTGACAGTTTCGGTGACGCATGCTGGATGAGCAGCCATTTCCTCCCACCAAAAAATTTTTTATCCCGCGTTTGTTTTCGGAATTATGCAGGCATAATTTCACAAATGTGCCCTCTTTCCCTCTTTTTTTTTATGTAGACATTTTAGGGTAAATTTCGAGTACACAAAAATTGGAAAAACTGCAAGAGTTTGTAGAAAAAGCAAAGAAAAACGTACTTAGTAAACTAGTTCTGAGAATACTATGTCTATTAGTATATTTAAAAGTTTATTTTGAATGAAGTGAATTTACATATTTCTAACTCATCTGTCTGTATATCTAAATCTGCGAGTATCTCAACGAAGACGATAACGTGGTTTCAACACGAGTATGTGTACTAATGGTATGCAATACCTACGTCCTGGTAGTAATTCGGTAATTCATAAAAAAAAAGTTCAACAACAGATATTTATACTCACTATAAATGTATCTTCCCACTTACATTATGTTAAAGTGTTGCTGGTTTGTTGCAGCCAACAACCTTGCAGCTGCCAGACTAAATCAGTAACAATTTTGAACACAAATAAAGGCAAGTGAATCGCAAAGGTGTGTGCCGTGTGCGCGCTATATACGCAGTGCGGTGTTTCTCTTAATTCAATGCTTAGATACATACTCGTAGCTCAGTTGCTTCGTGATCGTTGAGAAGAATTGTAAGCGAGGGTTGGAATTTGTCGATATTTTACGTTTTGTCTTTAAACAAATTTAAGTGCGCGCAATTGTTTGATTTTTGGTAATATATGTACATCCAATAGGAAAAAAAAGTTTCGTTAAATATTAAATTAACTAATGTGATTGCAATTTCATTTTTGAATATACTTCCGTCAATATTTAAACTTTAAAAATCATTAAAAATAAAATTAAACAAAATATTTTTCGATATAAAATTAACTTTGTAAATTAGTACTGTATGAATATAGGTACTTCATGAATATTTCATGACGACATTGAAATTCTTTTGTGATATTGTGTTTACGGTTGTGAACTTTATTTATATGTATATATGTATGTGTCTCAAGCTCAATGCCTTTTAAGTTAAAGATTTAAGTATCTATCTTCCCAAAACTTGACTTGCTTGTATCAAATAAAAACGAACCAAAAAAATGCTTGAATAAAAAATAATAATAAAAAAGATAGTGATACTATACTGCAAGCTATATTAAGAAAACCGGTGGGTAGATATTTGCGAGTGGATAAAAATTTACGTATACTCTCTTGTAAGGCATAACAAGGTTTGCAATCTCGACAGAATGACATTTGTGTGTGGGAAATATGAAGTGTAGATACCATGGTCGTACTTTTATTTATTTATTTTTTTCTTTCTTTTATTCCAACCCACTCACTCCAGATAAGTTATGCAAATGTACAATATATAGTAATTATTAGATTTTGTGAAACATGTATTTAAGCACAAAAAACATGATCACATGTATCCCATATTTGTAATTAGGTTTATTCAAAGGGTCATCCTCATCATTTTGAATATAGGTACATTCATAGGTGTCAATAACGCTGTCTAGGCACCATTTGTATACGAGTTTAGCTTCTCTTAATTGAAAAGCAAATACATATGTATTTTCGTCACATTTAAGTTCCGTTTCTTAGTAAAGTAATTGATAAATGACTCTCGTATTTTGTATTTTTTTTTTTTTTTTTTTTTTCGTAAACCCATAGTTGTTTTGGAAATTTATTGTTTAAAATGATTCACTTGCCATGAAATTATGCAATTTTGGAACATACGACAAGTTAGATAAATCAAGAGGAAAAGATAAAGAGAATTTGTTGTACTTTGTTTACTTTAATTCTCTTAAAGCTGCATATGGCTGCTAAAGTTGAAAGAATGGCTGATATTTTTACAGTCATTTGGAAACATATGATTTTTTTAAATTTCAATTTTTTTTTTTAGTTCGGCACTTTAAAACATTTACTAAAACCCTCGGCTTGGTGCTTTTTGTATTGTCTTGCTATTTATTTATTAGGTTATTTTAATTAGGAAACTATATGTATGTGATATTTATATACTATATATAAAAACAATATTCCTAAAAAATTCATGCAGACTGAACAACATTATTTGTTTTTACATTCTTAACTTTGCACTCAAAACCAAGGAAATCACAATCATTTGTCTTCATACCTGAATAACTTCAATTGTCTGAAGTACAGCGCAATTCAGCTCATTTCCTTATACAAATGATATAACTTTTTTCTACTGACTCTAAAGTTTTGAGGAATAGTTCAGGGATTATTCCTGGGAGAGAGGAAGTTAACAACTTACTATAGATTATAACATCACATTTGGTCGAATGACTATTAAATTCGATAAACTGCCTGTTGATGTTATCTATAAAAATAATAAATCAATTAGTATGGTCCTTTTTTCCAAAGTATATATATTTATATATTTATATCCAGGCCGATAATCATTGTATTCGGACCATTTACAAATCTTAAGAACCATATAGAACATTTAGCAGGATCTCTCTTATTTCTAGTTTTATCTTAGAAACAGTTAAGAACTAACTAATTAATAAGTTCTCCAGAATAAATGAAAATTAAAAATCTTCCCCCTCGCGGCACCTTGTACCTTGACGCGAGTGTCATCTTTCATGACGCCGGTGCGGAGGCTTAAGTCGCAAAGACTCAATCGACTGCGGTCGGCTTCGGAATTTATATCCAACGGTTTTGGGGTAATAAATAAATTGTCTTATTAAGTAATTAAATTTTTATCCCCCTTACAAAATTTTAATTCTATATATTTATGCTAAAATCGTTACAAGTATCATGAACAGTTGTATGGGGCTTCAACACACTTCTTTGCGAAAAATACTTAAACTATTTTGTACATGGGCCGACGCGTATATCGCTGATTCGAATAAAAAAAAATAAGGGAAAAAACATAGTATGACTCAAGCTGTAAGGCGGCTCTTGGGATTATAAAACAGAATCAAATTGAAAAACATTCAAACGCATGAGAAATGACTGCAATGCACTTTTTAAACGTTTAATACGACCAAAAATTTGAGCAGTCATGCAATGTTCATTTACAAAGACATTAAAGCTTATAGCTCTTTTGACAACGTCAACTTAAATTTGAGCATATATGGGAAAAATTAAATTTCGATCTCGACTAAAATTGAGAATACATAAAGATCCTAACATAAAGAAATTCGCTGATCTAAGTAGATGGTAAAAATTCCTCTTTACGACTTTTTCTGAGCAGATAACAAACAGGACCTTAAGAGCCCGTCGAGTTTTAGCACCAAAATCATTGCCGAAAATACATTCATTTGAGATCGATAAAAACCCATCTGAATTAGAAATAAATTTTTAGAAACTTCAATTCAAGTCTGGCACTCACAATATAAATATTTTTGTGCTCAAGGGATCTGCTTCGTCTCTACATTCTTTCAAATTTGTAAGAAAAAATCAAAGCTTCAAGGGGACAATTCAATGGAGCAATATTATTTTCAAATCTTTCACATTTAGTCAAACTCGACGTAAAGGATACCTGAAAACTAAGAATCTCCGGCATGATATAAACTTTAAGCTAATATATTATATTAATTGCTGTATTAAATATGACTCCTTAAAATTCTCTTTCTTATAGACTGTCCGAATCTAGTTTATCTTTTCTACTGTGGTAGCTTAAAAAAAAACTAACAATTTACTTGCCAATTTCAAGTCAAACAACACTGTGTTTCTATCTAAATAATTTGATTTAGATTCATCTAACTTAGTGTACAAATAAATTTTATAGTATACTATCTCGCTTTGCATTGACTATCTCTCAAAGGGTTCACAATTTCCAAGGGTTTCCCAATTCGACCTTCGAGTTTGACTTTTGAATGTGGGCCACAATACTCTTGCCTTCACCGTGCAGGTCGAATGGTATGTTATTGTAACTATATTAATAATTAAAAAACAAAAAGTTCATTCGACAGCCAACAGCTTTTTTCATATAGCAAGAGTTAGTAGCTCTACAGAACCAAAAATCTATTTGACCTACAAAAGTTTCCGACAGCAATTCTAATTAATTTTGAACGGCGTCAATGACTTTTCCAACTCAAGTAGCACAATAAAACAAAAGCATAACTTGTAGTTACTCGGTGCTGCAACAAATTAATTTTATTTAAATCCTAAAGCAAATGAGTCAATTAATATTAGGAAATCAGTTTAAATATTATAAATAGTTATATTATAAAAGCAGCCAGTACTTAGAAACATTTTATTTACATGATTCACTGTCGTTCACATACTCGTAATTGGTTATTTCTGTAGATTAAAACCGGCATCATTCATGGAATTTCCGTTTTTTTGTTTTCCCTCAGACGTTATTCATCAAAATAACAACATATCTTTATATTCACTCTGACTAAAATCTATTTATTATTAACAGAAAACACACTTCTTTTCGTGTATACGTAAAAATTAAGTTAAAATAAATTGCAATAGAACAAAAGAGTTCGATAGAGAACTTGGCACATTTTTGCAGTACGAGAATTACAATGCGATCATTTTTTTGGATATTTCTGCTCTACTTTGGATTGTTTGCACATGTAAGTATTTTTGTTTTTTCATTTATTTATTAATTATTTGAAAATTATTCCATATAGGGAATTTATAAAAAAAAAAAAACAACTAGCAATGTTTAGCACCAACTACTACAATATTATCCATATTTTAGAAACTCTGTAGAGCACTTTTTCTATTTATCGCCTCGGAGTTACCGTTAGAATCCGTCTTTAATATAAGAATTAAATTTTCTCTATGCGTTAATGGTATTCTTTTCTTTTTTGAAATTTAAACATTTTTTTATGATATAGAAGTGAGATAAAAGTTTAATCTGTTGAAAAACCATGTCAGAGAATTTCCGTATTTTTTAAATAACTAACTTTACTCAGTTAGTTACTAGGTTAAACAATATGAATTTATCGCCAACTTTAGTAAGAAAGTAATTTTGTATAACAGTCATTAAAACTTTGTTTAAACTGTCACAAAACAGTTTGTTTTAAGGTTTCAGTTATATCATTTAACCTCCAGTACGATACCAACTTTACTACATTCAAAGGAATCTTGAATTATTTATATGATAATTGCCTTGCTTGCAATTTTGATACAGTTTTCAGTCCAAATGTTTTGAAATGATTCTCATAAGCCATATTTTATAAGTTATATATAAAATGTGTATATATATAAGTTAAGTGTAGAGAAAAACTTGTATAAAATATCACAGTACTGCTGTGCCTAGGCCTTGTATAATTCGAGTAAATTCTATAAGAATAGTTTGATTATTTCAAATCGAAATTTGTGGGCCAGATGACTAAACATATAAAATACTTTCACATGTTGGAGTACTTTTCTTTTTTGTAATAAAAAATGTTAATTCAACATTGTTTTTACCGAAAACTGCTGCATAATTTAAGTAAGCTTAGTATGATTTTTAGTTATCAAAAGACATAATTCGGTTGCGATAATCCAATCGACCAAGTACCAAGAGACATACATTTTTTTCATATTATTGTTGAAAATAAATAATATTATAATTCCTATTTCACTTAATCTGCTCGTCCGATCAATGTCAGCTTGCGACTATTTCAATTTCAATTCTCACGTATAAACAATTTTTAAGAACTAGATTTACTTTTTGCTTTTACTCGCCTCATATTTTCTAGCAACGTCTTAGTAAGCTACTCACAGAATTGTTGACTACATATCTCACTTTCTAGATGAAGATAACCTAAAAAGAATCAGAACAACGATCAGTCACTGCGTGTTCTTCAATTCAATTTAGTTGAATATGTCCATTGCTTTCCTCCAGTTTCCAAATGATTTCCCCTTAAAGTTTTATATCTGTAAATAGCTTCGGAGCAAAATTATTTATACGGAATTCTTATTAAACGAACTAAAATAGAAGGAATTAAACACAATTGACGTCGCATGCAATATGTACGAACATTTCATTTCACCAATGTGATTATAGCTCCACTGACCAATTTTGTTTATCAGAGAAATGCGAATGTTAATTCCTGGTGAGATTTATGATACTTATAACTTAAAAAAGATGATATGAAATCATCAATGATCAAAAATCATATGCCTACCTGAGAGGTTTTATGAAATTGAGTGAGAATTGTCGCCTAAAATTAACTTTGTTCCTACGGTATAATATTTTTTGAAAGTTCTGGGTTTTAAGAAAAAAAAAAAAAAAAAAAAAAGCGTAGCAATATTGGTCTAAGGTTTAAGCTGTCAATTATTTAAACCAACAATAAAAAAAGTGAATGTGCCAAATTCTTTTAACACGAACATATATTATATTGGTGTACTCGTACCAAATTTTACAATGGGACTATGTACATATACTTGTGTAGATACGAGTTGTTCCACAAGTCTACCCATACTAATTTCAGATTAACTTGACTGTATCTATGTGCTTAGCTTCAAGGTTTTCCGGTTTTTTTTTTTTTTACAAAGCAATATCTCCATATACTTGTCTGAGATTAGCTTAAAAGTTATCATACTTTATTCACGCAGCCATATGTTCGAACGTTACGTAATTTTAAACTGAATGTTATTAACAAATGGTTTTTAATTCATACTTATTTTGGAGTATATATATATAATTTGGAGTATATTTGGTACAGATACAACAATTTGTAACCGTAAGAACGCCTCTTCGATTATTGCTTTGACTATTACTCAAGCTAAATTTTCCAGTGATAGATTGCTGTTTACATATTTTAACATAATTTGTTATTACTTGTTGTAAAAGACATCAGATATTTTATCCTTGATTTTAATTATGAAAGGGAGTCTTCGTAAGTGCAAGTAAGTGTATCTATGATTTTAATTAGGAAAGGGAGTCCCTTCGAAACTGCAAGAAACATTTTTTTACTTAAGTTACCCCCTTAAGTACGAGCTATACGAGTAAGTTTGTAACAGCTCAAATTCCGCTTCAATAACAGCGAACTTCTAATCCATTGGGAGTATGTCACGATTTCAAACATCAACCCCTTTTTGGCTTTCTGGATTACATTAGTACAATATTTTCTTTGAACTTATATAATTTGTGATTACCGCATTCATTTTCGCACAGGAGTATAAATCCAACAAAAATATTTTAAAATCTGTTTGCAGGTTTAGAAGGATATTGTATTGTTTAACGACTGAATAAATAAATCTTAGACTACTTACTGTCTTGTTCATAAAAGCGTATTTCCAATATACTTTATACCCGTATGCGACACAGTAAATCAGTTTATTCTGGCAACAAATGTTATGACAATTCAAATTGGGTAAAAAGATGGTGTGAACTTAAAATAAGTTTTAGTCAAAGGTCAATGAAAAAATGGTGGATGCTGTGTAAATCGTTTGGTTCGTTTATATTCGTATTCCCTTTTATGACTGACTACACTTATGATGCCAAAGCATGTGTTAAGTTTTCCGGAAAATGGGACGGAAATTGATTTTCACTTGATTGAATTGATTTTGAAATCTGGTTATAGCTAACATGCTTGCTGGACGTATAGTTTTAGAAGCCTTTTAAGTTGAAAGTTATTGGAGCTCTACTTATCGACTTATCTGCCACAAATGTCAAAGTCATACAAATGCGATACAAAGTTTTCGTCAAAAAAATCATTAAACTTTCCTTTGATGGGGAAACAACCCAAAGGATGAAGAAATCAGGTGGAAGTGTAGTTTAAACTATCAGCGCCAGCTACATATACTATTACATCCGCTCACCCAACTTTTCGCAACTAATAATCGTTTTATCATAATATACAAAAATGTATTGTTTGTATCTTCCTAAGTCATTTTCCACATATTGGATACCATCAGAATAGTACATTCTAGGTGCATATTCTTCATTTTTACACTGTATTCCTTTAGAGTCTTGATCTATTATAAAAATGGCAGACTGATGCCGTAAACATCTAATCGTCTTCACCAAGTTTTGTCATAATATGACGCCCATGGATCCATTTACATACATTTAAGACCATTTTAATGAACAGTTTTTTGTTTTTTATGAGATACAGTTTCAGAATGATTATTTAGTCTACCATTAAGTGTCTGGTATTAGTTAAAATGCATAAAATTGGAATTACAGCTAGACTTTATATAGGTAGAACATATTGTAGTATTTATCTAACCGTCAGGAATTCGAACAAAGAGGTGCGTAACATGTTGTGCTTTACAGAAACTAATTTTTATATTCAGCACCCATTCCAACTGCGTAGTCTGATCAATTGCACATTATCGATTCAGATCGCAAAGCATGTATAAACATTACCTACAAACGTACGCTTTGATATATTTGGTATTTGTGTTACCTCTAAAAATTCATGGTTCACATTGTGTTCCTCTTTAAAACTAAAAGAAAAAAGAAAAAATTAAACAACACTTGAAGCATACAGTACTCGATTTTAAACAAATTAAATGTCAACAAAGTATTTAAGATACCTTAAATAGCGATCCATGCGTAATCTAACATTGCTTTGCATGACATTTGACTAATTCACGTGCTTCCCGAATATGGTTGTGCAAAATTTGACATTGACACTTGGCCAAGCGGTAAATAGTTTATTGACCAAAAATAAGCAGCAAACATGAAATTTAAAAACAGCTCTCTTCGTCAAATGTCAGCATTATGCAATTAATTAACAAACAATACTCGAATTGGCAAGTTAGAGATTTTAAAATTCGAATTTAATTTATAGTCTACGCATATTAAAGCCAATCCTAATGCTCCATGCCTTTCAGTCGTTAACTCGATTTTAGAGAAACTGGCAAAATCAATTTGAGTACAATATACGAATATATGTGCTAACCTTTTTATGTATCTAGAGAAGAGTGCAGAATGTCTTGAATATTAAGGTAATAATTTGAAGTTTGTTTTATTTAGTTTAATTATTTTTTTTCCAATAAGATGTTGGTTTTTATTCCTAATGCAACTTCTCTTAGCTTTCTGATTAGACCAGGAATTAATGTCTGAATTGGCATAAGTATTGTACATTACGTAATGAATTTATCACATGGTAATATGTATATTCAAAGTGTCAAATCGAGCATTCCAGCATATAATGAACCAGAAATTTTACTGAGAACTTATGTTCAAGCCTTTCTTAAAGTTTTATCTCGCAATATTTTCATGTTTTGGTTGTAGGTATAGTAATTTTCAGTAACCATAACGACACATGTATGATAGATATGTATGTAGGTATGCTTGTTTGAGTACATGCTTTGGGCAATTTTAAGTGTAAAAACTGTCTGGATATTTAAGCCTATGGAAAAAAAGTACATGTGTACAAAAAACAATGTTTTTGTAATTAAAATATTATTGTATAACTGAATTGATGGCAGGAAAGTTTTTCAAAACTAAACAATATAACAGATTTAGTCGTTCTGGGTTAACTGGTTTGTTTATTTACAAGAAAACCTCATAGGATATTGAAAAGCATGGGAATCTGGAACTCTGTTCCGATGTATATCAACATTGAATGCTCTTGGTTGTTGCGCATTTTACTTTAGTTTTGAAGTTTTAAAATAAATGGCATATTATTCTTGCATATATTCCTTTTAAAAATCTCAGCGTAGTATCGGCACTATGAAAAAAAACTATCAGATCAGTGTAGATCTTCGTTGGTAAATTTTCGTCACATGCCAAATTTTTTATAAGAACCCTTAGTCATTAGATGTCTAAAAAAAAACTTATGTATGCCTCAATAATTAACTTAAGCCTGCTTTTTTTTATTAAATGGCAATTTTGTCTGCCCCTATTTATTGTAGAATAATCAAACCAATACTGTGCGCTATTCCGTAGCAAGCTAGCATGACATTTTATTTAGGTGTAAATATCGGTATCAGAAATGATTGTTTTCTTGCAAGCAATAAAATAATTATCATAAGCATTAACTCAAGCAAAAGACGCCTTCTTTTTTTATAACATGTATTTAGGTGCGAGTTATGTGCACAAATTTGGAACAAATGCTCGAACATTGTTTGTGTCATCTCCTATTAGTATCTAAAACATCGATGCTAGTTTTTCAATATACCTTCTCTATTACTTCGGTAACCTTAATAGTTACACTCTTAACTTTTTACATACTACTTCAGATAGTTTTTAGTGAAAAATACTGTTAAAACTTGTTTTAAATTTAAAGTACGAAATTCTAATTCTCTACCTTGTAAACTATGTGTCTATGACAATATTCTACTAGTCTTTTGGTCTACTGCCATTGATGTGTTGACGTAAAACTATGCTTAATTAATAATTCACTACATTGCAGAGACCCAAAAAAATTCAGAGATTAATGATATTTGCTGATTAACGTCCTTTAACTGATCATTTATATGACTTTATAGTTTGCACAAGCCCTACGTTTTTACGTGACTTAAGAACTGCTTTCAAAATTTCAGATCTTCAATACCTAGCTTTATTGCATTGATCAAAAATTCCGCCTGTTTTAGAAAACGTAATGAAACTTGCGTATAGATTAAAAATCGATGCCAAAATATTGTAACTTAATAATTATTATACATACATATGAGTAAATGCACTTATTAATCGAAAATTTATCAAAGTTTACAAATTTAGAGCCTTCACCATGAAAAAGTATGGATCATAAATGTAGGATTTATTAACCCTATGTAATACTTGTAACAACGATTGCGATCTTCTCGCATTTAGGTTCCGACTAAGAGGTAATACATGCTCCGATTCTGATATTACAGCTTTTTCTACTACAGGCTTGGTAGATTGGGATGGTTTTAAGTAAAGTACGGAATGAGCTTATCCAGTTACCAGATATATAAAAAAAGAAAAGAAAAAAAGGAAACATGTTATGAACTATTATCGTCTAAGAGATACCGAGAAGAAGGCGTGATGTAAGAGTGGCATATAAAAGGCGAGGCGCAAGTATACGAGTACTACGTCAGAAAATTTTAAGTTTTAGCGGACGGAAATCGGCTAAAGGTCTTACAGCCATTTGAAAAAAAAAATGACTAAGGTACTGTAAAATTGACACCGAAACCAGCAAAGACTTCAGTTTGTGTGAAAGGAAAAACTATGTACATTTCCTTCGGATTCCTGAGTTTTATGTTTGCTAGGGAATTAAACGGGGACAAAGTTAAAGTGTGCCTATTATCCGCAAATTACTGTAATATCGATCTACACTTGCTTACTTACTTAGAAGGCGCTATAGTTCGAGGTGAACCGAGGCCTCAACTAACAAGTCTCTCCATTTAGACCGATCCTTAAGTAATACCCTCCAGTTTCATACTCCCCTTCTAAGGTGAGGTCTTCCTCTACTGAGTCCTATAAATATCAAGCAGTTTTTTTGACTAGATCGATGTCGCCGTAAAACTCGCATAGTTCGTCGTTGAACCTTCTTCCCCAAAGCCGGTGAAAACAAATTAATGCGAATATAGTAGATAAGGTTAGAGTAGCTGTTGAAAAGATCAACCCATTTAGGCATCCCACGTGGATATGTGATCCTTCTACTCTTGGAACCGGTTTGAGCTTATGATAAAGCGTTGGAAACTGTTAACATCCATATTACTTAGATTGCTTAAGTCAGTGTAAAATAAAGCTCTTAAGAGGATTTCCCTTTTTTAGTCTGTACCTAAGCATGTACAGACTAGGTGGAGGATTGTCTCCTCCTCCTCTTCGTAGACGTAGCTTCTGCAGAAATCGTTCGTAAAAACGCCAAACCTTTTCGCAAAGTTGCCTATAAGGTAGTGTTCATTGATAACGCCTATGATAGCAAGTAAATATTTCCTATTTTGAAAAATCAAACTCAGAGCGATTCAGATCCAGCTTTAGCCAGATCTGTTTGACCACTAGGGATGTGGATCCAACAGTCCCAACTTTAACATTAATTTGTACCTAGCGATTGGTGTACCGATGCTTCCCTTTGCGGTTTATTACATAGAGTGGTTCCAATTTTGGGGAGTTCGTCGGACCAACAATTCCCTGGAATGTCTCTGTGCCCCGGCATCTAGCATAGGTAAAAGTTAAACTGCTCTGCTCAACATCTCTGCCTGATTGAGACCCAGAGTGAAATCCTTGTCGTTCATGTCAAACTCATTGGTGTTACGTGGGGCACTTAAGTGTCCAGAGGAGAATGTTTTTTTAAAGTTTTCCTCTGTATTTCGGCCATTCAAGTTTCCGATAATTCCGGAATACTGGTTGGCTGGGAGGATCATAATTCAGGCTGAATTGGATGTATCTGTGATCTGAAAATAAGTGTCCTGACGATACAATCCAGTTCGTTAGCATTTAAGTGATACTGTCGGAGACAAGAGTGATGTCTAGCACTTCCTATTGGTTTTTGTTATGAAAATGGGCTCGTTGCCAGTTTTAAGCCTTCCATTAGTTGCTGAATTCGGGAAGTAAGAATGCATTAAAGCCTTCGTTTCACTAATATACAAGTCTGGGTCTGATAGGAATGTTCTCCTTAGCCATGACCTCGAGCCAAACCACCAAACCACCTATGGCTTTGGTGTAAAGATCGAGAGCTCTTTGATCAGCACAAGCGATAAGTTTGACGTGGTCTTATTACCAGCCAGCGTCGCTTATGTTGGGAGGTGATCCAGGGTTTTTCAGCATGATGGCCAAGAAGTAGCTCGAAAATTTTAGCTCGACCAAGTGCTCTTTTAGGTGATATCAATCAATCGGGGTCGTTAGCAACAGCGGCCTGCCAAAAACTTGATGTTTGGGGTGTTGGAAGTTATAGGACCATGTACCATAGGACCATAGCTTGCCACAGTCTTACCACTCCTTTTGGCTTGTTGCGTTTACCTTTAGAATTTAGTGCACCATGGCCTGCTACAGTTTTACCTCCGCTCGACAATGAAGGAGCCTTGCCGGTAGTCGGTGCAGTTACCGCTCTACCGCCCGGTATTAAAAGAGTACCGGTCTCGAATTTTGTTTCTTGGAAAGTTTATACATAAATATTCCACGAATAGCGAAGAAAGGATGATCCATCTGTACGCTGTATGCAGACAACGCTAGCTAATCCGGAGGTCGCCAGGTATTCGGATACACCGTTCACGACTGAGCTATTTTTGGAGATGCTGGCCATCATCCAGGTTGGTCCTCGGCACGGGTCGTATGACACCTTGATCAGGGAAGGTGAAGAAGAGGTAGGAGAGATAAGCATCCTTTTGATTCGGGACTCATCTGGAGAACTTCTCGAATTTGATTGACCTTATACAGCGTCTACAACTCAACAAGTTCGATGCTGAGGTAGCAAAAACGAGAGTGAATATCTTACAATGAATTTTTCTTTCGAAATGACAGGTGATATCTTCATCTGCTTTGAGAAAAGTCCATGCTTCTGTGCCATAAAGTAGGCCTGAGATAATCAACCCTCCTTAGTTGTTTGGGATACGGCTGTACTACTCAATTGTCTTCTAAGCCCAAAGAAACAATGATTACCAATTGTGATTCTTCGATTTAATTCTACTGAGGTGATTTTGGTAGCTTCTATTTTAATACTTGTGAACGTTCGGTGACAGCAATTTTATTAACATCTTCGGAATACCCTAGTAGTTCCACCGATTTTAGAAAAATTGTGCGTCCAGTGTATGGATTCTTTCAAGTATGATGTTAAAGAAGTCACATGACAAATAGTTTCAGTTTGGTCGTTACTAATCTTGACGAAGCAGCGTTAGTTCAATCAGACGATGCCAAGACAAAACTTGGCTCTATATACATATGTTGCTCGTTTCTTATTGGCCTTATAATCGGTGAAAAGGTGGTGGGTGTATCGATTTGGACTCCTTGAGTTTTTTCCAGGTTCGGCCGGAGTGTGAAAATTTGGTCGATTGTAGATTTCCTGGCTAAATCAATCAAGTTGTTGGCGTAGGGTTTCAGATGTTCATAATAAGGTAGATTAGATCTTATACGCAATGTTGAGAAGATTTATACTTTCCGTCCTTCATTCCAGCGCCGCTTTGTACGATTCTTGTTTTATTTATGGTATATCCTTGCCGGCATTCGTCATCAGACTAGGGATTTCTTGGTGGTGGTCGAGTTGCGGGGTTGTTAATGTATATAAATCTTACAAATAATTCTGCTACAGCTAGCTTAAAAAAGGGTTATTTAATGTAGTACGCCAATAACACAATGTTTGACTCTTACTACTTTCGCAATAACTCTTCAAATATTAGCAGTTTGTTAAGTGTAAATACATATATGGTTGTGTAGGTTATCTTAAATTTTGCTCTGACGGCATAAGCTAGAGTGGGGAGCGACGCTGCAAGATTCTTATTTCGAGTGATATAACTAATTAAAAACCAATAATAACAAATAATAAACACGTAAGTACGTGTAGAATGACTTCTAGTAATAATGATTTTACTTGATGGATGACAAATAAAAACAGAAAAAAACATAATTTAAATAAAAAAGAAACTAGCGATTTTAGCATATAATGCATAAGAACATCAAAAATGAAAGAAAAAGCAAGACTAGTTAATCGAAATAAATTTAATAGACTGGTTGAAAAAAGTACAATGGCAGGAAAAAATGGTACATATGTGCTGCCAAGTGACTTCTTCTTGCTGGTTTCTTAAACTTGAATTTGATCAGAACATTTCGCCGGCCTTGAACTTATCGGGGAATAAGTTTAATCATTAAACAATGACGTCGTCTTTAAAAGCCAAGAGCGGTGATATCTTGACAATGGGCCCCGTCAATGTTCCATATGCAGCTCTTAAAGTTACGATGCGAACTCTACTATCAGCGCCAGGATGAACCTCAAAACTCTTCCCATCCTCCACTTGCTTGGTGGAAGGTTGTCCTCTCTAAGGATCACAAGATCTCCCTCGGTGATATTTGGAAACGACTTTGTCCATTTAGCTCGCACTTGGAGTTGCTATAAATATTCATTATGCCATCTTTTCCAGAAATGCTGACGCAATTGGAAATGAGGCGCCATCGGTTTTGAAGATTAATTTTATCGCCTTCGCTGTATAGTTCAGAAATGGATTTGAGCGGTTCTCCTATTATAAAATGTCCCGGTGTCAGGGGTTGGAGATCGTTGACATCAGTAGAGGTAGGGCACAGTGGCCTGGAATTGACGCAGGCCTCGATTTCTGTCAGAAGAGTTGAGAGTTCCTCGAATGTCAGTAAATGTTCATGTAAAGTCCGTCGCAGATGAAACTTTACGAGTTTAACAGCAGCTTCCCAGTATCCTCCCATATGTGGTGCTGCAGGAGGGTTAAAGTGCCAATCTATGTTGTCATCTCGTAAATATTTAGCCAAGCTCTCGTTTCGCATAGCTTCCAAGAAGAAATTTCTAAGCTCCTTTTCGGCTCCAACAAAATTTGTCCCGTTGTCGTAGTATAAATCTCTACAGTGCCCCCTTCGAGATACGAATCTTTTCAGAACAGCAATGAAGGTAATCGCTGAAAGGTCACTTGCTTATTCCGGTGCATTGCACCAGTTGACATGCAAATAAATATGGAGATGTAACCCTTCACGGACTTGCAACCACGTCCCTTGATAAGCGCAGCCGTATAGGTCCTGAAAAATCAACGCCACTTCTGAGAAAGGGTCGACAAGGGTCTTGGTTAATCGCTCATCAGCTGCTGTTGAACAACGTTCTGCTATCTAAGGCACTTGACACAAGATCTGAAAATCTTCTTCAGTAAATTTCGGTCACCGATTATTCAAAATCGTCCCTGTATAATCGCAAGCATTGTTGTAGGGCCCGCGTGAAGCGATGTACGGTGAACATCTTGGCAGATCAAAGAAGTAAGCCTTGCGGCAGCTGGTAAAAAAATAGGATGCTTTCTGTCAAAGTGTAAGGGGACATTTCGAAGCCTTCCGCCCACACGAAGAAGTCCGTTCTCGTTCATGAATGGATTCAACTTAAAGAGTCTGCTTCCTCTTTTAAGATTATTCCTTGTAGTGAGTCGGCGAACATCATCTTCGAAAAAACATCTCTGCGTGGCTTTTATCCAAAAGTGAAATGTATTGTTAATTTCATCGAGGCTGAGAAACTCACTAGAACGACCTGAAATATCGGATTCTCCTTTACGGTGTGCGATTCGACGGCGAATGTTATTTATGAATCTATAGATAAATGCGGTAACATGTTTTAGTGTAGATAAAGAGGAATACTTATCAATGAGGTCCCATATTTGAGGTGAATTTGTGGTGGTAACTAGAGTAACATTATCTGAATTCGGCTTCTGGTCTATAGAAGTAATAAAAATTTGTTGCGACGGCCAGTTTTCAGCGGATAGAGATAGTCATAGAGGTCCATTCCACCATAAGTTGAATTCTTTGAGTTCCTAAGGTGGCAATCCTCGGGATGCACAGTCGGCCAGGTTATGTGAAGATGGAATGTATAACCAGTGCTCTGATGGTATAACCTCTTGTATTTGAGCAACGCGATTAGCAACAAACGTGCACCATCTGCTTGGATGTTGATTAAGCCAAGCTATTGTTACAGATGAGTCGCTCCATCCGTAGACGTTACGAACGCATAGGTCGATTGCTTTTTTGACATGCATGATCAGTTTTGCTAACAAGGCAGCAGCACATAACTCCAGGCGTGGTAATGATATCGGCTTGATGTGAGCTACCCTGGTTTTTGCAGTAATGAGACGAACAAGAACGTTATTAGCGTTTATGGTTCGTATACCACAGCAGCATACACGGATTGCGATGCATCTGCAAAACCATGGAGATCTGTAACTGCGGCCGGATCACCAACTCCTATCCACCTCGGTATTTGAATAGCTGCTAAGCTAGGTAAGTTCGCACGATAGCCCAACCACTTTTGTTTGATCGAAGAAGGAACTTTATCGTCCCAATTTACTTTTGGCTTCCAGAGGCGTTGAAACAGTAGCTTGGGAATAAGTGTCGTTGGGCAAGCAATCCCAGCAGATCAAACAGCTTTGCGGCGTCTGAAAGAAGCAACCTTTCAGTAAGATGTGAATATTTATATCATTAACTTGCACGGTGTACACAAAAACATCAGAAAATGGGTGCCATTGAAGACCTAACGTTCGAACGCTATCAGCATTGGTTAGGTCAAGGGTTGATTTGATTTCACGAAGTTCGGCGGGAATGGAATCAAGAACGGCAGTTAAATTTGATGACCATTTACGAAGATGGAAACCACCACGTTTTAAGACATTGGTAATAGTGATTTGTAACCGTCGTAGTTCATCTTCATTAGGTAGATCGTCCATATAAAAATCGCTCTGAATTATTTTGGATGCTGTAAGAAAATTGTGCCCTTCGTCAATAGCAGTTTGTGGTAATGCTTTAACAGCTAAATGGAAAGCTAACGCCACTCCATATGTCACGGTCAGCAAACGATAATTTTCGACAGGATCTGTGGACTTGCGACGCCAGACGATACGTTGGAAATCGACGTAATCAGGATGGACACGTACTTAGCAGTACATTTTTGCGACATCAGCAGTTAGCGCAAACCGATGACACCGAAATCGTAGCAAAGTTTTAAAGAGATCAGCCTGAAGTTGCGGGCCAACCAATTGCGCATCATTCGAAGAGAATCCAGATATTGTTTTAGCTGACGCATTAAAGATAACCCTCAGCTTGGTCCAGCACAACGACTTTTTAATCACTGCTTTGTGTGGTATATAATAATATTTACCTGGAATCGGGTCATTGGTGGCCTTTTCCATATGACCCAAATCAATGAATTCCTGCATATACTCTGCGTATTCTCTATAAAACTGGTGATCCTTCGCGAATATTTTCTCCATACGATTTAATTCTCGAACTGCTGTGTCTCTGGAACTTCCAAGCGGAACAGTGATTTTAAAAGGCAGTTTTACCACATAGCAACCATCTTCTGGACGAGAATGAGTTTGAGAGAAAAGTTCTCCACATAGTATCTCTTCGTTGGTGAAATGTCTTAATTCTGGAAATTCCTCTAGCTTCCAAAACTTGGCTACTTCTTTGGTTAGCGCGGAATCTTGGCGAATGATAGTTGTAGAAAAAGCGTAGGTAGTATCTAGCGTGACCGCTTTTCCGAAAAGTACCCAGCCGAGTGTTGTTTTTTGTGCGATTGGAGTATCCCTTGGGCCACGAATCAACCCATCTAGCAAGAACCTACCTAGTTAATCACAACCAAGCAGAACGTCAACTGCAGCAGTTATGTTAAAATGTGGATCATTAAAATTAATTGGTCGATATGTTGCCATGATCCTCTGCGAATGAAAGTGGGCGGAAAAGCATTTGCTATTTTTGGTAATATGTTTACCTGTATAGTTTCTACGCAACTATTGTCTAGTGAAGATAAGACAAGCTGGACGATTCCTTTGGAGATACCAGTTACTACAGCACCTATTCCTTCGATCGTAGTTGTTGACGGCGTAGAGTGAAGCGAGAGTCTATCGGCACATCGTTTTGTAATAAAGCTAAGGTATGAAGCGTTGTCGCATAGAATTGACCGGAGTTGTCAAAAACCTTTGCGATGGCAGTGCCTAAAAGAATTTGCTGATTCAAATTGACTACGTTAAATGATGTCTTTTGCGATGTTGATGGTTGATCGAAATGCAGCAACGTATGATGTCGAGTTTGACACAAACGACATGTATTCGTACTACGACATCCTTCTAAGTTATGTGCATATGAGAGGCAATTAGTGCACAATGATTTTTTTCTTCGCGGCGAGTACTCTGCGGTGAACTGGTAGAGCTCGGAACTGCTCACAGCCGAAAATTTTATATTTTCCATTACAAAAATAGCATTTATCTATCTTTTATCTTAACAGAGAGTACTGTTGTGGATTTGATTTTCGTCTTAATAGAGGTTGCTGGTTGTGCATTGTGTAAATTAACTGCATCTAGAGACCGACATCTTGTTTCTAGGAAGTCTACAAGTTGGTCGAAGGTGGAAACTTTGTCTTTTACTTGCGAGAGCACCCATTGTCAATAAGTTTCAGGATTGAGTTTGCTGATCATCAAGTGAACGAGCCAGTCATCCCAGTTTTCTACAGATCTACCCAGACTCTTAAGTGAACGATAATTTTCCTGGATATTGTCTATCAATGCTCTTATACCTGAGGTTGACTCAGAAGAAAGTTTTTTTGTAGTGAAAAGAAGTCTCGAAAATGAGCATCGACAATGACGCGTTCCACGTTATATCTTTTGCATAGTAATTCCCAGCCCTCAGCGTAGTTTTTGTCAGTTATGTGAAACGCTTTAATGACTTTTAGGGCTTCACAATGTAAGCTACATCGCAGGAAGTGAAGCTTCTGTTAGCCTGTGAGAGATGGTTCATTGCGAATTAAAGATGCAAGATGGTAAAACTCTTTCCATTCTAAAGGGTTCCCGGTGAATTTTGGCAAGTCCATGCGTGGCAACTTAACATCAGCGTACTGGTGATGTTCTTTCGGCATACTGTTGGAAGAACTACTGGAACTACTGGAACTAGACTTAAACTGTTTCTGTCTGAAGTTGGAGAGTGCCAATCTGTACCACTCTTCGGCCTGAACACGCTGTGCTTCTTCTGCTACCAGAGCATCAGCACCACATTTTTCCTCTACACTACTCTGTCCTTCATCAAACTTGATTCACTGGTACTCCAAAAGTTGGAGAAATGATTGGATATCTGCATCGTCGTATGTCTCTGCTTTTTTATTCGTGGTCAATAGACGTTTCAATGAGTTTCTGAAAATATCTCGCTTATTAGTAGACATTATGCAAATCTAATTTAAATGATTCGAAATGCATACGAAATAGAATGCAATTTAAATTATCTGACTTTGAAGGACCAAAAAAAAAAAGATGCATATGAACATCAAAAATAAAAGAAAAAGCAAGACTAGTTAATCGAAATAAATTTAATAGACAGGTTGAAAAAAGTACAATGGCGGGAAAAAAAAGATGACAGTTCTAAGGAGAAAAAGTGGTACATATGTGCTGCCAAGTCTTTTCTTGTTGGTTTCTTAAACTTGAATTTAATCAGAACAGCATATAATAAAGATTATGATATTTGAATATATAGTATGTTGCGCTTTGTGCTATGAATTTTTCGACATTATTTTTTTTCAACAGACGTAGACATTTTTAGGAAATGAAATAAATTGGTCTACAAAAAGACTTTTGAATTTAATTCATTTATTATGTTGCCGTTATCAATTTTTATATTCTCTCATTCTGCATAATGTATCACGACTTTCTTCCCTTATTAATACTCTGCTGAGATTTTCTTGCTTATTGTCTCCTTAACGCTTCATTATTTCCCTGGTATGTAACGTTAAGGAACCATCAACAGAGTAGTATTTATGTTGAAGTTGCTCCTGAAAAATTCAAAACCACAGTAAAACAGTACCTCCTTTTTTCCCCCTAGTTTTACTCTGCCTACGCTGTGTAAAATCTTTTCAGGGTACACAAAATCCTTTGAGAGCGTGCTAATTTTAAAAAAATATACGTGAACAACAATATGTATTATAACAATGGGATAACATGTGTCTTATCAAGTTTCTAGGTCTTCGTCAAATTTTTTTCCGCGGTTTTCTTTATATATCATGTCGCTACAAGTTGGACTAGCAGTGTCCAAAGGCACTTATTTTTCTGAAATACATTTATCAGCTTAGAGTTAATGAGCAAAGGAAATAAGAGAAATATCGGTTTTTCAGAAAGAAATTTTCAAAAAAAAAAAAAAAAAAAACGTAAAGAGGTTCAGGATACTAGTATGGTATACCCGGTGAAGGAAAGTTTAAGATCAGGGGCACGATCTTCAAGAACCGAAACTTTCCAAACTCAGCCAAATTAAGTCTCCTTAACATGGTGAACAAGATTTTATCTACCGTACTAAGTGTTTGCTTGAAACCCAATATTAGTGTAGTTGTAGGCATGGTAAATCCACCATCGAACAAATTTTCATCAAAGAACATCAAGTCGATACCCACTATCTGTTTATTGGTATGATGCGTATTATATTGAGCCATAAAACATTTTGGTATCTATGCAAAAAAATGAATTTTGACAAGAAGAGTTCATGTGATTTCATCCATCATACTTGAAATAATTGTGCGAAAGTTACAGGCCAATAACTTAGGTGCAAGATTTTAAAAGTTTGTAGGTACAATAGCTGGCATACGCTGATGACATTGACTTTACAAGAAAATGTATTTTTATATTGTCGATAAAAAAGCAAACACAGCACAAATGCTTCGGACAGCACTCTACTTAAAAGACTGCCGACTTAGGCATCATTGTTAATTCAAACAACAATACAACTGTAGCAAAAAAATATTCTTTTCAACCGTTATTCTTTTGTATCAAAAAAGCAGCTGATAAATATGTCCCTTCACAAATAACGGAAATAGCATTGTGAAAGATCCTTATCTGTCCAGTCCTATTGTATGGATCGGAAACATGGACTTTATAAAAAGTCGACGAAAATATCCGTTGTTGCCTTTAGAGAAAAGTTCCTTGAATGACATTGAACTGGCCAGAAGGGATAAAATTTATCAGACTTCATTCATCATGACTTAAAGATGAGGAACGAGGTCCCTTGATGTTCACCACTGAAGGCGATTAGAACAAAATGCATGGAGCTTTGTCTTGAGGAACAGGTCTATGCCGATAGATGTCGATAAATTAAAATCGCATATCATTACCGCTAGAATTTAAATTGCTAGCAAGTTCTTTGTCGTGCTCATTCTGGAAAATTTTAAAAGTCATATAACGGCTCTCAGACGTAGATCAATTAAAATAGTACCTTCTATGAAAATTTACGTTACACGTCTCGGTGAGCAATGATTTAGGCAATGTGTCTGACAACAGATTTCTACAAATGTTGACCATAAAAGGTCATATATTAAATTGTAAGATCTTTGCATTCACGATTCACTTGGTTACCATTCAATTAATTATTAACACATACATGGAAAGTCAATACAAACTTGGATTCTGCTGAGTTCGCAAATCTCATCTCGGAATTTTGTATTTTTTGATTCATGCGTTATATACGTCCCTAAATCAGAATTTATTTACCTTCAATAGAAGACCTCACGAACAAACCCACATCTAGTACGATGAATCAAACTTCTGTCAGTAAAAGTAACGGTTAATCGAGTATAACTATTTGCTAGAGACGCTAACCTTTCTATTTGCTTACACGCAAGAAGGAGTTATAATTTTTGTATTTATTTGCAAAAAAACATGTTTTACTCAAGCACTGAAAGTACATCAAAACCTCAACAATATCTACAACAAAGTGGGGAAGAGTTTAAAATGGTTTTAGTAAATCCGCCAAAACAAAATGCTCACCATACTTCCATGAAGGTATAAGCAAATTTTTATTAAAACGTGTATTTGAAGCATTGGTACTCGTATTATAGCGAAGCAACACTAGAATTAGAGGAAAAAATCTCTTGTACGACACATTTAAGCCAAAGGCCATATCAACCCCATATAGATTAAAACCAGTATTTAGAAGCGCATCTAAAATTGCTACGAATTGTTTCAAACCTCTGACAATGTCGCAATTTGTTGGTAAATTTCCTCAAACATACCAACATTTAAATCAAATGGATGGTTTTTCTCCATTCCCTATTATGACATGTGCTGAAGAAGTGGCAGTAAAACTGCAGAAGTTTATAGGGCAAACATCAAAATCTTTTGAAACCATTTTTCTGAAAGATTCCATTGATAATAGATATCAACCCAATTTTTTACCTGTTCCTAGGAAATGCTTTTCTCATACCAAAGGCAAAAACGTCAATGATGTGAACACCACGATGAAGGAACAGCCTAAAGAGTTACAAAAAATTTCTAGTACAATTGGATCTACACTAGACTCGACTATTATAGGCAATAACACAGGCTATGATTTAAGATTGAATTTTAAAACTAAACAATCAGTCAATCAATGCGATGCGACAAATAAATCTGACATTAGCGATAAAAAGAACTTGAACGACACTTTCTTAAGCTTTGAAAAGTATCTGGAACAAAAAATGTCAAAACTCCTTAACAATACTTTATCCCCATATTTGATTCGATCATTTACTAAAGAGTCTAACGGGAACAGTGTACAATCTTATTGTACTGCGTTGACATCACAATCACGGATGTATGCTTCCTTTAAGGTAATTTCCCAAATATATAAAAGATTACTAAAATCAAATCTCTTTATCCCTCAATTTTGGCTTTGGTAGTTTTAATCGAGCTAAAAATTAAATCGTAGAATCCACAATAAAAAAAAAAAAAACGTTTTCAATACTTTCTTTTTATACACTTCTAAATAATAACTGTATGTAAGTAATTCAACAATTTTTTTCTGGATCTACTCATACACAGTTATCAGTCGGAGATCATATTCAAAATCGCGATTATGAAAAATCTAATATTTTCAATAAATCTACAGAACTGGACATGGATAAAACTTCTTTGTGGAACGAATCAGTGAGTAAGGGGGGAAGGCTGATCGATGTTCTTGAGTTCTGGAAACAGGATGAAGAGCTTTACTTACTTGTCGATTACTTAGACTGTAATTGAAAAAAAAAAAATACGCAAATTAATTAAAAAATACGATACACAGTCATAACAAGCCTTTTTTTATATATACATATACCTATATTTCTAAAAACAATTGATCGTAATCAATGTAATTATTTGATTAATTATAGTAATGGATGTTTTTTAAAAGGTTTGTTTTTCAAAATGGCAATATATAATTTAACAAATAACAGCTGATTTGTCACTTCATTATGAATGCGCTTGTACCCAAAAAATGCTTAAAAGTTGCGCAACTTTACTTCGAAATTCGTGGTTTGGTTTGCAAACAAAACGAGCGCTACTATCATATTACGGACGACATAATCTTCTATCTAAGCAAGTAATTCGAATAACAATGGTTCGTTTTCTCACCACACATACTCTAATTGATAATACGTATGTAGAAAATTGCCGCATTTGGAGAGAAGGAAATACAAAAGCCATTATTGAGAAGCTGTTACATCAACATATATATAGTACATTCTTTTTTGGCATGTCTTATGGGCTAGTGGAATTATTGGTCTATATTTCTTCAAAATTGGTGTCGACCAGAACGTTGCAGTCAATGTAGAGCAATAAATGTTCATTATTAGGGACTTTATCTTTAGACAATTGAATTGCATTAAGGTGAAAGATATGTGGTTTCAACAAAACGGTGCAACATGCTTCACGTTTGTTGAAGAAAACATTAGATGAGCTCGTATTTTTGTGTGATGAACCTGTGAATCCCTCGCATAGAGCGCATATTTTAAAACATTTGGATTATTTTCCGATAAACATGAAACAATGGATGACTCGGGAGCCAACATTTCAGATATATGGGTACAACTGCTCAAAAAATTGGTGGAAAATTGGAGTTTCATATTGCGTATAGTTCGAGCGAGTTGTGGTTATATATGCTCAAAGTCATATTAAATCACTAATGATATAAAATTATCTTTCCAATAAAGTGAAAACCATGGCTATTATAATACACTATTTTTTTTTTTTTTTTTTTTTTTTTTTTGTATTTTCAATAAAAACAATCTTCACTTTCGATAGATAGATAGTTATCAAATTTGTCTGATGTAAATGAAATTACAAAATTGCTCCATTTGAAATGAACAGAACCCCGAAGATGAAAATTCATTATATTCAATGCACAATGTACGCGCTGGTGGCGTCATATTAAATTATTTTTCCAAACATGAGGACGGAGCACGCGTTAGGGTCATAAACTTTTGCATCTAATGCCAATAGATGGCATTTCATTAATATTTCACTGGAAATATTAATTTTTAAAGCTTTTTTTACTTTCGAGCGGACTTTGTATATCAAAAAACAAAAATATTTGTGAACATTTTTTCTTCATTTTATTTAAAAGAATAATTTATGTTTTAAAAACAATATCTGGTTAATGTGCACCACGGGCAGCTGTTATTTGGGGGCAGGCTGCTGGTATTGAAACCATGGTATTTCGTAGTACGTTTTCGCGTTAAGTAGAATGCTTTGTCGATTGTGTTGTTTCGCATTTTGTTAAAATACGAGTAGATCTCTTCAAATCCATTGTACAAAAACAAGCACTACTTTCTCACTCTGATCAGATTCTTCAAGATTATAAGATTCTTCTTAGTTTAAAAAAAAAAAATACTTGAAAACCTATATCTTGTGCACCAATTGTCGATAACGCCAATAGATGCCTGCACTTTTAGTAAAAGGTCGCTAGATATAATGCGGCATTCAGTATACCATATGAGTAAAACATTGGAACTATTCAAAGCGTTAAACGTAGAGTTGATCAACACGATCCATAGACAGGGAAACAGGACGCTGCTCCCCGTGAAACACCTGATAACCCCTCATCATTTAAAGTGCAGTCTCACAAGATCCTTCGCATTTGTATGCCTGATGCATCTTAAATAGAGGATGTATTCACAACGCAGTCTTGCACACAAGAAGCTTAATTATTTCCTCCGATCTCTTTAGCAGGAGTCAATATAGGCTAAAACACTCTGTTTAACAATTTTTTTTTTTTTTTTTTTTTTTTTTTTTTTTTTTTTTTTTTTTTTTTGATAAAACGAAAGCACTTATATTTGCTCTTTTTTGAATTGAAATCATTGCCTCATCATGAGAGTATTTGTAGCATTTTCTCAAAGTCGCTATCAAAAAAAATTTTAGTTGGTGTAAAATGAAATTATTATTTATTCAGATCTTAGCAATATGCAAAACATTTATGGAATAGGTAGTATTTTTAGTAGCTATATAAGTAATACACACATACATATTTTACAAGAATAGTTACAGTATGTAGAAATTTTTTTAAACTAGAAACTGTGCTATAAGTATATTTTTTTACTTGATTATAAACAACACATAGGTACCAAAAGTACATAATTACCCATGCATGGCAACATGACATAAGTATCGTTGAAACATACATTATTTTACTCCTTATGTACATATAGAGATATGTATGTATCTGGTTAAATTATATCTATATCAAACGCGCCACAGCTGCACATGAATCGTTTCTGGGTTAAAAGCATTTGGCGGTTGGTGCGTCATAATGTAGGAAACTAGTTTTGTATATTTCGTTTTCGCAGTCAGTCAAACTGGTTTCTTATACTATAATTGCAGAGCGTAAATTCGTTTAATTGTGGCATATTATATCTTAATTCTTAAAATTTCATTATAACTGAAGGTCATAGTTGGAGCTTTGACTACTAAACTGAGTACAATAGAGTATAGTATGCACAATATGGGTACCATTCCAATATATTAAATGGAAATATTAATATATTTAATTCACTGAGTCGCAAGAAAAGGCGAAGCAATTTACACTTACCTACAAAAAAATCCCAAACAAAGACGACCCTCTTACTTATGTGTGAAGATTTTTAGTGCACCTATGAGAATATTTAATGTCTTTGTGTACTTTACTCACCCACATGTCCATAACAAAAACTAATTTGATTATGGAAAAGGTAATAACGGCATGATAAGAATTTCTGTAAGCATGGTTTGGTGATGAGACTCCTACTGCACTGAGAATTCTACGCCTTGATTTCTGGATGCGTTAGTTGAATTATAACTAACAAGTACGTCGACGAGTATGGAAAGGGGTAAGAGGTAATAGAAAATTGCGTGGAGTGACTTGCTAAGTGACTTCTGATTTAGAGCCAAATAGAGCTATTCTAGCTTAAACTTGATTGAACACACTTATTAGTTTTACTATCATCAGATTCCAGTGAAGTTCCACTATCTGCGAATGTGTAGGATAATTCTATGAATGTACAATACATATGTACAAATGTAATATATCTATTGTTAAATTTTTACTATAGTGGCAGAAATTTTTTTTTTGAAATTAAAACTTAGTTTTTTTTATGGAAAAAATTAATTAATTAATTGGACTAACTTTTTCAAGTATTATCTTATATGGTATTCAAATGCTTGCAACTTGTGCTCTAAAAACTACAGCACAATTCATAAAGCATGCAGCTATGTATGTATGTATGATAAATGAGAAAAAAGTTCACACATCAACTCTTTTGTTCGTTTCTGGGCAATTTAAATAATATGGTCTCTTTACGGATAGGTTAAACATTCACACATTCACTCAGGCTATTGGGTTAGTAAGATCACGCTTAAGGCTATAGTGATTGTCAGATATCAATGTACTTTAAGGTGTAGATGAATAGCTAGACGAGTTTGTATTAACATGATCCTAAGCAGGAAAGCTAGTTCAAATTGTAGATAGTACACTAGAGTGTACTTATCAATATTCGTTAACAATTTTATGGTAAACAAAAACTAGGAAACGATAAACAGATCGGAGATTAAAGTAGTGAATGTGGAGAAAGTTGCAATAGTTGTTTTGCACGGTTGAACAGAAAATGTTTGTTATGTAACAAGCGGAAAATTTATTGCACTGCAGTGGTACTCTTTTTTTAATTTGTTTCGAGTTTCGTACTCTTATTCCCGGTAACTCAAAAAATTAACAATTTTATGTATTTGTAAGATCTAAAATGTAAAAAAATGTTAGTTTTTAAGAAATGTTAACGTAGCTTCAGTATATCTAATGTTAGCATACCTAAGTGTGCACCCTATAAGTGTCAATCAAATACCATAAATCAGAGAAAATGCTGCATTTTGGAGAAGAGGCATTTTCCGAAAAGGAGAGGGCACGTTCGGACAATCTGGTTGGTGACAGCGACGAAGTAGGTAGTGAAACAAAAAAAAATAAAGTCTAAGAGACTTTGAAAAAATCGTGTTATTAAATATACCTTGGATTTTACATATTACATAGTTATTTGACATTTCCCATCCCATTTTGAGTATATAAAATAGCTTACTCAATTCTTTGTTTTCGTTGAATATTTACTAAGCTATAATCGTTTCAGTATAAGAACACTTTATAAACATTTTGCGATAAATGATGGATTAATATTTCTTAAGTTGTTTTAGGTAGATAGTCCGACGCCAACTGATATTGGTTCTCGTTTTGTAGAGATGATGAATTTCCTAGAATTCCAATGCAATATTTGCTTCAGCACAAACTTTCGAATTTAGATTTTTATATTTTCTACAGTACAATTTTTAAATAAATGCTTTCTTAACTTATGATTTGAAAGCCCTATGCTATGATATTTCTTTTACATACGGAGTCTCATATTGCTGTAAGATTATAGGTTTGTTCAATAAAGACGGGTCTTAGGGTATTACTGTACTAACAGCTACAGGTGCAAGGAAATTAGTTTGCTAAGAATACGTCTGATCAAAGAATCGACTTTAAAACTTCAATTCAATACAATTCCTCATATTGAAGAAGAAGTATTGGTACTCGTATGTATTGGTACATAGCTAGGGCATTTACGTGATAAACGTAAGGTGTGATTAATCGTGAGGTTTGATTTTCAATAGGCTTTTTTTGACAGATCACGCGTGACTCCTATCAAACTGCTTTTTCAGTTTTTTTCGTTTCGCAAGTCATCATAAAAAGACTCACACCAAAACAGAGTCTCCAAATTGTTCGGCTGTATTACGAAAATCAGCGTTCCGTGAGAAATGTTTTTCGTGCGATTCGAGAAACTTCGATACGCATAATCGATCTACTGAAACCACTATTGCCAATACCATTCGCAGACCACATCCAGCACGTAGTGAAGAGACTATAAAAGCTGTAGCTGAGAGTGTACACGAAGACCGTGACGAATCGATTCGTGGTCGTTCTCAGCAGCTTGGCTAGGCGTAATCGACAACTTGAGGATATCGTACAAAATTCAACTTGTGCAAGAATTGAAGCCAGGCGACTTGAATTTGCGTCATATTTTCAATGAATGGGCTCTGGAAAAACTCAATGAAAATGCGGTGTTTTATCGTGAAATTTTGTTCAGTGATGAAGCCGATTTCTGGCTCAATGGATACGATAATAAACAAAGTTGTCGTATTTGGGCTGATGAGCAGCCCGAATAGTACCAAGAGCTACCATTACATCCATTAAAAACAACGGTATGGTGTGGTTTATGGGCTGGTGGAATCATTGGTCCATATTTCTTCAAAAATGAGGCAAATCAGAATGTTACCGTCAATGGTAACCATTATCGCGCCATGTTAACGGATTATGTGCTTCCTGAAATTCAAGCGCATGGTCTCGGTGATCTCTGGTTTCAACAAGACAGCGCTACGAGCCCTACAGCGCGTGAAACAATGGACCTGTTGAGAAATCATTTTGGTGAGCACTTAATTTCACGTTTTGCTACGGTAAATTGATAACACACCTTTGGACTATTTTCTCTGGAGGTATGTCTTCATACCTGGAGGCAACTACGATTGACGCTTTGGAAGCCAACATTACTCGTGCTGGATGCAAGGTACCAGTCGCTATGCTTGAACGAGTCGCCAAAAATTGAACCTTCCGAATGAACCACCTCAGACACAGTCCTGGCCAACATGTAAACAATATCATTTTCAAAAAATTTCCATGAATTGTTCCTTAGACAGATAATAAAAATTTTAAGTTCACTTTCAAATTTATTTGTTTTATTTTACATTATAAATCAAACCTTACGACGAATCATCCTCTATATATATTCTACCGAACTATAATACAAGGGCTGAAAAGTTTCTAACAGAGGGCACCACTTGAATTTAATCCATACTATTTTCAGTTAGTACCAAGCTTCAAAAAATACGTGTATAAATTTGGCAGCTGTCGGATGATTAGTTCTCGAGATATAGCGTTGTGAGTGAAGCAACTTTTGTTATTGTGAAAAAATGGATTCAAAGCAATTACGTGTGTTGATTTATCATTGCTTTTTGATGGGAAAAAAATGCAGTCGATGTAATCATAATCTAAAGTTATCAAAAGAGCGTGTTGGATATATCATATACGAATATTTGGACATGCGAAAGCTCTGTTCAAAGTGAGTGCCGCGTTTGCTCACAGTCGACCAAAAACAACAACGTGTTGATGATTCAGAGGAGTGTTTACAGCTGTTCAACCGCAATAAAGCCGAATTTTTGTATCGGTATGTAACAATGGATGAAACTTGGCTCCATCACTTCACACCAGAGTCAAGTCGGCAGTCAGCTGAGTGGCGAGCAGGCGACGAACCTCGTCCAAAACCACCAAAAACTCAACAGGCTGGCAAGGTTATGGCATCCGTATTTTGGGATACACATGAAATAATTTTCATCGACTATCTCCAAAAGGGGCAGACTATCAACAGCGATTACATTGCGTTGTTGAAGCGCTTGAAGGACGAAATCGCAGAAAAATGGCCGGATTTGAAGAAAAAGAAAGTGCTGTTTCATCAAGATAATGCACCATGTCACAAGTCGATGAAAACGATAGCAAAATTGAATGAATTTGGCTACGAATTGCTTCACCACCCACCGTATTCTCCAGATTTGGCCCCCAGTGACTATTTCCTGTTCGCAGTCCTTAAAAGAATTCTCGCCGGAAAGAGATTACGGACCGATGAAAAAGTAATCGCCGAAACAGAGGCCTATTTTGAGGCTAAACCGAAATCGTACTACGAAACTTTTTTTTTTTTTAAATAAAAGGCAAACCGTTTGAGATATTTCAAAAACTTTATTATTGGCTTGAAGTACAGTCAAAACATTTATGAATGGAACTCGACTTCGTTCATATGGTCACCGCGTGCATGTTTGCAGCGGTCGATTCCTTGGACCCAATTTTCAACGACTCAGCCACACATTTCGGACGAAACGGCATTAAATCGCACGAACGAGGCGGCCAATCGACTGGCCCATGTCTTGAGATAACACGCTCACCATACTTACTCTTCAATAAATCGATTGTAGCGTGTGCTGTGTGGCTTGTGGCTTGTGGCACCATCCTGTTGAAACCACATGTCGTCCAAGTCCATATCTTTCAATTCGAGCCAAAAATAGTCGGTGGTCATGGCGCGATAACGCTGACCATTCACAGTAACGTGACGATCGTTTGACGATCGTCATTTGACCATCCGAAGGTCAAATTTATCGATGACTTTTTGAAAAATAAGTGAACATAATCACCGGAATTTCAGTTTGGATGCTAGGTTTAAGATCTTAAATTGTCGCAGGGCTATTGAAATAGACCTTATTCTTCAAATAACCCTACAGAAAGAAGTCTTAAGGTCTCAAATCGCATGACTGTGGAGGCTAATCAACTTCTCCTCTAACCGAAATTATGCCATCTTTAAATTTCGTGAACAATAAATTGATTGATTGATGGCTTGTGTGGGCGGTTGAAATAAGGGATCGTTCAGACCCAGTCCATAATCCTAACCATGCAATAACTTTTTTGAGATACGTTGGTTTTTCGGACCGTTTTCCGGTCATCAGAAACGATAATTTACCCATCCATCTAAAAATGACCTTCATCGGGAAAGATCAAATTGAATGTCCTGGCGATTAAATATTCAGTTTACAAATCGGCGACGTCGTATATGGTCCAAAGGCTTTAATTTTTGTGCTTTTCTGGTTTTATAGGTTCGCCGTACAGTGCCAGGTGAGGCCCAATTGTTGACTTCGGCGACGAATTGAGGCGCGTGAGTGGTTTAGAACACTTTTGCTTATAGTGTTGATGTTTTCACGTGTATGCTCTGACCAAACATGCTGATATGCAGTTTGACCTGATATCGATCCAGTTTCATCGAAACGTTTTACCATTGCATGAATTACAAATACTTTGCGAAATCGAATTCAGTAAATGACAGTAATTAACAGCCAACATCCACACTACCTATTGGCTCACCCTTTATATAAGACACTTATTTTCCAAAAATTTTTAATCTAAATAGATACTATGTATTGTTGAGTTCATTACATGTTATCCAATGACGTAACATGCGTACAACCTACATTTATTAAATACTCATACATAAAACACAATAATATGCCACCATCAACAACCGAAATTTACAGATTATATTGTATCAATTAATTTAATAAACGTATAACATAGTAAGTTTTCTCATAGAGGTGTTAAGTGTTGCATAAAAATCAAGGTCGCCTAAGTGGCATAATACCTGAGCTTTTCTCCCTTTCTGTAAAATAGAAGCAGAAATTTAATGCAGGGAATAAAAACTTGGCTGAATTTGTTATAATGTTGTTTATTAACAATACCTTTTTGTTCGAATAGCTCTGAGACTATACGAAATAATTTTGATGTGGGTAATGGACCGTAGTAGATACACTCATAAAGTGTAATTAAACACTACAGTCATATTAATTTATGTGGATATATTTCCTTGAATCTCTGTATATGAACACGTACCAGATTTTCAAATATTACGCAAGAGTGATTCTTGGGTAGGTACAAATAATAGATTTATTTATTTATTTTGTTTTGCAAATTGTAATGCAGATACATTAAGCAAAAATAAAGTCATAAATATTGGGTATGTAATTTAATTCGTACGGTTTTTTTTAAAATTTGAACGTTTATTTAAGAAAAACATGTACAATAGTATTATTCAAAGTATTGCCCATCTGAAGCTATGACTTTTTCCTATCTTTCTGACAATTTTTGGATCCCATTCCAAAAGAACTGCGCCGGCTTGGCAGCCAAGAATGAATCAAGCCAATTTTGATATACTGCTCTGATGTGAACCGTATTTCAGTGAGGGCGTTCTGCATCGACCGGAACAAATGGTAGTCAAAGGGGCAAGGTCTGGGCTATAAAGCGGGTGAGGTAAGACTTCCCATCCACTGTTTTCCAAATAGTTCTTAACCGGAATAGCAACGTGGGGCCGAGCGTTGTCATGATGGAAAATTATTGCCTCGTGTCTGGTCGCATATTCCGGGCGTTTTTCGGCTACTGCTCTCCTCAAACGGATTAATTGTGTTCGGTAGCGTTGTCTATTGATGGTTTCACCCGGTTTTAGCAGCTTATAATACAGCACACCCATCTGATCCAACCAAATACAGAGCATTACCTTCGCACCATGGATATTCGGTTTTGCCGTTGATTTGGCTGGATGGCCGGGTTTCACATATGATTTTTTGCGCTTGGGGTTGTCGTAATGGATCCATTTTTCACCACCAGTAACAATCCGATGCAAAAATGACTTCCTTTTGTGGCGTTCCAGCACCATTTCGGACATGCAAAACCGCGCTTCGACGTCTCTCGGCTTGAGTTCATGTGGAATTCAATTTCCTTGCTTTTAAATATATCTAGCTGCTCTTAAACGTTTTGAAATGGCTGCTTGAGTGACACCCAAAAATTCTGCGAGCTCTTCTTGTGTTTGGCAACAATCTTCATAGAGTAATGCTTCCAGTTCTTCATCTTCAAACTTTTTTGGCTGTTCATCGTCTTCCAAGCCAAAATCACCACTTTTAAATCATGCAAATCACTTTTGGCACGTTTGCTCAGCTAGCGCATGTTCACCATAAACTTCCACCAAAATACGATGACTTTCGGCAGTAGTTTTCTTCATATTTAAGTAATGAAGAAGAACTTCCCGCAAAAACACTTTTTCAGGCACAAAGTTCGACATATTTGAGTGAAAAAAAAAATGATTGTTGTTTACGCTTCAAACGAATGACATATACTGAAATGACGTGCAATGACAGTAGCTTTCCAACGCATGTTCCAATGAAATAATACAAGTTATGCCATCTCTTAGCAAACCGCACGAATTAAGTTATAGACCCAATATATAGGTACAATAATTCAAATCAATGGTACAGGGTTTCCCGAAAATGACCCGCCAAATTTTCCAGAATGATAGGTCGCCGAGACAAGCAAATAACTGTAAAGGAACAAGTCTATGGTCTGGAAGGGTTTAGCTATACATTTCAATAGTTGCAATATTTGTTTATATCATTTGTTTATGTGATTTTTTTATAAGATTATAAATTTTTTCCTCAAATAACACATAAAGTTAACACAAAATGAGAGAAAATAATAACAAATAAAATATCATTCTAATGGACCTTTTGCTTATTTAATCAAAACGCAATTGTTTAGTTATTTTATTTTGTTTTCATAAAACCAGAAGACTCATTAATAAAGAAGGAAGCCTGATCAGGGTTCTACTTTTTGTGTAGCTTCTTGTTCCCCTTAAAGAAAAAATTTATAATTTAGTAGAGAATTTGCAATTGTATATGTTAAACACACATTGAGAGTATCCAAATATATTTTTCAACTTCTTCTAGCTGAGAGGGGAGAAGAAATATCTCATCATTATTTTGCTGTTCCTATCGCCTCTTCAAGTTTGATGGGCTTATTCTGGAATGCCTTGTGTAATGATTTAATTTCCTTTTTTCACTGCTACCCTGTAGTTTATTAGAACCTATCATGAACATATCTATATTTTATGAAATACACCGTATTTAGCTAATAAGGATTAATCGCCCCTTATACCCAATTGCGTGTAGCAAATGGCATCTACGTACCTACTGGCCTAATCATCATCATTTTCTATAATAATTTTGAATTCAAAGCTTAATGTACAACTTCTTAGAAATACGACCAAATTACATAAATAAAAACAAAATGAATCATTATACAGATACAGATATATTGTAGATACCACTAACGCGTTGAAAGCGCTATAACGCTTTTTCATTTTTAAAATATTTGACATATTATCTACAAAAACTACTATACTACATGCTTTTGACAGAGATAGTTGATTTAATGTGGTTTTCCATTGGCTTCATAAAAAAAAAATAGAATTTTCGACCAAAATTGCCACGTAAAATTCTTTAAAAAAATAGAAATAATTATCCGAAATCTTATTCCTTCGATCAATACTTGAGGAATATATATGAGAAAATTTGTGTGTGTTAAAATTTCAGAGCGATCAGTTGAACCGTTTTTTTTAGAAATCTTGATCACCGATTTCGAAAATATAGTTTTGATAAAAACGCGTTTAAAATTTCGGAAAAAGCTTAAACATAGTAAGAGACGTTCTTACAAATATGCGTATATTTCGAAAATTACTTACCGGATCGATTTGAAATTTTCAGGGAATATAGTCAGATATGTATATGTACATTGCAAAATTCTAACTGCATTAACCCAAACCTAAAAGAGTTTAATGATTTTTCTAAATCATTTTTCTAAATATCTTACTGTACAATACTGCAACTAAAAATTAAACATTTTTAATTTGTAATAATGTTTATATGGAAACTAGTTTCTCGTGTAGTGGTAGTGGTGGTGTAGTGGTATATACATAAACCACCGTGCGAGGCAATTCTCTGAAAAAGTCTTGTCGTAGAATTTGCATGTAGTTATATGAAAATCCCATCGGCGTCAACTCTGACATGAAGGCATAACACTGATGTTGGAGTGGTTGCTGGCTGAGCTAAAAATAAAGAACTAACAACTAGCACGTACTAAGATCCACTGGTTGAGGATGCACTGACTCCACTTTGACCACCAAACTATAATCCATCAACAACATGATGATTAGATAGGAAGTCGAAACCATATGTATATCGAAAATATCACAATTTTGATTACGTCGGCAAAAATCCTGCGAAATGTCTAGGTTTCCGGAAGTGATGTAAGAAATATTTTAGTTCATTGATATACCCTAGTTTATTCTTACTTACTTACTTAAGGTAGCGCTACAGTTCGTTATTGATCTGTTCTTCAACCAATAAGCGTCGTCAGCCAGCTTGATCCAGCTAACTGCTTTCAATTTCGCACCCTTAGTTGATTGAGTACCCAATCTACATGCGTGCCACCCCCAGAGTCGAATTCTTCCTCTATTGTGGTGTCGCTCGACGGCGAATTCAAAGACTTTTCGGACCGGATCATTAGGCTTTGCTAATCAATTGCCTTGTTAGCCCAAAGGAGCAGTGATTGGCAAAAGTTATTATTCGTTTGATCTTAGCACTGGTGTCGTTATCTTGATTGATAGTGGAGCCTATGTATATAGTCCCTAATGTCCTTATGTCAAAGTAATTATATATCTGTCGAGGGTGACGTTCTGTTCGAGACGTCGTTGTTAAGTGTTCTTTCTTGTTGAGAGCATAAACTTGGTCTTCCCCTCAATGCCCGTTAAACTCATCTTTGCCGCATTCCAATTAATTCACGCGAAAGCGCCACTCACACTGTTTTCTTTCAATTATGTCAATATCATCGGTGTATTGGTGTATGCGAAGTAATTGGACAGATTTTGAAGGATTGTGCCGCTTGCAGTGGCACGTCAGTTTTGCACTATTTATTCAAGAATAATGTTAAAGAAATCCTAAATCGTCTAAATCCTTTTTTGGCATCACAAGTCTTGGTGAGCCATTTACCGACCTTGTTGGAGCAGCGTGCATTCTTTATCATCATCCTGCACAAACGGACGAGTTTGACAGGGACACCATTGCTCTGTATAGTGTGTCTCTATATATGCTGTCATACGCAGCCTTAAAATCGATGAGTAGGTGGTGTACATATATAGATTTGGAACTAATGGGTTTTTTTAAGATCTGCCGTAGTGTGAATATTAAGTCGTTGATGGACTTTCCTGGCGTGAAGCCACCCTAATATGGACAAATAAGGTAGTTCGAAAACGGCTTCAGGCATTCGCACAATAAGGAGGATAGGATCTTGTAGGAAATGTTAAGTAGGCTGATGCCTCCTTAGTTGGGGGAGTTTAGAAAGTGTTCTTTCTTGAGAATCGATCAAACAATGCTAAGGTTCCATTCATCAGGCATACTTTCGTCCGACTATATTTTACAGATGAATTTGTGTATGCTCCTTACCAAGTCTTCACCTGCCGTTTTGAAGAGCTCGGCAGTCAGTCCACTCAGCAGCTTAGATATGGCTATCTTCACTCCATCTAGATCGGGTAGAATTAATTGTTGGTCTATATCGATCAGCTTGAAATGTTGATTTCGCCGAAGAGCTGTATTTGGGTTGTCATCGCCGTTATACTCGTTTAACCTACAGAAATGCTTTTTCTAAATCCTCACCATCAACTGCGACTTTACTACTATGTTCCCTTGTTCGTCTGTACAGGCTCCGGATCGGGGTTTGCGTCCGTAGCATATTTTCTTTACTTTTTGGTAAAACTTCCGAATCTTATTCCTGGAGTAGGGGGTAGTGTATTGGCTTCCCAATCGGACGGTTCGGGGTTCAATACCAGCCATGACCGAAAGACCTTTTTTTAGATAACTGAAACCTCGATGAATGGTTGCCTAAATACAACATCAAGTCAATTTACACTAATAATTTAGTCTCCCATTAAATGTTGGAAGCCAACAATGGAGCGAGTCACAGAGCCGCACGACCGCCCGCACCTCAAGCTCTTTCTTGTTTATCCTAAGAAGCCGGTGTTCTTCTTGACAGTATTAGCTTGTATTTGCGATGTTCGGTACGTGCGATATCCGACGTTGCCCCTCGGAATGTTCGTACAATCATGATTCTGGAGGGTTGTTTTGCGTCAATCACAGTGTAGTCAATCTTGTTGACGTTTAATTGATCAAGAGGTCTCCTAGTTCCCTTATGAATATCGAGATGTGAAAACCGCGTGATAGCTACGACAATGTTTCACTTCGACGCAAAATCGATTAGCGCGAATTCATTATTAGATGTGGCCTCGTGCAGGCTATACTTTTCCACAGTACTACCAAAGATGTCATAGCTAGAGCACTGCTCGTAGGCCTTCTCTAAGAGCTCGGAGAAGCTATTTTTGCTGCCGTCATCTTTCTTCTCTGTGAGGACGTATGGATTGTTACGAAACGATCGTTAACATGTCAAAAACACAAGACTTCTTAATTGAGTCTGCCTCTTACAGCAAATGTGTATCCAAATTTGTGTGAGTTTTTCTGTCAATAACAATCAATTAGTAGTAGATGTGACAATTTTTTAACCCGTTTTTATCCGACGCATCCCATCGCTTCTAAGAACTTAATCGGCTGCACGTGGCATATTAGAGGAACCAAACATTCTACGTACAGATCCGAAGTTTTTTGACTTTATTTCGTTTGCAGGGATTGTCAACAGTAGAATTGTCCGTATCCGAGGATTATTGTTGTTTCGTAACTTAACCTTCTTTGTCATGGCCGGGCAGTTACCCCGGAGGCACAGCATCCAACCCAGAGAGCCAGTTCTATTATATTCATTTGCTGGTTAGCACTCGCGCTTATAAGTTTGGCGAGTCGAGTCTGGGCATGACCGAATTGAAATCTCTCAATGCCTAGTCTGTTTCTACATCACCCAACCACATATTGACGTATTAGGTGATTTTAAATGAGGAACCCACCACCAAAGTATTTCACTTATTTTTACCTTGACATCTGTTTCTTATAAAACACCATTGGTATGCTACCACTCCTAAACGTTCGTGCACCACTATACCATAAAAGATAATTTCTTTTATATAGACTGCGCACCTATTTTAAAGATTTTACTTGGTTCTAATGTATTCTCGGTAATGATGTTCGCGGTCTTCAATGCCAATCGTACAGAAGAGAGTAAAAGTAAAATTGTTTTAAGGTTCAACCCAAAATTGTTAAGCTTCTAAATTGTTTTATACCTCCATAAAAATACCTCCATAAAGATACCTCCATAAAGATACCTCCATAAAGATATACCTCTCTTAAAGGATGTGTAATGTGTTCAATTGAATAAATCCGATTTCGCAATAGTGTAGTAACAAAAGTCCTTGGAGTTCTAAATCTACAGAAATCCACTGATCAGGCTAGACGACTAAAACTACCTCGTAAGTTCTAAGTCTACCCATGAAAAGCTTGTTAAAGACATCATTCATTCAAACCGTTTCTAAACAAAAAAAAAAATAAATAAAAATCTTCAAATTCTTCAATAAAACGGAGCGCTGATACATTCTCAGCGAATGAATTTTCATTATATTGAAGAAAACACCTTTATACGAGTATGTACATAATATTTCAAAGAGTTTAATCGCAATCGCGTTCCAATCATCATCAGCTTACACATCAAGTCGGACTTCACCGTGCTGAAGTACTACCGCACTACCGCATTTTAATTATCGAAAAAATCATAACTAGTTCGACAGAATGTACCTACAAAGTTTCATTGAATCTGTCAATCGATTTATATAAAAAAAATATGTACACAAACGGTGCCACATTGGAGCCACAGTTAAATGACACAACAGTGGAATTCATTGTTCTTCCTCGAGCAAAGAAGTCAAAGTATTGTTATTAAAGGTAGTCGTACATGTATGAATACAAGCCAACACGCTCTAATAATTCTTTATTTATTTGTTCTTTATTAATTTATTGTATATGCTATTTTCACATGGAAAGTAAATGAATTATTATGAAAATCGCATAATTTGCATAGCAGTTCTAATTTTTTATGTAAGGATTTTCAAAATAAAAAAATACTTTATTTACAATAGAAATAGCAACTAATTACGAACACTCATTATGTACCATTGGAAACTATTGGCCTTATCAAGCTATATATATATACACATGGGTTGAAATTTTTGCAAAATTTAACTTTATTTATCAATATAGTTCCCTTCGAGGGTACACTGATTGAAACGATTTTTCAATCTTTCGATACCAGTTTTGTAGTACGATTTCGGTTTAGCCTCAAAATAGGCCTCTGTTTTGGCGATTACTTCTTCATCGGTCCTAAATCTCTTTCCGGCGAGCATTCTTTTGAGGTCTGCGAACAGGAAATAGTCGCTGGGGGCCAAATCTGAAGAATACGGTGGGTGGGGAAGCAATTCTTAGCCGAATTCATTCAATTTTGCCATCGTTTTCATCGACTTGTGAAACGGTGCATTGTCTTGATGAAACAGCACTTTCTTTTTCTTCAAATGCGGCCGTATTTCTGCGATTTTGTCCTTCAAAAGCTCCAACAACGCAATGTAATAGTTACTGTTGATAGTCTGCCCCTTTTGGAGATAGTCGATGAAAATTATTCCATGTGTATCCCAAAATAAGGATGACATAACCTTGTCAGCCTGTTGAGTTTTTGGTCGTTTTGGACGAGGTTCATTGCCTGCTCGCCACTCAGCTGACTGCCGACTTGACTCTGGTGTGATGGAGCCAAGTTTCATCCATTGTCACATTTATTGCGCTTAAACAGCTATAAACACTCTTCTGAATCAACAACACGTTGTTGTTTTTGGTCGACTGTGAGCAAAAGCGGCACCCAATTTAAACAGAGCATGTCCAAATATTCGTGTATGATATATCCTCAGCTATCTCGATCAACTTAACTTTACGGTCATTCGTAATCATTTTGTGGACTTTTTTGATGTTTTCATCTGAAACAGCCTCTTTTGGACGTCCACTGCGTGCATCATCTTTGGTGCTTGTATGACCACTTTTAAATTTTTCAATCCACTTGCGAATGGTTCGTTCGGTTGGTGCAGAGTCCGGGTAACACTTATCAAGCCATTTCTTTGCATCGGCTGCATTTTTACCCATCAAAAAGCAATGATAAATCAACACACGAAATTGCTTTGAATCCATTTTTTTTTTCACAATAACAAAAGTTTCTTCACTCACAACGCTATATCTCGAGAACTAATCATCCGAAAGCTGTCAAGTTTACACACGTATCTTTTGAAGGTTGGTACGAACTGAAAATGGTATGGTGCCCTCTCTTAGAAACAGGCAGTACTGAACTATGTATGTCTTAAGCTAATTGGGTTGACTTTAGTAACATATCTAGAATTGACTTAGGTTCTATTAAAATTGTTTCTATTTAAGTTGTGTATGTGAGTTTGGTTATCTTCCTTAGAATCATTGAATCAATTACGTATATTTGAAAAATCTCGTAATTCAAATTAAGCGTTTCACAAAGAAAATTACTATTTCTTATACCACCCGTTCGGCGGGAAGAGCCAATTTCCAAAATCCGATATCTTCTTCTTATGAAGCTTCTCACTTACATACATTAACCCCAGTTGTCTCTGGGGTAAAATCTGAATTTTTTCATTTCTCCTTTATATATTGTAATAATAAATTTCGACAACAAATGCATGAACATTACCAAAAGTTTGTTTAATGTCTCCAAACTGGATCCTACAAAAATTTAATTGTTGTTCTGATAAAGTCGTTTTTCTCCTTCTTTTATTAACCGCTGAAATATCTAACGAGTATGTATATATTTCTTATGCGTATGTATATATTTCTTATGGTGTTTTCAAACTATATTACACTTATGTTCATAAATATCCTCATACTGACACCCAATTTCCTTGTTGGTTAACGACAGAGCATAAGTATATACATTTTTCGCCCTCCTGATAACTCGTTCTAATAGAATAAAATAGATGTTGGGAGTTAAGTTAAGTGCGACTGATTCGCGGCGCGTTTCTCTATTTATTAACCTTCTGTCGTCCGTAATAGTAATATGGTTATGAACGGGCGCAATGTGCTTGACAGATCCATACCTAGTGTTTCCATTTTTCAAGTTATAAATAGTTTTTTTATCTTTTCACTTTGTTTTTAAATCGAAAGCTTTTGTAAACAAAATATTCTTTGCAATGAAAATATCATTTAAGTTAATTTTTTACTAATTATAATGAAAACAACACCGTTTCAACCACATTTAAATAATTATAAAATCAACTAAAGCATATATTATCAGATCAACATTTTAATCATCTGTAAGTTGATCTGCATTATTCTGGAAACACAAATGGCAAATAAAATAGAATTAGCATGTTGCAAGCAGATAACTAGCTTACATTCTTTGTAGTTGAATCTAGAAAACCTCCTTCGACAGACTTCTGAAGTACACGGTACACATCTAGAGTTCTGGGATGTCTTTTTTTCATTTCTCTCTTGAATTTCATGATCGGTATTTGACCTGAATCTCGTTAGGCCTTCCTGATTTTTTTTTTTTACTTCTTCTTTCAGGTTCTTCTGCCAGAATTTCATGGGAAAGATGCTTGAAAGCAATGCCCTTCATCTTCTTGAAACCATTTCTAAAATAAATTACTTGGTAATTGATACCACTTATATTCAAGATGGAAAAAAATACCACCATTGGTTTGGAAGGGGTGGTTCATCGTGAGGTTTGATTTTCAATAGGCTTTTTTTGACAGTTCACGCGTGACTCTTATCAAACTGCTTTATCATTTCTATTCAGTATCGTTTGGCAAGTCCTCATGGAAAGACTAAGACTACAACAACGTCTCCAATTAGTTCAGCTGTTACAAAAATCAGCGCTCTGCGATTCGAGGAACCTACGGTGCGCATAATCGACCTACTGAAACCACTATTGCCAATACCATTCGCAAATTTGAGTCCCAGTTTACATAAGTGGATGATATTCGACCGGTTAGACCACATCCAGCACGTAGTGAAGAGATTATAGCAGCCGTAGCTGAAAGTGTACGCGAAGACCGTGACGAATCGATTCGTTATCGTTCTTAGCAGCTTTGTTTGGCGTATTCGACAACATGGCGTATTTTAAGTGAGGATCTCGGCCTAAAAGCGTACAAAATTCAACTTGCGCAAGAATTGAAGCCTGACGACTTGAATTTGTGTCATATTTTCAGTGAATGGGCTCTGGAAAAACTCAATGAAAATCCGGTGTTTTGTCGTCAAATTTTGTTCAGTGATGAAGCTCATTTCTGGCTCAATGTATACGTTAATAAACCAATAGCTACCATTACATCCATTAAAAACAACGGTATGGTGTGGTTTACGGGCTGGTGGAATCATTGGTCCATATTTCTTCGAAAATAAGGCAAATCAGATTGATACCTGAGGTGCTTCAGGTGCTTCCTGAAATTCAAGCACATGGTCTCGGTGAGCTCTGGTCTTAACAAGACGGCGCTACGAGCCATACAGCTCGTGAAACAATAGACTTGTTGAGAAATCATTTTGGTGAGCACTTAATTTCACGTTTTGCTACGGTAAATTGCCCGCCTAGATCGTGCGATATCACACCTTTGGACTATTTTCTCTGGGGATATGTAAAGTCTTAGGTCTTCATGAATAAGTCAGCTATGATTGATGCTTTGGAAGCGAACGTTACTCCTGTTATCCGTGAGATAGCAGTCGCTAGGCTCGAACGAGTCGCCAAAAATCGAACCTTCAGAATGGACCACCTTAGACGTAGTCGTGGCCAACATTTACATGATATCATTTTCAAAAAGTAGATGCCATGAATTTTTCTTTTAACCGATAATAAAAATTTTAAGTTCACTTTCAAATTTATATGTTTTATTTTACATTATAAATCAAACCTCCCGATAAATCACCATATATTTCTAGCTCCACTACATAGTTATATAAAGTTATAACTTCAGATTTCGTTAATTACAACAAAAAAAAAAATATATCTGAGGGTTCTTCTCCATCCCTCTCATAAAAAACATATCATTTACCGATCCGCATACCATAGCCAACTTTTTTAAAGCAATCCCTTGCCGATAATTTCTTCGTACTGGATCCCTCTTATGTCAAATACCTACTTAACCTCCCCATTGGCCCCTCTATTTCTCAAAATTTTGATCACACAGTAATAGAATAAATGTTACAGCAACTTAATGATGAATACTTACCCGCCCCAGATGGCCTTCCATCCATATTTCTTAAAAACTGTTCCTCAACACTTTCCCACCCCCAGATATGGCAGTCTTCTTCCATAAACAAGATACACAAAAAGGGATAAAAGAGCGAAGTCACTAATTACAGTCCCATAGCTAAGCTTTCAAATATACCCAAACTTCTCGAAAACATTTGCTACGAAGTCTTAAGCTTCTAGTGCAAATCTTTTATTTTCCCTAATCCACGCGGTTTTCTGAAAGGTAGATAAGCTACCACTAAACTCGTCGAATTCGTGCGTCTGTTCTCTCCAACTTCATGCGTGGGGATCACTTTAATAAACGAAAAATTTAAAGTGGTAAAGAAGTTGATGTTATAACAACTGATTTCAGTTTTTAATAAGATATCTCATAAACAAATTGTCAATTCTGGGCTTTGAACCTATTTTGCTGATGTGAATATCTTTTTACCTGGATAATTGTTTTTATAGTGTTCGTTTCACGTCTGTCCTATTAGTCCCTTTCTTTGGTATGTCAGGTGTTCCGCAAGGTAGTCACCTAGGTCCACTTATTTTTATTCTAACTATTACAGATCTTGAAAGTGTCACTCAACACTCAGCACTTTCTCTCTATTATGACGATACTAAATCATCACAACATGACTCCTGCCTCCTTCAAATATATATAAATAGTTTTTTCCACCTGATGCTTTAAGAACTGCTTAGAGCTCAATCGATTGATTAAATAATTAATAAAGCAACCTCATCACTTGGCTTCGTTAAAAGATGATCTAAAGAATTCTGCAACCCCTACGTGACCAGATCACTATATCACTTTTGTTCGCCCCTTCTCGAATACGCTAGCCAAACGTGGTGTCCTTTTCAACGAGTTCATGTAACCCAAATTGAGAGCATCCATCGTAGTTTTCTTAGATTTTCCCTTCGGGTCTATTTTGTAACAATCTTCTAATCTTAACTCCATATCGAGAACGTCTCAAAATTATTAACCTGAATATCCTTAAGGAACAAAGGACGCAGCAGACATTCTTTTCATTCACCGACTCCTCTCAGGCTCCGTTGATTACACTTCTCTTTACTACTCCATTTTCTTTATACTATATATATATCAGGATAGAATCCCATGCACCTACATACATTTATTCCCTGATAAGCAAAGGCATGAATGCACTCTATGTTAGTATCGTGCAAGGATTTGAAAGGTTCAGCGGATTCATGGGAAATTTTTTGTTGCTCTGAAAGAATTCTTAATTGAGTGTTTACTAATTTTCTCTTATCACCTATCAGTAACTATTTCCTAAACCGACGCTTAGCTTTTGTCATCAATAGGAAGATGTTGTATGAGAAGAGCAGCATCTCCACACGTCTGTGAAACACGCGTTCACATAACCCCTTGATTTCCGAACCTCGCTTTGCTTCTGATATTCGACGAAATCAGTTGCAATTTCTTCGAGAAAATGTTCTTGTCTTCCTATTGTTGTCTTTTTGTAATGTAATTGGGTTTAGTTAGATATAAATTGTAAATAATTCACTTTCAAATTTGTGTGAATTTAGTTTCATTTATCATTTTTATTATTGTTTTCAAAAAGGGGAAAAATTGACTTCATATATCATTGTTGAACTTAGTTATGTATGTCTTCATTTATCCTGTTGCCAAATTGTTTTACTTGTTTAGTTTTAAACGTCCGAATTGTAGTGGTTAATTTCCGGTGCGGCTATCCGTTGTTAACCGTTGATGTCCGCTGTTGACCGTTGATGTCCGCTGTTGACCGTTGATGTCCACTAACTATGTCCGTTGCAGCTGTCCATTGAAGATGTCCTTTTCTGACCGTTGTAGATATTACCGTTGACAGAACGGATTTTTGGATAGATGTCCAAACTTTTGGTCTGTTGACTGTTGAAAATGTCTGGATAGTCGTCCAGAAAACTTTATTATTTGCCCTGGTTTACTCAAGGCTGCAAAGGACCATTTTTTAACTTAGAAATAATTTGCCCAAGTAATGTTGTCTTGGCTCAAGTTTAGTAGAGAAAAAATGATTTGTACTTCAAATTAAATGTTATTTAATATTAAAAGACTATCAAATTGACTTCACGTTAGAAGTTTACTGTCTTATCATATTGATTGCTAAATGACAAGTAAGTTATAAATTTTACCCTAGTTCCCATGAAACCTAGCTTTTAGTTGCTACTGTAAAATTAACGTAGCATCATGATTATACATAAGTAGGTCAATGACCACATGAACTTGACTTGGAATTTAATAATTAACATTATAATGTTAGTACATTAACATTTTTTCCTTTTTAAGGAATGTGTGTGTGTAGGTTTACATGTATTGTTTCATAACTGTCATAAAATTAATGCCTCCATTAGCCTTGTTTAAATCAGCCATGATCAATTTGTTGAAAGTATGATAAATGCTGACCTCATTTGGATTTTAACACCTATTTCAGTTGGTTGGTGGCTCCAAATTGTTTTTTCACAAATATGAAATGTGTTAGGAACCGACAGTTATCTTTTCTTTACTGTGTTTGCCACCAAGGCGTTTTTCATCTTTAAAGGTCCAGGTTCGGTCTTGAGATATTTAAAACAAAGATCGGTCTCATCCGTGTTAAAAATGTTAAGTAGTTCTGGCAAGCGAGATAGTTCTATCTTCCCCTCTTAGCAAACTGTATTATCTATTATTATTATTATCACTTTCTTCACAAACCTTTTTAAAAACAATGCCTTGACTTTTTTTAAAATTGGTCAGCCAGCCTTCACTAGCAGTAAATGCCTATCGCGGTTGCAAACAATTAAGCTTTCTCTTTCAGCGTTAAATCTCCAACTCGTATATTTTGTCCTCTAGTCTCAACAAGCCATTTAAGTACACATTTCTTTAGACGGTGATACTGACCTTTCCGGCACCTTTTCCAACATCCACTTTTCTTGCATCCGACGATCTGGTCTTTCCTCTTCAAAATATTGGAAAAGGTCAACGAAAAAATTCCAAATTCTCCAAATTCATCCACCTTCTTTCTCCACTGCATCAATAAGTCTCTCTTTTTCTCCGATCGACAAGCACTTATTCACACGTCGATTAATTTTTTTTACGACACTTACACCAAAGCAATATAAACCCAACACGCCATGGATGACAACCAAACGGAATAAAATAATAAAAACTTATTAAGTTTTCAAAAAAGTATACAGGTTCGAACCAATTCCTCTTTGATTTTGTTTATGCAAATATCGAAATTATGGAAAGGTCACCTCGTACTTTAATTAATAGCATGTTGTAAGGGAAATATCGAGAACAATCGCTTCATATTAACGGATGTAGATAAATATGTTACCTAAGGTTTTTTTCAATTTATCGAGGGATTCTCAATGAACTAAAGAAAAACTTTAATTTAATGAGGGATTCATTTTCTCAAGAGTTTTATTTGTCAAGAATCGACTGTATATTTCCGTCGACCAAAATTGCGCTGAATTTGTTTGTTCAAGAAAACCAAACTGAGTACAATAACAAGCAGCGTTTACAGTTTTATTGCTTAACCTGGACATAGTATATCAGACCCTTGTTGTTACCAGCGTAAATTTTCACATTGTATAAATATTTTGATTCCACAGATTTTAATTGAATATATTGGTGGGAGGCACGTGGGCTACGAAACAATTCTAATTATTTGTCTTTAGTGACATTATAAGCCTTCAACTAAATTTTGCCTAAAAGCTTAGCATCCCTATCACGATCGAATAGGCATTATCTCGCCTGGTAAATGCCATGATAAGGTTATGAACTCGGGCTAGTACGCTTCTTGATCCTGGGGCATGATACTACTTTGTCACCTTATCTTTTCTCATAAAATAGTTCTTAATTACATTCTGTAATTGTTTCAGAATCTTTAGCTTTCTAAAAAATCCTTTTCTAACAGCCTAAGAAGGTGCTACGTGCTCAAATTTTCCTAAATTATACGATTTGCTCCTATTTGCCGTGTTTAAATGTAGGCTCACGATAATAAAATTAACGGCCGCAACATTTTTTGAAATGCAACAGAAATGCAGCGCAAACAGATTAACAAAAAGTTAAATAAATACAAAGCACAACTAAAACTTACAGAAACAGAAAATTATATTTTTCGAGAACTCAAAAATGTTTCCAAAATGAGTGCAATGTGTCTATTAGATTAAAGTGGTTATAACTTTACTTCAAGCCATTCAATCACCAAATGAATTGTTCATTTGGGTGAGAATTTTAAAATGATAAAGTTAATGCGAAGTGCAAATTTTTGGCCAAAAACCAAGTAGTTTTACATAAATACTTAACAGATGTGTCTGCCAGATTTGTTGGTGTGTAGCCGTACCACAAGTGGTAGTGGATTGGGTTTCAAACCGGAAAATTAGGTCTCCGAATCCCAACAAGTTCCAAAAGATTGATTAGAATACACCTACAAGCCAACGTGCACTAAAAATTTAGTACCTCTATAGAGTGAAATAACCACTGAGCCCAAACATCTTCCTTTCACTTTCTATCCCATTTTCCAAGAAACTTAACTTATGCTAAGGTATTATAAGTGAATTCATACCAAGTTGAGTGTCAACTTTTAACCAAAAAAAATACATCATCGAAATCGGTCCAGCCGTTTGAGAGCTACGATGCCACAGACAGATACACACGTTAAACTTATAACACCCCTCTTATGGAGGTGGGAGTTTAAAAAAGATGTTGATGTTCTGCTTAAAAAGAATATCTTGCGTGACATTTAAAAAGCAACAGACTGTAGATTCTCTTGGTGTAGGGTACTTCAACTTGAACTTCTTGTAAGTGGGTTTCTCTGCTCATCTTCAGTATATGAAGCTCTTGTGATTTTTTTTTTTTTTCGTTCTGTCGCAACATTAAAAATGTGAGGTCTCTTCCTACTTATCTATTGATTGTCGGCTGCTTATATGTAGGTTGTGAAATTATCTCTTCAAACTTCCGATGCAATGCCGCTACTACTATCACACCTGCTCCTGCTACCGTTTTTTTGCCTCTTTTTTGCAATGGCTATAAACCTAAATCAAGACGCAGTTTATCGGTTCCGCTACATTCGCTGTGTTTAGAAAACCGAGAATTTCGTTTTATTGTTCCATTACCACATGCCTTCTGCGCTTAGTTTTGTGTATGTCATTTTGGAGCAATTATCGAAAATCTAGCGCCCAGAGGTGACCTTTTTTTTTTTAAATTGTGCCAGTTTATTTTTTCCACTGGTTTTTATTTGTTTTTCTCTGTTTTTTTTTTTTAAATTTTATCAGCAAAGTGGGTGCCGAATTTTCAGTGATTTGCTTAAGATCTCTTTACAATCTTTTGCTCTCCACTTTGGATTGTTCCAACATAGATTATAATCTACTTGCATTAAATGTCCACTGTTGCAGTATGCAATCAAGTGCTATTCTTGCTTAATAATTATCGTATTAAGTATAGTAAGACCGTGTGAGCCCTCGCATTCGCAGCTCGATTTTCCCACATACCCTTTAAATCAGCTCCGATCAGAAGCATAGATGTTTTGTTGTCCACAAAATAAATAGAAAACTGGCAGAGCTGTTTATCAATCAGTAAATTTAAATTAAGACAAAGTAAGGGAAGCATAAGGAATAAAATCAAAGCAGACATACAAAAGGGCTGGATAACTTCTTGAAAATTTTGATTTCAAACAGCTGGCGGAATACGAATATTCAATTAAATAATGAGAGGAAAACGACATTTGTTCCATGTCTTTACTTCCAATCTACATATAGCATCAATATCCACATTAACACATCTGAAGAGCAAAACGAACTCAACTTTAGACCTAAAACAGTATATTTTATTTGCCTTTTTTTAAAGATTTATAGAAACGTAATTAACGCAACGTACTCGTATTTATATTGTTTTTATTTCTTAAATTAACATTTACTTTGTACAAATTACAATTTTGTCAATTACAATATAACAACTAATATAAAAAAGTATACATTTCTTTTATTGTATTGTACTTCAAACAAATCTATAATAAATTTTGAATTTAACCAAACAACTTTCTATATGATTTCAGATATCATGCCAGGACTCAACATCAACCGAGTTCGCCCCTCATGTCTCAGCAACGTGTAAGGCTGGAACTATGAACATTAAAGTACACTTTAATGGGCCATATTCCGGAGCGGTACATGCTAGAGATTTTCGCATTCCAGCTTGTATGATCTTAGGCAATAGCACTGATGTAGTTGGATTTAGTCTAAACTTGATGGCAAGTCAGGGGCAACCAAACTATTGTGGTGTACTGGTTAGCAACGTGAGTACCGATGTAAGCTAATGTATTTCATAACTAATACGACTCCTTTTCATATTTTAATTATTTATTTAATTATTAATTTTTAGTATTTTCGATTTTGTTATGCAACAAAAAAAAACTATACAATTGTACAATAGATTCTTTCATATAGGGACCACAGATTGCGAAATACTTACCTAATTTTATACACATATCAAGGAAAATGTTTAATAAATTATTATTTAACATTCCGGAACGAGATTGATGATTGGCATGCGTATCTATAATTCTTTCCTATAAGTCGGAAAAAGTATGGTTTTATATGTGTACAGATTTAGGGATTCAGATTACTATTATTTTAACTTATAACTTCTTATGCATAAAAATATACATTATTATAATGTTTTTTTTGTAAATATCATATAAAGTTTGTGATAACTTTCAACTATAATCAACAATGATGAAGAGATCAAATCGCACCTCATATTCTCATATAAATCAGTAGTAAATTATGCAATTGTCAGATATCAATAGAATAATAGAGAAACTGTTTCGTTACTGCCGATAACTTTAAAAGTATTCGAAATTCTTTTGCTTAAACGGTTGAAACATATAAGTGAAGAGAGACCACTAATTCCGGATCACCAGTTCGGCTTTAGGGTCAAGCATTCGACAATAGATCAGGTATATCGGATCACAAATGAAATTGAAAACCTTAGAAAAAAAGCAAATATACTCTAGCGTTTTTCTCGATATGTCCACAAGGCTTCGACAAGGTATGGCATGAGGGCCTGAGGTATAAGCTAAGGCAAATCTTACCTGAGAAATTATGTAAAATAGTAAATTCATACATTAAAAACCGTCTGTTTCGGGTTAGACATGGGTCTGAATATTCGGAATTCAAAAAAATTTACGCTGGTGTGACACAAAGATGTGTTCATTATCCGTACATATTCCTACCGTACACAAGATATATACCTCAGGTTGAAGAGAAAGTAGTAGTCACGTTCGCGAACGATACGGCTATTCCTGCCACAGGCCAAACGGTAGAATCTTCGACAATAAAACTCTAACGGGCCCTAAACAAGTTGTTTAAGTTGATGAGACCCAGTCAACTCCTGTTAATTTTACTAATAGAAAGGTAGATAATTTACCTTTATTTATTAATTCTATAAAAAATTCCGTATTCAAACGAGGCAAAATATATAGGAATAAGCGGAAGTAATAATCACACGTTGAAAAGAAACGTGAAGAACTCGACATTAGGCTTAGAGAAATGTATTAGCTTGTTGGATGATATTTTAAACTAACAAGCTGCTTTCATACAAGCAAGTGCTTAAACCGTGTTGGACGTATGGTATACAAATTTGGAGTTGTATAGGGTGATTCATCGTGAGGTATGATTTATAATGTAAAATAGAAAACATAAATTTGAAAGTAAACTTAAAATATTTATTATCGATTTAAAGAACAATTCATGGTACCTTTTAAAAATGCCATCATTTAAATGTTGGCCACGACTTCGTTTGAGGTGGTCCATTTGGAATACCTGAGACATTACATGTCCCCAGATAAAATAGTCCAAAGGTTTGATCTGGGCGGCCAATTTACCGTAGCAAAACGTGAAATTAAGTGATCACCAAAATGATTTCTCAACAAGTCCACTGTTTCATGCGCTGTATGGCTCGTTGCGCCATCTTGTTGAAACCAGAGCTCACCGAGACCATGTGCTTGAATTTCAGGAAGCACATAATCCGTTAACATGGCGCGATAATGGTTACCATTGACGGTAACATTCTGATTTGCCTTATTTTGGAAGAAATATGGACTAATGATTCCACCAGGCCATAAAACACACCATAGCGTTGTTTTCAATGGATGTAATGGCAGCTCTTGGTACTCTTCGGGTTGCTCATCTGCCCAAATCCGGCAATTTTGTTTATTAATTGAAATTCTGGCCCATTGAGCCAGAAATGGGCTTCATCAGTGAAAAAAATTTCACGACAAAACACCTGATTTTCGTTGAGTTTTTCCAGAGCCCATTCACTGAAAATATGACGCAAATTCAAGTCGCCTGGTTTCAGTTCTTGCACGAGTTGAATTTTGTACGCTTTTAGGCTGAGATCCCCACGTAAAATACGCCAAGCTGTCGAATATGCCAAGCCAAGCTGCTGAGAACAACGACGAAACGTTTCGTCACGGTCTTCGCGTTCACTCCCAGCTACAGCTGCTATAATCTCTTCACTTCATGCTGGATGTGGTCTCACCGGTCGAGTATTAACCACTAATGTAAACTGGGGCTCAAATTTGCGAATGGTATTGGCAATATTGGTCTCAGTAGGTCAATTATGCGCACCGTAGGTTCCTCGAATCGCGTTTCTCAAAGAACGCTGATTTTCGTAATACAGCTGAACAATTTGGAGACACTGTTGTGGTGTGAGAATTTCCATGATGACTTGCCAAACGATACTGAAAAAAACTGACAAAACAGTTTGATAGGAGTCACGCGTGATCTGTCAAAAAAAAGCCTATTGAAAATCAAACTTTACGATGAATCCCCCTATACTAAACTAAACTAAACTAACTAAAACCTATACTAAAAGTTGATCTTCATTTGCACGTTTATAAAATCCAAATTAGACAACAATTGAAACCATTAGACAACCTACGACGTTGCCGATTTGTTGACTGGATGTTGGATCGCCAGGACAATTTGCCATCGGATCTTTTCCAATGAAGGTCATTTTTGGGTGGATGGGTACGTAAATTAACAAAATTGTCGTTTCTGAGGATTGTAAATCCCATGCGAGATTCACGAAAAAAAAACCAATGCATCCAAAAAGAAGTCAATGTATGGTGAGGTTTATGGGTTGGCAGAATCATTGGCCCATACTTTTGCGACGATGAGGCTGTAGATATAATTACAGTAAATGAAGAAAGTTACCGCAACATGTTTACAGGTTATTTATTTTTTTTTTTTTTTCTAGAATTTAATGAATTTGGTCTGAACGATCTCTGGTTTCAACAAGATAGTGCTACCGTTCACACATGCCATCAATTAATCAATTTATTGCGTACGGAATTTGAAGATCGTTAGAAGAGAAGTTTATTGCATTCGAAGTTGTCGAAGTCGAAATTGGATACCATTCTCTGTCTTAGTTCCCTTTTAATGCGCGCAGTTCGCTTGAAGGGATCAGATCGTCAAGGCTTCTTTGTGCTTAATCTGTTGCAATGCGGACTATAAAACGCCAGCCGAAAATTAGCTTGAAATGAACAGCTTACTTTTCTGCGTGAACCTTGGAAGCGAAACCCTTTTGCATGTTATGAAGTACTTTATCTAATTCACTGATTTTGTTTGTGTAAATACACTTACTGTATGTATTTAAAAAATAAAATATTATTATAAATAAATAAAAAAATATTATTCTTCGTAACCAAAAAACTTTACACAAATAATCGTATATTATTGTTCAGACCGCATATCATAAAAGACCGCGTATCATAAAAGACCGCATATCATAACAGACCGCATATAACTTGTTTAAAGTTTTCTTAACTGATCTTACTGTTTTGATTGTAACATGTATAAATATAAAATACAAGGTTTCTGCTCCCGTTTTTGTTCTTGTAAACGCAACATTGATAGCACTCTGATTGTTCTAATATTATCAAAGTGTTTTCCGTATGTCAGTAATGGCATCTTGTAAAAGATTGTAGAAATATAACCTTGAATATACATATATGTATATATATATGTAAAATATTATAGATGATGTCCGACGTAAATTGTTTGCTTAAATTAAACCGTCCGTGTCCGTGCTTGAGTTGGCAGAATACATAGAGCTCAAATTGTTAGGCATTATATACCATATACTCGTAGGTATTGAATATACTATATAAAGAGCATTTCGGCACGTCACGATAGATTGATATAAACTAATTTTTTTTAGTAAATTTACCGAAAGTCGTTTCCCTTTTATTAAGGGGTTATACGCAGTTGCAAGAACGAAAAATGACATTTTTTTGTGAAAAGGTTTTTATTTTACAAAAACGAAAAGTATAGGTACATTTATGACAACATCTAAGTTTATAATAGCACTTATGATTTGTAAAAATATCGATCTGTGGTGTTCCTGCAGACCAAAAAAAGGTGTTTGGCGGTGATCACGATAACTCTGGTATAGTTCATCTGAAAACCAAAAAACCGAAAGATTTTTTTAGTGGAAATATAAAACTAGGTATTGATCGAAGAATTAGTAGAAATTTTCATTGTTGACAAAATGACGGCTTCGTAAAATAAAAAAATTGAATTTTCGACCAAAACTGCCACGTAAAATTGTTTAAAAAAATAGAAGTAATTATATGAAATCTTATTCTTCCGATCAATATGTGATATATGAGTATATCTGAGAATGTTGTGTTAAAATTTCAGAACGATCGGTTGTGCCCTTTTTTAGAAATCTTAATCATCGGCTTCGAAAACATAATTTTGAAGTTTACACATACGAGTAGAGTTATCTATTCCAGGGTCATAAGATGGATCCTCCGTATCATCAGCAGCTTCTAGTGCTTCGAGTTGATATCGTGTACGAGCCATTCTTCCCTTTCTCGTACTTCTATGCGCTCTCAAGTCAGAGATCTGCGAATGGGTACGATCATATATTATACGTAAGCAAATATGAATGCAGATTTAACGAAGCTGAGTAAAAAGATAATCTGGTCTTGAAATACAAATTGAAATTGCACAGCAATGAACCTATACCCATTCTTATTTTTATACTTTTACTTTGAGATAAGTTGCCTGTTAACGATTACATATTTACTAGTGAGCCGCAAGAAAGGACTTTATAAAGTAAGAAATGGATTGTTTGAAACACATCTACAAAGAATGCGATAATTTCCCTTTTCCCACATATAACATACATTAGATAATATGTACGATGTGTGTTCAAAAAGCAAGGTAACTCTTACAAAAAAAAAAAATATATATTTATTTTCAAAGTAATTCTCCACAGATATAATACACTTGTGCCAATGCTTTTTGCAATCCTCAAAGCACTGCTCATTGGCAGTTTTTGTTAAAGCCGTTTTTATTTCTTCAATCGCTGCAAATCTCTGTCCTTTCATAGGTCTCTTCAGTTTTGGGAAAAGGAAAAAGTCGCATGGGGTCAAATCCCGTGAATATGGTGACTGAAGAATGAACATTGCATTATTTTTGGTCAAAAAATCTCTCACAACCAACGATGAATGAGGAGGTGCATTATTGTGATATAAAAGCCATGAATTCTTTTTTCGCAATTTCGGACGTATGGCTTCTTGCAAACGGCGCAAAACTTTAAGCTAATTGACCTTATTGATTGAGCTACCTTGAGATAAAACGGTAATCGAAAAAAACAGTGATCAAAACTTTGACATTTGACTTGTTTTTTGCGGTCTCCTGGGTGCATACATTGGGACGGTTGGGCTGTGATTTCAACGTCATAACCACATACCCCTGAATCGTCACTAACTATGACCCTTTTGAGCAATTCAAGATCATCATTGACTTCATTCAAGAGCTCCTGAACGATGCTCATGTGACAGTTCTTCTGATCAAAATTAAGAAGTTTCGGAACAAACTTTGCTGACACACTTCTTATGACCAAAACATCAGAAAAAATTGCATGACACAAGCCAACTGATATGCCAACATCCTCAGCAACTTCTTTTATGGTAATTCGACGATTTTCCAAAACAATTTTCTTCACAGGTTCGACGTTATCATACTTTGTTGATGGAACGTTCAGAGCGAGGTTCGTCATTGGCATATTCTCGGCCATCTTGGAAAAGCTTGTACCACTTGTAAACATTTTTTTTTACCAGACCATGTGCCACTGTCAACATTTCAAGTGTTGCAGACACGCCGTGTGTCACTGTCAACATTTCAAGTGTTTTAGAGAACTTGATTCCATTTTGTACACAAAATTTGATGCAAATTCTTTGCTCCATTTTTTATAAAAACACGTCTGTCAAAAACAAACTAAGTATGCTATATATTGAGTTGTCAGAAAAGTCATGTCTATGTTTTTCAAAGATCATTTATTTACATAAAGTACAAAATCAATCAATAATATATTTGTTCGATGACCTCTTGCAATCTTTCAGTAAGTTACATAATTCCTCGTTCAAAGAACGACCTGTTTTTATCGGCGAAAAACTGAAGAAGGTTCTGACTTACAGCCTCATCTGAACTGAACCTTTTCCCATGCAAAGAGTTTTCAAGAGCACGAAACAAGTAGAAATTCGATGGCGCAAGGTCTGTTGAATATGGTGGATGTAGCGACAACGTTCCATCCAAACTCTAGTAACATTTGGCGGGTAGTCAAACTTGTGTGTGGCTTCGCATTGTCGACTTTCCCTGATGAAGGATTGCTTTCGATCTCGTTTGAGATCATATCACGTTTAGTCCAAGACTGTTTGCGTACCACATTGTCGTAAACAATCCATTCCTCATCACCAGTTACCAGTCGCTTCAAAAAAGGATCGTTTTCCTGACATTTAATGAGCGTATCGCAGATTTTTATACGCTTCGTCAAGCGAACCTCTTTTAGTTCATAAGGAAATCAATTATCGAGCTTGCTTACGTATCTCGGCTTCTTCAGGTGGTCATGAACGCTTGAATGATATATATTCAATGTTTCTGCAATCTCTTGTGTCGTGTAATGTGGGTTTGAAACGGTCAATGTCTTTATTTCGTCGTCATTAACCTCGGTGGAGCTCCCTGACCGAGGAGCGTCCTTAAGATTAAAATCATCCTCGCCGAATTTTTGGAACCATCGTTTACACTGACGTTTTTGTAGAGCATCGTCACCTTAAGCTTTATGCAACTTTTCACAAGCTTCACTTGCATTCTTCCCTTTATGGAAGTAAAAGATTAAAATATGGCGAAAATGCATACCTTGATCTTCCATCTTCAGTTTGTTATAAAATCAGTAAAACATGATCAATCATGCTCAATTTCTTTTTAGAATGATGTCTTAACTGTCAGCTATCGGATGGCGAAGCAATAGTATAGATGCGCTTAATCTACTATTGTACTTTAAAGACCAACGCCATCTTTTCGAGAAATGCGTCATGACTTTTTCGAAAAACCAATATTTGAAACCTTAAACATATATTCGAGACATATATATCAACACAGCAAAAAAAAATCGATAATCGATTACCGTTATCCGGATTTTTTTTTTTTACTTTTAAAACACACTAAATCCTGCGTAAACGTACTTGCTTAAATCAAACGAGAAGATTGCTTGACATAACAGACATAACAGAACCAATTATTTTACAATAGTTCTTATTACAGTATGAATCAATACAAATATTGTTTTGTTCTAGTATTCCTAAAATTTTTTATTTATTTTTGTTGCAATGTGGCGCAGTGCAAAAATTTAACGGCTGCTACACAAAAGGATCTATATTTAAATCAGAGCAACACCGAAAACCAGACATACAATGACAACCACCATCAGTGAAATCTAATGCGTAAGAAAAGGTCTCTTTTGTCTTTTGAAAAAAAGATCCTCGAAAACCATTTCAAGATGCATTTTACCACTCTCCTCTAATGCCTTCACGGTATACGTATGTAGTTTTAAATCACTAATAAGTAATTAAGACAACAAGTGTTAGAATATAAGAATTGTTTTTGATAACAACTCTACTATCTTACCAACATATATCATATTAAGTACAAACCCTACGTCAAATTAGAAAATTAGGCACATGTGATCGTATAATTGAATTTCTCGTATTAAAGGGATTGTATGCATACTATGTTTACTTTCATATAACCGTATGCACCTATACTTTCTAGAAAGGTAATTTAATTAAACAAAGATATCCCTGCGGAATTACAATAATTTCAAGGGTATGATGATTGGCACAAACGGCCGTTTACACGCGATACGAATACGAATACGCACCGGCAACTGATCAAATATATCATATGTAATATAATATATAAAACACGTTTTCACGAAATATAGATATTTTGATGGAATTTGATATAAGGCGAATATTACTTCTTGATTTAATTAATTCAGATTTTAATGTACTTCAAATATCTACAAAACTTTATTTGTGTATTTTAAAATAGAATTACCCACCGACTAAGATGAAAATTAGTATTAACTGGCGCTAAGGTGTATATATTTTTTAAAAACATAGAGCTTTGACGTCTTCTTTTAACAACTGTGATTTTTAATTTTGTAGGTTCTTCATTTTTAATTTAACTTGTACTAAACAGCCCAGAATTCCAAGTCAATTCAAAGAGCTTACTAAAACATGAAAATATTTACAAAATAACAGAGAATAATTAATTGATAGCTTCTCGTAAAGGCTTTAATTTTTACTAAGAACAATTATTTTAATTGAAACTTAAAGATGAACTGATATTTTTAATCATGTTTTCACTTGACAGAGAACTGAAGAACGATCAATTCAACTAGCAGTGAGAGTTCATAAGACCCTGGAGTTAGCTGACGATAAATTTTATGTAATAACCTGTGGAAAGGCTGGTTTTCCAAAGTAAGTACTCTAATACCAATAACTAAAACTTACTTTGCTTTTATATTTATTCTTTTACACAGCTTAAAATATTATCGAAGAAAGAGTAAAAATTAAATTCTTTTAAACAAGATTAAGAACGGTAAGTTGCAAAAACAAAAATGGAATAACAGGCGCTCTAAAAAGATCTCTGCACGTCCTAGATAAGATTCAAAACCATGCGATAAGACTTATAGGTGATGCTCATATCACTTAGTCAATTGACAACCTCTAACACCGACAAAATATCTCCTGTGTTAATTTGTTCTATCGCTATTTTCACCAACAGTGCACCACTGTTTTTTTTTTTTAAGAACTTGACACTCAAGTGGGAAAATGGGACAGAAGGAGAAAGAAAAATGTTTGGACTCAGTGCCTATCCCACTATATGTATGGCAACCAACATTTAATTGGTAGACTAAACTATTAGTGTAATTGAGCTTATTGTATTCTAGGCAGCCACTTATCTTACATGAATTTATAGTAGTTAAGTAAAAAAAAGAAAGTACAGTTTGGATTGAATGTCGAACCGTCCAATTTAAAAACCAGTACCCTACTACTTGAGCTACTGCCATTTACCCATTGGAATTTTCAGTAGCATTCCGCCCCTTCAAACCTTTCATCAGTTTACCTTTTAGCCCACTTTTGGACCCGACACACATTAAAATATCGTGATTGTTTCCTAAGATTATTTTCTAGTCATTGTAACCTACAAACATTCAAAACCAACGTACATCGGTATCTCTCTTTCTTTCCTCTCTAACTCCTTCGCCCGCGATGTGTACATTTCAGTACATTTCAGACCACGTTTTAAGTGATCCATACGGAGAGTTCAATTTTGAATGACTTTTCCGAGCACTAATCAATGCTAGTACACTTATCTCGCTAATAACACGTGTAGTATTATATTCAAAAGCTGCAAATGACGTTGGTCTATCGACATAGACTTACGATTTGATGTAAGCCCATAAAAAGTAGTCTAAAGAGGTCAAATCGCATGATCTAGCCAGCCATTTCACCGGTCCGAAACGAGAGATAAATTGCTCAAGTCATTTCTCAATTGGTCCATTAATTCGCGTGCTGTATGCCATGTAGCTGGATCCACATGTCGAAAAGGTTCAGCCCATGCATTTTGGGTAAAGCAAAAAGTTCAAAATAATTTAACGAAAGCGGACATCATTGACATCAAGATCTTTGCGTGAAATCTTACACGTAGTTAAGTAACACAAGCGCAAATCACTGTCTTCATTAACACTAGCGGATACAACAGCAATATTTTCCTCTGTACGGGTACGGGTAGGTGAAATTGGTGCGAAATTTGGTCACTATGGTTTGAACTGCTTGCTTATTATGTCGATTATACTTTCCATAAAATTATCGAAGTGCACGAAAATCATTTTTCACAGAGCCAGGCTGCCTTTTGATTTCTTGATACAACACTGTTACCAAACGTTGATTTTATTAGCTTCATTAGCTGTTGAAACCACATCTCACCAATTTAGAGTACATGTAATTGTGGGCATAAATAACGTTCCAACATGTCCCGACAACGATTTCTATTAACTGTAACGGAGAGGTCATCATCACCAAGAGAAAAATATGGCCCAATGACACCGGTGATTTATTACGTTGTTGGTGTAATCTAAGCACACGCGCGGATGCCTACATTCACCGAATCTGTTGGGTTACAAAATGTTTGCTATCATTATACACGCATTGTAATGACACTGGATGATTTACATTTCAAATTTGGATTTTTTCACGCCCAGTCTTCTGTTACGTAAAGTTAATGTTTCAAATAACTATACTTTTGCTGATTAATTTAATTTAACATAACTAATTTTTAATTTCTAATTTTCAAATTTAATCTAACGTATATCTCCCTAAAAATCCGTTTACTGGGGCCCAACGTGGAGCTGGAGTGTAATAGTGATAAGTTGAAGTATTAGTGAAGGAAAAACGTGCCGCAATAAGCCAATACAAAATAAGATTGTATGAAGCAGCCAAGAGGAGAAATATGCCCCTTTCAGCAAGAACCAAGCCACGCCGTAACTTAATTGAGACAGTGGATGGAAACCTTATAACCATACTCAACAACGAAGAATTCCAGATTCCCCAAACCACAAAATGATACTAAGAATCATTTTAATATTGTAAGCTGAACTTTTTCTCACTATTTTAAGGAAAATAAAAATGAAAAACTTTTTGGAAAAAAAAAGTGAAGTAAATACAAAATATTATCAGAAAATATAACAATAACATAACTGCAAGAAAACCGAACATTTTTTGGCGATAAATAAAGAACATATGAAAGCCAATAGCTGTATGAGAAGATTTGTAATGAAGAAATTGTGGAAAAACTTAAATATCATATCATATATATAATATATAATATAAATCACACAACTTACGGGATGTCAATGGCCAGATCGAAAAGATCAGAGAATTAGAGCGTAGGACGATATCGATGAAATTAACGTCTACGTCCACGTCCATGTAAGCTTCAAACAGCACTTCATTGCAAGCTTCTAAAACAGAGCTGGAACTGAAAGACATCAGCAGACTACCTGATAGCGTGAAGGGCTTGCAAACATTCAGAGGAAATACGGTACAATACGTGTCTTGGATTCATTACGTTGAATCTATTCTGAAAGACTACGAGATAGACAGAGATAAAAAAATCCTATCTACAATAGCCACACTCCAAAGTATAAGACAGAAAATACGAGGTGGAGTTGACGCTTTCTACAAAAACATCTTCTGATGACTGTTTTGCCATCAAAAAATGCTCCTTAATGCACTACGCGTACAGGAAAGATGTAAGAACTCTGAAACACCCGCTAAATTCACTTGTATAAGGAAGTTCAAGCATAAATGTGTACCATGCCAGTGTGAGGTCCAGAACCTGAACTATAGGAACATGGCCATACATAGTAAAAATAACTTAAGGGTAAAAGTTAATGAACCACATATCTACAGCATTCATGTGCTATATTGAATACCAACTATGCAGAAACAACTGCCACTGCCGTAAAAATAGCTGAATACAACATCCAGCATAAGCTGAATCAACAAAATCAGCATCGCTAAAACCAATCTCGGCAAAATCAACATCATCAAAGTCAAATCAATCCCCAGGACCACTAAGAAATTATCCTCCACAACGTCACAGACTGGTTGTGCAAACGACACAGGCCAATTATATGAACCGGCCAAATCCGAACACAGATGGCAGTAACCAGGCGCGCATAATCAGACCAAGAACCGCTCAGACTACTATCCACCCAAGCGACAAAGATTGCTTAATACGGAAATACTAGTACAGGAAAACGAAGAGTACTCTACGTCGAGTAATATAAAAAAGAAGTCGAGAAAAAAGATTCTGTACCTGAACACACGACAGAACAACTGGAGGAAGGGATCACTGAAGTAAATTTTATGATAGGTACTTCTTCATCATATCCTAACCGAATTATTTCACCAAACATGGTTCCGTTTTGAAGTTTCTAATCGACACAGGAGCCAATTAAAATTTTGTGAAACCAGGACCAATAAAAAACCGGCTAACAAACGCTTCAAAATTCAATTAGCTGGAAGTGAAATTCGAGTTGAAAGACAAATGTCTGGTCCATTTTCAAGAATGTAGGAAAGAACACATTTTGGACTTCTTCATTTACCACATTTGGTGGTATTATTGGTGATGACACTCTCAAACAGTTATAGGCAGTCATAGTGATAAAAACAACATTTTAATAATAAAAACAGGTATCAGAATCCCTCTGGAGAAAAGAATTCAGTTTCAAGTCAATAACATCGAAGTTAAGAACGAACAGATCACGCGTGACTCCAATCAAACTGCTTTGTCATTTTTGTTCAGTATCGTTTGGCAAATCATCGTGAAAAGACTCACATCACAACAACGTCTCCAAATTATTCAGCTGTACTACGAAAATCAGCATTATTTGAGAAATGTTTTTCGTGCGAGGAACTTACGGTGCGTATAATCGACCTACTGAAACCACTTTTGCCAATACCATTAGCAAGTTGGAGTCCCAGTTTACATTAGTGGATAATACTCGACCGGTTAGACCACATCCAGCATGTAGTGAAGAGACTATAGCAGCTGTATCTGAAAGTGTACGCGAAGACCGTGACGAATCAATTCGTCGTCGTTCTCAGCAGCTTGGCTTGGCGTATTCGACAGCTTGACGTATTTTACGTGAGGATATTAGCCTAAAGGCGTACAAAATTCAACTTGTGCATGAGTTGAATGGGCTCTGGAAAAACTCAATGAAAATCCGGTGTTTTATCGTGAAATTTTGTTCAGTGATGGCTTAATGGATACGTTAATGAACAAAATTGCCGTATTTGGGCTGATGAGCAACCCGAAGAGTAACAAAAGCTTTCTTCAAAAATGAGGCAAATCAGAATGTTACTCTCAATGGCAACCGTTATCGCGCCATGTTAACAGACTATGGGCTTCCTAAAATCCAAGCACATGGTCTCGGTAAGCTCTGGTTTCAAAAAGACGGCACAACGAGCTACGCAGCGCGCGAAATAATGGACTTGATGGTGAGTACTTAATTTTAGGTTTTGATACGATAAATTGGCCACCTAGATCGTGCGATATCACACTTTTGGACTATTTTCTCTGGGGTTATTAAAAGTCTTCGGGAATAAGCCAGCTACGGTTGACGCTTTAGAAGCCAACATTATTCGTGTTATCCGCGAGATGCCAGTCGCCCAAAATTGGATCTTCCAAATGGACCACCTCAGAAGTAGTCGTCGCCAACATTTACATGATATAATTTTCAAAAAGTAAATGCCATGAATTGTTCTTTTAACCGATAGTAAAAATTGTAAGTTAGTTTTCAAATTTGTGTTTTATTTTACATTATAAATCAAACCTCACGATGAATCACCCTATACAAATGCCAAGCTCAAGAAGTGGAAGGCAAGAATAGAAGAATACAACTATAGTTTAGTCTACAAGCCAGGGAGAACAAATCTCGTAGCCGAAACCTTATCCAGACTAAAGTCAGAAGCCAATAATCTATCAACAACCGATTCACTGACAATACACAGGAACATAGCTCAGACCTAATACCACACTATGAAACTCCTTAAAATGTTTTTTTTTTTAAGAATCAGCCGTGTATCTTATAAGGACCAGAATTATTCGCATACGAGGGACCCCATCCAGCCTTAAGAGACATTATCCCCGCTTTCGGAAAATAACTAGGGAAACCTTACCAAGGCTCTAAAAGAGAAACTAAATCCGAATGTGTTAAATCGGGTTAAGATTCCTGAGGCATTCATTCTATCCCTTCAGGACATATTTAAAGAATGTTTTTCTAAATTCAAGATCAGAATAATATAGGGGCAAGTCGAAGATTTGAAATCAAAATCATTCAAGAAAAGCACAAAGAAGTCATTGAAACTACCGGGAGAATAAGTAACCATATTGGAAAATTACTTTTTTTTTCAAAAATAAAACATTTGAAACAAGTTGTCAAGTCGTTATTAGAAAACTTTATATAACTTTGAACGAGTTGTAATTAGATTTAGAATTTTTGCGCGATTTACAATTAAACATTAAGTAATTAAAAAAAATTTTAATTTTATTAAATTTAATAATTATTATAATTATCTTAGTCAGCACCCTGACTTGGTCTTGTAGTAATTCTATATCGCTTGTGTTTGTTGGCCTTGATAAAATAATGATAATATGATAATGATGATAAAACGTACTTGCTCCATGATGATGATAACAGTGGGTTGTATCCTTCTTGTATTGTATTCATTAAAAGTCAGTAAGTAGGTGCACTTGATTAACTTCTCTACGCCATCTGCAGTTGTTATAGAGGCTGTATCGTCGTTGGTAATAATAGAGCCCTCGTCGATTATCTCCAGTGGATCTAGATGAACAGGCCTCGTGCTGCAATGCGCCATGCGACCAGAATGAATTTGTCGTGCACAGGTGTCATACGGCAATTCCATACAAAATGTTGAAGTTAGTGTCAACAGTTATCTTCGGCGAAGTGCAGGACTGTATTATTATGTTGGACTGGGAATAGTATAAGTTTCTAACATTCTAATCTAGGTATAGGATATTTAATTAAAAAGTGTAAAAAATAATTATCTAACAAAACCTTAATTACTGATACTTTTATCAAGTCTGTTATGGTAATATTAGTAGAGCGCACGTTTATTAATTGATTTACCTCATCTGAATCCAAAATTGTTGGAATGACTAATTTTATCTTTGCAAGTGTTATTGTTAACATCGAATTCTCTAATTCCAAAATTAGCACTCTATTTCTTGTCAGTAGTACTTCATACAAATGGCCCGTAACTATTTGTTTTTCCTTTGCGTTTTTCAGAATGAAATTGACTGTTTCTGTTAATTTATTAATCTATTCCTGATTTTTTGTATTAATGGAGATTTGTTGATTTTTGCTGAGTATTAATTCGGAGTCAAAATTCAAAGTTCCGGCAACGATTTTTAGTACCAGTTCCCAAAAAATTAATACTACGTGCGTGTCTATGGTGAATGTTAAGAACTTCCAGTAAAATCTTTATATGTGTCACCTCAGAGTCCAGAAACTTTCTCATGTGTGATTGGGGAAAGTGAGTCATCAGTCCTGTAGTTTTGTCAGTTATTTCGTAGTAGGCCGTCAAGTTAGTAAAGTGCTGTAAGTAACCATAGTCCTTCTGGATGTTAACTGTCCCTTCCATGATAGGAATATAGTCCGAGTGAAAGTAGTGCGTTAGTTTGATTACAGTTGTCCAAATATAAAGTACCAGTATCAGAATCCGAAAGAATGAAAGGACTTGATTTAAAACCAACCTGATTTTTTATAATATTTTTTAACCGAGGTTGTCTTTGTTGACCACTCGCCCTTAAATAAGAACGATAGTTCGTAGGTCCCATTCTACCATATGTTCGTCATATAGAGGTGTTAGCTTTTTTCCTTATTTTTTATTGTTTTTTTTACTAAGACACGTTCCCCAACTTCAAATGCCCTGTTTTTTCTGGAGAGGTTATTTTTTTCTAACTGAACTTCCTGGACTCCTTTAACCCTATTAAAAATCTGTTCCTTCAACTCAGGAGGTGCAGCGTGCGCAATGTCTATGGGTTTTCTATTAGTTACGGAGTGAATGGTTTGGTTATACTCGACTGTTGTTAATAGTATTAGATCGATTGTGTCCATTGTGCCGTGTGTCAAGTTTAAGGCACCTTGCGCTTGCTATGAAAGCGTTCAACTTGCCCATTGGAGGTGGAGGGGTAGGGTGTTTTCAATCTTGACTCCAAATTGGTTCATGAAAAAGGACGTTATTAATACTGATTTTAAAAATGGTTCGTTATCGCAATAAATGGTTTTTGTATTAAGGAAAAAGTTAAGAATATTCGTAAGTGCAGGCTTTAGGTCAATAATTGATATATAACGTAAAATAAAAAAGTGAACTCAAAATATTTATTATCGGTTTAAAGAACAATTCACGGCATTTATTTTTTAAAAATGATATCATATAAATTTTGGCCACGTGTCGCGGATAACACGAGTAATGTTGGCTTCGAAAGCGACAATCGGAGCTGGCTTATTCCTGAAGACCTAAGACTTTACATATCCCCAGAGAAAATAGTCCAAAGGTGTGATATCGCACGATCTAGGCGGCCAATTAACCGTAGCAAAACGTGAAATTAAGTGTTCACCAAAATGATTTCTCAACAAGTCCATTGTTTCACGCTCTGTATGGCTCGTAGCGCCGTCTTCTTGAAACCAGAGCTCACCCAGACCATGTGCTTGAATTTCAGGAAGCACATAGTCTGTTAACATGGCGCGAACATGATCTGCCTCATTTTTGAAGAAATATGGACCAATAATACTACCAGCCCATAAACTACACAATGCCGTTGTTTTTAGTAGATGTAATGCTAGCTCAGGCTGCTCATCAGCCCAAATACGGCAATTTTGTTTATTAACGTATCCATTAAGCCAGAAATGGGCTTCATCACTGAACAAAATTTCACGATAAAACACCGGATTTTCATTAAGTTTTTCCAGAGCCCATTCACTGAAAATATGACGCAAATTCAAGTTGCCTGGCTTCAATTCTTGTACGAGTTGAATTTTGTACGCTTTTAAGCCGAGATCCTCACTTAAAATACGCCAAGCCAAGCTGCTGAGAATGACAACGAATCGACTCGTCTAAACTGTGACTCAAATTTGCGAATGGTATTGGCAGTAGTGGTTTCAGTAGGTCGATTATGCGTACTGTAAGTTCCTCGAATCACACGAAACAAATTTCTCACAAAACGCTGATTTTCGTAATACAGCTGAACAATTTGGAGACGCTGTTGTGGTGTAAGTCTTTCTATGATTTATCAAACGATACTGAACAAAAATGACAAAGCAGTTTGATAGGAGTCACGCGTTATCTGTCAAAAAAGCCTATTGAAAATTAAAGCTCACGATGAATCACCCCTTACTTTGTACTACTACGAACTTTTTTGTCGGTCGAGAAAATATCGACGTGAAGTCTTTCTAACTTATAGTGTGGAATTGGTGTTTTACCAAGTTGTTGTGTATAAGGATGTCTACTGTATTTAGCCTTGGTGCTAATTTTACAATTTTGTACCACTTCGGATGCCATTTTTGCCATTTTGGGGAAGTAGTAATCGAGTAGAATTTGTTCCACGTTTTCTTGAGCAGCCCTCTATGTGAACCATTGTGTTCAGAGGTGACTATTTTCCTTTGATCATTTTTGTCGAAAATGTCCGATACCATATTCTTACAATGCCAAAACTTTGTTGCTGGAAAGCCTTGAACAAGTTCATGTTCGTGGTTGGGTTTATTACTAGCTTAACTTCCTCAATAATTTTTTTTTGGTTTCTAAAGTTAATAATATGACGCTTCTTTTCAGTGAATATTACAAAATGACGTCTCAGTGGATATTTGCGTATTCCAGAATTATCTGATTTTTATAGCAATTAACCGGGGTCTCCATGGACTCGATCGTATGAGTCAATGATACCTCGCTGCGGTCAGTTGTAAGGTCTGAATGTTCTTCTTCTTTCAAGGCATGAATGTTTTGTCGTGACAATACGTCCGCAACAGGTTTATGATAGATGTTAGCGTTATGCTAATCTATGAAACATCTCCACCGCTTTATTTTAGAATAAGGGTTACGATCTGACACAGCACCTGCGAGTAGCTGGTAATCTGTGTAAATGTTGAGATTTTTTACCTTTACCTTTACTTTCCGTTTCCGACTGAAAAAGCTGTTTTCTCCCTATCTCGGTCTGCAAGAATTATCTAATAAAAGCCTGACTTTAGATCAAGGATTGTAAAATACCTAACTTTGCCCAGTATTACGTCGGAAATAGGATACTTATCATCTTTGGTTTTCAAATTAAATTTGCGAAAGTCTATTACAAGTCGTTTTTTTATATTTCCCGAGCATTACCTTTTTTGTCAACAACCCAGATGGTGTTTTTGTATGGGGTTCTTGAAGGCCTAATAATGCTATTACGCAATAGATCTTTGATCTCAGAATTTACGAAGTCAGCTACGCCCATTGTGTATGGGTATAGCTTTGAATAGACAGGGTTGTTATTCTCCGTGCGAATGGTAGCAATAACATTTGTATTATATGGCAGTGACTCGTTAGAATTCGCAAAAACTCCATTTAGTCTTACCATCATTTCCTTAAGTTAAGTTGCCACGTTATATGGTATATCTATGGTTTTTACTTGTGTGAAATTGACGTGTGCACACTAAAATTTAAGTTTTTGTTAGAAATCTTTTAATCTTAAAATCTAATGTTGCGTTGGCAAACCCAGGCCAATTATCGTTTCGAATGTGGAGAGTGATGGAAGGATAAAAAATGTGGTGGTAACAAATTAACATGTAATTTTTTTGAAGTTCCTGTGTCTATTAACAGTTTGACTGTTTTCCTTGCGATAATCCTCTCCAAGTACGGGAGTAGGGATTTTTCCCTAAAAAATTAATCTGTTCGGACTGGTAAGATGTTTCAATCTCTGATTCTTCCGGATTAGCTATTGATTGATAGTCCCTCTCACTTTGAACTGAGGGTTCCTGGTCACCTTGAGCTGAGGGTATAATTTGCTGACCCGTATAATTTATTTTTTAGTGTTTGGGCCCAGTAAATCTATCTGTACTGCTCTGTGATCGCTTCTGGTTTTGAGCATAGTATGGTATTGGCCTTGGCTGTTATACCAGGTGTACCGGTAAAAGCGTCAAGATACAAATGTCTCGATAGGGAACATTAATTGTGAACGGGCCTTCATTTTTTGTTTGTTTGTTTGCTATGACACATGTCAAACATATTTAGTATACATCAAGTCATTGAGCAAATAATATCATATTTTTTCATCGTGTTAAAAATGTCAACTTTTGTACCAGAAAATAATGACTTGCGGAAAGCATTAATTTCTTGTTTTCATTTGAAGAAAAGTGCATCGAATGCTTTTCGGGGGGCATATGGTGATCATGCTCTATCAAAAGCAATATGCAAAGAATGGTTTCAACGGTTCAGAGATAACAATTTTGATGTGAGAAATGAAGAACGTAGAGGACCACCAAAAATGTTTGAAGACACCTAATTGCAAACAATATTGGATGAAGATGACACTTTGAGTTGGAAACAAATGGCAGGAATGTTAAATGTTGCACAACAAACAATTTCTGACCATTTAAAAGCTATGGGAAAGATCCAAAAGTCTGGTGCCACATGAATTGAACGAAAGACAGATGAAAAACGGAAAAATCACTTATGAAATTTTGCTTCAAGGACACGATAAACAATCAGTTTTGCATCAAATTGTTACTGGCGATGAAAAATGGATTTATTTACAGAATCCTAAATGGAAAAAATCATGGGTTAATCCGGGACAACCATCAACTTCAACTGCAAAACGAGATCGATTCGGCAAGAAGACAAGGCTGTGTGTTTGGTGGGACCAGAAAGGTGTGGTATGCCACGAGCTCCTAAAACCTGGTGAAACTATTAATACAGATCGCTACCGATAGCAAATGATCAATTTGAACCATGCATTGATCGAAAAACGACCAGAATGGGCCAGAAGACACGGCAAGGTAATTTTGCTCCATGACAATTCACGTGCACACAAAGCAAAACTGGTTCAGAATACAACCAAAGCACTTCCATCCCTCCGACTATCATTTGTTTTCATCGATGGGACACGCATTAGCTGAGCAGCACTTCAAATCCTACGAGGAAGTCGAAAATTGGGTGACTTTTTGGTTTTCTTCCAAAGACGAACAGTTTTATTGGCTTGGAATCCATAAATTACCTGAAAGATGGAAAAAATGTGTAGCTAGCAATGGCCAATACTTTGAATAATATGTTTTTTACTTTCCCATTAAAAATTAGTGTTTTATTTTCACAAAAATAAAACGCGCACTTCATACCATTACACCTGGTAATGTTGACCATTGCCCGGGTCACAACACTACACTTGATTCTTCTGAGCAGGCTGTAAGTTGTAAAAACCACCGTTATGGCTGACTAGCCCGATTTCCAAAGTTCTGACGTTTTGAAAAGTAAGGATTCCTGTTCTGGTTTGTAGAGCTCGCCTGATTGGTATTCGTTTGGTTCGGGGCGTACCTATTTTGTTGTTTCTGCCAGTCCCTGGAAACACTAATCTTATTGTGTCAAACGAACACGTGTTGTGAAGACAGCTGTGTAGTTCGTTACTCGTGTTAAAAGTTATACTGATTTGAATATGAGTGAAATATCTGAAGAAATACGCTATGTGATGCTTTTTTACTATAAAAAAACGCTGCAAAAACATACCCAAAAATTTGTGCAGTTTACGGTGTGAGTGGTTTGTTCGATTCCGTTTAAGAAATTTCGATGTAAAAGATGCATCTCGCACTGGTCGGCCTGTCACCGGCAGTCTGGAGATAGCGGATGCACTAAAAATTAACAGTACGACAGTTTGGAATCATCTAAAATTAGCAGGCTACTCAAAGAAGCTCGATGTTTGGGTGCCAAATGAATTTACTTTATTAATTAACTGACCGAATAACCATTAGTAAAACGCTGCTGAAACATAACGAAATGGAACCATTTTTGAAGCGATTCATTACGGAAGATGAATAATAGATTAAATACGAAAATATCCAACGCAAGCGATCATGGTCAAAGGCCGATGACCGACCACAAACGACTTCAAAGCATGGATTGACGGCAAACAATTTTATGCTCTACTGTGCACAACTTGACCGTTTGAATGAAGCTTTCAAGAAAGACCGACCAGAATTGACCAACAGAAAGGGAGTTGTCTTCCATCATGACAATGTTAGGAAATACACATCTTTGATAACCTGGAACAAATTGACGGAGCTTGGTTGGAAAGTTCTGATGCATCCACCGTATAGCCGGGACCTTGCACCCTCTGATTACCATTTCTTTCGGTCTTTACAAAACTCTCTTGATGGTAAAAAATTGGCCGACCGAAGAGCCGCTGAAAATCACTTATCCAAGTTTTTCGCTGATAAATCACAAAAGTTTTACACCGATGAAAGCTACCCGGAAAATGGCAAAAGGTCATGAATATTAATGGCCAATATGTACTTGTTGAAATTGATTTTGAATAAAGCAATTTTTTTTTTTCAAAAATGTACAAAAAAAAAAACCGCGGATACTTTTTATATGAACCGTAGTAATGTAGAAGTGTCATGTTAACCTGATGAAAGGTTGACCACTCCTGCTCAATTACTATAAGTAGATTGGAAGTTTATCGGAATAGATGATATCAAGCCGATCAATGATAGATTTGAAAGTTAAGACGGTATTGAAAGATGATAGCATCATATCGACAGGATTTTTAATTTTATTCTTAATTATGGCTACAGCTTGATAATGTCTAGAGCTTCCCTCGTAATTTTTAAAAAGTTTATAGGCAGTGTGTGCCGCTTGTTTCCACGAGACGTATTTCTCTTCTTTGCCCTCGAAATGAGGCAACCACTTAATTTTGTCTAAGGATTCTTTGCAAGGAATTCTTTTTCTGATCTGAACTTCCCCATAAACTTCAACCTCGGGGGCTGTAGTCTGAATGCTGTTTAAGTGTTGCGTTAGAGCAGCAAGCTGTTGTTTAAATTCCATTTTTTGTGCCATAAGTGCACAGTCTAATATTTGTTTTATCTGCTCGTTTATAGGTTTATAGCCATTTCGGGCTTTATAGTACTATTATTGATAGACACGTTAAATTTTCTAAACCTCTCTTGCAATGCCCGTAAATCGGAATCTAAATCGCTATCACTCGTAACCCACAAGAAACAATCCCTCAAATAAAACGCATTATAGTAAAGAAAATTTATTTCTTAAACTAACTTTTATTACTCTTAAAACTTGCAAACAAAAAAAATTCAATCCGTGTTCAATTTCTATACCTATCACTTTCGTTTTTCCTATGTTTGAAGTTTGAAGTAAGGTTACTTCTGTGCAGTTAGTGTTATTGGATATGCGTGCAAGCTACAAACTTGCAGTTTGTATTAGTTTGGCAACATGGTAGTCACTTAGTTGCCGCTCGGGTTAATGCCCCTTGGGTTAACTTATATAAAATAATCTGCATTTAGAACTGGTTGAAACACGATTCCATGCCTTTCCATAGGTAATGGGAACATCTTATATATAATCAAGCATTCTTTGTAAATGAGAGGTATCTAGACGTTTATAACTAGTCTTTTTTCTAATATCAAACCGGATGTTGTCATGGATTCATAAGCGTCTTTTAGTTCGTTACTATTTTCTTTCACGGGAATCATTATTCTAGGAGGTAATTTGTTACTTATCAGTTATATTTCCCTCTGAAGCTGTTATAGCTTCAACAACTTCGGATTTATTCTTCCGTGATTTAAATAAATTAACAGTTCCATAATGGACATTTGAATGTCCTCACAACTGGAATACAATACAGTCATCTGATTATTAATTTTTTTAAATTGGTCGTTGACTTGGATCTGTGGTCTTCTTCAATATATTTGCTGTCGAATCTATCAACGAAGTTTGTTTTTTTTATTTTAGTGATATGAACAATATTTTCATGGTTTCCTCTTTTCTGTAATGTGCTTCCTGTTATGAACGTTTCATTTTTCGCCTTCAGTTCACTGAGTTAATAATGTCGCTCTTAACATTTTGCAAGATTCTTCGTAGTCAGTCAGTAGATGGCACTGACTCCCAAGGCGGCTTATCTCTTCCTGAATTCCTTCTATTTCTTTGAAATATGCATTTAAATCATAATACACAACCAGATTCCATTTGGAAGTCACTACGTCTGCATTTCAAATTGGCTTTAACCCAATTTTTTTTTTTCATTTTAAATACAGCTCCACCAGTTGAACAAGATGAATTAAGAGGCGTTGCATTACACTGTATTGTCATTAATAGGGTGAAAAGCAGGCAACCAAATTTGCTTATACGTTGGCTGTTTTTTCATGCCACTGACTACATGCATTTGCATGGGTTCTCAGCATCGAATCAACATGCTTCGTTTTCTTTCTTATATTCCAATGGACATAATTCCCCAATCGGAAGTTTAAGTGTGCCCGATTGTACTTTCAGGGTAACTACTCTAGCTTTTCCATCAGATCTCGGGCATAACTCTATTATTCCTCCCAAATGACATTTTATTGAATGGGTGTTCTCATCTTTTATAAGAACTGCCTAGCCTTTAGTGATATTTTCTTTTAATGTTTTCCATTTATATCGTTGTTGTAATGAAGTCATCTTTCCATCGCTGCCAAAAATCTCTTTTAAATTTTTGAACCATTTTCCATCTATTCAGCAATGCAATTTTTGTATCGTCAAACCCTACTCACTAAACTCTTAGCACTGCACCACACTTGGACCTCACCCTTAATAATTTCATAAGGTTCAAAAACTCACCAGATCAATTTATTTAACTACGCCGTCGTCGTGTTCAACTGGTAGCGCTTCGCTTACGTGCAAATGTCTACAATATCTTCGTATGTCGGCTTTCGATCTTAGCTGCTCCTCTGTTGACTTGCTGGATTGCGTTATTGCTCGCTTTCGAATGATGATGATGATCGAGAATTTGTTGGCAATACAAAGGTTGTGTTTGATTTGACAGCCTTCGTTAAGACATTAATGGGAGTACGCACTTACAATTCGCTTCGAAAATAACGATCAGTTTTTTTTCTTTTTAGAATACATAAAAGATATTAGTAACTCTTCCACAACAGATATATATATCATATATACGTAAATATATACATTCATTTATTGTCAATTATTTTAGAGAGGATAACGCACATGTGATCTTAAAGTTTTTGGAAAATGATCGACGAGTTCGAGAAACAGTTTATGGACATCAGTACACAATTAGAGCAGAATTGACCAAACCAAATGGTAATAACTTAATCATAGCAACCAAAACATTTATTCTAAGTTTATTTTAACTATCTTACACAGCAACAAATGGTATTCGTGTATCAAATTGCTTTGCTTTTGACAAAACTAACGTTAGTATACCATTGATTGATGAGAGAGGGTAAGTCAATTTGAAATTGTCGTCTCATTTAAACTATTAACTAGCTAATACAATTGTTTTGATTTCAGTTGTCCAGTTAACTCAGAAATAATATCTAAATTTACGTCTAATACTGATGGCTCTTCTGCTAGTGCTACGCTCAAGTCGATGTTCAAATTTCCTGAAGGTGAAATTGCATATAATTGCATGAATATTAAAATAAATATTATAATAATTTCTTTTCATATTTATTGCAGGCTCTGAAGTTCATTTGCAATGCGACATTCATCAGTGTTCTATGAAATGCGTTGATGACATCAATTGTGAACAATTAGTGATTGCGGGAGCAGGAGGTACTTTTATTAAAGAAGGACGAACATTGGGCGAAACTGAGCAGGGAATGCACTTGGGTGCAACGACTGTTTTTGTCCTTGACCCAGCTGAAGCACCACGTAAGTTCGACTTGAAATCGGAGGCTTAATAATAAAAAAAATATATGTTATTATTAATTTTTATTTTTTGCGTTTATTAGTTGTATCGCCCGTTTGTGAAGACAGTGGTATACGACCCCCATGGCTTCTGTGGCTTGCCATTACACTTGGGGTTTTATTTTTAATTATGTTGTTAATGAATATATTCCTATGTACAGCAATGAGTTTCAGTTGTGCGAGAACTGAGGTAAGAGATCCTTAAAATATTTCAACAAATATCATAAGTAAATAAATACTCGTTATATGTTTAGATAATCGAAAAAGAAGCTTCCATCATAGAAGAATATGATCCTTATAGAAGCTGGCATGGAAGTCAATATGGATCACGTTACTCTTTGCATGGACGTGAAGGACATAACAAAGGATACACGAGTGGGGGCTCTACAATTCAATCGAATAGGTCTGATAGATACTAAGCATGAATTCTTTTTCTTTTGAACTTTTCTAAAAAAAAACACTCCACATGACATTTTTGTTTTATATTACTCCAAAATAATTATCTGTACAGTAGCAGCCTGCCAAATAGACACAGTTTACCTAACTCATATTCAATTATATTCTGTAATATTCTAACAATACTTGTTGTTTTTAATACAAGCTTGTTTTGCAGTACACTGCAACAACTATTGTATTTTTCTACTTGTATTTATTATTAATCCCGAATGATATCAAAAATAACTAAAAAAATCAAACTGTTCTTGAAGGTCATTACCAATTGATACCGATCATTATGCAATTGTTCATTCACGTCCTGGCTCTAGACATTCCGGTGTTTATGGACATCGATCCAGGGGGCCGCCTATTAAATTATAATTATAACATCTTGAACATTTTCAAAAAAGCATGTGTTCGAGAATAAAACAGACAGAAAAAGGATCCTTATTGTAAAAAAGGAAAGTAAACAAAAAATTGTTAAGGTTGACTTATTATTTTACTTTTGCAAGGAAAAAAAGTCGATGTTCCTGTAAAAAAAATCTTTTTCATAATTATAAACCTTCAAGGAACAGGGAAATTATTAAAGAAAATCACATTTGCGTCATAAATTCATTTTCCTTAGCATTTGAGATAGTCTTTCATTCTGTTTACATCTTTCTTTTGATAAAAACTTATTACATTTTGTACATTATTATGAATTTAAAATAAACTATCCATGATTCTAAATTTATAGGTTACATCATAAATAAAATATTCTAAATTTTGTTATAAATAATATTTATAATACACTGATAACAAAAAACATTCCGTTCTAATTTTAAGTCATTAGCCTTTTAAGATTTAGAGTGTTAGAATAAATAAGAATCTGTAAAAATTTTGTGACTTGTAACTATTAATCGCGTATATATTTGTAGAATTACGACAATAAGAACCGAATTAATAAAACTAAAAACTCAAAAACATTCTCTTTTAATTTGATAAATATGATTTACAGTATATTTGTATTCAAAATTAGTAGCATATCAAAAGACTTTGTTTTGGTTCCCATTACTGTAGTATTGGGTATTAGAACAGACCGGAAAAAAGGTAATGAAACAGGCAGCAACTTAAGAACGGTGTCATCGACACCGCGCAATGAAATTCGTAATTTTCTTCACGTATTGATGTAACTACTATATATAAAAACTGAAAAATAATTTTAATATACTGTTCCAAATGGCATCCTGCACTCGATTTTGCCCTCATTTAAAAATCTCAGTTTTGTGGCTGCAGATCGCTGCATTCTTGTAATGAACTCAATGTCATTAGCGTATGAAAGTAGTTGCATATATCTGGTGTCTGTAGAATCTGGTGTTGACTTTCAAGCCCCGCATTATTTTCCCTAGCAGGATGTTAAAACAGTAACAAGGCAGCGATTATCTCCTAGAGTAAACGCTGCCGACTTTTACGAGGAAGCGAGTATTCTCCATTGTCATTTTGAACAATCTAATGGGTTTTGGCTTTATTAGTTTGAATTGTAATAAAAATTAAACTATTCTGGTATATTTTTTATTACGATATAATCAGCTTTACTTTTCTAAAAATTACAGAAATTTTGAGCACATGCGTTATTTAATAAAGTTATCACAAGACAAAAAGTAAAATAAGTCCAACCATCCCTGCTACCTGAGTGGGGTAAGATGGGGTATCAATTAGCCTAAGTCCAATATTTTGTAAGAAGTTCTCACACGAATTTTTTATTTATTAATTTATTTTGTGTACAAGAGAAAATCGGTGCCAATTTGCTGTGACTCTGACTCGACCATCTGAACCTTTGACAACTTGTGTGATTCTTACCATAAGCCATTTTTCTCCTCATGTATTATCCCAAGGCTACCAACATCAATATTTGAGCTATTTGATGTCCACTTGCACTTCCTGGATATATTCTTATGACCACCGTTTCCAAAAGAGGGTTTTAATGGCATTTATTAGTCGCCAGCGTTGAAGCTGATGAGTTCACGATACCCACTTCTGGTTCTGGAATTGTCTTCAATGATGACCCAATAAACAGATGTGCTGTTGTAAGTTCTTCGTAGTCGTTAGGATTTGTTGACATCGGGGTAATTGGTCTTAAGTTCATAATGGCTTCGACCTCTACCAACGCTGTTGTTTATTTTTCAAATGTCGGCTTAGCACCTCCCAAGCTTCGGTAAAGATCCTTTGCTAATTTTACGTCTGTTTCCCAAATCCCACCGAAGTGAGGTGCCCTAGGGAATATAAAATTAAAATTAAAATTTATTGTAGCATTAGTACAAAAGTTTAAAATCGATTGTTGATTGGCTTTTTCAAACAACATCAAAAAGTTTAAAATATTCGTTATACTTTTATTTAAAAATATCTTTGTGGTCTGTAAGTGCGTTCTCCCATGAAATCATTAGATCATCTGTTGGTGGCTATCGTAAGCGCGATATTTTCTTTGTACCGTTACGTTAAGTTACATCGACGTCCCCTTTCGTCGTTCCTAAAGAAAATCTCCCAGTGGGAGGACGAGCAGAAGCATAAGTTTTTGATGGAAACTAAACGATTGTCTTTAAAATATTTTGTATATACTCGTAGAGGAAATAAAACACATCGCAATCAATAAGTGCGTTCTTATTTGAAGCCTCCACTGAAAGAGTTTGGGAAGAGAAGATAGCAGTGAGGATATAAACAGCGGGGCACCGGCAACTGTAGAACTAGCCAGAAGTACCAGCAAACATTATTGCTTATGAGGCTAGGATATCACAGTAAGCAGTATCATATCATCGCCACAATAGCATTAAAAAGAATAAAAACAAAAATACAGCCAGATTTCAACAACAAATCCCAGCGTATTCAACAGCATCTTTTGGGGCGGAGTGCTAGTGTTCTGATGGTGGCGTGAGTAAGGAAAATATATCCGGTGAGTGTTTATACCTTTTTATGAACTTGATTAGGGCAAAGTCTAATGTGGTACACAGCTAGGATCTAGAGTAGCATAAAATTAAGAATTTACGGTGTTTAACGGGGCTTAACGAGGGTTATTACGGTACTGCGTCATGCCACCAAAGCTGAGATCAACCGGAAGCAACGCTGCCCAGGGGGAAGAAGGAGATAGCGAGAGCCCAAATGATCTGAATAGGACTTTACGTAAACAGATCGCTGCTGGGTCACACGAATCATCGTTGGAAAGACGAGTAAATAAGAGGATGTGTTTAATTAAATATCTTCAAGCTGAAATGGCGAAGGCTAAGGAACAGGATTATCGCCTACCAGCGTAAACCAGTAAAATTCTGGGTTGACTATCGCGTTAGGAGAGCTTAGTCGGGCAAAGAGCAGACAACGGTATTTGACGGTCGTCCAGAAGATTGGCCTATGTTTCAGGAGTTTTTTAATATGTCTACTCAAGAAAACCAGTATACGGAACCGCAAAACCTGATGAGACTGCAGAGGGCGATTAAGGGAAGGGCTAGAAAGAGAGTGGAGTGTTTGCTTATCCACAGTAGAAATGTTCAACGCGTCATTGATACCTTGAAGGATCGTTTTGGTAGGCCGGAGATTTTGGTCAAAACCCAAATCAATTGCAATTGACGACGTACGGTTTTCTTGTTTCTTGTATATCAGGCCATCCAGTCAGTCGGTGCGCACCATCCAGCCCGTCGGGTGAAAATTAAATTATTCAAATAAAAAAAAAAACGAATGTAAATACCAATCTCGCAGAAACAATAAAAGAAAAGTAATTTTAGAACGAGTAGTTACATAGTGTTCTTTTTATTACCACATTGCTACATATACATAGTTCCACTATTAAACTTCATTTCAAAATACTGCCAGTAAAGCTGTATGCAGCTGACAGGGTGATCATAATATATGCATTTTTTGATGAAGGATCATCGGTATCTCTAATTAATAAACACTTAGGGGTCCCACGCAAAAAAGCAGCTGATGGTTGAAAAATTCCCGCAGTAGTTATAATTTTCTTTTATAAATTTCTTTTATCATTCAATACAATTTAATATAAAATACAGATCAAGAGAAATTACATATAAAACAAAGATTATTTTAGATTGTAATTTAACTTCATTAATATTGTGTATACAAATTAGATATCTATAAGTATTTTTCATTGGTATTGAATAATATTTAAATATATTCTGTAGTTATTATTATTATAATTTATTAACAAGTAATTACAAAATTACACGGTAATAGCGTTTAAAGAGCCTAGCTGCAGAGACTATTGGCTCTAATCGTTTTATAATTCGATTTAAATTATGAATTAAAGTTTATACAAATGAGAAATTTATTTATATTTTCGATATTTTCGGAATTTGGATTATTAAGTAGATCATAGATTGAAACATTTTTGAAAAAGGATTTTACGAAAAGTTTTGATACTATGCAGTTATTTAAGACATGAGAGATATCAAGTGCTACGTTACAAGAATCACAAATTGGAGGTGTTGATGAGTAGCTGCAGTATGGCCAAGTCTTAGACGAACGAAATTCAAAATTTTGGTTTCAGATATTTTTGTAGGATACCAAGGTTGAGATTTTTCGGGGTTCACTTTTTTGTAATGATGTTGGTATAGATTCCATTCGATTTGCTGTTTGTTTGTTAAAGATTTTTGTATATTTCTCTTAATATCTTGCTTTGAAAATATGTTAAATCTATACACTAGCGCATCTTTTGCAGAGCTTGCAGTATTGTCGGCTTCCTCATTTCCTCGGATATTAACATGGCCAGTAGTCCACATCAATTTTAATCTGTTTGGCATCATAATTATTTTATTCCTTATTACGGAGATAAGGTGAGAATTGTTGTTTGGGTTGCTAATTGCTTTAATGACTGATATGCTGTCAGAGCATATGACAAATTTTCCTCTGATCTTCGTTGTTGTTTTGGCCGCTTGAAAAATAGCAAAACCTTCTGCAGTGAAGATTGATGAAAATTCTGGTAATGTACCAATGTACAGGATGTAACCATTTTCAAGTGTGACAGCGAACGAGTTACTGCCCTGAGACTTCGATCCGTCAGTGAAAATAAATTGAAAAACACTATTTTTAAATTTTGATGAGATATCTGAGAATAATGATAGGTATACTGCATTGTTGGTGTTATTTTTTCTGTGTTGGGCCGGAGTCATTATGAAGGAGTCAGATTTGATGTGCCATGGAGAGTAGGGCAATGCGGTGCCTTACGGTGTCCTTATCAATAATACAGTTTTTAGAAAAGACCAATTTCGCGGCTAGTTTTGAAGTTATTTCGTTGATTCGATGCTCGAGGGTAGGAAGTCCTGCTTCTGTGAGGATATTCTGTATAGGTGTTGTTGGGAATGCATCTACGCTTCTTCGGGCTGCTTGGTGGTTTGTTGGTTTTATAAGTTTGAGGGTTGATTTCGGTCACTTGCCATATATATAAATTCCATAATCGATTTTACTAAGGAGTAACATTTTAGTAATATATGATAGGGTGTTAATATGCACATGACTTTTCTTACTGGCTAAGTACTTAATAATATTCAGTCTCGCAGCTAGGAATTTTTTAAGATCTAAGCAGTGTTGTTTCCAGTTATAACAATTATTAGTATATTTAAGTCTTTGACATTTGCAATCGGTACATTATAAATACTTAGAAATAGTTCTGGTCAGTTTCGTTTGCGGCAAACATGGAGTAGCTTAAATTTGCTTAATGATATTGGGTCTATAACTTTCGTGCGGTTTGCTAAGATGGCGTAACTTGTATTATTCCATTGTTATTATTCCATTGGAGCATGTGTTGGAAAGCTACTGTCATTGTACGTCATTTCAGTATATGTTATTCATTTGAAGCGTAAACAACAATAAATTTTTTTTCACTCAAATATGTCGAACTTTGTGCATGAAAAAGTCTTTTTGCGGGGAGTTCTTCTTCATTACTTTAATATGAAGAAAACTTCTGCCGAAAGTCAGTCCTGGGCATCCAAAAAAGTTTAAAGATGAAGAACTGGAGGTATTACTCTATGAAGATTGTTGCCAAACACAAGAAGAGCTCGCAGAATCTTTGGGTGTCACTCAATCAGCCATTTAAAAGCTGCTGGATATATTCAAAAGCAAGGAAATTGGGTTCTACATGAACTTAAGCCGAAAGACGTCGAAAGGCGGTTTTGCATATCCGAAATGCTGCTGGAACGCCACAAAAGAAAGTCATTTTTGCATCGGATTGTTACTGATCATGAAAAATGGATCAACTACGACAACCATAAGCGTAAAAAGTCATATGTGAAACCCGGCCAACCAGCCAAATCAACGGCAAAGCCGAATATCCAAGACGCGAAGGTAATGCTCTGTATTTGGTGGGATCAGATGGGTGTGCTGTATTATGAGCTGCTAAAACTGGGTGAAATCATCAATGGACAACACTACCGAACACAATTAATCTGTTTGAAGAGAGCAGTAGCCGAAAAACGCCCGGAATATGCGACCAGACACAGAGCAATTTTCCATCATGACAACGCTCGGCCCCACGTTGGTATTCCGGTTAAGAACTATTTGGAAAACAGTGGATGGGAAGTCTTACCCCACCCGCCTTATAGCCCAGACCTTGCCCCTTCTGACTACCATTTGTTCCGGTCGATGCAGAACGCCCTCACTGAAAAACTGTTTACATCAGAGCAGAATATCAAAAATTGGCTTGATTCATTCGTGGCTGCCAAGCCGGCGCAGTTCTTTTGGGATGAGATCGACAAATTGCCAGAAAAATGGGAAAAAGTCATAGCTTCAGATGGGCAATACTTTGAATAATACTATTGTACATGTTTTTCTTAAATAAACGTTCAAATTTTGAAGAAAAAAAAACCGCACGAATTAAATTACATACCCAATAGTTTAGCTCCAGAGGAAGCAGACCATTCTAAAATATCGTTTAGGGCCATACTAAAAAGAGTTTTAGATTTATTTATATCACTGGATTTGCTTAAGATATAAATGAAGTCTGCATAAAAACAACTATCTAAGAGTGTCAGTAAGAACTACTGACGGAGGAGATCCTTGGATCCCGTTGTGTAAAGGATGACTGTTGGAAAATACATTGTTGGTTTTCGTGAAGAATTTTGTATTTGTATTTGTATTTGTAAGAAATGATTTAACATAACCGAATATTTTTTTTTTTCTAATACCCCATATTTTTAGTTTGTTTAGTACTATATGTAAGCCGATTCTATCAAACGCTCTTTCAAAGTCCAATGAGAGTACAGAGACATGGTTTCTAGAGAAAATGACTTTGGAGATGTAATAATCTAAATGAAGATGACCGTCAGCACATCCTCTGTTTGGCTTAAAAGCTACTTGCTTAGATGAAATAATTTTTTTTTTTTGTTTCAACAAACCATAGCAAGCGCTTTGAAACAATCTTTTTCAGGGTTTTTGATAAACAAGCAATGAGAGATATAGGGCAATATCCTTCAACTGAAATTCTATCCTTGTTTTTTTTAGGGATGGGAATTAGGATTGCAGTTTTCCAACTTTGTGGGATGACCCCGGTATTGAGTATATTATTGTACAACTGAATAACTCTTTCTTAAACATTCATTGGCATACCTTTTAGCATAGGGTAGGATATTCTATCTCTACCAGGAGTTTTGCCTTTGGCTTTATTTATACAAGATTCAAATTCAATCAATGAGATGGGAAGGTCGATTCGACGAGCGGAGGGATTGTTTCTGGTATCACAGTCACTAGGGGAAAATCAAAAAAAAAAAAAAAAAAAAAAATGAATTTCTCAATTCATTACGAGTGAAAATTTTGATCGTTGGAGAACTCAGATCAAATTTGGGCAAAAAAATTGGAAATTCGTGCTGGATCTAATAAAACTTCGGTCGGCTTGATGCTTAATATAGTAAAAGATCTGGAGTTACCTGTAAGTCGTCGAATGTTTTGCCAAATTTTGACTGGGGAGGTACCGGGATTTATGCTCGATGTAAAATCCGCGAAATTCTTAGTTTTACTATGTTTAAGGGTCGTCTGAATTCTGCATTTGATTTTTTATAAAAAATTAGGTTAGCTTGTGAAGGGCAGAAAGTTCTGGGTTCCACCAGGGAACAATTCGTTTTGATATTGGTGTGTTTGTTAGGACTGATTGAGGGATTGAAGTATTAGCAGCAGTTCTGATTGCTTTTTGAATTAATGCAGCTTCTTTGTTGGGATTAAGTGCTGGTTTTTAATCGGATAAGTAATCTGAGGTTATTTTCCTAAATGTTGGCCAATTTGCAAAGTCCGTTTTAAATTTGGAGGTTCGGGGAGTCGTTGTTGTGAAAGTCATTCGAGATTTTCCAGATGGTTTTTGGGAGTAGCTGAGGTGAACAGCAGGCAATGTCAATATGAGTGAATGTATTGTGTGTCGAAAGGTGTGTTGGTGCACCATCATTTAATAAAAGTAGATTTGCGTTAAGCAGAAAGTCTTCAAACATTTTGCCTCTTTTGTTTGATACCGGAGAGCCCCAAAGTATACTCCACGCGTTGACTTCACCCCGAGGATCAAGGGAGATTTAGTGTAACGGATGATATTGTCAAGATCGTTTTTAAATATGCTTTGGAGTAGGTGGAGGTATAAGTTAATATAAGTTATTTTGGTTTGAAGTTGTAATTCGAGAGCAAGAGATTGAATATTTGGGTTGAGTGGTAGCAGTGTGTGTGGGATGTTTTCCTTAGTCAATATATCTATGCCTTGTTTAGCTGGCGTGTTAATGGGAAGGTTTTTAAAATACCCAATGTAACCAATGTAACGTAATAGGAGTAACGTTAAATGGGCAGTGTGTCCCTTGTAATGATATAATACTGTCTTAGTCTTTGATTAAAATACTTAGTTCATCAAAGTTATTTAAAAAGCCTTTCATATTCCATTGTAGAATACTAAGTGCCATGTATTTTGGGTGAGTATGAGATAAACACAACAACAAGAAATGTATTTACTAGTGGTTGCATTTATTGTTTGGGAAGGTTGTGAAGTTGGTATGTATAAAAAAAATTGGTTGATTTATATTAAGGTTATTAGGATTTTGACCCCGCGATCCAGAGGCCGAGCCACCCAAACCCTCTATAGAGATCGGTTGATTCGGCCTTTGAGTCGCACAGTCAGGATTTTGGTTATTATATGTCGACGTCGTCGTTCAGTTTTTTTGTTTCCTTTGTATTGTTACTATTATTTTTAAAACTTGATTTGTTCGATAAGATGGATTGGAAGAGGTTTGATGATTCGTTGTTAGTGTTGGTGTGTGTGGTCTTTTTTTTATAATCCCGCGCGCGCACCAAGGGGATATGAATACCCTTTTACTGGTTTTCTCCATGGCGCGGACGGGTGGTGTAGTAGTTTGAAGCTCAGGTGTATTAGGTTTCGATATTTTTCCCAGTGGTGGTTGTAAAACTGGACGGGACGAGCAAGTGCATCCTCAATCAATGGGTCTCAGTACGTGCTGGTTGTTAGTTCGTTTCATTTAGCCCAGCCAGCAACCACTCCAACATCAGTGTTATGCCTTCACGTCAGAGTTGACGCCGACGGGATTCTCATATAACTACATGCAAATTCTACGAAAAGACTTTTTCAGAGAATTGCCTCGCACGGGATTCGAACCCGCGACCCTCTGCTTGAGGAGTGTATGCATTTACCACTACACCACGGCCACCCCGCCTGGTTTATGTTTGAGAAGATATTGGTGGTGGATATGTATGATGTGGTTTGATTGGGAGAGATAGAGTAAGGTGAATTTGGGTTGGAGCCTGGGTCTGGGATTTGTTTGTGTTGTCATTGTCAGATTCAGAGATTGTTAGATTTTAATTGGGAGACTTTGGGGGGAATTTTTCGCTATTTTCTGAGTAATTAGGTTTTGTTGGATTTTGAGTTCTAGAATTGAGTGAAGTCGATGGGTTATTTGTAATAGTTTTATTTAAAACTGCTGTTTTGGCTTGATATGATTCTTGGAGTTTATTTTGTGTCTAGTTATTTTGTTTAGGCTTTTCAGCAAATGTGTCAAATGGTGTAGAGGTTTGAGAGGGGTTACGTTCTTTATGTGCATTTGTTTGTAGTCTTTACTGACAGGATTTCTTTTGCCTGCAGGTAGCTTTAACAAGTTTTTGATGAAGAAGGATGGGGGAGGGAGCAGTTTGCGCACATGACACGGGTGCATTTTTCTGGGGAGTGAGGTGGGAGGCTGCATGAGTTGCATTTTGTGTTACCGTTGCAGCGTTTCGTGGTGTGGCCAAGCAACTGGCATCGCATGGGGTTTCGAATGAATTCCGTTACTTTGACATTGTAGAAACCAATTTCAATAGATTAAGGAGGGTTGAAGAGGTTAAATGTGAACAACATTAGTCCGGGTGGTTTCTGCATACCCTTGTCATAAACTTTAGTATATTTATATACCTCTGTGACGCTTTGATTTTGCATTTCAGCTATTATTTCAATTTCACTCACGTTAATAAGGCATGGTGTATAAGCAATCCCTTTTGATGAGTTAAGGCGGTCATTGAGTTCCTTTATTCACTTTGATGAATTTATCAGCAATTTTTTGGGAGTAAGCCATGATAAGCAAACTACCGTCGCGGAGTAACGATATTTTTTCGTATTCTGTGCTTGTAATATCTATTGTCTTTTTAAGCAGAAAAGGGCTAAGAGATGAAATTAGTTTCTCTTTCTTTTTGGAAATAATTGTTACAAATTTTGGGTTTTTGTTATTTGATATCACAGGAAGGTCGGGATAGCTGTGGAGGGGGATTTGATGAGTTCTTTGTTTTTTGTTTGGAAGGGTAAACACATCAGGGTCTGGGTCCAGTTGCCTGAAACGACACTCATCAATCCTATTCAACCCGCAGACCGTTTTTATAACTTTAAGCACACATTTGTAATCGAAGAATATGAAAAAAAAAATGCATTAAGGGGAAAAAGAAAAATAGTAGGGGGGAAGTATGTGACAAAAGGGAAAACTGGTTTGCGCGCTTGCGACAAGAGAAAGGCACATGACAAATGATAAACGATGTGATCAATTCGAGAGCTAGTCGGTGACTGATTCTGTAGTTAAGGCAACTAGTGTCGAATATATCGCTAAAGAATTGTTAAAAAAGTAATTCAAAAATAAAAAAGCGAAAGGGTGATTTATAAAAAAAAGGAAAGAAAAAAACTAGAGAATGATTTTTGTGCTTATCTTTATTCTTAATCATCGTTATTCTTAACGTACTATCTTTATTAGATCTTTTATATCATTGAAATCAAAATTAAAAAGCCATATTTTTACCTCTCGAGAAAGCGACAGAGCCTTGGTACTACAGTGTATAGCCAGCTGTAGTAGGTTAAAAATTCTTGGTGCAACCGCAGTATAAAAATTTAGAAAGTGGTGGGTGTTATGTACTGGAACAAACGCCATAAATCTTTCGTTGATTCGAAGCCCATTAACGGTGGAATTGGGATTTAACGACTACGTAAAATATTTTAAGCACTTTTTAAAAGCAAAGTTGTTTGGGAGGAAGTATTAAAGAGTTGCAAAAAAGCAAAAAAATGTGTTCTACACTGTTTCTACAAATGATTCTTGGAAGACGTTTTTGCACCACCAGCAAAGTTTGGATTTTGTTGCTATATTTTCGTCCCTAACAAACTAGACCATATTGCACCTTTGATTGTACGTAGCAGTAATAAATTATTTCTAAGAGCTTACGAGAGCAAAACAATCTTAGATGAAACATTATACTGGTAGTTCTTAACAGATACTTTCTAAGTGAGGAAGTATGCGCACTCCAATTTAATTTGTCATCAAACTCGAGTCCTAGATACTTAAATGTACTCGTAGGTATCCAAAACATTTCGATGTGCAGGTCAAATCTGAATTAAATGTTCTTTCCGTAATAGTTTTGCCACAAGTATTGGAAATAACCAGCACATGTTTACAATTTGTACTGTGATAAGTTATTTTAGGGATTTGCGTAATTCTAGATGATAGGCTAAAAATCGTAACTTTGGTTTTATCGCTTACGACTAGCTTAGATTACTGAACCGACGTCTAAGTTTTTCTAGGTCAAGATTTATATCCGCAAATAAATCAAAGATGAAAGCTATGGAATACGAACAAGCTATGTCATCTGCAAACCCGGTTTGTAGCCCTTTAAATTATTGATAAAAAATTGAATTGATATAGATTAAAAATAGGACTGGACCCAACACCGAGCCCTGTAGGTTATTACTCAATTTACCTTCTAACTTAACTACTTGTTTCCTGTTATTAAAGTACGAAGAAAACAAATTGAGCATAAAAGAAGTAATTTATGGTCCACAGTATCAAATGACTTGGTTATATCTACAATATAAAAAGAAAAGCTGTATTCTTTTTGTTATTAAAACTTTTGCAATTACAATATAATTACAAAATTTTAAGAGTGCATCCTCGGTTGATCTGCCAGCTCTGAACTTGTATTGATTTGGACTGAAAAAAGAATAGCGCTCTAAAACAGAGACAATTCTACTTTTAATCACTTTCTTAAAAAAAAAATTAAAAAGTGAGAAGAATAGAGATATGTCCGTATTTATTTAAATTCTTTTTTTCCCCCTTTTTAAAGATACCTCCTCAGCAACTTTTTAGCAGTCTGGAAAAATACCACAGTAAATACTTTTATTATAAATATGTGCTAACACCTCAACAAAATAGAGTGACTTCTCTTAATAAGATCATTCGAAAAAATACAATTCATTGGCGAACAAGATTTTTTTATTAACTTAATGATTCTAAGTAATTCAATATCCTTTGATAAAAAGCAAAAGTATACATTTGGGAGTTTTCCTCGCTTAAGCAGCATGAGGTTCTATCAACAGATGAATCAAAATCTGCATCAGAAAGTGTATTTAAGGTCACACTTATAAAGAAGATATTGAACGCATTAGTCATTGCAACGGGTGCAGAGATGACCATGCCATTATAATTTACGCAAGTTGTGTTATTCAGAGATTCTTTTTTGTTGAGTACATCATTTACGATTGTCCATTCTTTTTTAACATTGTCTTTGGCTAATTGAAATTAATTAAATAATAATTTTCTTTAAAAGTGTGAACATCAGCAATAATTTCTCTGCAGATTTTTTCATAGAGATTACGAAGGTGAGCTTTACTGTGGTGCTTTTTTGCATTTGATTCCTAATTTATTTTCGTAATTTAAATTAATTTTAAGTCTCTTTAATTTATTATTTGTTCTTGAAATTATCCGAGAACATGTTGCAACATAACCTTTTAAAATATTGGAAAAAATATTAAAGACTAAAGACGGGTCTCCTTCAAGGAAGACGGCTGTCCAATTTTCTCATTTTTGGCTCAATAGGATCGTCAATAAGCAAAATATGCGTTATTGGTCGGGTGAAAACCCACATGTGCTTCATGAATCACCACTTCATCCACAAAAAATAACTGTTTAGTGCGGTTTGCATGCCGGCGGTGTTATTAGGCCATATTTTTTCGTCGATGATAACGATCGTCACGTTACTGTGATTGGTCAGCGTTATCGCGCCATGATCACCGATTATTTTTGGCCCGAATCAGAAAATATGGACTTGGATGACATGTATTGGGACACCACAAGAGACATTCTTCGATTTGTAATTGGTTTGGTAAAATTGATTTTGAAAGGCTTCAAGAGCTCGGCTTGGATGTGAAAAGCTGAAAATATAGTAAATTCTAGACCTTTGACTCATATCCTATTAGATGCACATACTGAAGAACCTTTAACTCCTAACCATTTTCTCATAGGTACATCCAATTCTGAACAGACAGCCCACCCACATGAAAAAGAATTGTTCGTGACAACGAAGCAATGGCGTAAGATGCAACAAAGGCGGTACAGTTTTTGAAAAAAGTTGCTGGCAGAGTACCTTCCAGACTTATGCCGACCAAATAGTATCAAAAAGTGGAACCACTGTCAGAGGGTGACCTGGTACTGATATGTGACAAGAAACTCACCGCAGTAAGTGGCTTATGGGAATCAGAACGAAGGTATATCCGGTAAGAGATCTGCAGGTGAGAGCAACCGAAGTACGAACTAAGTTTGAAACGACCTGCCTGCATGCCATGTAGGTAGATTCGCGGAGGTGGGGATGTTATGGAGAGTTGTATTTAAAACTATAAAATATTCGTTGTACTTTTACTTAAAAAATATCATTGTGATCTGTAAGTGCGTACTCCCATGAAATCATTAGGCCATCTATTGTTGGTTAGCGCAAGCGCGATATTTTCTCTGTAACGTAACGTTAAGTTATATCAACATCCCATTCCTTAAGAAAATCTCGCAGTGGGAGGATGCACAGAATCGTAGATTTTTGATAAAAATTAAACTATTGTCATTAAAATATATTGTATATACTCGTTAAGGAAATAAAACATATTGCAATCAATAAGTGTGTTCGTGTTTGAAGCCTCCACTGAAAGAGTTTAGGAACACAACATATTGCGTAGATCTAAGAGTTTTGAGTGTGCGCCAACGAAATTGGTTGCGTTATCGCAATAAATAGCTCTAATGAGATCTCGATCTCCTCCGAAGACGGGGAGACCTGAAACGGCTTCCAAGTGGGCTGCGTCCGACTAAAAACAAACAAAGACCGCAATATAGCTTTTTTACGGCACTTTGCCACGAATTTTGAATTAGGTGTATGTATATTAGTCCACAGAAATCCACTCCACAGCAGATAAAAGGACATGATGGTGTCAATTTTGCAGAAAACAGATCTTCCATTACCTGCTCGAATAATTTTGGTCGATATCTGACACAGTATGAGCACTGTCGAACTGTTTGAGGTGCCTGCTCCATAACTTTGATTATCCAAAATCTTTGTCTCGTTAACACGACAAGCGACTTTAGACCAGCATGATAATTTGATATGTGTAAATGTCGAACAAGGGTTCTAGTAAAACTAGAGTTCTTGTGAAGTAAGAATGGATGTTTACATTCTCTGAAATGTTGGCGTACTTCAATCGACCTCCCACTTTCAATAAAAGAAGACCATTTTTCTCCTCGAAAAAAGGGTTCAACCATTTTATGGATCCCGTCAGCTTCGCTTTCTTACTTATTACATTAATTTCTTCTGTGAAATATTTCATCTGAGTTAGATTAATTATTCTATGTAGAGCGTTGTCCAAATCCTCGACAGTAAGTTGTTCACTTCGTAGAGATGTTGGATGTCCTAACCGGTTAAGAAACCTTGACTCCTAGAGTTTCCGTGTATGAACTAAATCGATCTATGATTTTCAGCAGATAGTTTTCCTCTGTATTTTGACAGACTAAAAAAAAATTTCCTCATTTCCAACACCGATACCTTCGGTGAAATTGATGTCCCAAAAGCGGATAGCCATATTAACTTTTTTTTTTTAAAGAAGACTGGTCCTTTGAACCAGATCGAGTTCCTTAGCTCCATTTCCGTACGCCCGCGAAATACGACGTCTGCAGGATTGTCGTGTGTTGATAAATATTTTCATATGACCTGCTTCGTTTTCTACCCTAGATTTGGCGACTAGACAATCTACGCTCGAGCGATAGGAATCCTTTGAACGCTATGTCAAATGAAACTCTAAGACAATTAGGTTTTTTTTTAAGAGCCTCGATGGTGTCCTTGAAATGCGTTTCACATTCTTTTTGTTTTTCTGACCACTTTGACCTATGCTTCTGAATTTCTTCCAGTTCCCAGAACTTCTCGACATACCAACCAAACAAATCTTCTTTCGCGTTGATGTAGCACAATTTTTTCCGATTGTGAATTGGGTATTGTATCTTCTTGACACAATCCAACCTTACTTTATTCTTTGCAACGATGGCAGTTCCTCACCGAGTTTAATATGGCCTTCTTACAACAAATCGAAGAATGCTTTCGCACCTAACAATAAATGGATTCGAAAGGTTTGATTAAAGTATTCATAAGCGAGTTCTAGATTCCAAGGAAGTTTCCAACCAATAATGCTAAGCATTGCTTCTGGCTGGATATCCAGTTATCGTAGCACAGCTAAAAATTCCAAAGAAATTTCAAAGTTGTATCTGAAGCAAATGGTTGATTGAGTTTGATATTTCATTTTTGTCTCAGATACTCCTATTCCTACGATGTTGACATTTTTCCTTTGTGCTTTTAGACAAAATGACAGTGCGAATTTCTGATTTATGAAATTAACTTGCGAACCGGAACCAAGCAAAACCCTACCAAACTGAAAATATCCTTATGAGCCCTTGACGAGAACCAAAGCTGTTGCCAAAATAAATACTTCTTTAGGAGCGTGATTCTTTTCAGATGCAGAATGCGCTGCCGTCGATGTGAATGGTTCGATTTCTAGATATGTCTGTTGTTTGAGATCTATGCAAAAGACTATGGTGGAATTGTTTTGCCGCTTTCCTAAACAATTCAAGCAAAATTCAATGGAACTTGAACAACTTGTAATTGAGTGATTACTCTTTTGACAAAAGATACAACATCGTTGATTGACAGCCAATTAAGTCGAAAAGCGTTGGTTGAAAGAAGATAACTTCGGTTTGTTGAACGATTTCTGGTAACACTCTAATCAAAGCTGCTTGCTTTCCTTGGTTTCCATATATTGACACCGTTTATTAAGGACTTTTGCACACTTGTTCCATTCAGGCAACTTTTAATAGTCCATCTGCTCATCTCACTTTGACTGTGTTTCCGGATCAACCTTAGACATTGAAATATGTATCACTATTGCATTACATATATTCTGGAACGATCCTATGGAAAGTAATGAGCTGAACAGCGCAGAAATATTATTAACCAAGCTCCTTAATGAGGTAGAAGGTGCCTTTTAAACCTTTGGTAATTCGATTAGCTCTAAGATATATTCAAAAAGATAAGGCATTCATTGTCAAAATCTAGTCTTAAAAGAGCTTTTGGGTAGTTTTCATCCGTGACTTAAAAAGACTTAACTGTGCCGAGAACTTGATCACTCAAGATTATTGAAAGAATTTATGAAATTCTTGTAGTCTGAGTAGGTACCTTCCACTAAACTTGAGCAAACGTTGTTGAAAAAGATGACTAATTGAATACGGAAAAACTAATGTCATATCTGCAGCACTACTTCGTTCCTAAAAGTTCCTAAAAGCGTGAGAATTTTTGTTTGTTCTGTAACATACAACTCTTCGAATTCACCGCGATAGGTACCGCTGGGTACAAAGCTTTTTATTTTAGTCTGGTATACTAAAATTTCTTTGAAGTAGGACTCCAAAATTTCTAAACGACACTCAAATTCAGTTGATGTTAATGTATTTGCATTGGGTTCCACTAAATTCCTTATCCGGGATATGCTTCTTTTAGTACAATCCCGTTTATGCTTTGATTTATCAGTGGTCTGTTCACTTGCCATCGTAACTAGCAAACGCAAAATATAAATAAGTATTCCCAAACAGTAAAAAGAAATTGCAATAAACGATTTTATTTACTTATAGTCTTTTTTTTTTAAGACACGATAAAAAGTAAAGCTGGCAACACCTACTCCAAAAGTACAATTTTAATTGTCTCAAGGCGAATAATGGTTACTCCCACTGCGGGCGATATGCGATTAATATCTAAATACGGCAATTATTTTATATAACGAGTTGTTTGAACGGAGATGCATACATTCCAATTTTGAAATAAATGTGGATCCGAAAAGTGTTGATACATGCAAGTTGATTATAATTTATCATGCAGTGGCAAAAACGGCACAAGAAATCTAATCCAAAAAGCTTTCCTTCAATGCAATGATCTGATCTGATCTCGCGAAGACGACGAAAACTGTAATAAACGAAGATATAGGGGCGAAATGTAGATTAAAACATTGAAATGAAGCGTGCAATGGTGAATTGTGGATTGTGGACCGTACAGCTTGCAACCGTACGAATGACAGAAAAAATTAACTACAAAAACTGCAAAAGTGTAGTGGGTGTAATGGCAGTAACAATCTAAATGCGACCGAAAGTTTTACAAAATTTTATGTGTTGAACCGCAAAGGAGTGGATCTTAATTGCCCTCATTTGTGGATTTTAGCGAATTGTTACCACTGCTTGCACCAATAATGAATTCACAGAATGGCTATGACAGAATATATCTAAATTTCACAGCTGTAGATCGGGGATGTAACACGCACGACTTTGTTCAGCACAATGCACAAAAGTAAACAAATCTCCGAAAATGATGTGAAAAAAAAACCGGATATAATAATTTATAATGACGCAACAAAATATGGTGTCGATATAATGGATGAGATGGTTGGCATACAGAAGTAAGCGGAAAGTGAACCGATGGCCTGGTGCCACATTTTGCAACATGTTAGACATTTCTGCATTGAATGCAATTATTGTCTTCAATGAATTCAATGAAAATTTTGTATTTTCATACAGAATGCAGGTCTAAATTATGTCAAATATGCGGCGTTTTTACTACGTAATTAATTTCCAATTTTGTGTTTGGCGGAATGGATTAAGTCACAGTTGAATAATTAGTCTTTTAGTCGGACGTATTTTAATGGGAGTTGTAATATTGTGCTTTTCTCCGACGTTAATTTCTTGTCGATCACCAGAGTTGTCTTCCTCTTGGGTATTCTCTTGTGAATTTTTCCAGGTGTCCAGGTTGATTCTTCGATTTTCTTTGCAATTGCCTACACGAAACCGAAAACGCGATACGATGATATGAGACTATTTTGCCCTTTAAAATTTTATCAATTTCAGTTTATAAAGTCACTATAGTGCACTGGGTCTTTTACACAGCTATTGCATGTGAAATGTATATAGAGGATCTCTATTAACTTCTGCCTATCACGATAGGAAGGACCTGGTTAATGTGTTGACGGATTGCCAACGATTGTGAAAAATGCGAAATATATAAGTTATATACGTATGTTGCACGATGAAATGTATGTTACGCTTTGGAATCAACGCCGGAGAAATTCGCGAATTGTTGCGAACGACAAATTAAACGAGCAGAGTTTACCCTAAGGGTTATAAATACAAAAGAGCTTTTCACATAGTACGTTATTTGTTAACGTTTAAAATTTAAAGCGAATTCATTTTTTATATGTAAAGCGAAAACGTGTAATTGCGCACACTGATAAACATCCTGACGGTGCAATGTTACAAGCTAAACAATCGCTATTGGTCAGTGAGATTACTTCAAAAAATCTATTACACTGTCTGGACCGCCACCCCGTCTTTCCCTAATTATGAGTACTTTATTTGTTTCAAAGTAAAAGTTTTCCTTAAGTTAAAGTATCAAAAGTTATTGATGATCAAAAGTGATTTTTTTTTTTTTAACTTAAAATTTTGATTTTGTCATCATACCTAGTATTAACAAACAAAAAAAACGTCAGGCCATTTAAAACTAAAGTCAGTAGTTTTCAAGATACCACCCAACTTATTAAAACAGGTAGAACATTAAATTAAAAATTGTTTAAAATTTCAGGAACAAAAATACAAATATTTTAATTTTTTCATCAAAGCTCGTCTCGGAAAGGCACTAACAATGTCTATTCTTTTTTTAATCCTTCCCGGACTTACACAGCTGTCTTGTTAACCCTATGGTTCAATTCATAGGGTAAACAATGTCTCCATGAATTAAAGTGTGGAGACTTTGGAGGCAACAGAATGATTCATCCCGCCCTTGCTAAGAATTTTCAAACACGCGATCTAACCATTCTTCAACTGCATGACCATAATATGGTATATCACCTAATAGTTCTGATAATTACTTTCGGAAAAACAATGTAGAGATTCGAATTAAACCATGGAGGAAACTGAGAGGGTCCGATCAGCTTGTTATCCAATACGCCTGCCCCCCAGTGTTGTGTTTGATGGTTTGAGGTAAATTGGGACTCGATAAAGTTGTCTTCCGTAGTGTATTTCCAGATTATAACTGCAGAATAACAAACTCTGTTTGTTATTATTATATACCTGTACTTGTGTATAATCGAATGGGTGCAAGCCTTTTGAAAGTAGACTTCTCCAGATGTAAGTCCTGCTTAGATTAAAATAGCTGTTTAGTTGCCTAAGATTGGTATTTGGATGGTTTTGGACATAATGTAAAACGTCTTCGCAAATGCCAACTCCCTCTTACTTAAGCAGGATGTGAGTTTCTCGACGATTTTCACGTTGTTCCTGTCTCCCTCAACCTGGAAGATCTTCTTATAACATAAACGTTCTGCCACTTATGCAGTATTACCTCAGATATTGCAATCTCGCTCGTTAACCATTACCCTTGCAGAAACCAGACTTAACCCAATCTGGGTATTTTTATGTGGAAGGGTCAATCATTTAGGGTACATATAATGAATTAAACGTCAATATTTGGTCAAAAACTACAAATTGGTTATGCAAGTAATTTTGCATTCCTTTTATGTTATTCCATAACAAATTACTTTTTTCAGAAAAAGGTTTTGTATTTGATATACATTACGCAATAATAAACTTATTTTGCGGAAAAAAAGTTCCAAAGCAGCTGTTAACTAGTTCATTTTATAGTTGTTATTTAATTTTTGATTTTTTAAGTTTGAACAAGTTGGGTCATTTCTTGAAAACTATTGACTCGAGATAAAATGACCTCTCTTTTTTTTTTTGTACATATTAGGAACACTTTTCAAGGTAGCAAGAAGTGAAGTTTGAAAAGATATTTTTCCGAAAAATCAGTTTTAAAAACTTTTGACACAATAATTTTAGGACAATACTTACTTTGAAAGAATTAAAGAATTCATACTGACTAGTTCAATGGTACCCCACTTAAACCTCTTGAATCCAACAGAAAAGAAGAAATCGAAACGTATTTTAAAAGTAATATGATAGTCTAGTTTTCGAAAAAAAAAAATATGGTGAAAGCTGAGTTGTTGAATGCTGTCAAACGCCACAAAGGCGATCTTGCGGAACACGTGGTAGATAAACTGTCTTAAATGACAGGACAAAGAGTATTAGATTGCCACCTTACCACTGCGAGTTTAATCCCACAGAGTTGATATGAGCTTAAGTAAAAGGGTTCGTAGCAAGCGAAAACAAAACTTTCAGAATGAAAGACGTTAAGATAGTATTAGCAATAGGACTTGAGAAAGCGAACAGTGAAAAATGGATTAATTGCGTCAACATTGTTGAACTAAGAGTTGAACCTGAAATGGGGGATGTAGATGTTTTCGCCGAGACAGCAAGAGAGGAGATTGTTATGACTTTAAATGATGAGAATAAGCAACATTTTCTTCGGATTAGTTTGCTTTTATTATATTTTTATGTTACGTTTTGCACTGCTTGGTACAATAAATAAAAATGTTTTTTTTTTTTCCAAAAAAAAGTTTCCGCCTGAAATGAGATTCCCCTCAAACATTTCGTTTCTGATAAAAAATTCCTCCTATTTCAATCGGAATTTATTTCCCCCGGGATGCAGGCAATTCGAATATGTTGTCAGTTATTAAAATCCGTTTACTCTGGTGATTATTATAGAGACGTATTGATTACTAATATTTGTTAATTCGTTTTATAATTAAAAAAAAAAAAAAATAATAATAATAAATAAAACATGCAACCATAGCATTTGCTTTCCTTGTCGAGGAGCAGAACCAGCAAGAAAAACTAGAATAGTATTAATATTCCTAAGATAAAATTTGAGGAATAATTGTAAACCGTTCGAGGTACCCAAAGCTTTGTAAGTCAATGGAAATAACATTGCAAAAACAGTTTTATATTATATTCTTTGTTAGGCAAACTTTTCAACTGTTGTAGGGTCAATACAGATATGTGGGTTGTGTTTAAATATTTACTAGATTTACTCTCGGACAATCTTTAAAAACTAAGAAGCCATTTGCTTTTTCACTCATAGTGGGAAGAGTGGGAAGTGACCATTAGGTTGAACTAGCAAAATCATTTTCGGGGAAATTTTCTCATGTCCTATAAAATTTTGATTCATTTTGAATCATTTTTTTTTTTTTTTTTTTTTTTTCGGTATATTTAATTTTCTTGATCACTCACACACTCTCCAACTATTTTTGAAATAACTTGAAAACTTACGTACATCATGAGAGGTGTTTATAAAGTTGAATTTGGTATAAAAAATTTCTTGACTTTATCTCAAAATTCCACCACCCGTAAAACAATGGACAATTTTCGAGCGAAAAATGTCGAAATTACGAGGAGAGTTTCATTAACGATACCTGGGAATCTGTTGTCCTCATTTGTTTGTTTGTTGCCGATAAGTCTTTTAGGGAAATGGAAAAAATTTGCGTCGGAATTTTGTTCACGACCACTATCATAACAGGTACAATAGATGGCGGCCCTATACTAATTGTACCATATGTGTTCGAAATTTTTGATGACAAATATGCATATCATGGTATCTTATGAAAGCTTTCAATAGCGAAGTGCTTCATTCATTTCATTGTAACCACAGTGAGAGGAAAATATTCCTATCTTCCCTGTACTGCAGATTTTTGTTAAACAGGGTACAATTTATACCATTTATGATATGATGGTAATATATAATACCACATTCCAAGAAAAAGCTTACAGTTTACACAGCTGTTAAATAAGCTAAAAACAATACCTTGTTTATTAATTATTTGTCATTTATTAAAAAGAATTTTTTTTTTTATTTCAGAAATAAACATTTACGTAATTTATTTTATAATATTCTTAAACATATCTGTCTACTTCGTTATGTATGAATGCTATTAATTTATCTTTGTTTTATATCCCATATGTATCTTTGATTAAATTAGAATCACAAGCTGAAAAATATACAAAAAGCGCGTTCAAAGCAAATATCTAAATGAAATATTGCAACTTGTTACTTTTAAGAGGTTAGGCCACTCTAGGATTTTCAAAAAAAAATAAATCCAAAAAGATAATGGCCGGGAAATATCTCTAAATACTAGTTTTTCAAAGTATAGTACAAGGCCGCCAAGTAGGCAGCGAGCCAACTTAAAATTTTAAACGCGTTTATCTCAAAACCGCATTTTTCAAGTTGGCCGCACCCATAACTTGAACAATTTTCAAGCAATTCACTTCAAATTTTAACTAGATCTTTAAAACCTAGGATTTTTTTTTTATGGCATAGTTCATTTTTTATTAACAATTTCTGGCGATTTTTCTGCGAATTTTGCAAGTTTGAATTTGGAAGTACACCATTCGGCCAAAAATCCTACGTACTTCTCTACCTATTATGTACAATAAAAAAAAATTTAGTGACTCATCATACTTCAAAATTTAAAGGGGCTCTCAGTACGGGCGTAGACTCTTCCAAAACAAGAGAGGTCATCTGAGAAACGCTGCACAGCTGCCATTTTTAAATAAATTAGTTTTACAGTCAATCATATGTACAATAAACTTCTACGTTTGTAAACTTGATTTATTTTATATTTTTCCTAGAAAAAAATCACAAAAAAGCCTATTTTTAAGGCTTCTAGAGTGGCCTAACCCCTTAAGATATTAATGAAAACATTTAGTTTCGCTACCCTATTATGATAATATTGATAGTAAATTTTTTTGTTTATTGTAAATAAGGACTATGCCAAAAAATTAACACGTCACCAAAAATGGCACTAAGACATTTTTTCTTTCAATACCTTCGTCAGTCGCTTCAGGAAGCACGGTCCAAGTCTGATAATTAAAAACCTACACATAACTTTAGCTGGTTCTTATTAGTTATAATTTTTTTATTTTTTGTGTTTGATACATTTTGTGTCCTTTTTGAATATGTACATTTCGCGCTTATGAAATGGTTTTAATTTTATAAACATCGATAAATGATACATTTTGCCGAAGCATGTCCCTATGCTAGCCCTCACAATATTTTAAAAGACTCTGGCACACTATAGTCTTGAACTTGACACTAAGACTATCGAAAATAACGTCAGTATCTTCAAGTCTATACTCGTCATTATGATTAGGATCTTGCATGATGAGATTTTTGAATTTCTGATTTAAATTTTGTTCCAATTCAGAGTTGTTGTTGTTGAAATACAACACATATGACAACTCCAGTAAATAGTAGTCGAGATCGGAAAGAAAGAATTCTTCGCACTCTATAATATCAAACTTCTTTGCAATAAAATGAACAAATAAACGATATATAAAAAACTTCAAATCCTGTCGTTTCATTGGAACGAAGCTAGTGTCTTTGGTAAAATATTCGAAGATTTTAAGAGATTTCGATGTATTTGTGCAATCAGTTAAGCAAAGAGCGAAAGCGTCGACGAATTTAAAATTTAACATTAATGTACGTATACGATATTCCAGACGTTTCTTAGAGAATTTATCTATTTTATCAGGATTGTAAAGGCCATGAAAAACGTATAAGCAATAATGTATATAATTACGAAACTCGCGGCTATTTTGACTGCATTCCGAACTGAGATCATCTGAAGGCGGGAGCCGTGAATAGCTTTGTTCATCGGCCGAGATGTCATTAGAACTATTGTTTATATATGCATTAGACAGATTCATCGAATCTGCTTCAATAAGACTCAGATTTTCAATACTGGAGATCAAATCATCGGATTCCTGACCGGGATTTGTTGTTTGAGGTGACTTTGTAATTGCTTCACGTGGTTCCAATGAAATTCCAGCTTCTTGAACAAAATGTGCTTGATATTCCGGAATTATTTTTAAGTAACGGACAGGCTCATAATCCAAGCGAATTCTTGGTCGAGGAAGATTTATTTCAGTTGGGATTTCAATGCATTGAGTTTCGTAACGCATCAATCGCTTTGTTGTGGGTAAACATACAACACGCTGTTTTACTTTATCAAAGAGAGCTCCCAAGTCTCGACCGCACTGTAAAGAAAATAATTTAATAATATTTAATATTAACAAAAAACATTGTTTCTCACCTGTCCGTTGGCATTCCCTCCAAATGCTTTTACAACATAATCTCGACTCATAACAAGAGTGAAATCAGCACCGCATTCAACATACATAGGTCTATCAATATTTTCTAAAGCTGAAGGTCTATTTACTGCTTTGCGTTCTTTATCCTCCGTTCCCAATTGATGTTCTAGATTCTTACCCCACGTGTACAGTGAGCCAGTTGATGTTATCATTGCAAAATGAAACAGTCCACTTGAAATCTAATAAAAAAACAAAGCAGATTTTTTATTTTCTTTCTGTTCCTATTTTAAATATACTACCTTGATCAAAATTTCATTTTTCAGAAAATTAAAAATACAAGTTTATTCATCTAAATCTATATTGTCCCCTTTAAATTAATCCCCATCGACTGGAACACACTTATGCCAGCGCTTGATCCAATCCTCGAAACATTTTTTATATATGTTTTTCGGTATGTCCATCAGTGCTTCCTGCGATTTTTCCATTACTTCCTCTCGGCTGCTGAAACGCGTTCCCCGTAGTGGTTTTTTAACTCGATTGAACCGAAAGAAGTCACAGGGAGTCAAATCAGGTGAATTCGGTGGCTGTTAGATGGTATTTGTTGCATTTTTCGTCAAAAAAATACGAATAATAATGGCACTATGCGACGGTGCGTTATAAGGCGCAAAATCCCCGAGTTTTCTGTCTACAATTCTGGTCTCCTTCGGCGAATTGCTTCACGCAAACGTCTCATAACGCCCTAATAATACTTTTGGCTTACTGTCTGGCCTTCTGGCAAAAATTTATGATGTACTACACCGTTGTAATCCATGAAAACCGTGAGCATTGCTTTCTTTTTTGACTGAAAACGACTTGGTTTTTTTGATCTCGGCTCATTTTGGTGAATGCCATTCACTTGCCTGATGTCTGGATTGCATGTCGTACTCATAAACCCACGTCTTGTCTCCAGTAATGATCCTTTTGATGAATATGGCATCGGATTCAGCCTCGCAAATCATCTCTGTCTTGGATGGATCCACAGGCTATGTCAAGTCCTCCGCTATCTCTCTGATGATTAATTTGCGGTTATTGACCAACATTTCTTTTACTTCATCAATGTTTTCGTCGGTTTTCAATGTCGTTTTTCTACCACTGCGTTCATCATCTTCGATTGACTCACGATCACTTTTGAACCGCTCGTGCCACTGGTAAACGACCGTTTTCTTTAGATAATCGTTGCCGAAACACTTTTCCAACATTTCCAACGTTCACCATTTTTTACGCAAAATTTAATACAGTTCGTTGTTGCAAATTTAAATCCATTTCTAAAGTTGTAAAAAATCGCCAACACGCACATAGATAGCTGTACTCTTGGCTACATAACTTTTGCAAATGTCAAGCTATGACTAAGATTTAGGGGGAATGTCAACAACAGATGTACCAACTTAACAAAAAAAAAAAAAAAAAAACAGAACTCAAATCGGAACAATGGGAGCGCCACACGGTGACCCCACCGGAAAGTTTTTGATCAAGGTGGTATAATAATAACCTACTACAACTAGTTTAACTGTCCCAAATCACTTACAAATAGTTGAATCCGGTTTTACTTAAACTTAAAGTCTTATCAAATAGATATATATTTGTAGTACGTTATTTTCCATTTGATTTTGAATAATAATAAATTGCGAATAGAAGCTTAAAACTGCCTTAAATCTCTTCTTAGTGCTATTCACATTTATACTAACCTGACGTATCATTCCTGACACCTCTGTTGTGTCTACTAAATGTGGCGTCATGTGTTCATTTGTGTCTACCTCAGAAGGTCTCTCTTCTTGCGACTGAGGTTTTTGTCCCGATCTGTTTGCTTCATCCAACTCACTTTCTGTGCCACTATATACATCTACTAAAATAACGTTTTCTTGCTCGGAACTCGCCGCACATTCATCTGTCTCTTTTTCCTCTATCTTTTGCTCTGCATTGGCTTTTAATTCTTTGACTTCAGTTTCTTTGGTTTCACTAGGAATATTTGGGTTATCTTCAGCAGTACTACTTGCAGAAATATCAGAATCATCTATTTTAATATGTTCTGTATTGGAACAAAGCGTCTCTTCAAAGCGTTTGCTAATTTCCCTTCGCTGAATTTCTTCAATTTTTTGTTTTGCATTAGCCCTCCGTTTAATTTGATTCGCTAGACGTAATGCTTGTGGAGATGAGCCCCACGTATAAAGGCGATTATTCTCATCAACTACTAACTAAAAGTACGTGTTAAAAGTTCATGAAAAATAAGTTTATAAAAATTGTCATTTTTTTAATTACATTTGAAAAGAATTTGGTATGAATCAGTCTTATTTTTGCAGTGCTAATTTCAATCTTAATCGGAACTAGAGATTTAGTATTTGTTTCCATGTCTGAATCTTTACCGATGTTGCAACCGAACTGACCCGTTCCGAGTTGACCAAAATGGTTCGAACCGAAAACGTACACTACCGTGTCTCCATAGGAAGTTTTGCATAAAACAAGGCTATGCGCATGTCCTAAAGAAGCTTGCATAACTTTCTGAAAAAAATAAAAAATAAAACAAATTTAGATTTATTTTTAATTTTGAAAAAAAAATAAAACGTTGTTTTATATTGCATACAGCTACAGCTAATAGCGAATAAAAAGCTACACTTTTCTCATATTACACATAAGCTATGTACATATATATAAAAGCTATATAAACATAAGCTATATTTATTTTCAGTTCGCTAACTGAAATAAAACTTGTTTAATTTTTAATTTAATTTTAACAACATTGGTTTCTCGACGCTTATCAAAGTATGCACAGATATAGGATAACGCATTTCACTTTTGATCTTAAATAAATTATTGTCATAGCCTATCGATAAACATATGCGCTTTCTGACTAGGTTTGTAAGTTTGCAAACTTCAAACCACTAAGTAAAAACAAATTATTCTTTAATTCTTTAAACAAGTAGTTTATCTACGCATTTAAACTAATGTCAAGCCGATCATTCCTGTTATGAAGTTGGCAGGCTGATAATTGATTGTTTTTATTTTTATAAAGTTGCAAAAACTCATCTTATGGGATTTAAGTTGACTGAAAAAAAGAATCGTTGGAATTGAACGGCGAACCGTCCAATTTGGAATCCGATACACTACCACGGCCAAGCCTTCTTAAGTCTGATTTTAAAAAATACTGATTTTAAGATTTATGTTTTCTACATGTTTAGTGTGCTCTTAATCTGCTATTACACGGCACACACACACACACAAGTTTGGTGTAATTTTTTACATCCGATTTCAGACAAGAGGTCGAAAAAACCTCACTTTTATCGTTAGTTTAATATATATCTATGCAAGTTAATACTAACCTTGTACTGAAAGAATGGTACTAATTTGGGTTGAGGTATATTTTCAGTTGATCCATGGCCTAATTGTCCATAAACTCCCCACCTGAGAAAAAATACACAATTTTACTTACACATGTACATATATGCATATACACATACATAATATAAAAGAATTAAAACTTACCCCCAAGTATAAAAGAAACCATCAGCAACAACAGCGTTATGATATTGCCCAGCTTCTAATAGGGTGATATTTTTACCATCAAGCGCTCTTACTAACATTGGTTGCAAAGACATTAACATATGTTTACCAATTCCTAGCTGATAATAATTATTATTGCCAAGTGCATATACCTAGTACACGGTTGATTAGTTTAAATTATCAATAAGCAGTTAATTAATCTTACTCCATTGTTAGTGAGCACTAAAGAATGTTGTCTGCCGCATGCAACAGCATGCACTTCCAAATTTAGTTGTGAGATAACCTCTAAACATTTTACAGCATGAGGGGGTTCTGGTGGGTCTAGTTAACACATTCAATTAAACTAATTGCATTCGATCGTTAGACTATTTACAAACCGGAAGACTTGGTTACGCTGAAACTGCAAGGCACTCCGTTTGATCCCCAGAAGTAGGCAGCTCCATCTACCACGCAGGAACAATGAGCAAAACCAGCAGATAGAGGTGAGAACTTCGAAGTTTCTATGGCAAACTACAGTGATAAACAAAATAACTCAAAATATTTTAAATCACAATAGAATGAAATTAGTTAACAAACCTGATTATCCTCGTAAGTAAGTCGAAAAGAAGACAGAGCATTTGAAATGTTGTCCTGTTTCGATTTTGATTCCACGTGAATAAGAACAGCTAAATATGTTTCAATCAGGCTTTTACAAAAGTCAAAAATATATAACGAATTATTGTCGTTGTATTCCTGATAATTTTGATAATTTGACCTTAAAGATGAAGTATCCGATACTATCGGTCTAAACACAGGGGAAAATGGATTCAATTGCTTTTCGAGGCGCTATGAAATAAATGTCATTAGTTAGTTAATTCTTTAGACATTGTCAATATGTATTCATACGACTATATACCTTTAGTACAGATTCTCGAACGTTTTCTAGTTTGTCCTGCAGAAAAGAAAAGTACTCGAGCGATACATGTGATAGATACGTAATACTTTCCATAAAAATCGTTTCACTCAAATTGTACAAGCACACATTCAACTCTGAGTACCACCCTAAGTGAAATTCATTTATATTTACATAATTACCACAATTGGACATTGTGTTACCAAACTCCTGACCGACAACGCTGTTAAGCGCTAAAAATGTATCTATACAGGCGCCTCTAGCTTTTGCCAGAATTAAGGCTGAAGAGTAAAGTCCACTCTGACACAAAACAATACTTGTCATGTTTGTATGAAATTTTGTGTTTGTAACAAGAAAATTCCTAAAAAAAAAAAACATATAAAAAAATGTAATAAACGTAGCATATGTTATAACTAATGTCAACGTAATTGTCTTACGAAGGAGTCACGATATTTAAGAGTACGTCGGAAAATGAGGGGAGTATGACGAATGATAAAATAAAGTTAATCCTAGCTGGTAAGTGCACAGAGGTCTCGGGAGAAGCCGCCCAGATGCAAGCATTTTACTCCAATATCGACAATATAAATGAAGCGAGATATTGAAGTAAGATCACACGTGGTGAATTACTTCTTACATCTTAAGAAAACTGAAACATTTTGCAGAATATTTGGCGACATCGATCACTTTTGTACACATTATTCCTACGTAGGTTGCCATATACCGAGTATAAACAGCTTTACGCTTTCCGTTATGGAAGTGCAAGTTATTGATAATGGCTGAAGACAACATTGTTTCTTGAAGCATCAAATTTCACTTTTCTGATATTAACAGTATATTTAAAATTTAAAAACTGGTTAGTGGTATAATTTAATCAATTTAACATACGTTGCGGTATCCGTTCTAGCCGGTTAGTGCACGCCAAGACCTTTAAATGCTCTTGCTACTACATATGTACGAGGGTAGATTGATTTCATTTTATTTTTCTCTATAAAAAGCGTGCGTTCAAGAAATTACGAACACCATTAAAACCTTTGCAAACAGAGCGGGGAAAAAAGAAAGACACCGACCAGATGGTCCGCTTCTCACACTTTAAATGGTCAACAACGTCCCAATAATAGTGGCAAGTATATTTAAGAGGCTCGGTTCATAGCTTTAAAATTCAAAACCAGATCATCAAGTGAAGGCAAAGAAATAGCACAATCTGGAAGCGTTGAGTTGGCTGGAAAATGCACAGGATTGGCTTTGTCCAAAGAGCTGGTGGAATATCATTGTAAATTATTGTTGGGAAGGAAGATAAACCAGAATTATTTGTTTTCGACGAAAAACCGCAAATTAACAATTGCCTCAATTGCTGTTGGAACCAAACGAGTTTTAGAGAGGCGATAAAAAAAAAAAACTAAGCACGTAAGAGGGTATGAGTACCCTAAAGATACTGACGTCTAACCTTTTGGATGCCGTACCTTCAGATTTGGAAACAAGTACACTTGCACTGGGACCACGAGCACGCAGACGGCTTTACAGTCATTTCTGACTCGTCTGAACTTCTTTATGTTTTCTGCTATGAAATTTTAAGACCCAAAATCCTGTCCTCCAAGATCTACAGTTCCTTTACAGATCGTGACATATCACGAATTTTCCTTCAATTTGAAACTCTTCAATCGTTGAGGGATGAATGATTTCAATCCAAAAATAAATAGTGTTTGTAAACATATCTGCACTGACATTTACTAGTCGAAATTTCTAGAGAGCTTAGCAAGGTATTTCATAAGCGAGTTGTATTACTTGGGAAGAAATTACGTTCGGTAAACTGTTGAACATTCATACGGTCGGTGGAGTTATTTTAAATTTTGTTGGATTACTGGTGATGCAAGTTATAAAATAGAACAAGTAAAGTGACATTTCGTTGGTTTTGAGGTGTCTATTAATCAAGCAATATTTGTCATATCTTTAAGTTTTATGGCACGATTTTGAAACTCATCTACAAAATAGAGAGGTTTTAGAAACACTTGACATTGTTCTTTTTTCTTGACATATTTTGAGAAAAAAATCGCAGAGCGGGAGGGGTCGGCAATCTATCTCCTAGGTACACCTTTCAAAAAAACTATGGACAATGTCAAAATTTAAGGCTCAAAAAAAAAAAAAAAAAATAAAAAATTGATCTTCAATAACTTGTGATATATTAATTTTAGAATAATATTTATGTAATCCTGGAAAAATTTCCAGGTCAAAGTTCACCTGAATTGAACTTAAGCATTTGGATGTCGCGGAAAAGACCATTTACGAAACGATTCAGAGTATATTATCGGCTTAGCTAAAAATATGCCAGAGAGATTATTATCTGATGCTTCGAATTAAGACAATAACATTAGCTTGAACGTCGCTGAGTGAAAACACTGTGTTGATAAACTATGGGAGCTAGTCAATAGGAGAATATCTGAATTGAAACAAACGCAAGCAATATAGAAAAATGCTTAACGTAGCAAACTCTGAATGACTAGCAAAGCACGGCCCTCAGTTAACACTTTTCAGAAAGTAAGGTACCAAGTAGTCTACTAAACGTTATCCGACAGGTACGCTAAGCAGGTTACCGGCTAGAAAGTACTATTGGAGATTTCCATTTGAAAGAATGAAACAGCAGGCAGAGGAGACAATTCAGAACCTTGTTTTTTAACACTTAGGAAGATATAACTATTCGGCTTTCGTAAAATAGATGGCGAGACTAAATTATTAGTGTTAATTTATTTGTTGTTGTATTTTAGTCATTTAAGTTGCATGAAAAAAAGAATGTCTTTCGGGCGCGGTTGAGATTGAACGATACCGGATCGTCCGATTGGCTCAAGTCACGGCCACCCACTTTAACAGTGAATGCCTTCACTAAATGCTTTGAACCGAGGGTCTTACTAGCAAAAACTCCTGCAAATCGCTTTTTGCTTTGTGAAACGCAGATTCGCGACTAAAGCTTTAAAAAAATAAAGCTGAAATTCTTTTATATGGAAGCAAAAGGAATGTAAGCAGCTTATTCAGATTGCGAAGAATACATTATAAGAAATTTTGCCGAAAAATCGCACTGTAGTCCGTTATGTGCTTTAGCTTCCTTCACAGCTTTTTTCCAGGATTTTCGATTTTCGGCTTTTCCTTTCGAGTTTTGGATTCCCATTTCATTGAGATCTTCTTCAATGCTGTCTATCCATCTTAGTTTTGGTCGGCCCCTTTTTCTTTTTCCTTCGGGCACGCTTTCCTTTTTTTTTTTTTTTTTTTTTTCTGGTAGGCGTTGAACGTGACCTATCCATCTCAATCTTTGAGCTTTCATGTCATTTTCGCCATCTGCATTTCTTTTTGCGCCATAAATTTGTCTTATTATTCTTTTTTCAAAAATTTTTAGTTTGTTTTCGTCTGATGTTATCATTGTTCATGTACGTGATTATTGGTCTGATTAAGGTTTTATATAAACTCAATTTCAAAGCTCTGCTTAGTACTTTTCATTTTAATAGTTTTTCTTGTGTGTGTAATAGCATTTAGAGGTAGCCGTGTGTCTATCTTTTATTGTGACTTTGTTTTCGTTGTAGGTACTTATTATTGCAGGGGTGGCCGTGGTGTAGTGGTATATGCATAGACTCCTCAAGCAGAGGGTCGTGGGTTCGAATCCCGTGCGAGGCAATTCTCTGAAAAAGTCTTTTCATAGAATTTGTATGTAAGTTATATGCATAACACTGATGTTGGAGTGGTTGCTGACTGGGCTTAATGTTACGAACTAACAGCTAGACCCACTGGTTGAGGATGCACTAGCTCCAGTGCATTTCCCAGTCCAGCTCTGGGAAAAATATCGAAAACTAATATACCTGAGTTTCAAATTACTACACCACCCGCCCGTGCCCTGGTGAAAGGCCAGTAAAAGGGTATTCATATCCCCTTGGTGCGCGCTCGGGATTATAAAAAAATATTTAAAGCGGTCAACTCCTTCAAAATAGTAGTTGTTCACTGTTATGTTATCGCATCGTTGCCTGTTTTCATTTTTAGAAAGTTTCAGGGACATATTTAGTTTTACATGTGTTTATTTCAAGCCCTACCTCCTCAGCACTTTTTTCTAATTTTTCAAATATCTCCTTCATTGTGTTGTAGTTTCTGCTTATTAAGGGTTCTTTTGCTCATAAACGCTTCGTTTATTATGCTTCTTTTGATGCTATCAAATGCTTGCCAAAAAAAAAAAAAAAAAAATTAAAATAAATAGCATATGAAGATTTATGTTGTACTCTTAGCCTCTTAGGTCTGTTGTTGATCGTCCAGTTCTAAAGCCACTTTGGTATTCTCCTATTTTATTTTATGCTATTTCAATAAGTTTGTTAAACAATACATTTGTCATTTTTTGTATCCTGTATCAAGTAGTGTAATGCCTTTGCTGTTTTTGCAGTCAAGTCTGTCGCCTTTTTTGTAATGCCGATTTTCCATTTTGTCGGTATATAAGTGTATGTAGTAGTTGTATAATGGTGTCGCCACCATTTTTGTGATCATGTTTTCTCCTGGTGACTTATTGTTTTTAAGTATAACTACGGCTGTTCTTATATCTTCTTGTGTTGGTGCTTCGACTATTTGTGTTTTTTCGTTAATATTATTTATTGTGTTATGTTCTTCTCTCTCTCGGTGTTGAAGGAAAGCGATTAAAATAGCGCGGAACACACCCACGCATAAAAAATCTAAACAATAAAACAAAAATAAAAAATCCTTTCAGGGAAATATTCTTAAAATGTCACAATTTATTGTATATATAAAGAACAGCATTATTAGTTTTATAACGTTTAGTTTATAACGAACACAGTTTAATTTAATTGGTATTTAATTTTTATTTTAGTTTTATCTTTGACAGTTTTTTTCTAGTAACACAATCGAATTTTTTCATCAACCCGGTTAAGATATTGTATTAAAATACAAAACATTGTATACCAACGCGAACACTGGAATTTCTATGTTCATAGTTTGTTTGAAATAAGTTTTCCATCTTTCTATAACTTTGTCTTCCTCAACAACTATATTTTCGTTTCCATCTTATGTTAGTTTTTGCTTTAAATTGTTCAGCCATCTTTTTTACTTTGTTATAGATAATTTTGGGTGGTCGTGGTTCAAGTGGTAATGTACTGACTTCCCTATCGGACGGTCCGGAGTTCAATACCAAACTTTTTTTCAGGCAACATCAAGTCAATTTACACTCACAAGTTTAGTTTCCCCATTAAATGTTGGATGTCACCCATGGAGCGAAATAACCACTGATCCCAAATATCTTTCTTTCTCTTTCTGCCCCATCTTCCTAAAAACTTAACACGTGCTCAGGCACTTTGATGATGTACTCTTTGCAAAAATGAGGAAGCTGATTTGATGGACTTTTCTAGTGCTTAAAAAATCATGCTGCAGTTAATCGGCGGTGATGTCGTGGGTGCTCGTATTGGAGGCACTTTAGCACCAAAGTACTTACTCATCTTTCGACGAAAGACTAATAAAATCCAATAAAAGAAACATACAAGAGGAGCATAGTGGACTAGTAGTTTGTCCGTGTGTTCTTCAAATTTCATCGTTCCAAGAGACTCTAGGTGAATTGGAATGAACAACTTCACATAAGAACAGGTCATGGAAAACTCTAAAACATTTTGCTTTGTACAATGCACATGTATTATTGATGCTCCAATTAGAGCCACAGGAATTGAAGAACTTAAAAAACGAATATGATGCCCTTTTAATCAAACCAGAATTTGTATATGTTCTAAACTATTTTATAATTTATGGTGTTAAATATTTACTCATAAAAATTAACATATGAAAGGAACTTACCACAATGAAATATAATTCTTATCCTTAACTGCCTTTTCAGCTAAAGTAATAAGAAGCAAATTTGCTAAATGAAACTGTGATGAAGGTGACATTTGCAAATTGCTCATAGACTCGTCTACTCCATATTGATAATCACTACATGAAGCTCCTTCATTTACGGTAACATTGTTGGACGGCTGAGTTGGTAATATCGGATCTATGTTTTCCGAATGGCGGAATGACGCATCTTCCATCATGTCCTTTATGATTGCATTACAAAAATGTTGACTTTTTAGAATATAGGTTGATTTTAAAGCCATTGCACAGAGATGCATAAGAGCGTATGTTTGCCCAAACATTGCCAGTTTCAATGCCGTCCGAATTGGTTTAATACGGGCTGCATTATAAGTTAATAATGCTTGTGCTACTTTTTTTTTTCTTAGCAAATAGTCACCAGCAAATTCTATACATAGCTCGAAAGATAAATCGAAGGTATTACAAAACTCGTGACATTGATTCCATTTTGCATCAAGAGCAGCATCTAAAAATATTTCGAATGGCTCTTTTTTAAGTTGGATGTAGTATACATTTTTATCCGTAACCACATAACATGGATCATAGCAAATTTTCGGAAAATCCTTTTTCATTATTTCCATTTCTCTCAACGAGTAACTATCTTTGGTGTCCACGCTCTTATAAAAATGAACATATTCAACAGGAGATCGAATTTGTTTTCGGTCAACAACTTCTACTTTCTCTTCCTTATCTAGTTTCGCATTAGATTGGTTATTTGCAAAAGTAGTTAGCTGATACATATTAACCACTGTTTCGTTCTCAAATCGAAATAAGCCCAGTAGAGATCTATTGTTGAATTTCTATAAGAAAATAAACACACATATGCGTATTTAAAAACAATAAACATTAATTTTTCTTATAAAGTCCTTACATCCTTTTCATCGCTTTGCACCGAAGCCATTGCACTACTTATAACTCCTACAGCATTAACCAAGTGATGGTTTAAAATTTTGTCAGCATTTTCTTCAGTGCTTTCCTTTTGCTCTCTACTATCTGTTATTTCAACTTGGTCCAGCTTCGGGGTTGTTTTAAAGCTAGTTGAGAAACTGTCTTCCATTTCAACATATTGAATTGAGTACAAAATATTCGAACTAATTAGAATTTCATGACAATTGGTGGGAATTTTGTACAAAAACACCGGTTTTAGACTAATATCCATGCTATGCACTGAAAGATTATTTGAATGACTGTGCAAGGCACTTAGTAAGTAGGTATGTCGAAGGTTCTGTATAGTGTAAAATGAGCCCGCTGACATTGATAGTGATTCTGGTGTCAAGGAAGGAGAATCCATTATTGTGAACGCAGTTATTGAATTTTCAGTTGAGTCTGAAATTAAAATATAAAATAATTAATTGAATGCAATTTAATACGCGTCTACTGATAACAACAGAATAAGATGAAGTGACTATGTTTTTATATATTTAAGAATACGGGACGGAAATCAACACATTGTGATTCTTCAGCGAAAGTGAGAATGAGAGTTTGGGGATTTTTTTTTCTTAATTAAACACTCACCACGTTCAATTCGGACTCGCTCTAATAAAATTAAAACTAATTGAAAAACTATGAAAGCAAGAGTCAAAAAAAAAAACAAAGATTTAAATAATATGGGAGGAAAACACGTCAAGTTAATATTTAGTTTATTTTATATTAAAGCATCGCCTAGTGTCAAAAATAAAGTGTGATAGAATGCAGTGTCCTAACAAAGCTTTTTTAAGTGTAAAACATACGTATGTTAAATATTAACAATGTTTATACTATTTGGCATTACTATTGATTCAAAACAAAGCGATTTAATTACAATATATCATAATAATTTCTTTTAATTCGTAAAAACAAAATTCCCTATTTTATCATTTAACCTTACCTATTTTTTCTTTTTTTCTTTTGAAGATAACTTCAAAAGATTTATCGGGGGACAGCGAAACTTGAGCCGTAGTTGTTGTGATGCTATATGGTTTATGTGCATGCCTGATATATATAGGGTTTTCTAATAACCAAACCATTTGAGATATTTCAAAAACTTTATTATTGGCTTGAAGTACAATCAAAACATTTATGAATGGAACTCGACTTCGTTCATATGGCCATCGCGGGCACGTTTACAGCGGTCGATTCGTTAGACTTAATTTCCAACAACTCGGCCGAAACGCCCACTATTTCGCGTTCAATGTTGGCACTGAGCTCTTCCAACGTCGTCGGCGTGTTGGCATAAAACAATGACTTAACGTAGCCCCACAGAAAATAGTCAAGCGGCGTTAAATCGCACAAACGAGGCGGCCAATCCACTGACCCATGTCTTGAGATAACACGCTCACCATACTTACTCTTCAATAAATCGATTGTAGCGTGTGCTGTGTGGCTTGTGGCACCATCCTTTTGAAACCACATGTCGTCCAAGTCCATATCTTCCAATTCGGGCCAAAAATAATCGGTGATAATGGCGCGATAACGCTGACCATTCACAGTAACGTGACGATCCTTATCGTCGACGAAAAAATATGGCCCAATAATGCCGCCGGCATGCAAACCGCACCAAACAGTTATTTTTTGTGGATGAAGTGGTGATTCATGAAGCACATGTGTGTTTTCACCCGACCAATAACTCATATTTAGCTTATTGACGAATCCATTGAGCAAAAAATGAGCTTCGTCACTGAAGATGATTTTGCGATGGAATTCATCATCTTGGCGCATCTTCTCCAGAACCCAATCGGAGTTAGTGCACTTTACCACGATGAAAACTGAATAAATTGACAGTGACAGTTTGATGATTAGTGAAAGAGTGCGTTCACAAATTAAATTTAAAATTGTTAAGTCCCTATTGGAAAACCCTATACAATCAAATGATAAGAGCCTTACTGCTACCAAAGGTCTAAATAATATTTTTAGTACAAACTGCATGTTGTTAAGAAAATATTGATGACAGGATAGATGTAAATAATTGTCTTGGATAGTTTTAATCTTGGTCTTTCTTTTAATAAGTGTTTCAATCGAAAATAATGACCTTTATTGGATGCCAGGACAAGGAGACATAATTTAACAAGTTTTAGAATTGATTAAATCGACACTATATCGATCTTACCAGAAAAAGATACAGGTACCATCGATATGTAGAGAGCTATATGTAAACTTAAACTAAATGGATGTTTATAAATGAAGTGAAAGTCTTAAGCGAACAAGTACTATAACTTCTAGTACATAAGTGCATACAATAGTGTCTAATTTTTCTCGGTTAACGGTTTCAATAGTTTAAATACCATTAAACTAAATACAAATGATATTATCATATTTCAAATAATTTTTGTATCTGAGCCAGTTCACTCCACGGTTGTTAACATTTATTATGATAACTGTAAGCGAACACAAACAAAACATAAAAAACATTCAATTCAATTCAGATTATAATATTTTAATAAATACAAAGAAAAGGTATGTTTATGTACCACCACGCAAATGCTTTGTCGCCAAAATCTTTTATATACTCGTATAATAAATATTTATTTTAGAGACATTACAAATAAATAAGAACTCCATTAGACAGATAGATATTTATTTCGTTTGTTAAATTTGTACAAGGTTTGAAACCACACAATTTACACACAGAAATATGATATTTAATATATCTTTCAACTGAGAAAAAACTTTACAATATTGTTCACGAACTTTTTGTATTTTTGAGTATTTTTAAAGGGAAAATAACAATTAAAAACCGTCTTATGAAGAGAAAATAAAAATAAATAAACAAATAAACTAATTATAATATTAAGTAAGTAATAAATAAGTAACAAAATGTAATAAATATAGATAAACAACTTAACAAAAAACAGGAAAATAAATAAATATATACTTGGCACATTTTCGCACGTCAAAATTTCAAAACGTCAGAACTTTGGAACAGCCGCCACAAGAACCAATGGATACTGGCGGTTCATAGCTCAAAAATTGTGGTTTTTGCAACTTACAGCCTCCTCAGGAAAACCAAGTGCAGTTTGGTGGCCCGGGCAATGGTCAACATTTTCAGGTGTACCGGTATGAGTGAGCATTTGTTTGTAAAAATAAAATACTAATTTTTAATGGGAAAATTTTATTCAAAGTATTGGCCATTCTGGTCGTTTTTCGATCTGTGAGTGAGAGAGTGATCTGTATTAACGGTTTCACCAGGTTTAAGGAGCTCGTCATATAATACACCTTTCTGGTCCCACCAGACACACAGCATTTTCTTCTTGCCAAATCAATCTCGTTTTGCAGTCGAAGTTGATGGTTGTCCCGGATTAACGCATGATTTTTTCCGTTTAGGATTCTGAAAATAGATCCATTTTTCATCGCCAGTAACAATTCGATGCAAAACTGATTTTTTATCGTGTCTTTGAAGCAAAATTTCACAAGTGGTTTTTCGGTTTTCCATCTGTCTTTTATTCAATTCATGTGGCACCCATTTTCCAGATTTTTGGATCTTTCCCATAGCTTTTAAATGGTCAGAAATTGTTTGTTGTGCAAAATTTAACATTTTTGCCATTTGTTTCTGACTCAAAGTGTCATCTTCATCCAATATTGTTTGCAATTCGGCGTGTTCAAACTTTTTCGGTGGTCCTCCACGTTCTTCATTTCTCACATCAAAATCGTTATCTCTGAATCGTTGAAAAAATTCTTTGCATGTTGCTTCTGATAGAGCATGATCACCATATGCCTCGACAAGCATTCGATGCATTCATTATTCAAATGAAAACAAAACATCAATGCTTTCCGCAAGTCATTTTCTAGTACAAAATTCTACATTTTTAACACGATGAAAAAATATGATGTTTGCTCAATGACTTGATGTATACTAAATATGTTTGACAGGTGCCATAGCAACCAAGCAAACAAAAAATGAAGGCCCGTTCACAATAAATGTTCCCTATCGAGACATTTGTATCTTGACGATCACTTCATACCGGTAGCCCTGGTATGTTGCAAGTTCACATCATGGTAGATCTGGGAAGTCGGATGTATATAAATTATATAGGAGTGGCCCCAGGACAGAGCATTGGGGGACATCAGCAGGCACGCCTTATATATTAAGGTCAGAGGGGGTGAAATATTTCTTGCATCGCTTAAGGTAACCAAGACATTTCGCGACATTTTTGACGCGTCATTGACACACATACCGAGAATGAAAACTTTCGGTTTCTACGATGCAAGTGCCATAAATAGATAATGGTTGGGTGTTTAAATTTCTCTTTAATGACAGCTGACAGCATTATGTTTTGGAAGCATTAAATTCCACTCTGTTAATTAGTTATGCTGCTAATATTGGAATTTTATGTGCGTAACATACGCTGTCTTTTCCATTCTACAGCGGAAAAAATAGGGACGTGAGTCTGGGAGCAAATATGAGAAGCAGAGAGTACTGCCGTCAGCACAGAAATATATTGGATCAAGAGATCATTGATAAAAATTTAAAAGAGTGTCGGAGACACAACGGAGCCCTGGGGCATTAGCATTTATTTTTTGATTATCAGACTTGAAACCATCCAAGAAAATTTGAATTGAACGTTCCGGAAGATAATTTCTAATCTATTGAAGAAGAGAGCTAGATTAATAGATAGATAAATAGATATTTGTTGCTTTATAGGTAAATATACATATTTCTTTTTATTTTTTACCACAGCTTGCACAGAGATATGATGGTTAAACTTTATCTTACTACTGAGAAACATACATTTTAACCAATTGCATTTGTTTATCGCTTCGGTTGCATGTTGAGACATGCCATTAAATCACCTAAGTGAAATGGGTTTGGCGTAGAAAAGAGAAAAAGATTTGCCTTTTTTAGGGACGGGCTGGGCAAATGCTGTTTTCCATCTGCTCGGAATGAACCCTAAAGAATAGAATTGATGAAAAGCCACACGGTTTTCCTTTAACGGATTGGTCTTGTAGGACCGAAAAAACATTTTTCTAATCCTGACAGCCTCTTTACAGCTGGAGTCGTACTATGCCTTTTCTTTTGGTCTGATACTCTTCACAGATGAGGTATAAAGGATTTCATTCAAAAGAGAATAGTGTCAGTGTTCATATCAGCAGCGGCATCCACGTCGTTATCGAGGAAACATAACGACTAATTGAAAACAAAAGCTTTCTCGTATTGCCATACGGTTCTTTTAGGAATTTTTGCTCTAACTGTGTGGTCAGTGTACGAGAAATTAGCTGATATGACACAATGGTCCGATGAGCCTAGAGGGGAGAGCACATTAGCAGTGCACTTATGAGGGTGAGACGTTAAAAACAAGACCATGGTATTGGCGGTATGACTACCAACGTCTGGTATTCATGTGGGCTCATTTTCCATACAAGCTGGGTCAAGTTGTTTTCCGCAGAGAAGATCTCAACACACCGTCCTTCGGTTGTTGTCTGTCCAGAATTGTGTATATTGAAATCGCTCGTAATAACGATTTCAGTATTAGGATGCATGGATACAATTCTTTGAATGGAGTCAAACAGCTCATCAAATTCGTTAAAGGTCGAATTGCTGTCCAGTTTTGGGCTTCTGTAAATAAAGCAATATTGGATAACTTGCTTACGGAGATGGAATTTTAGCCACCACATGAAGTTGAATACCGTATTGGAATGGGGTTTACATTGTGGTGGAGTTTGGTAAGCTATATCACAACGCACGTTAATGTCGAGACCGTGGTGAGAGAAGAATAATGGCGTAGATAGGTAGCTTCAGATATAAGTGATCTGAGAGGTGTGGGCGGGAGTATACCTGTGTTTCACTAAGTACCAAAAAAGTTGGTCTGTATTTACACATGTGGACGTATTCAGAAAAGTGATTACTTTTTAGCCCGCGTATATTTGCTGTCTACTCTAAATTCGCCAGCTATTCTATATATATATATAAAAAAAAAAAAAACAGAAAACACGATGCTAGGCAAGGCTGGAAAGTGAAAATTCAAACGCCGATTTACCGAAACAAATTGTTGAAGGTATTATGCCCTTACAACAAGAAACTGTACATCAACCAAACTCACACTCTCAAGCCGCTATCCATCGATGTTACATGCACTCAGTCATTGTTTTTGCGTATGGTAGTGTTGTACAGCAACTGTAGTGACTGGGTGCAAAGAACAGTACTATGACCAGAGGCAGAAGGTGTTGGATGCCCGCATTATAATGTCTATTGTTTTGATTGACTGCACCACACGATTATATTTTTTTTTTTCTTTGCACTAAGATTTTTTATTCTTACTCTTCAGAGCGTACCTTTATTTCTGATTCTCCAAATACAAAGAACAAAATATATATAGTGTTCCGTCCACCGAACATTCATCCAGTCAAACAAAAAGGAGAAGGAAGACAACACCAACCCCAAATGCAGTTAAGCGCCTCTGCCTTTTGTCGTCAGCAGAGAAGCTGCAACAACTGGAGATTGCGACAAATACCCCTATGTCTTTGACCAAGGGCGAGACCAAAAGCTTCGCCTCTTTAGTTACCTTAGAATCGGCGGAATTACAGTCCCTTAACAGTAGCATAAGGGAGCTACAGCTCAGGATATTGGCCATCAAGTAAAAGCGAATGGCTCGAAGGCATAAGGAGTGGCATTGCTCCACCCGACACAATAAAAACAACAACAGGAGCAAGGTCAAAAACAGCTAACAGAACCGCAGCAACAACTGCGACAATAAAAGCAAAAACACCGGCCTCAAGCGCAGTTACAGCAACATCATAGTAAGGCACATTATATTAGCTGCCAACGTTACAACAACAACAACAACAACAGGTTAAACAACAACAATAAAGGCAGGAGTAGAAACACCAGCAGTAGCAACAACTGCAACAATAGTAGAATAAGTAGCAACAAAAACAAAACTTCAATTCAGTGGAGCGCTACAATAAAATTAAGAGTTTATTGAAGGATATGACGAGGGAATTCATCTCCTATACCCCGAAGAGAGAGAAGTTGCAGACATTGCCACCGTGAGGGATTTAATCGTCTATTGATCCAGAGGAGCTACTTGCACTGCTTAAAGCGATGGAGTCCGATGAATTCACTTTTGTAGGGGTTGAGCCATTCACCGTAGCTAAAGCGAAAAGGGAGAAGTGAAAACTAATGTTTTTCCTAGTTCAGCTAAGTCCCCAAAAAAAAACTGGTTGCTCTAAGGAGTCGCACAGTGGAAGCTCTCCATAGAACCTCATCTCAAAAATGGTTTTTACGAAAGTAAGGTTCCCCGAATTATTTGATGAAAACTTAGTTTCGATATTAATTAATTTTTTATTTATAAAGGAGAATTAGTAAAATCAATCGCCGAAGTGCAGTGGGTCAGAATATTGATTTGACTGAATTACTCGTACAGACTTTTCAAAAGCGTTTCCTGGAAACCTTTCTTGTTGAATTTCAGGAAGCACATAATCCGTTAACATGGCGCGATAACGGTTACCATTGACGGTAACAAGAAGAAGAAATTGAATTGAAGAAATTTGGACTAGTGATTCCACCAGCCGTTGTTTTTTAAGGATGTAATGTAATCTTCGGGGTGCTCATCAGCCTAAATATGGCAATTTTGTTTATTAACGTTTCCATTGAGTCAGAAATGGGCTTCATCACTGAACAAAATTTCACGATAAAACACCGGATTTTCATTGAGTTTATATGACGCAAATTTAAGTTGCCTGGCTTCAATTCTTGCACAATTTGAAATTTGTACTCTTTTAGGCCGATATCCTCACGTAAATTACGCCAAGTCGTTGAATACGTCAAGCCAAGCTCCTGAGAACGACGACGAATCGATTTGTCACGGTCTTCGCGTACACTCTCAGCTACAGCTGCTATAGTCTGTTCACTACGTGCTGGATGTGATCTAACCGATCGAGTATCATCCACTTATGTAACCTGGGACTCAAATTTTCGAATGTTGGCAATAGTGGTTTCAGTGCCAATAATTTTATGTTGTAAGACCATACAGTTCAGTTCGGCTGCTCGATCGTCATTCAGTAAATTATTTATCACAATGGATGACTTTGTTTGTGCTCGTAGGGTATGTGCAACTTTTTTATAAGCTCTGGTGCAAATTATACTGAACTGTAAAAATATTTAAAGGACACTTTTACACTATCATCAGCTAGAGCTGATATAGTTGCAGCAAGTATTATAAAAAACTTACTTTAAAAATTTAAAGATCTATGGGAAAAAGCGAAAAGAATAAAAGATCGTTTTGAAAACAGTAACAGTGCGTGGTTAGACGGTGAGTTAAAGGTAACATTTGAAGATAATACTCCTAAAGCTTCTTCTGGCGAACGTAGACGACCTTCTAAACCATATGAAGAATCGTCATGGATTTAAATCCATACACAGCGCTTATGTCGAATATTTGCGTTCTATTGGCGAAGAAGATGAAGCATCTTTTGTAAGTATTGTTCGAACTTTACCTTAAAAAGACAAAATAGAAGACCTTAAGAAGATGTCATATGATATGGAGTTAAAAACTTCTTATTCAAAATATGAAGCCCTAAGTATATTTATTGATATGGATTTAACGAAATCTCAATACCGATTATTAAGGTCTCGGTTATTTAAAAAAAATTGCTTTGTTTTTCCGTCATACACTGTGATAATGGATGCAAAGATGTGCTATCCCCCAAAATCGAGCATCAAAATTAATGACATTGGTACTTATACAAACCTACAGGAACTAATAGATCATAATGCAGCTCCTTCAAATTAATTCGGTGTACAAATCAGGGCAAAGAAATTTGAAATTATACGTAAAATGGGGCTGTGATGGATCATCTGGGTAAGGTGAATAAAAACAGATATTACCAGTTAATATTGGACGCCAATTTATTAATTGCTTCTCTTGTACCTATAAAACTACAATGGCGGTCCCAGAAGTACCCGGCCTGACCAAGACATGGAGGTAATTGTTTGAAACTATATTATATTGCTTCACTGTATTGAAAAGTATGCAGTCTATAAAGCATATTTTTCAAGTAGTTTAGTATTTGTTTGACAGCCATCAATAGTGAACGTTATCAGTGAATTTGTGAAAATGGAGAAAATTGGTCATCGTTATGTGATACAATACTTTTATTTGAGAGGCCTCAGCCCAAAAAATATAAAAGCTGAACTGAATTCTACTATGGGTGAGTCGGCTCTTTCGTTTACAACAGTAAAATTTTGGGTTGCTGAGTTTAAACGAGGCCGTAAGAGCTGCCAATACGAGCATCGCAGTGGTCGACCAAATGAGGTGACGAATCCAGAAATGGTGAAGAAAATCCACAAAACGGTACTGGATGATCATCGACTGAAAGTGCGCGACGCAGACATTGTAGGCATATCAAAAAGTGCGGTACATCGCATGTTATTTGAAAATGGCCAAAATTAATGAATTAAAGTTTGAATTGCTACCTCATGCACCCTATTCGCCAGATTTAGCCCCTCGGATTATTTTTTGATCCCAAACTTGAAAAAATGGCTCAGTGAGGAGCAAGACAGTTCTTATTATAAAAAGAGTATTGAACTTTTTGAACATCGCTGGGTAAAGTGTATAGAGCTGAAAGGCGATTATGTTGAAAAATAAATAAATATTTTCCAAAATTTTTGTGTTTTGTTTGTTGGGTCGGGTACTTCTAGGACCCTCCTCGTACTTGGCTTATATACTTATACTTATCAACAAATCTTGTAATCTGGAAAAGTACTATGTGCTCTTCCGTTCGGTATTGCCGACCTATCTCTAATTTGTCAAATAAACTCCACAGCAGACTAAAGAGACTGTTGATAATATAAGGCTTCAAATTAAGCAACTTACTCCATCACTGGTTAGAAAAAATGGCACTGTAGTTGAGATCAAACATGAACTATTCTTGATGATGATTGACGGAAAAGTTGCTCAAGTATTAACGGATACAACATCTAGTGCTGTGTGTACTATATGTGGAGTTAGACATAAGGAGATGAATGATTTAAACAAAGTTACTTCCAAACCTGAAAACGAAGATGCTTTCCAATATGGCCTTTCCACTTTTCATGCCTGGATTAGAAGTATGGAAACTATTCTACATATTTCTTAAAATCTTTCGTTTGAGAAATGGTCAGCAACAACTCCAGAAAATAAAACGAGCAAGGAAGAAAAGAAAAAATACGTGCAAAGCAGATTCCGAAATGAACTTGGCCTCCATATTGACAAACCCCGACAAGGAGCTGGTAACAGTAATGATGGAAATACTGCGCGAAGATTCTTTTCCAACTATCATTGTTCATCCAATATTACTGGACTTGACGAAGAATTTATAAAATGGCTATATATTATTGTATACTACAATCAATACAATAAATACTACCAAACTTGGTCAATATGCAATGAATAGAGCTCAAATATTTATGAATAAATACAATTAGTACTACATGCATCATCTGTTCATAAAATCCTTATTCACGGGGAGAGTATTAAAGGCATTTCGTAATTTTACCAATAGGCCAATTGTCTGAAGATGCACAGGAAGCGCGAAACAAAGACTGCAGACGATATCGATTACACCATTCCAGGAAGTGTTCTCGTTCAGCAAATAATGAAGATGTTTTAAATACATTAACTACTGCATCAAATGTTTTAAAATTTGGAGGATATATTTATAAATAGTTTATATACACTGAAATTTTCAAAGAAAAAATTAAATTTTCAGCGAGTTATTCACTATCTTCTAAATCACACAAAAAGGTTCTCCACCACTCCTGCAGTGATTGCGGCCTTTACCGTGGCTGAAATCAAAAAAAAAAAAAAAAAAAAAAAATTAAACTAGAAGGTATTGTCTACACAAGTGCCCACGATTAAGAGAAAAAATTTAAATATAACAAAATGGCAGAATTTTTGAAAAAAAAAGTCGAATTTTGCCCGAAAATTTGATGAATTTTGGGCCGCCAAAACCACATTTTTCATACAATCGAAAAATTGGAGGGTCATTGTATAGAGAAACATATACAAAATAGGCAAAAAAAAAAAAAAAATCAAAGTGATCGGATGGTTTCTCTTCGAGTTACAACTGCAACAAATTTGAAAAATGTAGTTTTAAGAAAAACGCGTTTAAAGATAAAATGATTGATTTCTAACCGCTGAACGGCTACTCTTTAGAAGGCTGTAACTCAAAAACTATTTAAGATATTCATTTGAAATTTTAATATGTTATAGACAATCGAAATATGAAAAAAAATCGATTTTTTCACACTAGGAGTGGCCCTTAATATTGCTTTAAATAATATCTATAACATTGGAACACAGCTATTCAAAAGGATACGTCCAACCCGGTGAATATTCAGTCGATAAGTCTCCTTCCGAATATCAGCAAGGTATACAAAAAGGTGATCAATAGAGTCCTGACTAAGTGGGATGAGGATCAAAACATAGTGTCCGAAAACCAATTCGGTTTCAGGGCGGGGCATGATATCTCACATGCTACGTCTAAAATCATAGCTTATATCCATTGGAAAAAAGCAAAAAACAATCAGGGTGTCTGCCTGATTGACTTGGAGAAGGCATTCGGCACCATATTGTAAGATGACCTCTTCTTTAAGCTGAACAGGTTGGGCGTAAGTAAACCACTGTTTTAAATTATCAGCAGCATTTCATCGTGAAAATGGAACCTATGGGATCACTTCATCATGCTATAGCGTACGCAAACGACCAACGGTCCAAAAATCGAGGTCATTAATATTCTTTTGCAACGTGACTTCGATAAGATCGAACGAACTCTGGAAGTTAAAGATTAACTTTCAGAAGTTGGAAACCATACACCGGTAGTGTATTGGCTTCCTAATCGGACGGTTCGGGGTTCAATACCAACCGTGACCGAAAGACTTCCTTTTAGGCAAATAAAATCTCGTGAGAAGAATGGTTGCCTAAATACAATTTACACTAATAATTTAGTGTCCCCATTAAGTGTTGGATGCCACCCATGGAGCGAAATAGCTAATGAGCCCAAACATATTTCTTCCTCTTTCTGTCCCATTTTCCGAAAAACTTAACACATGCTTTGGCATCATAAATGTAGTCATACCCACTTGAGTGTTAAGTTCTTTAAAAACCTTGGGTACATTGTAAAGTTTATTCTCTTGAAAATATTGTACCAGTAAACCGATCGACATTTACTTTTCACTATAAGTTAATTTTACAAAAATCTGTTTAAAAAAGATGTTAAAACAAATTTCTAAGATTTTGTATTTTTGAGGCTTGAGTTTTTGATTAGAGATTTCATTTACACTTCTTCAAAGCTAACAACGCGAGAAGAGTCAATTAATTATGGACTCCAAACGTGGTACCCATTGTTTATTATTATTATTTAATCTACAAGCAACTTATGTGCTAACAGATTTTTTGAAGTATACAAATCTTATTTATTATGTACAATGTTTTTAACAATTTTCTAGAATGAAAAATAAATAAATAAAAATAAATTAAAAGATAAGAGCGAGCGTACCTTTAAAATTTAATTTTTTATCAGACAGATCCAGATGTTGTGGATAATCGTTGAAAACTCTAATTATCCTTGCTAATGGTTCATTTTTCCCATATTCTCTGTTATGGAATCTTACAAATAATAACACCATTGCTGTTGGCTTAGTTTTTTGGTTTCTTTTTACTGGGAAACAAAGAAACTGCACACGCTTTTATGCAACAAGTCGAGATATTTGGTTGACGATACGACGAGAGAAATTGAATGATAGTGAGCTTAGACCGGAAGATGAGATACGCGTTTATTTGGATTTGCTATAAGGAAGTGTAAACAGAGGTCATAGTGATACGTTTTCGATCCAGTCCATCCCAGATACATAAATTAAAAAATTAGTCTTAACGAAAACAAAAGTGTTTGCTTTAATTGGTGATTTTCAATGATGGTTTTTTGTTTGTAAATGTTGCCTTTAAACACTTGAGACCTAGAGCGGATCGTTAGAAATCAAACGATACTGAAAACCGATATCGGGCATTGAAAACAAAACATCAAGCTTGAGTTTTGTTAATTCTTAAACCTTATTAGACGTAATTTCGTTGTTATCTAAACTTAAAAATCTATACCATTAACTGCGTAAGCGAGTCTTTGTTTTTGATTTTAGGTCTATCTACTAAAGTTGCCCAACATCCAACTCCTTAATCAGAAGTTAAGAGTTTTGCTCATAGAGCCACGAACAATCATTTTCTTTGTAATCCGCCAGTCCAGTATTCCTGCTGTTCCTGCATTTGATCAATTCGCTCGACCGAAGATCTCCAAGTGCCTTTGTGCTTCAAAGTGAGAAAAATGAATGCTGGCCACAATAATATTTCTAATATAGTTTGTATTCAATTTGAGTTACTCGGACAAATGCTTTTTTTGTTGACAACATGTATTTGGTTTTGTCCTAATTTATGGTACTGCAGGCCAACTCGCTTCGCTCAAGGGATTTAAGTACCTTTAAAATGTTTGTACACAGTGCGGGCGAAGAAAGATCAGGGAGGAAGAAAAGAAAAATACCGATGTACATTGGTCTTAAATGTTTGCAAGTTATAATGAATAGAGAACTCGGCAGGGCGTTCCATAAGCCAGTTGTACGGCTTAGGAACAAATTACTAATATATATTTCAGAGTACGTTCGAAAATAGGCTTAAGGGTATACTGATGAGCATTTATAGCGAGACGGGTGTTACGGTTGAAGGTTTATAGCGGCGGAATGCTACTCGATACGGCGGAGTCGGAGGGCGTAAATTGACTAACTGATATAATATAAGTATGTAAGCATCGTACGGTTTTAAATATCTAGCAGGTGCAGTGATGTTTTAGAAGAACCTGACCATTAAATTGTCACTGACAGATATACCGAGAATGGAAAGTTTTTCAGTTTCGACGATACTAGTGCCATTCATGGATAATGAATGGGTATTTAGATTTCGCTTTAATTATAGCAAACAGCATTGAGTTTTGGAATCATTAAATTCCACTCTGTTGATAGTTCCCCAATTGCTAATGCTGTTAATATCAGAATTTAATAAGCTTAACATACGTTGCCGTTCCCGTTATACAGCCGAAGTGGAACGTGAGTCCGGGAACAAATATGAAAAGCAGAGAGTACTGTCATCAGCAAAGGAGTATATTGGATTATCAGCTTTTCCATGACCTTGGAAAGAAGGGACGTAAATGCAAAGGGTCTGTTTGAAGAGAGAGAAGATTCGCCTTTTTTAGAGACGGACTGGACAAATGGCCCAAAGAGTAGGATTATTGAAAAAGCTTAAGCAAATGCTTTGCAGCGAGCAAGAACACCACTTCAGAAGAAGGATATGTGTATATTGAGATCTTTAAGTGCTCTTGCTACTACACGAGTGCGAAAGTCGATTCGTCCCATTGAAGATTCGACGCACTCAAGTGCAGGCGGGGACAAAGCAAAATCTGGAAGTGTTGAACTGGTCGTAAAGTATGCAACAAGCAGATTGCCTTGTCCAAAGAGCTGACAGCTGGAATTTCGTTGTAAATGAGCCTTCGGATGGAGGATGAGGCAAAATTTCTAATATTTTTGACGAACGACCAAAAAATTGTAGTATTTTTTGTCTCAGTTTTTGGTTGTATTGGAATATCACAACCTTTTAGAAATGCGTTGCAGTCATCCCTGACTCGTTTGAACTTTTTTCGCTTTTCTTCAGTCGGGTTGGTCATGTATTTCTCGAACTCTAACAGTCTCTTTAACACTCGAGTCGTAACACGCCGTTTTATTTATTTTTTTTTATATAAAAGACAATGAAATCATATAATATTTCTACCAGCTCCCTGGCAAAACCTCACAATGTCCGAAGTATAAGTGATTTTAACATCAAAATAAAAATGGAAGAACATTTTTGGCAGCGCTGACGGAAAGTATAGCCTGTAACGACATCAAGTCTGGAAACGGACTTAGTGGACTAGTGGAATTTGCTTTGGGTGTAAGACATCACCATAACTAGCACACAGTTTCCCCACCTTAAAAAAATGTTGGAAAATACATAAATTTTCAAATTGTATCAATAGTTTTCAATATGTCCACCTTTGGCGCGAATAATGGCCTTGAGACGGCCGAAGAAAGCATCACACGCTGCACACAAGTGGCTCTGCGGTATTTTGGCCCATTCCTGGTGATGTGCTTTTTTGAGGTGGTCCAAGTTTTAGTATTTTTTAGTGCCAATCTTCGCCTTCAAAATACCCCAGACAGAAAAATCCAACGGATTGGCTTCCGGAGAATTTGCAATCCATTGTGTCGAAGAAATGAAATGTGGAACATTGTTTTGTAACCAATCTTGGTTAACGCGCGCTTTGTGAGACGGTGCCGAGTCTTGTTGAAATGTCCACGGTCTCCGACGGAAATGATTGTTTGCCAAGGCTTCAATACTGCCTCTAAGAAAGTTTAACGGTATACGCATTCATTTTGACGCCACGGTCCAAAAATACAAGCGGAGAGCGACCATCGGTCAGCCCAAACCATCACCATCGGTGCTGCCTGCTTTCTGGTGGCCGTCCGAATGCGTAAACTCTGGCAAGTAAACTCGGTAAATTTGTTTGTTGACATATTGCTCGATAACAAATGGCAACTCATCGGAAAAAAACAAATTCGGCAACTCACCACTTTCGTGCAAGTATAGCAACTTCTTCGCTCTTTCGACTCTAACTTTTTTCAGTATGTGTTGCATCCGTTCCAACGATATGTAGAGCTCACGAGCCATTTTTCTTCCACTTCGACGCGGATTTCGCTCAATTCGAGCCTTCACATTCCGAACCATTTCTGCCGATGTTGCTGTTTTTTTATGACCACCTCCATGGCGTTTTGCAACGCTGCCAGTATCACGGAATGAGACACAAATGATATATTTACGTTGAGGTGCTGGAGGGCTCTAACGACAGCTACTTGTGGTTTTCCAGCCAAATATAAAGCAATCACACTATCGCGTTTGAATTCAATCGCGGATAAAATTTTTCAACACAACTGAGACGCAAATCGTTTAAAAGGCTTATAAATAATAAAACTATCTGTCATGTGTCAAAATTTGAGCTCACTGTCATGAGCTGTTTGGAAATTATAGCAGTCTGAAATTGGTTGCAGTTCGAGTCAGGTAGGGTGTATACTGTGAGGAGATTTAATGTTGAACGGCTGCAATCGTAACAAACTGCCGCAGTTTTTACCGATCACGTATAGTAGAGTGAATACTGAGAATTTGAAAAAACCACTACTGCAGACTATTAAACGGCGAGGACAACCTAAATTCTGCTGGCAGATAGAATGAACTATTAAAACTGAACAGTAAAGGTCAAAAGATCAATCCACTCGACCAAAAGGAAGTGAATATAGCAAAATCTAAGTTTAAAAACAACAACAAATGCGGCACGGGACGCTCTACCTCCGAACTATTTAAGGCACTGAAAAAAAAAAATATTGGAAGAAAATTTTTACCATTGTTAGAGGAACATTTCAGTTTTATTATTTTTCCTAAAATGTTGGCAAAACAATCGTAAAATTTTATTATTGTTAACCCCTTTTATCATTTTAACTTAAACAATTTCTAACAGAACGGGACATTTCGACAATCAAGTGGCCTCAGAATAGCCCTCACCTGAACCCGATTGAGAACCTTTTGTACATAATAGAGGTTCAGGTAGCAAAGAAGTGACCATGAACAATAACCGAAAATGTGGTATAAGTAAATTCAACTGAATGCCTTGCAGACATCGGTTGCTTTAATGTCGTACTGAATAAAAGCGCTCATTAAAAACAATAAGGAAGTACCACAAAGTACTAATAACTACCATTTTTGTAAAGTAAGTAGATTAGTCCTGCAATTAAAATCTTAAGCTCGACAAGCAACATAAGTTATGATAAATTATTACATATTTATTGGTGTTTTTTTCAATAAAGCTTGAGATCTAAAATAATTTGTGTTAAATTGTTTATTTCGAGAATCAATTTATTCTAAAATGTATTTGAAGCACAATAAACGTCTCCTAGATACGAATTCTGATTATTTGATAAATTTTCAAAAATATTCCATTTAAAGCAATTTTTTTTTACCCTATTCAGATTTCCATGTCTGTAACTGTATTTAAGCATTTCATAGACATAGAATTTATATATATGTATATTTCTTTAACTGAAAATATGGATCGGTAGCTGGAAGTAAAAGATTCGTATTAATTTGTGTAAGATCTGTTTAACGAAGTAAGAGTTATAATCAATTACATAAAATAAAACAATTATAGGCTGTGCTACTTCATTAACATACTTGTATAAAACAAGTACAATAGAATACACTTCCCATGGACGTTCAGCCAACTTTAGGTTACTGCATGCAATTACCGAGTGGTTGAATTGAACACAGACTGGTTAGTTATAAAATAATAAACAATAGAAATTTAATTTATATATTATATTTATCTATATATATGTACGGATATGAAATTAACGATGGGATTTCTAAATTTAAACAGAATTGTTTATCGATATAAGGATTTTAAGGGCCGCACCTAGTATGAAAAATGAAAAAAGAAAGCAATCATTGATATGAAACCAATTATCAGTAGTAAAGTGAGAATAGCTGGAAGTTTGAAATGTAAAAATGTTCATGGCATGTGTTACTTCATGCATAGATTTCATGAACAATTGCTCCAAATAATTTTTTTCTTTAAGCAATGAATTTTTTGTTCAGAGTAAGGAACTGCATTCCCAAATGAAAAGTTGGTGACCAAGGTTCGAAAACTGCTGAAGGTTATATCCACTGTTTAGAATTTAATTTTGATTCACCAAAAACGTTTTACGCTTTTAGCTGCGGTAACATCATATGGCAGTATTCATTTTAAATTAACTTACATCCCTCCATCTTTTGTCTGTGGTCGGATAACTTCATTTTAATGGCATTTAACTTTTTAGATCCAAGACTTTTTAATGATGCCAAACGCGCCCGTGCTGCCGGTAAAATACCATTTCGATTGTTTACTTCATCCATATCTTGGTGAATTCGGGGCAATGATGGTGCTTCTGTCTCAACCGAAGAGGACAACACTGCTGGTAGAGAAACATCCTTATTATCTACAAATACCTCTTCTTCTTGTTGACTATTTTCCGAAGCAGGGTCGGAGCAATTGCTGTTTGTTTTCATAGGCATAACAATTTGCCAATCATCTTTTGTTTTAGTAGATATAGGAGAAATATCTCCCGGATACACAAACTGTATGGCACTCTGCTCCAGCAGAAGCTTATATTGCTGTTTAAGTGAAGAGGTAATCTAAAACAAATCAAAAATTAATAAATAATTAAAAACATTTGAAATATATAGAATTAACAAACATACAAGTAAAGTTACGCTTTCAAAATTGTTGTCCTTACAAATGAGCAGTTTAACCACAGACCCATTTTCAATTGCGGTACTAGCAACAAAAGGACAGTTCGGGCTAAGGCCCACGAAACAAATTGAACCATCCGAATATCCGATTATTGCACGATGACCCAAATCTACGGTTTGCCACCAAACCACTGACAATGGATATGGACAGGTCGACGAACACATAAATGATGTTCCCATTACTTGACTGTTGCCCGTATTATCTTCAGGCATGCCGGGCACACAAGTTGATGCTTGCATATTTGTTGGTATGTCATGACTACATTCCTCTAAATTTTGCTCTTCTTTTGTCTGTTTATCAGTGTCAGCTATTGCTTTAGATTCATCATCTTCTGATAATACTTTTACACTATTGGTAAGTTTTGCAATCTGATCTGACTCGTGATTTGGGCAAGCCTTAGAATTTGGGCATTCATGTGGCCCTACAAATGGGATAATATACGATGTAACCTGTGTTGTGCTAAAAGTCTGATATGTTAGTTGAGACGTTTTTCCACCGACAACTGCTAAAGCCGGTATAACGTGCAAAGTATTGTCAAAGCCTGCAAGAAAGATATTTCTTATTTATTTTATCTTATACGTATTTATTGATCATAAAACATTATACTCTGAAGTTGAGTTTATAATACATGATTTTGTTATAACTACCGAACAATAATATAGTACATACGATGGGATATTATTATATTATTGACTTAAGGTATTATTATAGGAACTCAAATATCGATTCAAAGCTATTTGCAATTTCACAATTGCATAAATAACTTTATTCGAAAAATATTATACCAAAGTAGGAATATACCATATCTTTATAAAGCTAGCTAAATATCGAGCTGACTGGAGACACTTGTTGGTTGGGGCCCAGATCCACCATGGAACTTTTTTTTTACAAACATTTTTTTTTTTTTGAGATAATTATCGCACGCTCAAGGGATTTATAAACACCCAGCGCGTGTAGAGAGAAAATTAGGGAGGAAAGAAATAGAAATAACAATGTAAGTTGGTTTCGAATGTTTTCAAATTATGATTAAAAAATAACAAGCTCAGTGCATAAGCGAGTTGTACAGTAGTACAACTGTGCCTGGCTTTTTTCTATATATATATAATTCAATGTACCTATGAAGCTACATATATTTGTATGTATGCTATAGACTTCGAAACCACCGAACCGATTAAGCTCAAATTTTCACGATTGTCTGTGAAGTTTCGTCAGTTTCGGAGTTTACCCACAATTTGAGTGAGAAGTTTTTCGCTTTATGTAAATTACAAAAAAAAAAACTCAAAAATAGTAAACTATTGAACAAAAGTTGTAGTCCATGAACAAATGCAATTCTGAGTCTTCTAATTTTCACCACATAAAATAAAGAAAAAAAAAAAACTAACACAATGTACAAAAAAAGTTTACACATCTAAGAGAGAGTTAATTTTGGTATATTGATACATAAGAGGCTCAATTCTGTATGATGAACCTAAGAAACAAAAAACAAAACTCTCTTCACTTACAAATGAATCTGTCACAAATTACATAAGAGGCTCAATTCTGTATGATGAACCTAAGAAACAAAAAACAAAACTCTCTTCACTTACAAATGAATCTGTCACAAATTACATTAAGAAAAATCCCCATTACATAGTAATCTCTGCCAAAAGCCTGATAAATCTCTTTCAACTCTTAGCATATTTGTCCTTAAAAAAACAATCGAGTTCTGAGTATGAAAAAATAACTCAACTCAGAGATGGTAGCATATTGATATTGGTAAAAGACGAAACACCAACCAATAGATTCTTAGCAATCAACACACAACACGAGACAGAGATAGTCTTTGAGATGAAATTACAAGACATTACGGCAGTATAAAAATTTACAAAAAAAAAAACACAACGGAAAAGATTATCCAACTGGATTCATGTTGTCTACCTTGTACCGATATCAACCACCAGAAATAATTTACATAAATAGGATGGTATAAAGAAAAAGTTGCAGAACACCACCTTGATCAAAAATAATAACCGATTTGAGTTTTTTTTTTTTTTTTTTTTTTTTTTTGTTAAGTTGGTACATCTGTTGTTGACATTTCCTCTAAATCTTAGCGTCATAGCTTGACATTTGCAAAAGTTACGTAGCCAAGAGTACATCTATCTCTGTGTGTTGGCGATTTTTTACAATTTTAGAAATGGATTTAAATTTGCAACAACGAACTTGTATTAATTTTTGCGTAAAAAACGGATTTAATGGTGCGCGAACGTTGGATATGTTGGAAAAGTCCTTCGGCAACGATTCTCTGAAGAAAACGGTCGTTTACCAGTGGCATGAGTGGTTCAAAAGTGGTCGTGAGTCAATCGAAGATGATGAACGCAGTGGTAGACCATCGACATCGAAAACCGACGAAAACATTGATGAAGTAAAAGAAATGTTGGTCAATAACAGCAAAATAACCATCAGAGAGATAGCGGAGGACTTGAACATTGCCTGTGGATCTGTCCAAGATATTTTGGTTAATGATTTGGATTTCCGTCGTATAGCAGCAAAGTTGGTGGCCAAAGACCTCAATTTCATGCAAAAAGAGAGCGTGTTGAGTTCGCAAAAGAGATGATTTGCGAGGCTGAATCCGATCCCATATTCATCAAAAGGATCATTACTGGAGACGAGACGTGAATGGCGTTCACCAAATGAGCCGAGACCAAAAAACCACGTCGTTTTCAGTAAAAATAGACCAGAATTGTGGGCAGAAAACTCGTGGATTTTGCACCATGATAACGCATCATCGCACCATCGTAATTTTTTGACGAAAAATGCAACAAATACCATCCAACAGCCACCGAATTCACCTGATTTAGTAATCTGTGACTTTTTTCTGTTCAATCGAGTTAAAAAACACTACGGGGAACGAGTTTCAGCAAATCAGAGGAATTAAAGGAAAAATCGCAAAAAGCACTGATGGACATACCGGAAACCGAATATAAAACATGTTTCGAGGATGGAATCAAGCGCTGGCGTAAGTGTGTTCCAGTCGATGGGCATTACTTTGAAGGATACAATATAGATTTAGATGAATAAACTTGTATTTTTAATTCTCTGAATAAATTCCACTTTTTAGTGGGATCCTTAACTTCAAGAGATGTCACAACTGCCAACTACTCAGTATATAACAAGCAGGTGCACAGGCAGTCCAACATGTGAAAAATGAAACTTACCACCCCATCTACTAAATACATGCTCTGCATTATGTGCGTCTTTCCCCACCACCTCTACTCTGACAAAGCTTGCTCGAAATATATCCAAATGATGAAAATACTATCAAAATCAATAACAAATGTAGAATAACTGAAGACAAACGCATATACAAAACAAAACACTCCATTCATCTCTATTCAATTATACCATCATATAAAGATAGTAAGCCCCTTAAGTAGTTTGACAGCTTAAAAAATTGCCACAAAAATGTCGAACTTGTGTCTGAAAAACTGTTTTTGCGGGGAGTTCTTCTTCATTACTTTAATATGAAGAAAACTGCTGCCGAAAGTCATCGGATTTTGGTGGAACTTTATAGTGAACATGCGCTAGCTGAGCGAACGTGCCAAAAGTGGTTTGCACGATTTAAAAGTGGTGATTTTGGCTTGGAAGACAATGAACGTCCTGGGCAGACAAAAAAGTTTGAAGATGAAGAACTGGAAGCATTACTCTATGAAGATTGTTGCCAAACACAAGAAGAGCTCGCATAATCTTTGGGTGTCACTCAACCAGCCATTTCAAAACGTTTAAAAGCAGCTGGATATATTCAAAAGCAAGAAAATTGGGTTCCACATGAACTCAACCCGAGAGACGTCGAAAGGCGGTTTTGCATGTCCGAAATGCTGCTGGAATGCCACTAAAAGAAGTCATTTTTGCATCGGATTGTTACTGGTGACATTACGACAACCCCAAGCGCAAAAAATCATATGTGAAACCCGGCCAACCAACCAAATCAACGGCAAAGCCGAATACCCATGGCGCGAAGGTAATGCTCTGTATTTGGTGGGATCAGATAGGTGTGTTGTATATGAGCGGGTAAAACCATCAATGGACAACGCTACCGAACACAATTAATCCGTTTGAAGAGAGCAGTAGCCGAAAAACGCCCATCATGACAACGCTCGACCCTACGTTGCTATTCCGGTTAAGAACTATTTGGAAAACAGTTGATGGGAAGTCTTACCCCACCCGCCTTATAGCCCAGACCTTGCCCCTTCTGACTACCATTTGTTCCGGTCGATGCAGAACGCCCTCACTAAAATACGGTTCACATCAGAGCAGAATATCAAAAATTGGCTTGATTCATTCTTGGCTGCCAAGCCGGCGCAGTTCTTTTGGGATGGGATTCACAAATTGACAGAAAGATGGGAAAAAGTCATAGCTTCAGATGGGCAATACTTTGAATAATACTATTGTACATGTTTTTCTTAAATAAACGTTCAAATTTTGAAAAAAAAAAAAACCGCATGATTGAATTACATACCCAATAAACTGGGACTCAAATTTTCGAATGGTATTGGCAATAGTGGTTTCAGTTAGCCGATTATGCGCACCGTAAGTTCCTCAAATCGCACGAAAAACATTTTTCACAGAACGCTGATTTTCATAATACAGCTGAACAATTTGGAGACACTGTTGTGGTGTGAGTCTTTCCATGATGACTTGCCAAATGATTCTGAACAAAAATGACAAAGCGGTCTGACAGGAGTCATGCGTGATCTGTCAAAAAAAGCCTATTGAAAATCAAACCTTATCCCTTACTTTTCCTGTTTCCGTTTTGATATCATGTAAACTATATGAACGTTTAATGAAATACATTTGCTTATCATTTGAGAACATTTCTCTTAGGATGTTGGATGTGTCCAACATAATAACTTCTTACATACACCTAACAAAATACTTCAACATGAAAAATCTTAAAAACCTATTTAATCACACTCACGAACCAAGTCTGATAGCAGGCGATTTTAATGGCTAGAATAGAATATGGGGCTCGCAAACGTAACATGATAGCTAATTATCAGATTCATAACAATGGCTCCTCCACTCACCTCAGCGCACATCACACTTTTACAAACGTCGACTTCACTTTCGGTTCCCTGAACCTAGATTCTAAATCTGAAACCTTACACAGTCTATTTGGGAGCGATCACAACCTAATCATTATCTCCATGTTCTATTCGGAACGCATCTTGGCTAAACGAAGGCCCAAATTTAGAACTCGCTAAAAACTACAACCTGAAACCTGAAACGCCAACCCAGCAACAACATTAACTAAGAAGCTACCCACATTAACAGAATTATACTGCGAGCCATACCCCAATCACATAATGCATCACATGCATATACGCACAATGTTCCTTGGTGGGACAACGAGCTGCAAACACTAAAACAAAATAAAAATGGACTATGGAAAATTTTAAGAAGAAACATCTCAACTAAAAACATTATTAACTCTAAAGAAGCGAATGCCCTGTTAAAAAAAATGATAAAACCCATCAAGCTCCACTACTTAAATATGGTCAAACATTTCAAGGCTATGTGGTCTCATATCATACAACAATATCCATCCTATCAACTTTCATCACACCCCAACAAAAATATAATCGAACCATAACTAATATCGTCGTAATTCACAAGACACTGGTCTCCAATCCAAGATACAACCTTCGTAGCCAGCCCACGTTCCATTTATAATAATCTCCTATCTCAGCAATTTTGTTCCTAATTGCCTAAAATAAACTAACTGAAATTTTAATAATTTGCAAAGAAATCGATTTCTGTGCATATGTTTTTTTTTTTTTTTTTTTTTTTATAATCCCGCGCGCGCACCAAGGGGAAATGAATACCCTTTTACTGGCTTTTTTCCAGGGCGGGGGGGGGGGGGGGGGGGTGGTGTAGTAGTTTGAAACTCAGGTGTATTAGGTTTCGATATTTGTCCCAGAGCTGGTTGTCAAACTGGATGGGACGAGCCAGTGCATCTTCAACCAGTGGGTCTTAGTACGTGCTAGTTGTTAGTTCGTTACATTTTAGCCCAGCCAGCAACAACTCCAACATCAGTGTTATGCCTTCATGTGAGAGTTGACGCCGACGCGATTTTTATATAACTACATACAAATTCTATGAACAGACTTTTTCAAAGAACTGCCTTGCACGGGATTCGAACCCGTGACCCTCTGCTTGAGGAGTCTATGCATATACCACTACACCACGGCCACCCCTTTGTTGATGATTTTAACATAATATTAACATAACTTTTAAAAGCCAAATTGTTAAAATCACTCTTGTGATAATCAATAAAAACAAAACGACCAGAAAATTGTCTATCAATTATAGCTCAAATAATTACACTCTGCAAATCTCATTAAAAAAAGTGTCATTTACAATAACACAAATACAATAGATACTTGAATCCGAAAATTTATTAAGCTTTTTACACCTCCGGAAATATTCCGCGCGAAAGTTCTGGAACTAAAGGACAAATTCAAAGACCACAATTTTTATATATACTGATGGATCTAAAACGAATAACACAAGCTTCAATGTCACGTCAAAAAAAAAAAAAAAAAAATTCAGACTGCTATTAATTCTAAACCGTTCATTATTGTGAGCTCAAATTTTAACACATGACAGATAATTCTATTATTTGCGTCTCAGTTGTGTTGAAAAAATTTTATACGCGATGGAATTCAAACGTGATATTGTGATTGCTTTATATTTGGCTGGAAAACCACAAGTAGCTATCGTTAGAGCCATCTAGTATCTCAACGTGAATAAATCATTTGTGTCTCGAACCATAGCTCGTTGACGTGATACTGGCAACGTTGACAAAGGCCATGGAGGTGGTCATAAAAAACAGCAATATCGGCAGAAATGGTTCGAAAAGTGAAGGCTCGAGTTGAGCGAAATCCGCATCGAAGTGGAAGAAAAATGGCTCGTGAGCTCAACATATCATTGGAACGCATGCAACATATACTGAAAAATGAGCTTGGGCTCAAGCCATTGAATTTCCAAAAAACACACGATCTTACACCGCAACAGAAAAAAGTTAGAGTCAAAAGAGCGAAGGAAGGTGATTTGCCGAATTTAGTTTTTTCCGATGGGTCGCCATTTGTTATCGAGCAAAATGTCAACAAACAAAATGACTGAGTTTACTTGCCAGAGAGGTCCTTCGAAAATTAACACATTCCGACGGCCACCAGAAAGCAGGCAGCACGGATGGTGATGGTTTGGGCCGCCATAACCGCCGATGGTCGCACTCCACTCAAAATTAATGCGATCGTATACCGTGAAACATTCTTAAAGGCAGTATTGAAGCCTTATGCAAACAATCATTTCGGTCGGAGACCGTGGACATTTTAAGAAGACTCGGCACCGTCTCACAAAGCGCGCGTTCTCCAAGATTGGTTAAAAAACAATGTTCCACATTTCATTTCTTCGACACAATGGATTGCAAATTATCCGAATGCAAATCCGTTGGATTTATCTGTCTGGGGTATTTTGAAGGCGAAGGTTGGCACTAAAAAATACCAAAGTTTGGACCACCTCAAACAATCACTTCGCCGGGAATGGGCCAAAATACCGCAGAGCCACTTACGTGCAGCGTGCGATGCTTTCTTCGGCCGTCTCAAGGCTATTTTTCGCGCCAAAGGTGGACATATAGAAAACTACTGATACATTTTGAAAATTGATTGATTTTCCAACATTTTTTACTCTGGCCCAATAAAATTTTTTAAAAAAATAAAAAAATGATAGAATTTTAAAAAGTTGCAGTTCGAGTCAGTCACCCTGTATATTCTTTCAATGTATAGCTCAGTATTCTCAGCGGAAATAATAGCTAAATCGTCTAGAATGAAACATGTGATCTGCACTGACTCATTGTCATCCGTAGAAGCCATAGCAAACATTATCAATACAGACTTCTATCCAACGCTTGTGAGAAACATCATCTCAGATAGCCAACCAAATTTATATTAATCTCAAGTCACGTTCATATCCCAGGAAATGAGTGCAGACCATGTTAAGGGGGTATTCTAGTCTACAAATTTAAGAAAAATTAAATTTTTTCATATTTGCAAAGACATTTAAAAATATGCCCTTAAAATGATTTTTCAAAATTTCAATTATTTTATGAAATTTATGCTCCGGTCTGACCGGAACAAATTAACTTTACAAAGGTTTTTCTAGAAACTACTTTTTTCGAGTTGGCGTGTACGATATCTCAAGTTCTAATAAACCGATATATTTAAAATTTGGTTTGAATGTTCTTTGAACATTCGTCTATCACTCAGATTTTAACTTTTCTATTTTTAAAAAATTCGAAATTGTTAAAAAAACATGCCAGGAGACAAAATTTTTTTTCAAACCGCCACAATTTTATGAAAACAATTTTTTTTACTTTTCCAAGGTTTGGGCTATAGCGGCATGTATACTTATTAAAAACCCTTAATTAAATAAATAAATATTGCGAAATAAAAGCAGTGAATTCTGTTTATCAAGAGCGGCTGAAACGACCGAGCGACGACGTAATTCTCTAGTGGAACAATTTCGATACAAAGCTTCCACTTCCAAAGCATCACAATGGTATCATGCCAGGTACCCGATAGTGTATTAAATGTAGAGATTTATATAGTTTTACAATTTTATCTATAAAATCCAGCTATTGGCTAAAAAAAAAAAAAAAAAAATTACAGACTTAAAAGTACGTATATTATATGATGATGAAAGTATATATAATGATGAAAGGTTTAACTCACGAAAGTAGGGAGAAAGTAACCTATTTGATAAGGATTTTCTACAGAACACTCTTAAAGGTACACATCGATCAATTTGCTATCAATAAATTTAAAAGCACTGGAATTTATTTTTTTAATAAACACCTACCTAAAGACTTCATTACTGCTGGAATTGAAAACGAAACAGCGTAACTACACAGAGCAACTAAATCTTTGCTAAACTCTAAATGGCAGATCGATTTAAACCACAAGACTGCAGATATTCAGTACAACTTAGTTCATAATACACGGACGCTGTTACTACATATAAATATACGACATTTTTTAAAAAAATCTCCTCCACAACAGATAAAACAGCCAAAATAAGAGAAGGACGACCTTAACTGTTTTGACAACTTCGCCATAAAAAATGAATTTGTGGAAAGTATTCCAACAATTAACAAGAGAAAAGTTACTGAAATAGGTGATGGAATGGTGTTCAACTAATAGATAATAACATGTGATATTATTGTTTCTTGCCATCATAAGACGAATAAATATCTGGCATTTTTGTCAATTTTTTTTTATTAGCGTGCATTTAAAGCATTTTGTATGCCCTTCAAATTATTGCGCCTTAAAGTACAGTCCGGGCGAAGGAAAATGTTGGTTTCAAACGTTGTTTGCAGATTATAATGGCTAGGAAGTAAAGAGCTTGTGGTGTCATTTTATAAGCAGTAGTACGGCTTAGGAAAAAATCACTGACAATTTCACTGCAGAACTAGCGGTGAAAACAGCGGTAGGACAAGGTAAGTCAGGAGACATTCTGTCGGTGTTCGAGGATGTCAATTGACTGTGTAATTAGGAACCTATGAATTTCATCGCAATGCTTTGAATCTTATCTAGCAAGTGCAGATAGGTCTTACGAGCATTATACTCAAATTTTAGGCAGACAAATGTCATATATTGAAACCACATCAGAGGGGAAAAAGTATAGTATTCTTACATCGCTTGATAAAATCTGGACATTTCGCATCATTTCTAACGATATGAAACGTTCGATCATTCGATAATAGAATTTTTCGAATTTTGTAATTTCTTTCAAATAATATCATCGTTTGAGCCAAATCTGTTTCCGAGCTTTGGAAAAAGCGAAAGCATAGGCGTATGAGCGATCAATTCTTGAAAAATCAGTGCAAAATTCGAGTGCCAACACAGGAGGTACAATCTTTCAAAAGTCTGTCCAATTACTCGCATACGGCGATGATGTTGACATAATCGAAAAAAAGCAGCGTAATGTCAGTGGCTCGTATTTGATCTACCTAACTTATGATATTCTATTAGATGCAACTGACAGTGTTATCACTTATAGAGATTTTAAAAATATTGATTATCAAAGTTTAAGATCCAATGTTATCCGAATTCAGTGGGACGAAATTTATTTGATTGCATTAGTTAATCAGCAGGTATTATTCTTGGAAAACAACATAAAATCACTTTTTGGTAAACATGTTCACCTCCGACGAAGGACACCTACATCTAAATCCCCGCCTTGGGTTAATAGACATTTATTCGATACTTTATAATTCTTATCGGTCTTTACGCAACCTTGTATTTCTTCATATAAGGGACGAAAAGCGGCGCCACTACAGACACCTCCTGAACCCATAAACACAGACTGAGAAAGTGATTTGACAAAAAACGCTCAAATTAGGTAATAGGAAGCAGCGATCAGGTGCTCCTGCTGACGTTGACTGTAATATACTCAATTCGCAGTTTATGGCAGTTGCCATACCATCAACGTACCATCAATAATCAGTATAGCCAATCTAATGATAATACAATCACTAAATGTTACTCGCTTAACGGACGAAGATGTAGAAGCACTGCTTTCGGGTAAATCGAATGCGACTAGTTTGGATGAAATAAACAATAAATTTTTAAAGCTTCTCTTTACTTTCCTCCTTAAATATATAACACATATCTTTAAACAAATACTAACGACTTGCGATAATTTCGCCTCGTAAGAAAGGCTAAGATAATTCCTAAACTGCACTGTTACTTGTTGTCGATTACATTTAAAAAGGCCTACGTTTTGATGTTGTTGGACTTATCGAAAGCATTCGACACGGGGGATCATTCTCTTTTCGGTCAGAAGCGGTTGCATCAACTCAAGTCAAGTCAAGCTCTTGCATTCCTACTTAACGGACGATCAGCAATGTGTAGGTGTAGGAAACAGAATGTCATCATTTCTTGTGGTACCTGCCGGAGTTGAACAAAATTCCATTCTCGTTAACATATTTTCAATTTATGTGAATGAACTCCCACAGATTATAAAAAACTTTACCGTCCACATGTTTGCTAACGATTTACAATTATTCATGTGCTGTCCGTTGGATGTGATTAGTATTACCTTTCAGTTAATTAACGAATATTTAGAGGTCATTCAGCAGTAGGCTCGTAAAAACAACTTGTCGCTTTATTTCTTAAAGTCAAAGACCCTTTGTATCTACAATCATCAATTAGATACATCTACTTTTCTGCCGATTTTGTTAGGACAGTCATCAATTGAATACGTTCATAAGGCTAACAATAGCAGCTACAATCGGAAAGGTATATAATGGTATCCGACTTCTGTGGTTTACACAGTTCTTTACCTACTAAAACTAAGATGTTACTTGGCAAACCCCTATTATTACCTATCTTATTGTATGGTTATGAAGTTTTTTTCAATGTTGAATACAACACTAGGTGCAAATTAAATGTCATCTACAATAGCGTAGAAAGATATGTGTTTTAAAAAACGTTTTATTGACCACATATCTAGTTATTCTCTGCAGATAATGGCCTTATTTTCGACAACCTCTTGCACGGTGTTTTGCAGACCCAACAGCCAAAGTACTTTTACAACAGATTAAGTTTTGCCAGCTCACAAAGAACATCATTCTTGATAAGACCCAGATTCAATTGCTTGAAATCTTAGCGTACATTTTTCATCCATGCCACTCTCCTATGGAACTCATTACCAATTGCACTAAGGAGAACCACAAACACAAGCACATTTAAAAATAAACTGTTTAGACACTTAGCCAATGACATATGAAGGTTAAAGAGATGTATGTTTTATAAAATGCTATTAATTTGTTTAATTTATGTTTATGTATGCTTTCCATTTAATGTATGTAATTAGCTCCTAGCTGGTATGGTATGGTATATTTGTAAAGCCTTCACAAACTATGAGATGCTATCTTAATGTGAAACAATTATTTAGGTAAATAAATATGAAATAAACTAAGAATCAGGGCGCTTTCGCTAGTAATGAAACGGAAGGGGCGAGATGGGTTTAGCGGTCAATGAAGATAAAAGCCAAGTATATGCTGTTAACAAGAAAAGACACCCCCTATTAACGCCTCGGACGGAAAGTCACTCTCGAGAGATATAACTTTGAGGTAGGTGGGTAATTCCATGAAAAGTGGACATGAAACAAGAAAAAAGGGAATTTAAAATATATACATATATATATATACAACTCTTTTTTATAATGCACAAAAACAAGTGCAGACATCATTAAGTATTGACACAAACGTGTTTTAAAATATCAGAATTTCAGTGTTTATTTTTTTCAAATTGGTAAGTAAAATTTGTATTCTCGTTCTAAATAAGATCATTTTTTTAGTTTTACATTAAAATCGCTATTCGAATAACGTTTATTGTGTGAAATAGTGCAAGTAATTTAACGTAAATTTTGTAACGCGAGTTACCAATGAATGTTTATTTTTCCTGTATTTTAAAATTACTTGAGTATTATACTTTTGTTTTCTGGGTTCTATGTTGTTTTGAAAAACAAATAATTCTTTTTGTTATCAACTTTACTTTCGTTGAAAATTTCATTTTTCTTTTGTAACGCGAGTTGTGTATAACACAAGAAAAAACATCAAGAGACGTGCAGAAAAAGTAGATTGAAGAAAAAATTGGAAATTGAGGGTCTTTCAGTTCATAAAAAACTGGAGTTAATCACTGAACAAAGAAGGAAAACAAAAGAACGTGTATCGAGATTTAGATTAAAAAAGATAGTTCCCCAAGATGACTCGTATAATGAACCCTTAATAACACTACAATCATTAGGAAGGGCCACAGCATGGGTTCGAAAAGCTTTGCCAAAATGTCCAATTAAAAAGAAGTTAGTACTAAAAACTGCTTGATACCAGTGATACTGCAGAAGCCTGTTGCTCCAAGTCAATCGAAAAGAAACTTGCATCAGCTCTAAATGAGGAAATAAGAAAACAAATTGAAGAGTTTTATAAACGTGACGATATAAGCCGACAATCTCCTGGTCTCACGGATTTCATCAACATTCGCCTTGAAAATAAGAAAAAGGAAAAGGTCCAAATTCGGCATCTATACTCATCACTATCTGAAATTCATGCACTCTTTGTTAAAGAACATGGTGTGATTGTTGGAAAAAGTAAATTTGCAGAACTGAGGCCGAAACACGTCTTACTGTCGAATAAACTGCCTCATAATGTTTGCCTTTGCAAATATCATCAAAATTATAGCTTAGCACTTAATTCACTACATAGCGCAATTGGAAGTCCGAAATATAATCACAATTTCATAAGTACTGTGATTTGTGACAAGCCTAGCAAAGAATGCTGGTTGAATGCTTGTGAGCTCTGCAAAGAAGAATTGAAAAATAAACTGGACGAATGGGTTGAAAAGTGCGATAACTTACCTCCGGAAGTAACAGTGGGAAACCGTTGACGGAAAGATAAGCAAAATTCAGGAAACTGGGATTATTTCTGAGCTTATAAAACATGTTTTGAATATGTCTTCAACATTTTTTAAGCACACGTACTTCAAGAGATGCCAAGCCAACTCATACCATCAGGATAAACTTGCAGTATCGTCAGATTAATATGATCCTGACATTGCTTTGATGCAGGTGGAAAATTTCACATGCATAGCTCAAGTGGAAATTCAAAGTTTTCATTGAATACACCCAAAAATATCTCTGTTCTCCGTTTCTTTGTGGTTTAATAAAGAGCAACACCAAATCGTCATTATCTCTGATGATTTACACCATGACAAAAAAAGGAGTGTTATATATAGGGTTTTCCAATAGGAACTTGACAATTTTGAATTTAATTTGTTAACGCACTCTTTCAGTAATCATCAAACTGTCACTGTCAATTTATTCAGTAAACTCAAAATTTTCATCGTGGTAAAGTGCACTAACATCTTCAGTGACGAAGCTCATTTTTGGCCCAATGTTTGGTGTGGTTTTCATGCCGCAGGCGTTATTGAGCCATATTTTTTCGTCGACGATAACGATCGTCACGTTACTGTGAGTGGTCAGCGTTATCGCGCCATGATCACAGATTATTTTTGGCCCGAATTGAAAGATATGGACTTGGACTACATGTGGTTTCAACAGGATGGTGCCACAAGCCACAGCACACGCTACAATCGATTTATTGAAGAGTAAGTATGGTGAGCGTGTTATCTCAAGACATGGGCCAGTCGATTGGCCGCCTCGTTCGTGCGATTTAACGCCGCTTGACTATTTTCTGTGGGGCTACGTTAAGTCATTGGTTTATGATAACACGCCGACAACGTTGGAAGAGTTCAGTGCCAACATTGAACGCGAAATAGCGGCCGTTTCGGCCGAAATGTGTTGCCGAGTCGTTGAAAATTGGGTCCAACGAATCGACCGCTGCAAACATGCCCGCTGAGTGGCCATATGAACGAAGTCGAGTTTCATTCATAAATATTATGATTGTACTTCAAGCCAATAATAAAATTTTTGAAATATCTCAAATGGTTTGCCTTTTATTTAAATAAAAAGTTGTCAAGTCTTTATTAGAAAACCCTATACATTGATAGAATCTTTAAAGAGCTACTGCAGAGTGTTAACCAGTTGAACATATGGTCTGATGGTCCGAGCTCCCAATTTAAAAATAAATTTATTGCTCAGAGCTTAAAGATGCTGGAAGAAAGAAACAAGAAGCAAATCTTATGGAACTATTTCGCAACGTCACATGGAAAAGGCCCGGCCTGTTTGTTTGAAATAAAGAATTACAAAGGCAAACCGTTGTCGTCAATGCTGAATAATTTGCTGATGCAGCAAGGGATTCTTCAGTAAAAATAATTATATGTTTACCCAAGGACATTGAAGACATGACCAAGGAAATGGATTTGGATTCACTTTTTTCCGAAGCACCACCGATAATTGGTATATCCAAATGTCATATAATGTCTTGGGTAAACAATATACTACAAACGGCTCAAACATCAGAAGAATTAATATAAATATGGGCATACAAGTAAATTAAAGTTGTCGCAAACAAACATATGGTTCGGAAAAGGACAGCGAAGACGATATTCCCTTAGCTGTGTTAAAAAAAGATTGATTTATCAATTGTTGTATTTAAACTTAAATAAAATAAAAAAAAGAATATTTTACGATATAACGCGAGTTACCTTTTTTATGTAACGCGAGTTACCACCTCAATTTTGCATTATTTTCAAAAAAAAATTAGATATGTAAATTTTTTCATAAAGCTTAGTTTATAACACATTTTTTGGCAAATTTTTTTATTGAACTATTAATGAACCATGCTGAATGTCGCAGAATTTTTTTTAATGGAACAACCTGCTAAAAACATACTTCAAATTACCGATAATATACAATGCCTTTTTGCAAACAAACCATTTTTTTTTTATATATATATTTGTAATTGAACACTATTTACTTTTATAGTTTTTTTTTTTTTTCTTTAATTATTTGCGACCTTTAAAAGTATAATAATAATCGAAGGGAAATAAATGCATCTGAATGTAACGCGAGTTAACATAAAATTACTCAACAAAAGTGACCCTATTTCAATACCTTAATAATCGCAGTTCTGTTCTATGGCGCAGAGGCATAGACTTTATTAAACATGGATGAGGGTGCTCTTGGCTGCTTTGAGAGGAACTCTTTGGGTGGTTTTCGATCTCCCCTGCATAGACGGTGAGTGGAGGAGAAGATACAAGGACGAACTGTTGTAGCGACATCGACTTACCCAAAAGAGTGAAGATCAAACGACTGAAGTGGCTGTGTTGTAGAGCGGATGGGAACCAATGCTCAGTTCGAAAAATCTTCGAATCCACCCCCGAGGGATAGCAGAGTAGAGGAAGACCACGAGTCAGTTGGGGCAACCAAGAAGAGGGGGACCTCAACCAACTTAGCGTACGAAACTGGAGGCAGCTAGCTGAAGAAGCTTGTTGGCTGAGGCGGGCTGTAGCGCCACCTTAAGTAAGTAAGTATGATGTTGGCCGCTTCTAAAAACCGTAGTGTATTCACATCATTTCATACTCATTATGTTCGGATCATGCTACCGCAGTTTGCGGGTACTTTATACTTGGTATACTGGTACTTTATACCAGTATAGGCTTCCGACAGTTTTAGGGCTTCACGAAGATTGTTCAAGGTGTGAACATTGCTTGCGTAGACTCGAAAGACATTCTTCTTTATTTGTTTTACACGGTTGTCAACTATAAATCTGTCATAATATCAGGCTATTAGTTGCTTTGCAAGAGTAGATTTCTTACATTTTTGTTAGCCCATGAACAACCCCCAATTTGGAGAGCTAGGCGTTTTTTGGACCTTAGGCAAAGAAATCCGGAGCTTCGACAATATAAAAGTACGCTATTTGCTTCATATGAAAATCTTTTCAAATATGTTAGGGAAAATTTTTCGACGGTTCTTCGTCGTGTTTTTGTTAACTGTGTTCACTAAAGTGAGATTGATTTTCCTGAAGTAAAAATTACCTGGAAGACACATCCGCTAAAGCCACAGACGACGAAGAGGATACAAAGAGCGAATAACTCATCAGTGACATAAACGACAAAAAATTCTGTGAATCGATAGTGACAAAAAAAGAAGAAAAGAAACAACGCAAGATTAGCAAGGTGAAAACGTGACAGAAAAGCGACCTGATATTCTAGCTAGCTACTCGTATCTGCTGAACAAAATGAACAATTTAGGAAGATAATTGGTGGGAATCTTAAAGTATAGGCGGATATCTGCACCCTAACGCAAAGATTCATGTTCGAAATTAAACAACCAGACGAAGTCATCAGTAGAAGAGGCATTTACGAAGCTACATATTAAGATCAGCGAAGTATGAGCAAGGCTTACGATGTAACGCAGATAGCGACAGTATCAGCGTTGGCAGAAAAAGTTAACAAACTGTTGTAGTAAAAATAAGAAGAATCTTCTGGCTGAAGTATCGTATTGATGTTCACAAAGCTCATACCAAATGCTCAATATGTCTGAAATTCGGCATAACGGCGAATCACTGCATTGCCGAGTAGTTTAGAAACTAAATAATACTATATTTAGAAACTTTACTTGACCATCAGTAAAAGAAAAACAATAGAAGTAACTTTAATAAGTGAACCGCAAAAACCATTAAGTGGAAATAGACAACACTGCGCTTTAAGGCAGGCAGCACTCTCTCGGATGTGTCTGAGCATCGATTGCCTATGAAACGCTTGCAGGATTTTGCTGCTCAGAATGCACAGTTCGGTCCTCCTATATGCTGCTCCTTTATGAGCGGATGCATTAGCTGTGAAGGCTAATCTAACAAAAAATCTGAAATGAGGTAGCAAAACTGTACCTCTGAACAAAACACAACCCGACTTCATAATAGCTGAGTGGAAAGCTATGTATATGCTCAAATATCCACCATGAGACTAAGTTCTTTCTCACTAATAATAATAATTGGAAGATTATTTATAAAACATATACAATCATACTTATACTTGAATTTATTACTTACATAGGACTAATAGCCAAGTTCCACTTGGATCGAAACTGACATCATGTATTACCCTTGACATGCGGCGAAACCAAGATATAAGTTTTAGAACTTCCTGTTCACCCTCCGCAATGTAGCGCAAGATGATTTCATTCTCTTCCGACACCAAACAAAGTATCTGCTTCTTTGGATCATAATCCGTCACTGTCGATAGCTTACAATTCAAATTAGTTATCAATGGCTTTAGTTCGAATATCTCTAGCTCCTGTAGTGATAGCATCCTTTTAACATTTACTGACAAACTTGTAAGTCGGCAAGTGTTAACCGATAGAAGTACGCGTCGTCTATGATCTAAGCGCCAGAGGCTCTTCGTACTTTTGTATTTTTAGAATTCTGCAGGACAAAAGAAAATGGACAGACGATTCAGGGAAAAAGAGAAGATATAACTCTTCATTTCCGTCCACGACACTTACTTGAAGTACTCAAATTTGAAGATAGTTTTCTAATGTAGGCGTCATTCTTGTTAGATATTTTTGAGGATTCAATTATTTTAATGTGGAGTTTATTTATAGAAATCTTTACAAAATAATCAGAACAGTAAAATTTTTTCTCATTAAGAAGTGTCAAAGTGAAAATAACAGAACGGCGACTGTCAAATTGAGAAATCTTTTTATGGTAGCCAGCGCCAATGGATTTTTTTATAAACTAGAACCTATTCAATGATTTGCCCGTAAGTTTGCAATTGACAATTGAGTTAAGATAAATTATGAAACAAAAACATAGCTTACAAATATGTATTCACATATTTTAAAATAAAATAAATTTTTATTTTTATTTATTCCTAACACTAAATGAAAGCAGTTTGCTCAAATAATTCTGAAAACAGAAACATGTTGCACTCAATGGTTCGGGTACGAAATGGCAACAGAATGCGAAATATATAAGAGTTAGTACAACGCTTGTTTGATGTTTCGAACATAGATGACGCTCAAAACCAGTGAAAATTTATTTATCAAGTTATAATTTGCGAGGATAAAAATACTGCATGTGTGCGATTTCTTCCATGGAAGAACAATATTTTAGATGGCGCTACAGTTCGTAATGAATCTGGGCCTTAACCGGCAATTCGTACAGGGCCGGGATGATAAGCGATTAAGTTTGGTCTTACCAGAGAGGGGTTTGTTACTCAATTGCCTACCAAGCCTGCAGGCTTGATAGTTATAACTGCGGGGCAATGGGAAACCAAATTTTAACTGCCAATGGTGACGTTCTGTCATCGGTTGTGTACGTCTTTTCTGATGAGAGCACGAGATTTGTTTTCTCTTCGTTTATCGTCAGACCTATTTTGGACGCTTCCACCTTGATTTTCATGACAGTTTCATTAACGCCTCGCTGTGTTTACCGAATCACATCAACATCATCTGCGTACGCAAGTATTATAATTGTGCGGACTCAGTAAAAAACATGCCTCTTTTATTGGTCAATGAGTTTTACACGATTCTAGCTATCGCATGATAGCTTTCCTTGACAACGATGGTCTCTGTTAATTCAGTATGATGGAGCAGCGAGAATTTTCTATAGTCATCCCGCTTAATCTGATGAGTTCAAGATGTCAGATGAGCAGAGATGTCAAAACTAGACATAGCATTGTTTAGCTCGTCACTATGCCCGCTGTCGTATACAGGTTTAAAGTTGAGAAATAAATGGTGATTGTTGATTTGAAATTACCAGGATTTTTCCAAGATATACGATAATTTAAATATTTGATCAATGGTAGCCCTTTCTGTAATGAAATGACACTGGTGTGGACTAGTCAGGTTGTACATGAATCGTTTCAGACGCTGGCATATATTAATATGGCAGAAAAAAATGTTAAGGGACTTAACTCTTTTCTTGTGGATCGGAAAAAACGATGATAAAATTCTATGCTTCGGTCATGCTTTCCTCTGACCATATAGTAAAATGTTTGTGTGGGTTCAAATGAAAGAACTCATTCCTTTCAATATTACCTGTATTTTATTATTATCATTGCATGCATTAAAACAACAACACAGGGTCTTAATAATAAATAAATAAATAAATAAATAAAAGTTGGTAAAACGGTCAACGGTTGTCAGGCGTCCATTCTGCCACATTACGATATGAAATATTACAATATTTGGAAATATTCTGCCTACATGTAGTTAGCGATATAATCGTGAAATGTAAGTTACAAAATATGGTATTTTTTTCATTTGATAGCTGTTAGATAATAAATAGAATACTTTGCTCTTTAAAAAAAAAAAAACGATTGTATTCATATTGGGTATGTAATTTAATTCGTGCGGTTTTTGTTTTTTTCTAAATTTGAACGTTTATTTAAGGAAACATGTACAATAGTATTATTCAAAGTATTGACCATCTGAAGCTATGTCTTTTTCCCATCTTTCTGGCAATTTGTGGATTCCATCTCAAAAGAATTGCGCTGGCTTGGCAGCCAAGAATGAATCAAGCCAATTTTTGATATTCTGCTCTGATGTGAACCGTATTTCAGTAAGGGCGTTCTGCATCGACCGGAACAAATGGTAGTCAGAAGGGGCAACGTCTGGGCTATAAAGCGGGTGGGGTATTACTTCCCATCCACTGTCTTCCAAATAGTTCTTAACCGGAATAGCAACGTGGGGCCGAGCGTTGTCATGATGGAAAATTATTGCCTCGTGTCTGGTCGCAAATTCCGGGCGTTTTTCGGCTACTGCTCTCTTCAAATGGATTAATTGTGTTTGGTAGCGTTGTCTATTGATAGTTTCACTTGGTTTTAGCAGCTCATAATACAGCACACCCATCTGATCCCACCAAATATATATCCCATTACTTTCGCGCCATGTATATTCGGCCTTGCCGTTGATTTGGCTGGTTGGCCGGGTTTCACATATGATTTTTTGCGCTTGGAGTTGTCGTAATGGATCCATTTTTCATCACCAGTAACAATCCGATGCAAAAATGACTTCCTTTTGTGGCGTTCCAGCAGCATTTCGGACATGCAAAACCGCCTTTCGACGTCTCTCGGCTTGAGTTCATGTGGAACCCAATTTCCTTGCTTTTCAATATATCCAGCTGCTTTTAAACGTTTTGAAACGGCTGCTTGAGTCACACCCAAAGATTCTGCGAGCTCTTCTTGTGTTTGGCAACAATCTTCATAGAGTAATGCTTCCAGTTCTTCATCTTCAAACTTTTTTGGCTGCCCAGGACGTTCATCGTCTTCCAAACCAAAATCACCACTTTTAAATCGTGCAAACCACTTTTGGCACGTTCGCTCAGCTAGCGCATGTTCACCATAAACTTCCACGAAAATACGATCACTTTCGGCAGCAGTTTTCCTCATGAAGAAGAACTCCCCGCAAAAACACTTTTTCAGGCACAAAGAGTGAAAAAAAATTATTGTTGTTTACGCTTTAAATGAATGATGTATACTGAAATGACGTACAATGACAGTAGCTTTCCAAAGCATGTTCCAATGGAATAATACAAGCTACGCCATCTCTTAGCAAACCGCTCGAATAGGAAAAAAAAAACCCAATACATGAATAGGAAAATTTGCTGGATTTCAAAAAAAGCAACACATACCATATGTACGTAGGAACAGCGATTCATTGCTATATACTAGTACGAGTTATTATGAAATATTTATCCTTTAAATACACTTATCTCTTGTACACATACCTACTCGTAATGTAATGTTTTATATCCGAATTTGAGTAAATATAACGAGGAAGATGAAAATAAAATAAAATAAATTTTGTAGAAGAACCTCTCGTGTACAAGTGCGAACAGAGAGTTCCAAATTTCAATTAAAGAAAAATGGTTGTTTAGAAACTTTCCTCTAAAATTCAAAAAATAAATTCAGCTGTGCAATTGCAATGTAGAAAAAAATTAATGCCAAACTATTACCACAACACAAATAAGAAATATTTCGCCGATTTAAACTGTTTTATTAAACTTGTGCGACCATAAACATCACGAGTAATAATAAATCACGGCTATTGTGATAACTGATAACCACCTTAAATGTAAACAGTGCCAGAAACCTTGCACATTAGCCATACCCCACCGGAAATAATCAACGAAATGGCAAAGGATGCATACATCAGGGAAATCGCAGATTCGAAGCCACAGTCAGTAGTCCCGATTACCGGAAAAAGAATCCTTGCTAAAGCACTTCCCTTCGAATTGGGGATGGAAGTATCCAATCAGGCTTCCAAAACAACACATTTCGTCAAAGAGGCAGCATCTGCTGAATGCGATGCTGGAACTGCGATAAAATAGGACATCCTTAAAGCCAGTGTAAAGTACCTGTGCAAAGGCTGCATTTACTACGGTAACCAGCAAGGAACGGGCAACCTTTCTGAAGCCATCAGCCGGGAAATGCTTAAGCACCAACTTCGGGGGCAGTTTGGACAAGTTTGTTTATTTGTAGGACGAGTCTACGGTTTCAGGACCATTATTCGTCTCGCTGGTGCAATGAAAGTCTTCTAGTAGAAGTAGTCAGTGGTAAGGGAAAGGGTAAGTGGATGGTGTTGTATTTCCGACTGTTGAGAGATACTAAATATTATTATAAAAATAAAAAATGCCACGAGACTTCAAAAATCAGAAAGGAAAGAAAGGACAAACTCTTCAAATACTCATTGTCAAGTTATATGACATTTATGCTAATAACAAAATATAAATATTGTTGTTTTGGTTGCTGAGTTGCAAACACTTTCGCCTTTAAGTTGGCCCAATGTCATAGCTTATGCGGGGACAAATCTATCGACTGGTCGTCTCGTTTACTGAGATCGCCTAGGTATTGATGTAAATTTTGCTTATATAATTATAAAACTGGGCTAACGATTGAAAATATTGTCCGCACGTTAATTTGTTCACTATCATATCGTCGGTCCATAGGTAAAAGTCATTAAGTACATTTCTCTTAAAATCATGTAAATTAACTGCTTTTTCCTAATAAAAATTATGACATCAAGTGCGTAAAAGTAAATAACAAGAAAAAAACCAAAATCCATTTTTTATCTGTATAATTGAAATTTTAAAACCCAAAATGTCTTTAAATCAAATAATCTCCTTGTGTCTATTTTGTTAATGGGTATGTAATTTTATTTTTGTTTTCAAAATTTCAACGTTTATTTAAGAAAAACATGTACAATAGTATTATTCAAAGTAGTGCCCATCTGAAGCTATGACTTTTTCCCATCTTTCAGGCATCTTGGCAGCCAAGAATGAATCAAGCCAATTTTTGATATTCTGCTCAGATGTGAACCGTATTTCAGTGAGGGCGTTCTGCGTCGATTGGAACAAATGGTAGTCAGAAGGGGCAAGTTCTGGGCTATAAAGCGGGTGGGGTAAGACTTCCCATACACTGTTTTCCAAATAGTTCTTAATGGGAATAGCAACGTGGGGCCGAGCGTTGTCATGATGAAAAATTATTGCATCGTGTCTGGTCGCATATTCCGGGCGTTTTTCGGCTACTGCTTTCTTCAAACGGATTAATTGTGTTCGGTAGCGTTGTCCATTGATGGTTTCACCCGGTTTTAGCAGCTCATAATACAGCACACCCATCTGATCCCACCAAATACAGAGCATTACCTCCGTGCCATGGATATTCGGCTTTGCCGTTGATTTGGTTGGTTGGCCGGGTTTCACATATGATTTTTTGCGCTTGGGGTTGTCGTAATGGATCCATTTTTTATCACCAGTAACAATCTGATGCATAAATGACTTCCTTTTGTGTAGTTCCAGCAGCATTTCGGACAAGCAAAACCGCCTTTCGACGTCTCTCGGCTTGAGTTCATGTGGAACCCAATTTCCTTACTTTTGAATATATCCAGCTGCTTTTAAACATTTTGAAATGGAGTGATACCCAAAGATTCTGCGAGCTCTTCTTGTGTTTGGCAACTATCTTCATAAAGTAATCCTTCCAGTTCTTCATCTTCAAACTTTTTTGGCTGCCTAGGACGTTCATCGTCTTCCAAGCCAAAATCACCACTTTTAAATCATGCAAACCACTTCTGGCACGTTCGCTCAGCTAGCGCATGTTCACCATAAACTTCCACGAAAATACGATGACTTTCGGCAGCAGTTTTCTTCATATTAAAGTAATAAAGAAGAACGCAGCTTTCCAACGCATGTTCCAATGGAATAATAACGATGGAATAATACAAGTTACGCCATCTCTTAATAAAACGCACGAAGTTATAGACATTTATAGACATATAGTTAATGACATTTACCTTTTAACCGACGATATATTCCAAGCGCGAAATCAGAAGTCTTGCGCAGTTGATTTATATGCAGACGAACTAGCTTACCACTTAGCAGCAGTACATTATAAGTACATAACATGACGTACTTCCTTGTTGTTGGAATAAGTTCTGGCATAGACTGCCTCTTCACTGTTAAATGATCGATGCTTCGCTCCAAATTTTCGATTTAATAGTTTTCCCATAATTTCGGAGTTTGGCTTTGTATTTACCTCTGTATTTTGACGCTCCTCAAGTTCGGTCTGAGCAGATTTAAACTTACCCGAGTATTTCTACCAAATTAAGCTTCAGCTGGGAACTTGAAGTTAGGAATGTTTCGATTTGGCGTTGATTGATAACACTGTAAAAACGTCTGAATGTTCTTTCTCAGTGTTCGCTCTGTTTTAAATTTAACGAAAGAGTGCTTAAAAGTGTCGGCAAGACTTTTAGCTTGTCTTTTTTGACTTTTAGGATGCCTATACGTTGAAACTGCGAATTGTTAAATTGTGTTGCGTTATCTGAAACGAGGGTCGCCGGTAATCCACATTGAGAAAATATTTAAGTGAGGATCTCTAGTGTCAGCTGAGTAGTGATGGATTTTGTGGGTTCTATTTCTGGCATCGATTAGGTCAGGGTAGTCTAAATACAGGCGTGGTTTTTTGGGTGCATGCTATGGCTGTTGCAGTGATTTTTTTGCCATTTTTGAAGCCATTGCACAATTTTTGCAATATTGTCTTTATATTCGAGTTAACAACGTAACTTCTGGCTTTGTTTGAGAACGCATTTTCTGGAAATGCTGACCCATCTAGGCATTGACAGATTTCTGTCCACTTCCATCGAATGCTAATTTTGAGTAATTCGTCTAGGGGTCCTCTATGATGGTGCATTTTTTACACAAATTTTCTCAGGAAGGAACCAAGACAATGTCACATTTGTTGGTTCAGGCATTTTGCTAATCAGATTAAAGTCCGTTTTGGTCGATAACGCATCCAAGATATTTAGCCTTGTTAACAAAGAATTTGCATTTATTGAATTTTACCTTAGATCCGAAATCCTGAATACCACACGGAGCTGGTTTGCTCCTGATATGAAAATATCATCGATATATGCTGTGGCGCCTGACAATTCAGCTAGGATTCGATGCATCACTTGTTGAAAAATTTATGAAAATGTTTTGACACCGAAAACCATCCCATTACATGTGATGTGAGTGTTAATTGTAAGTAGATGTTTTGATTCTTCATCAACTTCAATATGTAAGAAGGCGTCAAATAGGTCAGATCTAGAGGGCATTGTTGAGACTAGTTGAGAAGACAGCGCAAATACGAACGCTTTCGTTTGGCTTTTTAAAGAAAACTATTAGGGGCGGCCCAGTCTGAATAATTAACTGACGAAATTACATGTATGTATGTCTTGCAGCCGCCGGAGTTCTTATTCAACAAGGCTTTTGACTACAAAGGCCACTGCTTTTGTTTTATTGCATAGACCCAAGGCATCATTGAAAACATCTGGAAATTAATGTTTTAATAGTAAAATGTTCTTATTTATAGAAAAATTTGAATTTTCCCAGCTGTTGGTAATACTTTGACTGCAAATGACATTGATAGCCATTTTGTCTACATAGTTGTAAAGCTTTAATCCAATCTAGTCCCATGATGTTTAAATTTTTGATAGATGTAACATAACAAGTGACATACGAGCTGTGTAAATAACTTTTTTGGTGTTAAAAACTTTAAGCTTTTTGAAGTTTTCTTCTGAAATCATTGATACCATATATCAGACGCTGTGTCGAATTGCAAGTCTATGTTTGTATCATTGATGTAAAGGCGTCATGCTTCCTTAGCGATAAGTTAATTTTGTTTGTTATGAAAATACTTTTTGATTTTGGCCTTGAAGCTTTTAAATCACTATTTCGATTGTTTCCCCTTACTTTGTCACCATTTTGTTAACGGTTTTGTTGCTTTATTCCAGAATTACAATTTAAGTCTTCTTTATGACCAACAATATCACATTGCCGCATTTTTGCTTAGTGCAATCACGTACATAATACATGCTGCCGCAAAACAAACAGGGTGTCTTTGGTACTCATGCTGATGCATAGTATTGTTTCTGTTGTGTTTGGTGGTATGTAGTTAATGTACATGTGCGTTGATTTTATCACCTTCAATAAGGGCTGTGTCAGTTTTTAAGTTAATTAGACGTTGACATTCTCTTGAAAGAAGGTCTAGTGTAATGTGTCACTGTTGCTGTCTAATTTACCTAGCATTTTGGTTTGGATCTCGAAGTCTGATGTTGATTTCAATCCCATAACATGGATGAGACATTTGAATTGGTGAAGTGTTAACTAATTTAAATTGTTTACAATTTCTGCGAAGAGCTGTGTTACCAATGTTTTCATTGCAAAATTGTCTCAATGCTGCTGCTCTTGCAGATCTTTAAGCAATATCTGAAATGCTTCGCCCATGATGATGGCGGAGATGGTTAAAGTGTAAAAAGTGTGAAATTGCAAATTTGATTTGCAAGCAATTTTTTTATCAAAAATGCGTTTTGAAAAATTTCATTAAAATCCTTGTAGCCACTGTTGTATTTTCGACTGTTGTGGTGGTCCTGGAAGGTGGTCCTGGTACCCACCGATTCTATTTGATGGTACCAGAAAATAAGAGAAACTTTATGCTGGAAAAGAACAATATGGTTCCTGTAAGGATTCTAAATTCAAAGACATTCAGTCCGAAGAAGAAAAAGGGGGAGTTACTGAGAAAATGTGGACCTATTTAGTCGATATCGACCACAACACGAGTCGTGCAACAGGGGCCGCAACAGTTCAGAGCATGGAAATTAAGAACAAAATCCTCAGCCCATGTAATCTGGATCAAGAGCGGCGTATACTGGTAGAAAACTAATCGATGAGTACGCTGATATATTTGCTATACAAAATGGAAAATATGGACCTACGCAACTTGTTCAACAACACATTGATACCGGAGAAGCCCAAACAATCCGTCAATCTGCAAAGCATCTTCCATTGGCAAAGCAAATAGAAGTTATCGAAATGATGTCGAAGATGAAATTTGAGGGGCAGATTGAAGAATTGCAGAGTCCGTGGGCATCTCCAGTGGTGCACGTGAAGGAGAAAAACGACAGCACCAGGTTTTGTGTAGACTACCGATGTCTCAATGATGTCACTACTACCCACTACCAAGAATTGACGCCACTTTGAAAACGCTTCCTGAAGCGAAAATGAAAGAACATGCCACTATTAAAATGATAAAGATTGAGCCAGTAGAGGGTTGGAGCACAGAGCAAATCTTGTAGTGCTCTCGTTCGGTTGAACATTGTGAAAATGGCACAAAAACGTAAATGCAACGATGACTATTTGAAATTTGACTATTGAAATAAATGGTTAAGTGAAACCCCAATGTGTTATATGTGCGACAGTTCTTTCCAACTATTCCAAGAAACTAGCAAAACTAGAGCGTCATTTAAAGACAGTGCACCCTACCGTCATCGATAAACCAGTCACCTACTTTGAAGGTTAACATGTGAACTTGAAAAAGATGAAGCTTGGACTAAGTGGAGCAGGATGGGCACACTGGTTGCATCATTTGAAATAGCAAAACTCATTGCTGAGTAAAAAAAGCCATACACCATTTTTGAGCGATTAATAAAACCTAGCATGTTGAAAGCGGCGGAAGTTACTCTTGGTGAGTAAGCGAAGAAAAGGCTCCAACAAATTCTGCTGTCTAATGATACTGTGAAGAGTAGAATAGCAACCAACTCCCATGATATTGAAGAACAAGTGGTTATGAAAATTGTCCAGTCACCATACTCCGCTATGCAATGTGATGAGACAACAGATGTTGCTCAATGTTGCCAATTACTAACATTTGTTCGTTTCTTGATGTCAGTGATAATATATTCAGAGAGAAAATGCTTTTCATGGATTCACTACAACAAGAGGAATATACATCTTGCACAAAATTGGTAATTACTTCCAGAAAATTATCTTAAATGGGAGATAAACTAGCCGGTTTTTATGCTGACGGAGCCCCAGCTATGTTAGGGAGTCGGTCTACATTTGCTACACTGCTGAAAAAGAAAAATGCTTCGATAGTGACTACTCGTTGCGTCATTCATAAACAAGCTTTAGCTGTCAAAATATTACTTACGGAACTCGCAAACGCTCTGAACACATCAATCAAGTTGATCAACACAATCAAAGGAAGTGCTTTTAATATTCGTGTATTCAAAAAATGTGTTTGGATCTAAATGCAGACCATGATGTGCTGCTTTTCTCTACAGAAGTTCGATGGCTATCAAAAGGTAATATGTTGCAACGTTTATATGAGCTAAAGGAGGAACTTGAAGAATTTCTAATTACATCTAACAAACTGGATTTGTGCTCACAGTTTAAAGATCAGAGATTATAAGCACACTTGGCTTACCTTGTCAACGTTTTTGGCCATCTAAATAAGTTGAACTTACAGCTTCAAGGATCCGGAAATAAACATTTGAGAGAAACGTCAAACAAATTCGCTTTTGAAGATAAAATGCGCACCTTTCTTTGTAAAATCGAATTATGACTCAATAAAGTGAAAGATGGTAACTACTCAGGGTTTCCAACTCTGAAAGGTTTTATAGATTGTACCCATTTTGAAGAGGATTCTACTATTACTGCTGTCATCCAGAAAAACATTATTGCACATTTGGAGGCTTTGACCAGCGAATTTATTCGTTATTTTCCTGAATACGAGGTACAAGAAACTGATCCTATTCGAATCGATCCATTTCATGTTGACGTGTAACACTTCGACTTTGAATTAATCGATTTACAGAATGACAGTAATTGCAAAGACAACTTCAGCAGTCAAAAATTGGAGGAGTTTTGGTGCAAAATAGCTTTGTCATACCTGAAAATTCGTAATACTGCACTCAAACTCCTTACACTCTTCTCCACTACCTATCTATGCGAGCAAGGATTCTCCAATGTTCTCGCAATCGAAACGAGGCAAATCTCCAAGCTGGCGAATCCTGAGATCGATTTACGACTGGCAGTAGCAAAAAGTATCACCCCCCGCATCAATCAGCTGGTAAAAGGTATGCAAGCACGACCGTCGCAATAAAATTAAAAACTTTTACTTTACTTATTACTTTATTATTTCACTATAATGAAAAACATATGTAAAAAAACTAAATATTTAAATATGCTTATGTAAACATTTACTACTTATTAATTTTACAATCACTATTTATATTATTTTATATCATTTAAATTAAAAAAAAAAAAATACAGTTCGCTTTGACTTGAAAAGATTTAATGGTCCGTGGACATTTTGGTTCCTTGTTAGTGGTCTGCCACTTCAAAAAGGTAAAGAACCCCTGGCCTAGAAGGAATACGACTAAGCTGACGGGATACTTCAGTCCGGAACGTATTGGGCACAGTGGGACTTGCCTTGTGTGCAAGATGGTTTGCTGAAAGACAATGGGAAAATGCAGATAGAACAATATCTCGTACGCAGATAATCGGGCTATGATCCAGAGTCAGCCAAGTGTGAAATAAAGTGAAATAAATGACAGAACCTCCGAAGGTTATTTAGGAATTAACAAGACGTTGGAGAAGATAAGGGAACACTTCAATTGGCTAAGCGCAAAAAAAGATGTCGAGAATTGGTGCGAAAAATGCATAGCGTGTGATGCTACCGAAGGCCCACAAGTAAAAACACAAAGATGAACGTAACAATACAATATCGAAGTACCATTCGAAAGAAAGGATTTTGACATCGCTGGCCCGCTTTTCAAAGCCTTTAATGGCAACCGATACACCCTTGTGGTCATGAACTATTTCAGTAAGTGGCCGGAAGTATGAACAGATCAATTGAGCTGCATTGTTACCAAATCAAAAGCTGCATTGAATCAAAAGCCTTCCAGGAATTGTGCCAATAAGGAAGACAAAGACAACGCCACTACACCCTCAATCTGATGGATGGAGCGATTCAGTAGAACTTTGAATCTGTTTAGGGTCTATGCCAGCTGCCGGCGGGAATATGATCGAAACACACCTCTCTTCTTACTAGCCTACCGAAACGCGGTCGATAGTTCGACAGCGAAGGAGGCCTGGTATGGCTTTATAATACTCTGCGTAAGAAAGACAAATCACCAAGATTTGTATTAATTATGTTGTCTAGCGGATCCAGCGGGGGATCGGGGAAAATGAAGGTGGTCTATGTGGATAGAATGAGTCAATTCCACCCATACCAACATTTCACAATATCTTATAAGTGAGATGCAAGTTCCCAACCAAGTTATTTCAAGTTACCTTAAAAAGCTCGACAGTCAATACGTATGCGCCAGTAACTACGTCACTGCAACCTTAGTATCTAAATAAGTCTGAGTCAGTGGGAGCAACTCTCTGTCATCATGGTCCAGGGTGAATGGTTCATTTATTCAGTTTGTAGAAGTAGTCATTCCATATTTTCCAGCACAGACTGTGAATCAAGTTTTGGTTGTTCATATTTATTTTTGCAGGCTTCCTTCAAAAATATTCCGTATTCGTATCCTGGCTGCAACAAGGTAATAATTCGAGTCGATGTTCGCTGGTTACTTAAAGGTGACGCCCGTTACAAATTCTAAAAAAAAAATTAATCCATTGGCGGACATAGTGTCTGGCAGGCTGTGTTTTCAAAATGTCTTCCTTACTCACCCTTGCATTAACATCTCCCAGCATAATTTTGATGCCATAACTGGAGCACTGTATGATGTCATCTATAAACAGGATTGGCCAAGAACACAAAAAGTTTTCAAGGAAAACAAATAGGGCGGTTTTTAAATCCATGATCAAAAATTAAGACCAGCAATTTTCCAGTATCCCAATGATAGTATTATAGAAAATTCTTATCATTCACCAAAAATAGTTCAATGCTCTCAAACTGCGTCAAGTATCCGCAAATATAAGATCGAATTTTCAATAGGACGAGGTGCTTTTGTACTTTGGCAAAAACATTGAGAAAGATTTTTCATAGATCGTTTTAGTTCTTTTTTTCTCAGTTTTTCTTAGAAATAGAAGTAAATATGTCATTGAAAATGTACATATCGGCACCAAGGCAGCACCAAGTACCTGCAGGACGCCCACAGAGAAAGTGCTGTACGGTGTCGTCATCACTCTCACCAAAGGCGTAGCAGGGTGTTGAGTCGTTCATGCTTTGCGCACTTAGGCGCTCAGTAAGAGCGTAGTTCCCTAATATGTTGACTGAAGTCTTGGATGGATAGCATTAAAGTCGCTGACATTTAAGAAACATTGCAATGCATTCGGTGGATCTGCCGCTAGGCGATACTTCATAATATAGCTCTCATGTCATTGCAGAAAACGGTATGTTCAAATTCTGTTCTTTATATCGCAATCCTTTGCTTGAGTGCAAACATTTTCTGCTTCTGTTAGCTCCTACAGGTAAGCCCAGCCCGTTCCTAAGAGTTTCATTGCACTTACGTCTCTTTTTTCTGTCATGATATTTTTCGAGAACCGGAAATTCAAACATGAACTGCAATACAGTTTCTAAAGCGCTAGGTCTACTGGCAGTTCTATGATATGTATTACTGGAAAAGGAACTCAAAGTCAAAAACAATTTGCTGAAAGCTGGATATATATTTTGATGGCATTAGGCCATCTTTTTCCATCTTTTTTTGGAAATATAGAAGTATGTCGTTCAGTTATGTTGCGGATACTCTTTTCAGTTTTCATTAATAGTCTCTTTTCCATAAAAAGTCCACAGTTCGGTTTTAACAGAAGAATGCTTCCTTTCATTCAAGCTTATTTTAAAATTTTGTTATTTTCGCAAAGACTACAAAGCTGGTAAGGATCTGGTTTCTGGTAGATCAATTGAAGTTGATGATAATCATATCGAACTCATAATTGAACTAGATCGTCATTTAAAATGTGTGAAGAACTGCAAAAAAATAAAATATCATAAATCACACACAATAATTGAAAATCATTCAAAACGTCTTGGACTCGTAAAATGCTCGATATTTAGGTTCCACATGGAACCTAAGAAATCAATATTTGTGTTACGCATCCCAAATCATTGATCATGGTACAAGCGTGATGATGAAGCAGCATAAACTGTGATACATCGAAAACTTAACTGCATCAAGAGAAGGTTATGTTATCAATTTAGTGGGATTATACGTATACGTCTTTTGGACTTACACGCAGAAACATGATCGCTTCAGATGTTCTCACAGTTCAACGAATGCAGCATTTGCATTTGCATAAATTAGGAAAATCAGTTATGTTATTGTAGTCTTTAAGGAGAGCTAGAAGAATAAACATCGTTTAATAATAGATATTAGAGCTTTCCTGTAAGTAGAACAGTTGGAGTGTGAACCGAACCCTCCCCGTTTTTTTATAAGTGGAAAAAGGGTCATTCCACGATAATCGATGAAGCTATATGGGGAGCTCTGAACGACATCCCTCCGATTTTGCTGGAATTTGGTAGAAATACTCATTGGAGTAGTACGAATCATACTATGCAGAATTCGATATATGTAATATAGTTTGCGTGTAACGGAACTTCAAAAATTGGCAAAAAATCAAAATATATGCTTTCTTTTATAGGGTTTTCCAATAAAAACTTGACAACTTTGAATTTAATTTGTGAACGCACTCTTTCACTTATCATCAAACTGTCACTGTCAATTTATTCAATAAACTTAATATTTTCATCAAAGTAAAGTACATTAACGAGCAACGTCTACAAATTATAAAAATTTTCTACAGATATTCGTAAACTCCAATTTTCGGTCCTAATTCTCGCCCGAGAAGACAGGCAATAACAAGTTTAGTGCAAAAATTTGAGTCTACATATTCGTTGTGTGATGCTGCCGTGTCAGTGAGACAACGGGTTGGTCGAAGTGTCGAAAATATAGCTGCCGTTCAGACGTCCGTAGCAAACGATCCAAATCAGTCAATTCCACGGCGTTCTCAAGAATTTGGCATCGCTCAGACCACATTATGGCGTATTTTGCGTAAGGATCTTGGTTTACACACATACAAGATTAAGCTAACTCAAGAATTGAAGCCAATGGAGCATTTGAAGCGACCTACGTTCTCCGATTGGGTTCTGGAGAAGATGCGTCAAGATCATCGCAAAATCATCTTCATCGCAAATTCATCTCCAGTGACAAAGCTCATTTTTGGCTCAATGGGTTCGTCAATAAGCAAAATATGCGTTATTGGTCGGGTGAAAACCCACATGTGCTTCATGAATTACCACTTCATCCACAAAAAATAACTGTTTGGTGGGGTTTGCATGCCGGCGGTGTTATTGGGCCATATTTTTTCGTCGACGATAACGATCGTCACGTTACTGTGAATGGTCAGCGTTATCGCGCCATGATCACCGATTATTTTTGGCCCGAATTGGAAGATATGGACTTGGACGACATGTGGTTTCAAAAGGATGGTGCCACAAGCCACACAGCACACGCTACAATCGATTTATTGAAGAGTAAGTATGGTGAGCGTGTTATCTCAAGACATGGGTCAGTGGATTGGCCGCCTCGTTTGTGCGATTTAACGCCGCTTGACTATTTTCTGTGGGGCTACGTTAAGTCATTGGTTTATGCCAACACGCCGACGACGTTGGAAGAGCTCAGTGCCAACATGAAACGCGAAATAGCGGCCGTTTCGGCCGAAATGTGTGGCCGAGTCGTTGAAAATTGGGTCCAACGAATCGACCGCTGCAAACGTGCATATATTATAGAGAGATTCGTCCTCTATTTCCATTTCAAATTTCGGCTAAAATAATGTTTTATAGGCGGCTAAATATTCTGTAATAAATATTTTCATTTAAAAAAAAAGTCAAACTGGGCTATTTGTATCCCAAGGCCTTAAAAACTAATTTTTTTTTTTTATAATCCTGAGTGCGCATCAAAGGTTTACGAATACCCTTTTACTGGAATTTCTTCAGTGTGCGGCCTGTGGTGTAGGAGTTGGAAACTCAGGTGTATTAGGTTTCGATATTTTTCACAGAGGTGGTTGTCAAACTGGAGCACGTGGGTCTTAGCACGTGGTAGTTGCTAGTTTGTTACATTTAGCCCAGCCAGCAACCACTCCAACATCAGTGTTATGCCTTCATGTCAGAGTTGATGCCAACGGGATTTTCATATAACTACATACTAATTCTATGAAAAGACTTTTTCAGAGAATTGCCTCGCATGGGATTCAAACCCGCGATCCTTTGCTTGAGGAGTCTATGCATATACCACTACACCACGGCCATTATTATCTTTTAAGAGTATATACAATACATATTCTTCCGATAAAAAGGAAAAATATTTTCCTTTAATTATTCCTTGTGAAACAGATGAAATCTGATGAAGTTTTCTTGTTTCCGGCACAATTTTTAAATTAGAAAATCTCGATATAATAATTTTTCTTCGTTATACTCCTGTGTAGTCACGTAGGAGAAATCTATTTTTTTTATATTTTCAATTGCCCAGTTATATAACTGTAAAGTAGTTGTTATGTGTTTCCTATACCGTATTTTTAGGCTAGCTGTAGCAGCCAGTCTTTTTATTGTACCAACAAGTTCATCGCATGCGGTCTTATTATGAGAGGTCGCAAATGTTCATGCAATGTTAAATTAAAAAAATTTTGTTTGTTTTTGCACTGCGCAACAGATTTAGCGGAAAAATAAATAATTTTCTTAATATGTTAGCATTTCTTGTGCAGAAACACTGCGATAGTGTCATACTTTAAGGACTCACTGATATTCAGTTTTAATATCATCCATCTGGTTCCGGTAATATATTCCGAAAGGGTAAATCGCAATATGCGATTGCACAACAAAACCATAATTTTCCAATAAAACAAGTATGTCCGTTTTTGTTAAGAGAGTTTTATGTACCTATTTTGTTGATCAGTTATAAAAACATGACGAATGAAAACACCAAGCCGTTTCAAAAAGCTCTGAATGAAATCATCAGAGTTTTCAATTCTCACTTTTTTGATCGATCTGTGTGGGCTCACTGTTACGTCTGTAACTTCTTCTATGAAGTGATTACTAAAAGCAGTGTCAAAGATTCTCCTTCATTTAGAATAGTTTGGCCAATTAAGGCACTTGACCCAGTTACAATTTATATCAGTAAGGTTACAAATTACCGAAGCTAAGCAGGCTCTGCAGTCATTGAGATGCTTATCTTCGTTTTCTATCAGCCTTGATATATAGATTCCCTCAAACATGAGTTTGATATTTTGATGGATGATGTAAGCACACACGGAATGAGTTACTGATGACCCCAGCCAAAATGCAGTTCTTTGGTCTTAACGACGCAAATTTGGAAAATCCAATCTTAACATTATTATGAACTTTGAATTTATAATATATCTCCTTAAGGTTAGCCAGAACCAGACGTGTTTGAATATGTTTTTTCTGATTTTCAACCTAACAAAAAAGCAAAACGTATTATTTTTGAGCCTAAGAAAATAAATGGAAAAAGGAAACATTTAGTGGCGCCCGAGCAAGAACCGTTCTACAATTCGATCTGTGTTTTTTATTTTTTTTTTTACGATTTTTATGGATTTTATAATACAAGACAAAGGAGTTAGTATGTTCCATTTGAGTGAAAGTTACTGTTACCATGGGAACGCAGTGAACTATACTAACTCTGATGTAGTAGAAGTTCCGGCATAAACATTGGAATATGTAGGAAGATGGACTAGATAAGCAGATCTATTGCACAGGGACTCTTGTCACAAGTAATTCGTCTGCAATCTCAAGTTAGGCGTACAAAAGGGAGCTTGGTTAATTTCTGTTTTTTCAATAATTCCAGATTAACTAACTAAGGAACTGAATGAAAAAATGAAAGTAATCATTTAGAAATTGGAATTGTAAAAATAGTACCATTTATAATTATAATAATAATTGAGAAAATATTTGTGATACAAGAGCTTAATTTTTGTGCGATTGATTGTGCATAGTTGTGATTAGAAAAAATTGTGTGAACGTGTGTTTAACGTGTGTGCTATTGTTTGTGCATAAAACCAAAATTAAAAAAATGGTTAGAAAATTCATATTCAAAATAAAAGTGGTAAAGTTAATTTCTCGGTACCTGTTTTCAAATTCCATAAGTTAATCGATATTCCCATTTCATTGCAAAAAAATATATATATTTGTATACATATATCTAAAATTAAAAGACGGATCGAATAAGCAAGTCCATAACCGAATTGTCGGATGCTGTCAACCAAATTCTCGACAAGTTCATTTTTGACGTCCATTTCGAATCGCGTTTAACATCCCTCGCAAATAGGCCAGAACCAGCTGCCCCAGTTGTCGATACGAACCAGGTTATTAAACTCTGTCCTGTCCTGCCCGGCTGCGTAAAGGAATTTAAAGTATTTGATGGGAATCATACACGGTATGTATAATGGGTGCTTGCTGTAGAGGATATCCTGAAAGACTTTGACACTGTCAACTATAAACAATACTTTAGCTCGTCCGGGGAAAAGCTGAGGCTGCGCAGGTATCGTATAATATTTTCAGTAGCGACTGGCTTGAATTAAAGCAGTGTCTCTCTCTGCACAAGCAAATCATGAAAACTCTCAAACATCAGCTTAACCAACTTAGTCAAAAAGGGACCCGCTGTCAACCAGTAAATTAATGGTTAAAAAGCTAAAAACATAATTCTTTAGCGAAACATATCAAGAATGCTAATTATCTAAAGACCAAAAAGTCTTCCAGAGGCGTACTCCGCCTCTTTGAAAATTCAAAATTAGCATTTTCGAGGCAATTCGATCCACACATTCACCATGTCAAATATAATTACAGCTTCAGTAAACCAAACGTATAGGAGTTCGGAAGTTGGTCCGTTCTTGTTCTCAAAATCCTTCGGTAGATTTAGGTAATTTGCCCGGAACTCTTCTTCTAGAGATATCAGGCCTCCACTTAGACCTGGACCAAAACTATTCGAGAAATGATAGTATCCAAACCAAAGAGGTTAATTATGCTAACCTTCCAAAAAGGGCGAATCAATTTAAGCGTCGGGAAAGGTCGGATAACTTTTCCAATAAACAACCAGAGTTTTCATGTCGAGGTCAATACTGAAGAAAATTATTCTTACGTCACAGAAGAGGCTGTCTGAGATGAAACTTTATGACGGATACCCATACAGCGTATCATATATAGAATACGTTGGGAAGAACGGAGCCGTGCAAGAATTTTTTGTTGACACGGGGGCCAACAAGTAAGCTCGAAAATACAATAGCCCACGAATTACATAGAGAAACCGTTTTTCATGTTACATGGAATTATTTTGAAATTCTTTCTTTTACCAGGGCTCAAGTCCTTTGACGCAATCATTGGCAATGATGCGTTGAAAATACTTGAAACCATCATTGATAGGAAACGTAATACTTTGATAATATAACCAAATATTAGATTTGCATTGAGAAGAAAATCTCAAAACAAGTTAACGTGTCTGTTAAATGAAAGTTCTCTCTAACGGGGATTACAGTTATTAATTAAAAAATATTACACACTATTTGGTTCGAATAATGTCGATAAGGTGACTGACAATTGCCTGAGAGATAATCAAGCTTTGGAAAAATGTATAATTAGACTTTCCAAAGGTCCCTGTGACAAACAACACAGGATGATTATCGACAACACGAGTGTTATAATTGCGGACGCGTACCCAATACCTGACATTAATTCTAGTCTTGCTAGCCTTGGCAATGCAATATCTTACAACTCTATATTTGACCTCTGGATTCCATCAAATATTAGTAAAGCCTTTAGATACTAGACGGCGTGCGTTCAGATAGGAAAAAGGTCGATGTAATTCGAAATATCAAAAAGTTCTTAAAACTAAATATCATAACCGGATTAAAAATCCCTGAATACTGTATGGAACTCCTGCAAACGTACGTTAACCCAGAGGGTAGTAGAAGATTTCACGAACGAAAAACAGGTGTGGGATCTTATAATCAGAGAATATATATGAGAACACAGAAATGAACAACTTCTTGAAAGGTATTATTCTCCGAATAGTCTCATCATTCGGTATACGAAATCTGGCGATATTTGCATTACCAATAGATATGATTGCTACCCAGTATCCGCGGAATCACAGCTTACTCCGATTTCATCGTATCAACGCGAAATTCTACAAATGAATCTTAGATGATATCGATGATTGAGAGCAGAATACATGAACTTAAAACTAATGGAACTTTAAATAATTCAATTGACAGGTACAACAATACGGTTCACTCAGCGTGATTATGCGACATATTTTTCAGCATAAATTTAATTTTCAAAATGTGACAAAATTTCGAATTAAAGTCAACCAAAAGTTGAGGGAGAAAATAGGAATAGGAATATTTGGTATAACAAAAAGGAGCAGGAACCCAGAAACTTAAGGGGCACACCTAGTGTGACCGCCACAAAAAGTGATTTTTGGGAATTTTTTAAAAAGAAAATTTCTAAAAGCAAAATATTAAATTTTCAGCGAGTCACAAGTCACAAAAAAAGGACCTCCAGCGCTGCAGAGATTGCGGCTTTCACCGTACCTGTAATCAAAAAAAAAAAAACAAAAAAAAAATTAAACTAGTAGGTATTGCCTATACAAAGACCCACAATTGTGGAAAAAAACTTCAAATTTAACGAAATTGCAGAGTTTTAAAAATCAAATTTTGGCCGAAAATTTGATGACATTTGGCCCGCCAAAATTACATTCTTCATACAATCGAAAAGCTGTAAGCTCATTGTATAGAGAAACGTATACGAAATAAGAAAAAAAATCAAAGCGATCGGATGATTAATTTCTTTATTATAAATAGATAAAAAAAACATACTTAGAGCTAATTTGCTCTTACCGGCCCATTGAATTCATCTTCCTCTTCTTCAAAAAGCACCTGCTGGGCTGCTACAGCTCTTCTTCCAGATGAGCGCCTTTCTTTCAAAGCAGCCTGTTGGCGATGCTTTGCTAATCGTAGACTTGTTTTACCTTTGCTAGCGACATAATCTCTTGTTGCAGGTCCAAGTATTACTCCCATCACAAAAAATATTTTTAAATTAGATGTGTAACCGTCATTGAATATTGAAGTAGCAAAATAATTTGATAATTCAATACTTTTGAGACCACTGTGGAGGTGTTTACTAATCGAGTGACCATACACGTCTTTTACACTGTCGACTTCCATTTTGATTTATTTCGTAATCATCTTCGTGTAGTGAGAGCTTATCTTCGTAAGCTTCAGGATCGCTGTGTTTTTTATTTTCCCAAAAGACACAAGTAGACTTTACACACCGATCGACGACGAATAATATTTTCCTGCCAGAGTTACTACACCAAAACGTGAAGTATGGCCTCGTTTTTTACACCTGCCATCTTCTGAAACTATCAAATTTCTCTCTGAATTTTCTTTCTCTAGTGTCTGCTTCCCTCGTCTTCAACAGTTCTTTCCATACTAAATTTACAAACTGATTCTGCTGCTATCCATAAATTCATGAAATATCCAGAGAAAGTTTGATGATAAAATTTACTTATTATTGGGTCTATAAATTATTCGTGCGGTTTGCTAAGAGATGGCGTAACTTGTATTATTCCATTGGAACATGCGTTGGAAAGCTATTCTCATTGTACGTCATTTCAGTACGTCATTATTTATTTGAAGCGTAAGCAACAATTTTTTTTTTTTCACTCAAATATGTCGAACTTTGTGCCTGAAAAAGTGTTTTTGCGGGAAGTTCTTCTTCAGAGCTCGCAGAATCTTTGGGTGTCACTCAAGCAGCCATTTCAAAACGTTTAAAAGCAGCTGGATATATTTAAAAGCAAGAAAATTGGGTTCCACATGAACTCAAGCCGAGAGACGTCGAAAGGCGGTTTTGCATGTCCGAAATTCTGCTGGAACGCCACAAAAGGAAGTCATTTTTGCATCGGATTGTTACTGGTGATGAAAAATGGATCCATTACGACAACCCCAAGTGCAAAAAATCAATTGTGAAACCCGACCAACCAGCCACATCAACGGCAAAGCCGAATACCCATGGCGCGAAGGTAATGCTCTGTATTTGGTGGGATCAGATGGGTGTGTTGTATTATGAGCTGATAAAACCGGGTAAAACCATCAATGGACAACGCTACCGAACACAATTAATCCGTTTGAAGAGAGCAGTAGCCGAAAAATGCCCGGAATATGCGGCCAGACACGAGGCAACAATTTTCCATCATGACAACGCTCGGCCCCACGATGCTATTCCGGTTTATAACTATCTGGAAAACAGTGGATGGGAAGTCTTACCCCACCCGCCTTGTAGCCCAGACCTTGCCCCTTCTGACTACCATTTGTTCCGGCCGATGCAGAATGCCCTCACTGAAATACGGTTCACATTAGAGCAGAATATCAAAAATTAATTCATTCTTGGCTGCCAAGCCGGCGCAGTTCTTTTGGGATGGAATCCACAAATTGCCAGAAAGATGAGAAAAAGTCATAGCATCAGATGGGCAATACTTTGAATAATACTTTGCATAATCCATCAAATCGCAAAAAAGATTGATTCCGTTTATTTCGATACCCAAAAGACGCATCACAGCCACTAAATAACTATTTATTTCAAATCCATTTTCAATCATTGTCTTGGAATTAGTGTACGAAACACCGTATTCACATAATTTAGCAATTTTGAATCCTAAACTTCGCTGGCTTGCTTGATTAAAAGTCACGTTTTTTTACAAGTTTTACACATTACTTAATTGCTAATTTCATAAAAAACGGAAACAAACTGAAGAATGCAATATCCATGAGTTGGACCAATCACAATATTATTATTATTATTTTGTAATTATTTTAAGTGGAAGTACTGGTATTCGCGGTAGACTACTCCAATGTATGTTGATTTCCCGTAAACTTTCGTTTTCTTGAAACTGATCTATGCCAGGGAATGTCGTGAGTACCTTTTTGGTTTGTGTCCAATTACTCAAACAAGGAATGAATAAAAAAGCACTTGTTAGAAAAAAAAAAGATTTATTTTGTGGACAACTGCTCTTGTAAGAAAAAAAAAAAAAAAAACGATCTATTTTGTGGGCTGTATAAGGTATAAAGTTTACATTCAAGGTTTCGCGTCGCACTATATTTGTGCACAACGCAGCCTTACATTTCACGGACGTCGGTCGCAGGTACGTTATTGGCTATTCTTCTTTGTGTGCTCTTCGTTGCGAATCATAAAACGGTATTCTGGGGTTGATGTTGACCTTTTGCGCTGCTCAGTAAAACTTTTGGCTTCATGCGTTGCTACCGCGCTTGGTAGCTTGACATGGTAATGCTCTATCACTGCCATATTGTGTTACCTTCTTATGTTTTTGAACAATCCCCCCCCCCCCCCACAACTTGATTTGCAATTACCCGGCATAGTCGCCTCCGCAATGTCTAAACGCCCTAGCTCGTTGTACGTGGTCTTTAGGAAGACTGCCCATAAACTGCTCTGCCACTATCTGTTTTTGGAGAAAACAAGTTACGCATTGCGCTATGCTAGATTTTAAAGTCTCAGCGTAGAGATCCAAAATTTCTGCCTGATGTACTACATATACAGCTACACTCCGCCATTCAGCGTTCTTAGATGCACTTCCCTCAGTAATAGTTCACTTAGCTTGCTCCTTACTGGTAGGATTATTGAATGGATTCTCTGATATGATAGTAATGAGTCCTGTAGACGTCCTCCTCCTTTAGAATCTATGAAGGTAGTCAGTGTTAGGAGACGGTTCGAGCTATCCATTAAACTGTTGCGTTTAATATGATCAAGCTCTTGTTAATACGTTTCCTGCTTCGTAACCTTGACCCAGTAGATCAACGCGTCTTTTCGCTCTAACAATGTCACAGTCCCGGTTCGCACTGTCTGGTTATCCTTTCTTGCTTTCCGCACGAACCTCAGCACTAATGCCGTTATCCGAGGCATGCTTTGCAAGGTTTATATGCGCTCTAAAAGACTTTGAGCATCTGCTCCGCAGTTACTCCTGCTCGCTGCTGCGCACTCATGGTTGCCTGTGGTTTTAGCCAGTTCTGCTCTGAACGCCTTAGCAAATGCCGTCCTTCCCACCATAGGCTTAGCTCCATCATTCATCTTGCAGCGACTCCTCTTGATTCTAAGTCGACTGGATTGTCGGCTGATGCGACATGTTTTCAATAATGATCGCTAGTTAGTTCCTCGATAGAACTGACTTGGTTGGCAACGCAGGTCTTAAGCTCGAATGGTAATTTTCCGATCCAATGTAGCACCATGGCGTCGTTCCAGTAAGTTCTTTGCACGCGCTGAAGTCTGCATGCGTTTATTACTTTTGTCATCAATATGAATAATAGCACGACTGCACGTCGTCTCCTCACTCGATGTTTATCGCAAATAGACGACTGTGGCAAATGCTCTTGTGGTTGCGTCCGCGAATTCGTGGAGTTGCATCTTACTCGTTCTCTCAGTGCCCATCCATCTCTGAAGTCGCACTGATGCTAAGATAGGCAGCTGCTCATAGAAATGTGTTCCGCTGTTCCCTGCTCCTTCCAGCTCTAATAACGCTTACTTCTTGGCCAAGGCTACTGCTTGTTCTTTAGTATCTGCTCCGGTTAGCATGTTGTTCATATAGAAGTCGTTCGTTATGCCAATCGATGTGTGTCCTTGTGTTCGTATGCGCATTGGTTCATTGACCTCACTGCGTTGTAACTGCCCGATGTCATGACTACGGTTAGCTAATATACCTGCACCTGGTCGTTTGAACTCTCTCTTCAGAATATCGTCTGGAGATCCCACTGCACTGGATCGACTCACTCTTGACGGAGCATCTTCTAGACGAGTGATGATTTCTGCTTACTTATCTTGAAGTTTCGGACCCAGGAATTGAATGTCGTTGAGCGATATACCTCTCTCGCTCTTGCATGATGCGTCAAAGACCACACGAAACTTTTTAGTTAAGCAGTGATGTGGTCTGTGTTATGTATGCCCCTTCGTTCGCGACGTACCATCTACCAGTTCCATATGTCCCAGCTCTCGATACTGAAGTTGAAGTATTTTTCCTTCAGCTCCGGATTTGCACTTAGTTTCCTCTCAACCTGGAGAAACCTCATCATGGCTGCTGCTCTCGTACTGCCCAAGCTCTGCACCCTTGAATTTATGGGAATGGTTATCACGTATCGTCCGGATGAATCTCGGAAATGTGTGCTGTCAACGCAGAGCACGCGCTTCAATGGCTGGTAAACCTCCAGATCTGATTTTAACGAGGGCAGTTGCCAATAATGCGCTTCTGACTTCTATACTCTCCCGCTCAATGTTTACAGGTGTCTCGTTGCTTTTCATGTTGTCAGCACGTTGCGCATGTGTGGCGTGACTGACTGCTTGCAGCTCTGGTGGCTCATGGCTTGGTTGCTATTGCTCCGGGCTCCGGGCTGGCTGTCGCTGCTTCTTCGGGCCGACCACTGCTAAGCTAGATGACGCTCTGGGTTGCTCTGGACAAAGCACGCTGTTGTGCTTCTGGTTGTAGCTGCGGCAAGCTCCGCAAGGACATGCATGTGACACGTGTCCGCCTCTTAGGCAAATGACACATAGTTGCCAGCTCCAGACCTTGTCGTTCCTACCCTGGATTGACATCGCCAAGAAGTCTTTACATCGGTATAGCGGGTGGTGTGACTTACATAATGGAATGTATGTAATTTGGAAATCCGAATAAGGGTTGAACGGAAAACGTCTCGTCGCGCCAAATCACCCTTCGCTTGCACTTTCGAGCAGTTGGCACAATAGCTTTAGCTACGCACTGCCCCTTCACGAAAGCATTTTTTTTACCTTACCGCGCGCAACGCGCTGTTTGCACGGTTAAGGAAAAAATTTACGAGTTCGGATTCAAACTGCGTGGTACAAGAGCTTATTTTCTGGTTGAAATGCACAAGGCAAAAATAAAATGCTCGCACTGGTTCAATTGTAATTTTTTGCACTGAAATAGTTTTAATGCACTGTTTGCTTTTATTAGTAATCCCGCACTGCGCACTGATTACTATCCGTCTCGATCGGACCAAGTGTTCAATAACTCAAACAAAGAAACGCACTTGTAAAAAAAAACGGTTTATTTTGTGGACTGTATAAGCACAACTGTCCTCGTATAAAGTCTACTTTCAAGTGACGAAAATGATTTCACGTTGCTCAAAATTTGTGCCGTACATTTGACGAATGTCGGTCGCAAGTACTGTTGCCATCGTCTCATCAGATGTTCCCTTACGAGTGGTGGAAGAATAGTCGAACGTTAGCGGTATTCTGCTTTGCCAGTCGCTATGCTGGTTTTATTCCCTGCAATTGGGTTGCTCTGTGTGTGCTATCATATGTACTGCATTTGCAAACATCTGGGGTTGATGTTGACGTTTTGCGCCGCTCAGGTTTTCCTGAGCATTTATGTGTACCTGAAGGTCAACAACAGAAGCCGGAATCGACAGAGTCCGAACAATAACTCGAACCCCGTAGCAAACGTAATTTCCTGACCGCTGAGCGACTACTCTTTAGAACGCTGTAACTCAATAACTATTTGGGATATTCAATTGAAATTTTAGAATGTTATTTTTAAAGGTATGGACTATCGAAATATGAAGAAAAAAATAGATTTTTTTATCCAAAATTTCACAAAATTTTAAAAAGGGAGACAAAGTCTACACCTCCTTTAAAAGAATTCAAAGAATATAGGCCCTTATATCGAAAGGAGGTCGTGGCCAAAAATAATAAAGTGCTAATTATCACCAAGACAGGGCGAAAAATACACAAGGCACAAGTTAAGAACACATTTTTTTTTTACCTACTATTACTTTTATACTGTCATGCTTTTTCCAAATGCCAATTACCAAAAAATTTGCCGAAATGGGTGCGAGCGATGGGTCACGCCAAGAACTTCCTGATCAAAATAACTTGTTCCATATCCTAATATAATTTAGGAAAGGCTAATCTCACCTTGACGAGCAAGAAAGGGTTGACTGTATTAACGAAATCGAAGTTAGTACTGCATTGGCATTCTGGTCCGACTTTTTTTTTCAAATTTTCGTTAAATGTGTGTTATGTTAATAGATTGCTATTAGTATTATTAGTTGTATTAGTAGAAGTGCATTAAACATTTTTAAAGACTCATATTTTTAAGAAAAAACTGATTGCTTTTTTTTAAATAGTTTTCTTTTTAATAACTAAAAAAGTCATTTTCGGATTTTGGACAAAATCTAATGGCTGCGAATCGTCATGAAGGCACATAATCCAACCAAAATTCAAATCGATATCTCACAAACACCAACTGATTTAACTATTTCTCCCGTATATGTTTTTAATTCCGTCGTGGTCGGCTTTAATATTTTCCGATGCCCATACTTTATATAACGAAAACAGATAAAGAGCTTGTTGAAACGCCTCCTTCTGTATCTAGCGTAATTGTACATTGAATACCATCCAAAAAATCATCTTTTTCAATATTTTACCATGACCTGTGGGTCTAATGCTAACACTATTAATAAAATAGTTTTCGTCACTACCTACTTGAATTGACTTAAAAAGACTTTTGCTCTGCTACTCTGCTTTAAACATACGCTTTGTACGTACATGCCCTATTTTTCCACATTTTTTGCACTTAAATTTTTTTCCTTACATGCATTGGCTATAAGGCTGATTTTCCCGCACTTGAAACATTTTCCCTGAAATCCCTTCACAGCTTCTGATTTGACCTTGATATTACTATAAATACGATTTTCTTCTTTACTATATGTGCCGCTAGGTTCGTTCAAACTCTAGGGAATGAAATGCCTGTTTTGTACATAACATTTGATTTCCTTGCTTTCTACCTTCCATGCTTCTATGTTCAAAATCTTTTTGTAAATAACATCAGAAGTCACTGATGATTATTGTTGCAACAAGACTCTCATTGTCCCGTATACCCCTTATGAACTGCGCAATTTCGCAAACAAAATTGAACTTGGACGCTATCAGCTTGAAAATTTCAAATCGATTCTCATTCATTCTGTGTACGTTATACCTTCATAAGTAACTTTCTACTGGGCAACACGGGCCCAAAATTGAAATATATAGTAAACCCTTGGAAAAAGACATGTTTGATATTAGCAAATTATCCTTCTATATAGGGCCTGTGTAATGAAGAGGACCTAAATTCTTAGGACACGGTGTACAGAATGATAATGCCTAAGTTAAAGGGATGTAGGTGTCTACAATGACCAAGTCCAACAATGCTAAGATCTATTGAATAGCACCTCTTTCCATAAAGACCATCGACTCTGTGCAATATAATCAGGAAACCCAGCACAGACGCCGTTTCGAAAATAACACCAGACGAACTTTTTAACGCTTGCAAGAAGATAGACATCAACAAAGCGTGTGGACCTAATGGCATCCCAAATAAGGGAGTGAAAGCCGAAAAGTTCAAAAGTTCAAAAGTGACCTGACATGTTAATAATAACGATGCAAAATTGTCTGAAAAATGGGTTTTTTCAGAACAGTGGAAGCTACAAAATTTTGTTCCCCTACCAAAGGACACAATGGGCAAAATACTTGAAAGGATATTATATGATAGATTGCTTACTATGGCGGAAGGAAAGGGATCAGATCAACTATTTGGATTTAGAAAATTGCGTTGCACTGTCGACGTCCTTAAAACGGTAGTAGACAGAGCAACCAAAATAATAAAGGGAGAAAGGTGGCGATGGGGGACAAAGGAATATTAGGTAATAGTGACGTTGGACATCGATGATGTATTTATATCCGCAAGTGGTCACTAGCCAGCCACTAATTGCGAAAGATTGTATTTAGCTAGTTCACCAATAGACGGTTGAGATATGAAACTGACGAAGAAAAAAGGTATTGCTAAATTTGGGCAGAATCCAAAGGGCACTAGGTAGGGTTCTGGAGCGATTAACGTTTTCACCGGAAGTAAAAGTAATCGAATTTTTAATGACATCGCCGTTGTAGCCGTTGCAAGGAATATCCCCGAGATAGAGTCAGCTACAAATGAAATCATTCTCACCAAAGACTGGCTAATATCCGCTGGCAGATCACAAAAAGGTAGCAGCTGGAAAAATGTGAAATACGCGGACATGGAAGTCAAACCGTTAGATCAGAAAACTATGATCTATAATAATCTAGGAGTAATACTTGACAATAGACAAATTTATATGTCTCTCATCGACTATTCTGGCAAAAAGGCGTCACTTTTTGGAATACTACTAAATATAAGAGAAGTAGAAAAAGTTAAATATCCAAGGTAGAAAGCACTGTCCTATTAGACATCGCCACGGCGGCAAAGGAAGCAATGAGAAATTTGTCATCAAAATGTTCACCTAGCACATTAAGAGTAATTATGAGCTTTAGATCGATTTCGGACGAAACACCTTTTGTTATAGACAGGGTGATTCCCATCAATATCCTTGCAGACGAGATGCAGAGAATCTATAATCGGAGAACTACTAGTAACCAAGAGGGGGTAGTCTATAAAAATGAAAGAGCGACTTCAATGACAAGCTCTGTAGAATACCACTGGACCTGCAGATTGATCGCATCCATAGACGTTTGCACAGACCTAAGGCACGGAAACTGCAACCACCATTTAACGTAGTTCCTATCTGGTCACGGTGGATATAATAACTTTATACACCGCTTCGGGTATGTTAGCTCACTCACTCACAGAGACTGCCCAAATCAGGACGAAGACACAGAGCCTGCAATATTTCATTGCATAAGCTTTCTAGGGTCTAGAACTGACATAACACATGCACAGTCAATAAATGACCAAAAGTTGCAGTAAAAAGAAAATTGGATGGAGCTTTACACATTCATATAAAATGTGCAAAACGAGCTGCGAAAGATCGAAAGAATATGACGTGCAGATACAGTAAATATAGGAGATAAAGCATGAATTTCTTACCCTGCAAAGTAATACTTAAAGGCAGTCCCAGGGGAGAGAGTGGTCGAACGATCAGGCCAGTGATTCGTTCATGCTGGTAGTCCGGGCTACTGGTATCTTTGAAGATGTAGCAACACAAAAAAAAAAAAAAAAATAAAAAAAAAAAAAAAAATACACCCACATTTTGCTAAATAATATTATAGATACCTCAAAATGGAAAGATATTACCAAATTTTCATTTCCGATACTCGGTGTTGACCCAGTTTTAAAAACTCGTAACAAAATTTTCCGCCCACTTATTAATTGAGATTTGTATAAACATTCATTCCTATGGGATAGTATGCAAACTATTGTAAAGAATTGTAAATATTAATTAATTAATTTAAAGTTACATTTATAAACACGTGTGTTTTTACATTGCTTATCATGTATATGTTATATATATCGTTCAGTTTCTTTATATAAGTGTAAGATAAATTTCATCTTAAAAGTTGATGTATAACTTTAGCTCTTCTTTATCTTTGCAATTGTACCTTAGGCGTCACTGTATTAAATATAATAAAATAAAATATATATTTGCACATTTTAATATTTTATATATAGTTTTCATAAAAATTCTAAATTGTGTTAAACTTTTTTAAATGTTTTACACAACTTTACTAACAACAACAGTGCGAGGGTTAAGAATTTTCGAATACCAGTCACTAATTTATAGGCAAAGGTTGGATCATCGACGGATATTTCGAAATATACATACCATACACTTAGAGGAATTCGAAGATTTTGCTGAAGAAAATGACAGGGGTAGTAAGGAACGAGGTTAAAGAACGTGATATGAATCGGGGTGTCACGACATCAACGCTAAAAGGTAGAGCACAAAGGAAGTCTGAAGATAGCCACGGACATCACACAAGAAAAAAGTGCGTTTAAGTCCGATTTGTTAATTCTAGCAGTTAATGACATATAGGTGTCTTTTTAGCTTAAAGAACGTTTGTACTAAATCGAAGCCAGTTGCTAAGCATAATAAAGGATAAATAAAGGATTTCAATTGAGAAATATCGTATTTTTATTTGGAAAATTCATCGAGTTGTCGTCGAGCGGGGATATTTCGTATCCCAATGGTTTTTAAGAAAAAGGTAATCGAGATTGTATGTGTCTGCCAAATGGCGAGAAGCGGAAAAGTAAACACTAATCTCTTAGACGAGAAGAAATCAGTGAACTTGCAGCCCTACCTTACGCACATGTAATTCAAGCTCTACAATATGGTAAACCGTCAGTTTTTCGAATCATACCTTGCTGCTATATGTCTTATTAATGAAACCTACAACCTTTTTCTGACGAACGAGGTTGAAGAAAGTCGACTTACAGTTCGAAAGGATATTGGCAAGTCATGAAATCTCGTCGAACTGCCTTACTATAAGCAGAATGACTGTGCCTCAAATAGAGTCCCCGAAGAAACTGAAATAAGACAGTTGAATCTCCCTCCTCTTGAAAGGAGGACACGCCAGCTGCACGTTCCACACAAACACCGTGGAGGTCACCAAGATGATGAAAGAGGATATCCTATTCATCACCAACTTTAACAAATAACTTAACAGCCAAGGAGTCTTCAGAAAGCTTTCTGGCACGTGCCTTATTCACCTCACGAAACGATTCTTATGAACAACAACACATTTACAGTTCATCGCCACATAACTCCAGGGTCTGCCGCATGTTCTTACAATTATCGTTGCAGTGCAGACAAGATTGACGTTGAATACCTACATAATATTAGCATGAGCAACAGAATAAAGTCACCCGCGACCGGTGATGTCGCAATATTTGTAATTCTAGCTAACAAAATTTTGGCCATTTGGTGTATGATCAACAGGAAGGTAAACATACTTGAAATATATTTGCCTGCATCAGGAATTCAACAGTGAGATTTATGTACATTGCAGTCGTCAGCGTTTTTTGGACTTGCAGCAAAAACATGATTGCTTCCGACTCGGTCGACAGCGATATTCCCACTGCCTTGCACGCGCAGTCCAAAAGGCACTGCTGAGTAGACGGCGATAAGTCAAGAAAATTAATTATGTAAGAGTAGTCTTTAAGGAAAACTAAATAGATGAATTAAGATCATTTAATATAATAATAATATAAGAATAATATATAATATTTAATATAATAAATATGTATAATAAAAGGAGAAAATCAAAGAAAAACAGTAAGAAGGAAATCGTGTTCCTTCATGACAACGCCAGGCCACAAACATTTTTGGTAGACGAGCAAAAAATATTAAGCCCATTCGTCCATCATTCACTATAGAAAAATGTTTTCAAGAAGATCTCGTCCAATATAAAATTCACCTGATGCATTAATTAATGCCAAGCGATCATGGCCTGCGAAGGGAGTTCGGGTAAAGATTGGACTCTTAGGGAGCTTGGAATCGACTCTTACTTTTAACAAAAACTCATGTTTAGGACGAGGTTCACTTTGTTAATCTCGCAGGAAAGTTTGTAGATTTCTTGCTGGCACTTTAGTGGGTCACTTTTTGGTGAATACCTACATAAATGTGCTAGATTGTAGTGACATTATCTCTTACGTCGACATTCTTTGTGAATATTCGGCTGTAATACCGGGCGCTGACTTTGTGGATGATAATATACTGTAGTTCAATTGAAATTCAACATATATAGCACAGGCGAACTGCATAGGCTTTAACTCAATTTCAGTTTTAAGGTTGAATGTGACTTCAAAAATTATTATCTTCTAGCTGTTACACGCGGCTTTATTCACATGGTCTTGAATTTAAGATTTAAGTCAGCGTGCAGTGTTCGTCTTGATTGATCAGTGTGTATTTAAATGGTTTCCAGACTTGCTTTTCATTCCTCGTCTATTTTTGAATCTCATGATGTGTTTTCGTGCTTGAGGTTAAAATTGACTAATCTCTTGTAGTTTGGATGGCATGATTGATTTTACAGAAAAGTTAATGCTTTGTGACCACTATTAGTCACTATTACACAGTCAGCACCAATTGCTGTCAAATCTGTCAAGCGTGCGCCCTTATACACTGAAAACACAGGCAGGTACGCACAACAAATCTATTTATTAAAATGACTCGCGCGCAACCTATTGTGTAATTTACTAATTCATAGAACTAAGTGGGATAAAAAAATATACGAGTATATATTTTTATATATAAGGGGAATAAAATTTGGATTAATCTTACTGTTAGTTTCCAAAAATAGCATTTGTTACCCTTAATTTAATTGTACCTTTACAGTACAAAAATAATAGAGATTTAAAATGTTTAAACTATTTATAAAGAAAAGATTAAGTATGTATGTATGTATATACGAGTATAGATCATGCCAGTATAGTTTGAATTGACTCCAATCTCGCTATTTTGAATGTACACACGATTACTAGTACTCATATTATGTATTAGTTGGTAACGATTTGACCTTAACCCCTACTCAATTTCCCACAATCATTGTTTTTAAATTCATTTGAACCTAACATTGAAAGAAAAACCACATACAACATCTTAACAGAATCTTACTTTTAAGAGTAGGTACGAGTAAGCCCATTGCTCTAGGCAACGTTCAAATATCCGCGAATACAAATAATAAAGATCGAGAATAACTTAAATGGTTTGCACCTCCATTTATCTGGTAAAATTATTAGGACCGCCTCAATCAAAAAGGAACGCAAGTTTTCCCATTAACTTAATGCAATCGTGCAAATTGCCGTGCCGGATACCTCTTTCGCACTTCATCCGCCAAATTGTTTGTGGGAGTGCACGTGAAAAATTTAAAAAAAGATGAAAAAAACTAAGTAAAAAGGGGGAAAAAAAAGGAAAAGGAAAACCCCGAAAACGATTAGTATCCACATCCAAATCGAATTCCGGCCGAATGTGATCGTTAGTCCAGGCGGCTAAATGCTGATCTAAATCGGATCCACTTCAATGGCCGACGATTGCAATACCAGTAAAGTTTTACATTCATCTGGCAGATGTAGTGTATGCCAGCGCACATCTCCCTCCGGCTAATGCGACTTTAGGATGATCGAAATGGGTGTTACCCCATCGCAATCCCTTAACCATTCTAACGTGATCAAGACCATGTTTTGAGCTGATACTTTGAGCTAAGAGCCTAATGTATGTACGTTTCACATATAAATAATAACAGTCTCCATAAAACATATTCTACTTAAGCAGCGTTTACTGATGCACATTGACGCTGATGATGCTATGTAAATGGATATCTCACTCCACTACGGTAGAGGTTAATCTAATGGGTGATGCGAGGTCCACTTGTAAGGATACTCCCGTTTGAACTAATTGAGAAAGCGCGTCTTAAAGATAATGGGGCTAACAACCGGTGTGAAATGCGACTGCGAAGTTAATCAATACAGCTTCCAAACAGCATTGCAATTTGAAATCTACAAACTTTTAATGGAAACCATAAAAATACATCTAATATCATACCTTTGTCCCTTCCTGTACAGGATTTTTAACATGGAAACTACTGAAAACTTTAGTATTATTTTTTTTATTCTTTCATATTTTTGCAGTGATTCTAATACATGTGAGCTCTCCGATATTTCTAGAATAACGCTTCTCTTGGGGATTAGACCTTAACGACAGAAAGGCTCAGTTCATCTACGTCTTCGGATTTCTCTTTTCCATTTATGTTAGCTACTTCATCCTCTCCTGATACACATATTACATCATTTTCTGTATTGCATCCTTCTTGGGGAAGTACTTCAGGTTGCTCTGGTATATACGTTTCTACATTTAATTTTTTCAATTGATTTCTATGTACTATTTTTCTCCCCCTATTATATTCAATGGCATATAATAAATTACTAACACGTTTAATTATTATGGTTGTTATTCATTTAGCATACCAATTTTTCGAATTCAAATATAAAACCTTCTCTTTTACTTGTAAATCAAAATTCAGCTTTTTATTAATTTTAAATTCCTTATAAGTATTTTTTATTTAACTTTCTATCTTTGTATTCATTTTTGTAAGTAATTTCTTTCTTTTCTTTAACAAAGGTATTAATGTAGGTAAGTAAAGTTGAGGGTGTATTTCTGTATTTGAACCTAAAGGGGTCGTTATAAAATAAATTTCATGATAATCTAATCGCAGAATAGAATGAATACCAACACCATTATTCATCAATCAACACGAACAAGAAAAGCCCAATATATCATAAATATACCCAAAATTTGAAGGAAATGATAATGAACTTTGTTCGTCTCCGAATTGGTCATACATGTTTTACAATGTGTTACCAATATCTTCTCAGAAAAGAATCACTACCAACTTGCCCTACCTAGCATAGTATCATCAACACCAGTCACCTACTTGGCCCTTCTCTCTTTATCAAACTAAATATTAAATACGGTCAATACTAGATCAAAAATTATAGATTTATTAAAAGAACCTACTGAATCTAATATTAAAGTATTATTTTAAGCAAAATATTGCTTCTACTTAAAATTTAATTATAACAAACCTTTTTACTAAAGAGCCGATAGTATTAAGTAGTTACCATTTATAAATAGAATATTTTAAATATGTTATTGATAAGAAAAAAAAAAAAAATAAATTAAAACTTTCAATTGTATTACATTCAATTCCATTACATTCCTAGAAACGTTTTAAATTCAAAATTAGAAAATTGAGGCCCGTTATCGCTAACTAGTGTTTTGCAAAACCCAAAAGTAGAAAACATTTTTTTTAAATTTTCAATTACTACCAACGTTGTGGTCCTCGATTAAATGTCTATTGAAATCCACTTGCTGAAATCATCAGCTGCAATAAAAATCTCAACGCTGCAAACTAGCATAAATTGACATGCAACCTTTCGAAAAGGAAATATGTTTTGGACCATGTGAAATTTGGGGGATCCTTTCCTTTACTTGTTTACGTATTGTTCAATGTCTTTATCAATCTGTGACCACCATACAACCGAACGAGTTTCATGCGTACCATACCAACATGTTGACCATGCACTATCGCTAACACCTTATATCGGTATTTTGTGGGTGTCACAACCCTATCTCTATAAAACACTTACTCTCGGAATACAGCGATCCCCTGACTCGATAAAATGGCAACATCTCTTCTCTTCGCCTCGAGTCCATATTTAATTTTGCAGTCATATCCTAAAAGAAACAAAATTCACCGATGAAAGCGAATAGACATAATGCTACTTAAAGATTTCTTATCCCCCAATGAGCTTTCCAAAAGTAAACATACCTATGGAATCTTTTAATAGTGAAAATAACGTTATCCACAATGCTTAAAATCGCACCCATACCATATGGTGAAGCATCGCATGCAATGACGATCGGTAAACTTGGATTAAAATGAGTTAACAAATTGTTGTTAACTAACAGGAGTTTACTCGTTTCCAATGCCTCTTGACATTCCCTGGCCCAGTGAAAGAAACATCTTTATGCAAAAGTTTATGATACACAGTGGAGCTAAAACGGTGGAAATATTTGGCAAAAATTTAGCACAGTTATTAATCAAACCCAAGTAACTTTGTAACTGTACCACATTTGCGGGACACAGAACTGAAACAATACATTCCATTTTAGATTTCGATGGGCTTATTCCTAGGGGAGTAATAGTATGACCCAAATACTCTAAATTTTCTTTGAAAAATATACATTTTTCCCAATTAATCTGTGCCGAAGACACACCAAACTTTAATCTTAAAAATGTAAAAAGTCCCTTGCGCGTATTTATAGCTAAAAACTCTCGCGACGCTTCTGTAACGGATAGCTGCAGGTAAGCGTCTTTTAAATCAAACGAACAAAATATAGAGTATCTAGTCTCACAAGAATTTCATCTATCAATAGTAAATGATATACATCAATTTCCAATTCTGGATTAATAACAACCTATAAATTCCCACATAATCGTACTATGTTACCGTTTTTTAAAACACATGATATGGGATGTGTTCGCTTACTATACCGAATAGGTTTTATTATTTTCTGTTTACACATAAGGTCTAACTATTTCTCTATCTCAGCTCTTAAATTTATGGATGTGGCATATAGCTTGAAAAACCTTGGCTTTGCATTTGACTTCAAAACTATTTCCGCTTCAAAATCTTTCATTTGCTAGTCGGAAATTATAGAGTTTGGGAAACTTATCTTTAATTTCACCTAAATTCAATCTCACTGTTCAAATGAGGAAACATCACGTCTATCCAGTTTCTCCCAAAAAGAGGCTTAAAGTTTTTTCCCAAATCGACGAACACTAAAGGTAGATTGTAAGTATTTTGTACTGTGACAGTTATAACCCAATTTATGTTGACCTTTTCACCCGTTCATACCTGAGGAGCAGGATAACTATTATTAGTATTTATTACGACCTTAGACAAATAACAAAGATAATCGTTTTTGGAAATTACTGACACTACCGCTCCTGTATCCACCTCCATAGTGATAGTTTGATCTTCGATGTCAACCTCAATGTTTTTTGGTTCACACCTGTTATCAAACCATTTTAGAGAACCGAGCTAATAATAGAACTTCTAAGTTTGTAATAGTTACGTCGGGGGGTTCTCTGTTTTTTTTTTTTTTTTTTTTTTTTTGTTGAGAACAACATGTTTTTGCCGAATGCCCCTTAGCTCTACACAAAAAAAAAAAAATAAATAAAAACAGATTTTAGCGGAACACTTGTTTGTTGGATGCTTAGTGGTGTACTTGGAACATTGCACCTATAACACTCCACTTATTTTGATAATTGTCAATTTTGTTAACGTCAAAATATGGGTGCATGTTGCGTTGTTCTCTATCAACTAACTCGAATGACAGGGCTTTATCACAGGCTGTGTCCCACTTCAAATTTCTGGTCGAGAGTAATTTCTTTTGAAGTTTCTCATTTCTAATGCCACTTACTAGACGATCTTTTAAAGCATCTTGTAGAAACGTGTGGCAGCCAGAATTTTTAAATGCATTATATAATCAGCGATACCTTGTCCTTGTTTTTAGAACGTAACTTTAGAATTTAAGTCGATCCGCAATTACATTCTTTGTTGGAATAAAATGGGATTTGATTTTCTCTGTAAGTTCCTTATAGATTTTAATAGTCGGTTTCTCCGTCTCTCCATCAATATGGACTTGATGATCCGCTTGTACGCTTCCGAGCCAATGAGTGTTAGGAATAGAGGTACTTTTCGGCCTTCTTCGGCGTCATTTACCTTAAACAATTCACTTATTCTTTCGAGGTAGTCATCGAAATTGTCACCGATTGTAAATTGTTCTATGGATCCTTCTAGAACCATGATCAAGTTTTTTTTTTTTTATAATCGCCTTTTATTTCAAAAATCCTTATTTGTTATGTCACAACTCTAGGTTAATTACTTTTAAATAAAATGTTGGTATTGTTTTGTACCGTATGTGGGCACTATACTCAAATTTTGGACGGATAAATACCTAATATATTGTGGCCAAATCAGAGGGGGTGAAATGTTTTTTGAGGAATGTCGCTTGAGGAAACCTAGACATTTCGAGCATTTTTCCGACATCGAATAAGTGGTCATTCTAACACAAATTGTCAATAATACACACACAGATAACGGAAAGTTTTTCGCTTTCGACGATGTAAGTGCCATTCATGGATAATGACTGGGTATTTAAATTTAGCTTTAATGTAAGGAGATGTAGAAACATTGAATTTCCCTCTGTTGATAGTTCCCCAATTGGTTATGCTGGTATTATTGAAAATTAATGTGCTTAACATACACATACACTTCAGCTACAGCTGAAGAGCAGGGACGTGAGTCCAGGTACGAATATGAAGAGCAGAGAATACTGTGAGATTAGAAGTAGCAGATTAGAGATCATTATTGAAAATTAAAAAGAGTGTCGGAGACAAAACGGAGCCCTGGGGCATATCAGCATTTATTGTGTGATTATCAAACTTGAAACAATCCAAGACAACTTGAATTGAACGTTCCAAAAGGTAATTTCTAATGCAGAAGAAAGTCATCGATCCCTAAAGCACGCATTTTCGAAAAAAGAGCCTGATGCCAAACTATGTTAAATGCTTTAGAAATATCAAACTCAATCGGTAGCACAATATTAATAAACTCCGTGTAGTCAATAAAGATTTAAGGAAGGTCGGTCAAAATACACTTCGATTTAAAGTTGTTGTGTATAGATGCTTTAAAAAGCATTCAATAGAGCTCGTTGAGATAGATATGGATAGCGCTAGGATCTTAAAAATTATCTGACACGCACGAGAATGGGATATGTGCGACGATGTCAAAACGGAAGCAAAACCCATAATTGGAATAACCGAAGAATTGGAATACATAAAGCTAGTGTTCATAGTTTGTTGCCATTAAATTTTTCTCTGAAGCAACACATCGAACAATCTCTCACGCTTTCTTTTGGCGATATGGCAGTCCTATCCAACTCATAACAATTGCATGAAGGCGCTAGAAAGTAGAAGTTTGTGAATAAGTACTTCGTAGTTTAAATGATCAAATATTCCAGTAATTTCTTAGTTATAGTGAATGTCTTTCAATACAATGGTTTGATTCCAATTTAACTGGAAAACTCGCTTTGACTTACTATCAGAAGTTCAATCAGGTTTTCGTGCTAATCAAAGTTGCTTCATAGCTGTAGTTAAAGTTCTTGATGACATAAGGCTAAATTTTGATAAAGACTATTTAGCGCTATTCTGTTTATTTGTGTTTATCCAGTGTTAATCATGAAATTTTATGCGTAAAGTTAAGATTATTTCGATTGTAGTGAATCCTCTGGGATTAATTAGGGACTATCTATGAAATCGATTTCAAAGAGTGTTTACTAATAAAACATCTTCGCGACCCCTTAATATGCTTGCTGGTGTATCTCAGGGTTCGATTCTCGGTCCTATTTTGTTTTGTCTTTTTATTAATTATCTGCTCAATGTCTGCCGCAATGCTTCAGTTCATCTTTACGCTGATGACGCGAAGATTTACCTGTTGCATCCTATTGGATTAATCGAAGTCCTTATGGTAAGATTCAATCCTAATCTATCTGCAATAGCTAAATGGTTTCAGATAAATGGTCTTATCCTTAATCCCGTAAAAACTCAATAAATTCTTAAATCCACTGATATCGCTAAATTCCACAAGGCTTAGGTTTTCTAATGTGGTTAACGGTCTAAGATCATAGCAATTATATTGTGTCAAGGATTTACGCAAGTTTATTTAAACTGTGGCTTTTTTCTAGCTTTACTCCAAGTAACACCAAACTGAGGTTAATAAAATCGCTACTTGTGCCAATCATTGATTACAGCATCGCTGTCTATAGTAAGCTAGATTCGCACTCTCAGCACAAACAACGATATGGTCCGGTATACTTTTGGAATTAGATCATGATCACATATTCCACCTATATAAAAGTGTTCTTGGGTGTTCTTTTTCACCAAGATACATTTTTCAAAAACTTCTGTTTACGCAGTTGCTGAAAACGCTTAATTTGATAACTCCGTCTTGTAATATTTGAATAAGTCGCGTCTTTTACTTGTCCACTCCACTAGATTATGGAATTCCTTGCAAACATTGATCAAACAGATAATAGGAGAAAAACAATTTAAAAACGCAATATTTGCTCACTTTGATTGATTACACCTTCTTTCTTTCTTTCTTTCTTTAACTCCTTTCCCTAGCCCCTCTTTCCTTGTTTGTAAATTTCTGATTTCTGTTCCTTTTTTCCTCTTCTTTTGACCTAAGCGTTGCATTTTATAGTTATTTTCATTATAAGTTTTTCTTTTAATTATTTTTATTCAATTTTCATACGAATATAAAGAACTTTCTAGATTTATTTGAGCTTTATGTACTATAAAAGACTTTACTCTTATTTGTAAAAAGAATCCGTTTAATAGTTTTTAAAATCAGTACATAGACATGTATATACATACATAGTACAAAAATTAAATTGACTATAAGATGTACATAATACATGGGCCGTGCCGTTTCGAAGAGAGGGCACCACTTGAATTAAATCTATACTATTTTCAGTTAGTACCAACCTTCAAAAGATACGTCTAGAAATTTGACAGCTGTCGGACGATTAGTTCTCGAGATATAGCGTTGTGAGTGAAGCAACTTTTGTTATTGTGAAAAAAATTGGATTCAAAGTAATTTCGTGTGTTGATTTATTATTGCTTTTTGATGGGGAAAAATGCAGCCGATGCAAAGAAATGGCTTGATAAGTGTTACCCAGACTCTGCACCAGCCGAACGAACCATTCGCAAGTGGATTGAAAAATTAAAAGTCGTCATACAAGCACCGAAGATGATGAACGCAGTGGACGTCCAAAAGAGGCTGTTTCAGATGAAAACATCAAAAAAAGCCACAAAATGATTACGAATGACCGTATAGTGAAGTTGATCGAGATAGCTGAGGCTCTGAAGATATCAAAAGAGCGTGTTGGATATATCATATACGAATATTTGGACATGCGAAAGCTCTGTTCGAAGTGGGTGCCGCGTTTGCTCACAGTCGACCAAAAACAACAACGTGTTGATGATTCAGAGGAGTGTTTAAAGCTCTTCAACCGCAATATAGCCGAATTTTTGCGTCGGTATGTGACAATGGATGAAACTTGGCTCCATCACTTCACACCAGAGTCAAGTCGGCAGTGAGCTGAGTGGTGAGCAGGCGACGAACCTCGTCCAAAACGACCAAAAACTCAACAGTCGGCTGGCAAGGTTATGGCATCCGTATTGGAATACATATGGAATAATTCATCGACTATCTCCACAAGGGGCAGACTATCAACAGCGACTATTACATTGCGTTGTTGGAGCGTTTGAAGGACGAAATCGCAGAAAACGGCCGCATTTGAAGAAAAAGAAAGTGTTGTTTCATCAAGACAATGCACCGTGTCGGAAGTCGATGAAAACGATGGCAAAATTGAATGAATTCGGCTACGAATTGCTTCCCCACCCACCGTATTCTGCAGATCTGGCCCCCAGCGACTATTTCCTGTTCGCAGACCTCAAAAGGAAAGAGATTTAAGACCGATGAAGAAGTAATCGCCGAAACAGAGGCCTATTTTAAGGCTAAACCGAAATCGTACTACAAAACTGGTATCGAAAGATTGAAAAATCGTTTCAATCAGTGTATCGCCCTCGAAGGCAACTATATTGATAAATAAAGTTGAATTTTGCAAAAATTTTGTGTTTTACTATAAAACGCCGATGTGTTAGATATATCGCTTATGGCTATTATGTTATCATAAAAGTACTTTAATATTATACTTTCGTCAATTATTTAATAGATCCTTTTAAAAGCCACAATTTTTGATTTTAGTGATCCAGAGAAAGCGTATTTTTTTGACAATACGTATACCATAGTCCTTAAAACTAGGAATACGCCTTGTTGTCTTAAACCTGGGGTTGGCTCTAGAAAATCACCATAATTTAAGCTTATTATTATTGGTCAATCTAATAGATAAATAGCCTAGTCAATACGAGCTGCCGGGTCGTATATAGTATAGTATAGATATAGTATTTGTTGAATTGGGTGTTACAGGAAGATTTGTTTACGTTCTTGAAATACTTAGGGTTGCCTTTTTACATATGGGGTCTAAAGATTAAGCATTGAGAATTGTTTCATCTACCCACAATTAATTCGTGTTAATAATTTAATAAGGGTCTGATGGCGTATGAGGATAAGGCCATTAGCATGTCAGATTTTTTATGTGGGATATACAATATATCTTAATTTTTCTGTTTTCCTTTCTCGATCCTCATATTTCTTGTATGGCAATTTAATCCGTACTTTGCAGAAAAGGAAATCCAAGAATTTGAATGGCACCAAGAGTGTATAGTTTAAGTAAAAGGTGTTTTATAAGGAGTTTTTTTTTAACCAAACAACTGATAAGCTGTTGTTGTCTTTTATTTAGTTTTGTTCGGCGAATCATCAACCTTTATAAATTGTGGATATTTACTTTCAAAATCAGTGTTCAATCTCTATAGAGCGATATACCAATTTTACGGTCAACATAGTTGACTTTCCGCAACACAATTGAAAAATCGTTTGTGTCGTGACCTCGATGATTGGACTCTTGGACCGTTGGAAGTCGATTCACGTTTTTACCGTCCAATGTTGTTCAGTGAAGAGGCTCTCTTTTATCTCTGTTGTATACCGATTTTGGACCAAGAAAAACCTAAACGTGATCCATCAGCTACAAATGCAGCCCGAAAAATGCGCTGTTTGGTGTGGTCTATCTTTAAAAGCGTGAACATAGTTTTCAGAATATTTCGTTTCAACAGGATGGCACCATTTACCATCCTGTTATCGGGAAAACCATTGACTTTATGAATTAAGTGTTCGATGACGAGATTTGCTCCAGAAATTGACCTGTGGCTTACCTTCCAAGAAAGCGTAATTTGACGCCCCTGCACTATTTTCTGTAGGGGTATTTGATGTTGTTGGTCTATGTGGACAAGCCAATTTTGGAAGCCAACATCTTGGCTCGTTTGCTCAGTTTCTGTGTTTTATGTTGATTTCAAATCTTACAGATCTTAAAAAGATAATCTTTCTTTTTTTTTTTTTCAGAACTTCTGACTTAACCTCGTTTACATTAGTGGATGATAATCGACCGGTTAGACCACATTCAGCACGTAGTGAAGAGACTGTAGCAGCTGTTGCTGAGAGTGAGGATCTCGGCCTAAAAGCGTACAAAATTCAACTTGTGCAAAAATTGAAGCTAGGGGACTTGAATTTGCATCATATTTTCAGTGAATGGGCTCTGGAAAAACTCAATTGAAATCTGGTGTTTTATCGTAAAATTTTGTTCAGTGATGAAGCCCATCTCTGGCTCAATGGATACGTTAATAAGAAAAATTACCGTATTTGGGCTGATGAGCAACCCGAAGAGTATCAAGAGCTACTATTACATCCATTTAAAACAACGGTATGGTGTGGTTTATGGACTGGTGGAATCATTGGTCCATATTTATTCAAAAATGAGGCATATCAGAGTGTTACCGTCAATGTATGCGTTATTGCGCCATGTTAACAAACTAAGTGCTTCCAGAAATTCAAGCACATGGTCTCGGTGAGCTCTGGTTTCAACAAGACGGCGCTACGATCCATACAATGGACCAACGGTCCATAGCAATAGACTTGTTGAGAAATCATTTTGGTGAGCACTTAATTTCACGTTTTGCTACGGTAAATTGGCCGCCTAGATCGTGCGATATCATACCTTTGGACTATTTTCTCTGGGGATATGTAAAGTCTCAGGTCTTTTAGGATTGACGCTTTGGAAGCCAACATTAGCGAGATACCAGTCGCTTTTTTCGAACGAGTCGCCGAAAATTAAACCTTCCGAACGGAACAATTCAGACGTAGTCGTTGCCAACATTTATATGATATTATTTTTAAAAAGTACAATAAATGCCATGAATTGTTCTTTTAACCGATAGTAAAACTTGTGGGTTCGCTTTAAAATTTATGTATTTTATTTTACGTTATAAATCAAACCTTACGATAAATCACCCTATATAAGTTTCACGCTGTCCTGACATTAGACACCGCCGTTAATTCCAGATTCGTATTTCCAGAGATGTATTTTGAAATTGCCGATATTTTTCTTGACAAGTCACTATTTAATAAATTACACAACTGGGCAACACGAATTGTAATTTATATTTCCAACATGTTTACTCGTAACTGGCATTTTTTCATTGAAAAACACAACATATTCGTACCTACACACCAAATATGTGTATATATACCTGCAATCTTAAATATGAAATGGCAATATACCTCTCTTTATTCGATTAAAAAAAATTTTCTTCACCTCCACCCTGAAGCACTAAGATCAACATCAGTTCACCTGAAAGCAAATCCCTATTATATTCGAGCACAAATTTCATGAACACAATATTGCACGGCACCACCATCTCATCCAAATGAAATCAGGTGCACAAACAACAGAATATAACAACAAGTCGATGTGCCACGAAGAAAGTGGATACCAAAATCTCATGAATCTCATTAAGGGCAGTCATAAAATTCTTGTAATAATAGCAAATTGGGTTCCATCCCATTTTCCAATATGCCTCTCGATAAAACAAAAGTTGAGCGAAATATCAAGCCCGACAGAGATAACAAGCTCTGGTTTAGTTGAAACGCTTTAACCTAAGGAGTTTATAGGTTCCACAACAGGTCCTCTTCTGGTCGCGAATTAAGTGTTTCTTCATTGCCTTTGCTGGTCATTGCGTTGGTCGCTGTCGATGTCGGTCGTTGTGTTTTCGATATGTTGAAGCTGGACATTGTTCCAGACTACTTACCTATACATGTTTCTGGCAAACACTCTTTTGCACTTTGTTTCAGTCCAGTGTGGATTTTCTTAGTTAAGCTGACAATTTGTTATAGAAAGATTATATATAGGAGTACTTATGGTTCCCTATAAAAATCCAGTTATATGAAAACCGCCTCCCATTTTAATGTTAGCTATACTCGTATAGCTACTGCCAAATAACTCGTTCATATTTGTAAGGGTATGTTGGAACTCGCAACTTCTTTTCTTTCGTCATCAACATCGTCTTGTCATCTTTAAGTACACATATTAATGACCCAGCAAATGAAGGCAGGTCTGATTGGTCGATTACTGCTTGCGAGAAATGTTCATGCTCGTTGGTCGTTTACTTCAATTTAATTGTGACGAGTTGTGATTTTTTGCTATGGGTAATTGTTATTACGAGCGATCTATTGAACAAGGTCGTTTTTCTCCTTCAAGCGTAGCTAAGATAATTTTCTTTTATTTTTAGGATCAAATGCCAATTATTTTAAGGTTTCAAATGTACTCATAGGAAGTTTCACTGGAGGACTCTCTGGAAGGCTTAATTGCTCAGTGAGGGAGAATGTTATTTTTGTCACGATAACTGATTACAATCAAGCAAACAAAGAAAAAATATACAAAATAACTAACACCTAGTTTAAAGTTTAATTTATGTTTAGAAATAAAAATGCTATTATTAATGATCATGTGTATCTTTTTAATGATATATTATCTAAGTCGCATATCCGCTTAGTATATGCTACTAATCCGAAATTTAAGGCTTGAAAAGGAAAAGTATATTTTTAATTTTTTTTTTTTAAGAACTTAACACTCAAGTGCATATGACTACACTTATGATGCCAAAATGATGTGTTAACATTTTCGGAAAATGGGACAGAAAGATAAATAAAGATGTTTGGGTTCTTTCTTTCACGGCTGGTATTGAAAACCAAACCGTCCGATTGGGAAGATAATACCCTACCACTTGAGCCAACGCCACCCACCCACTAATTACAAAGGTTTCTAAATTCAGGGCCATTGCGGCCAAGTCTTTGTTAACTGAAGCCTTTCTTTTAAACAATCCACTGCAACTGGGTATAGTTGAACCGAGTATAGTTGAACTGTCATCTAAAGACATCGTCGAAAGTGTATATTTATTCAATCATTTTGTGTAGCAGGTTTCATAAATTGTAAACCTTCACCCGGAATTTCGACATTCAAACTATGATGCTACTTGGGCATGGAAATCGGGATTGGCTTCTGTAATAGGACAACCCTTCGAAACAAACATCAGAGTCGTATAAGTTAGGGATTTCATAATTTAATTTCGTCGAGTTCTTTTGATTTACTTAATTCTAATAACCTCAAGTTTTTTAGGTTAACTAAATCTGCGCAACTGAGCAGATTATGTGCCAAAGCCATAACAAAACTGATGAAAACTTTTAAAAATACAATTTTGGTGCTTCAAGTATTGAATCCAAAATAATCCGCGTAGCTATGAATATCTCCAATTTACGTAATCGAAAAACGTACCATAACATAACATGGAGAGAACATATGGATGAGACTGACCGGAGGAGGCAGATATACCCAGATTGGAAGATGGGTAGTTGTACGTCCACACAAAATGGCTTTAGAGTAGGTAAAAATAGGAGATGGGGTACTTTTGGGCCAAGAGTACTTCAACTAGACTGGTATCAAAATAATGCTAAACTTTAGTACATTAAGACTGTGAAGCTTTATGAAAATCGTATGTGGGTCGTATTTTGAGATTTTCTTGTATGAAGATGGTATTGCGATTTTCGTTTTGATGATTTTTGTTGGTTTATACAATATGTATCCTACATCATAAGAACTGTAAGAGGTACATTCTTATATGTTTTAGTATCAAATGAAAGTTTATTTCACTATCTTTTGAATGTAAAAATGGTGGTTCTAAAATTTTCAGTTTATAAAATACTCAATTTAACTCAATTTTTTTTTAAATCTTCAACGATAGCTTATTTTTTTACCATTACTTGAAAGAGCATCATTCAATCTTTAGCAAAGAAAAGCACTTTCAAAGCCCTAATTGGTGCAAATCAATCACCATGAGGTACATGGGAAGTACCTATATGATCTTTGTTTAACGAAAATGTTGCTGTTTTTATTTATTAAATATAGACGTTAACATTATTATTCACCTGATCAAAGCTAAGCAATAACATACCTATGTACAATATATGGCAGATAACTTTTGATTACACTGTTCAACACATATTTTGTGACATGAAGATTTTTGGGTGTTTTAGATGTATTTCGGCACTCTAAAAACTAATATGAAAACAGAAATTGCTTATCACCCATCATTTTTTAGTAAAAAAACATTATTAAATTTATATGTATGCAACGCATGTTGCATAGAGTTGTTTTTGTTTGTTATAATAAATACGCATCTAACTCAGTAGTGCGCATTAGAAGGCATTGGAGTTAGTTTCTATATTTTGCCGCGAAAAGTCATTGCTATTGTGTTTGTGTTCTACATCTTTATGTTTGTTTATTACCGTGCATTAACAAGTGCATTAGAATTAGCAGGTATAATGCCTAGGAATTGTGTGAATAATTTCAAAAATTTTTGTTGGGAATTAACTTTTAAGTCCCAAAAACGTAATTTTACCCAACTTGTTCGAAAAGCGTACGAACCTTATTTTGGAGTTAAAGTAGGAGATCAAGGTAAATCATGGGCTCCTCACATATGTTGTTAAATTGTATAACATTGTTAACAAGTTGGTTGAAAGGTACAAAATGTCATATGTGCTTTGCAGTATGCATGGTGTATAGAGAATCGAAAGACAATGCCACCGATTGTTACATTTATCTCACTAACGTACAGAGCATCGACTCGAAGACCAAGCATCTACACTTTTAAACACCAGAATGTTTAACAAAGCCGCTTTTAATTTCAAACGCTGAACTGAATGATTTGGTTAAAGATATAAAACAGTCAGAACTCTTAGCATCCAGATTAAAAGAATGGAATCTTCTTGAAAGTGATGTATGTGCATATATATTAAGTGACTTTCGAAAACGTAAAATGGACTTGCATATTATTTCGTTGAAGAAGGGCCTTTGGTATAATACATGAATGTTGACAACTTATTTGATGCATTAGGACAAAAACATGAACCACCTAAAATTTCTAACAAGTAAAGAACAATTTCCACCGGTTACTAACACATTACATTGTAGTACATGCAGTATTATCATGCATTTTTCGCAGCCATGTATTTTGCATGTGTTTTGTCCCCCAAAAATATTTTAGATACATCTGGTAAAGTCTTGCAAACAGGTGGAGTACTACAATGCAATGTGTTGGTAATCGGTAGAAATTGTTCTTTACTTGTTAGACATTTCAGGAAGCAATATGTATTATTAGATGTATGATTGGTGGTTTAAGTGAAGGTTGGATGGTTTTGTTAGGTTTGGGTACTTTGGATGCGCCTTGCAAGGACTTGGTGATAGGTAAAGTATCTGGGGTTGGTATATTTATAAAGAACGGGTGTTTTATTATGTTATTGGTCAATTTCTATGGTTTACGCACAAAAATAGTAATTGTATGAGTTATTTGCGATCGGGTACATTTCATGTTTTTTGTTACCTTAGTTACTTTGGACGCGTCTGTCAAGACGTTCATATTTTTATAATCTGGAAGAGTTGAACTATCTTTTGAGAGAAAAAAATTGGTTATGTTAGTTATGCAAAACTGGAATCTTTGCTTATTTTAACGGTATCTGGCACTGTCTTCAACCCATCTTAAACGTCTTGAAACCGTATAACTGTTCTATGTATGTATGCTATATTATGTAAAATTGACATGCCTACGTTAATTATGCAAAATTGGGCATAATTTAAACACTTTGATGGCGTCTGGCGTGGCCTTAGCTGCACCCTAAATTTTTCGCATAAATTAATCTAAAGGAAAAAAATTCTGCTCTATCGTTTTCAATAAAAATTAAATGGTTTACTCCCCTATTCTTTTTGGGTATTATTTCGCATTTTAAAAGTACTTTTATTTTCCTCGTCCGCCAATGAGGACTGCCAGACTGCCTTATTTGATATCACACTAATAAATACTACTTGTTAATGTACATATTTTTTGGTTATCCTTCACTGCCAAATCTACACTGCGGGCTCTTGGTCTTGTATTGTATAAAGACTATAAGTGGTCAATCTGTGGAGATTTACAAGTTATAGAGCTTCTTGTTGGACTTCAGCTGGGGTATACGAAACTGCTGTTTTCTGTGTGAATGGGATAACCGTTCATAGAGTCGCCATTATATAAAAGAATGACCACTACCTCGAGCACTTAACTCGGGTGTAAAAAATACCTGTATCTGTATCTGAAAAGGAAATTTCTGAAAGTTAGTGACGCAAAAATTAAAGAGAGCATATTTTTTGGACCACAAATACGGAAATTGACCACTTATATTCGTAAAAAAGGTTTTTCTGATCTTTGACCTTGAATAATTTTTTATGCGATACCTATCTCGTCCTCGATTTTTGAATTTCTTTTTAAAACACCAAAATAAACCGAATAAAATAAAATTAAACAACTAATTTTTTAGATCAAAAAGTTAAAAATGACTGGACTATTTTGAAAAATAGTGATTTTGACAACATAATAATTAATGTTAGACTAAGAGCATGGAGAGCTTTTAAAACTGTTGTGATAGATTTTCTTGGAAATGTGAAAGCCGAAAATTACAGATATCTTGTAACTGAATTGCTTAGTGCTTGCAAAGAAATGGGATGTAACATATCACTTATGTAAGCTTAACTTTCTGGATGCTCATTTCGATTTTCGGAGAATTTGGGTGCAGTAAGCGACGAACATGGAGCAAGGTTCCACCAGGACGTCGCACAATGAAAAAATGATACTAATGCAAATGGAGTCTGGAGCTTGCCGATTACTGCTGGACATTACTCCAATATGCCACAGCAAAAAAATATTGAAGTAAGACATCCGCAAAAACATTTTGAAGTAAATGTTATTAACATGACAAACATACTGCTATAGATTTAGATTCAGTGTAAAATACAATATTCTATAGCAAAAAATCTTTGAGTTATAGAGAAAATATAAGGTCATTATCTGTTTTCTAATGTAATTTTGCTTAAGAAACACTATGTTTTATGCATGCCACACAAAAAAAGTTTATTTTTGTTGAACAGTGTTATCTTTCTATGGTATGCTCCGCTTTTTGACATTCGTGTTGATAAGTTGTGTCGGAAAAACTAAATATATAAGTGAATTCAGTTAATTTTGATTGTTTAACATTATTACAATACTACATCCGTATTACTAACATAAGAGAAATCGAAAGTTCTCTGCGATATGTCTTAAACAATTGGATTTCTCTACTAGAGGTAAGGTTAGTTGATGAAATTGTACAGTTCAGATTTGAATTGCCTGTGAAGGTTCCTTTCAGAATATCAAATCAAGTCTGTTGTAGCCTGCGGGCTACTCGAATGATAAGAGGGCATCGCATAGAAGATCGAAATCCGCATGATATTATCCTTTCTGAACGTGAAGAACAGATTGTTGATGAAGTACTACCAGTGAAAATAAAAGTTTGTTCAGCAGTTTATAAACGCGTTTCTGTAACAAAATCCTACTTCGAAAGTGATAAGGAAACAATTATTATCTCATCACAAACTATACATTCTTAAAAAATTCTTGCATATGTGGCTTTTATGTTTGTGGACATGATTGGTCGCAGTTAGCCAATAGTACCAAATTTCGTGATTTTACTGGAGAGCAATCTTCACAATATCAACTAAATGAACCCACATATATGATATGTCGGTATTGGGTTAAATTTTTAGTGCATAACAGTTCTCAGATTTACATAGCCACGTACCGTTCATTTTAAGTTCTGAGCTTTTTGCTCAGATCAGCTATAGTCATTTGTGACGGCACTTAAGTTTACATCCAAAAGAGCTCTAATTATGTATTTCAAAAGCAAACGTAGAGTTTGCCTTTTCTAAGAGAGGGCACCACTTGAATTAAATCCATTTTACAGTTAGTACCAACCTTTAAAAGATACATGTTTAAATTTGACAGCTGTCGGACTATTAGTTCTCGAGATATAGCGTTGTGAGTGAAGCAACTTTTGTTATTGTGAAAAAAAATGGGTTCAAAGCAATTTCGTGTGTTGATTTATCATTGCTTTTTGATGGGAAAAAATGCAGCCGATGCAAAGAAATGGCTTGATAAGTGTTAGCCGGACTCTGCACCAGCCGAACGAACCATTCGCAAGTGGATTGAAAAATTTAAAAGTGGTCATACAAGCACCAAAGATGATGCACGCAGTGGACGTCCAAAAGAGGCTGTTTCAGATGAAAACATCAAAAAAGTATACAAAATGATTACGAATGACTGTAAAGTGAAGTTGATCAAGATAGCTGGGGCTCTGAAGATATCAAAAGAGCGTGTTGGATATATCATACATAAATATTTGGACATGCGAAAGCTCTGTTCAAAGTGGGTGTTTAAAGCTGTTCAACCGCAATAAAGCTAATTTTTTGCATCGGTATGTGACAATGGATGAAACTTGGTTCCATCACTTCACACCAGAGTCAAGTCGGCAGTCAGCTGAGTGGTGAGCAGGCGACGAACCTCGTCCAAAACGACCAAAAACTCAACAGTCGGCTGTTTCCATGCTGGAAAGACATCACGATGTATACTGATGTGTATGTGACTTGGTTTTAGCTGTTCCATCAGGAGTCAATCTTGCTTCTCCTCACTTGAAGGATGATTCCGGCAGTAAGAAGTCGTTTATCATGGCCCTGTAGCGTTCGCCAGTAACAGTGACCGTATTGCCGATGGCGTCCTCAAAAAAATACGGCCGACTCACTACTATCGCGTAAACGCCGCTTCACATAGTGGCTTTGAGTGGATGTTATAGCTCTTTGTGCATCACACGCGATTTTCAGTGCCCCAGAAACGAAGATTTTACTTATTGATGTAACCGCTTAATTGGATATACGCCTCGTCGCTCATGATGATTTTCGACACAAAATCGTCCTCTTCGTTGTTGAGATTGAGGATGGGTTTACAGTAATTCATACGCAAATGACGGTCAGGAGGCATAAACTAATGCACAGTTTGCACTTTGTACGGGAACATGTGTGTTTAAACCTTAGTTTTATTTATAAGTATTTTTCCTGTAAGCGTCACTATAATTTCCTATTTCCTTCTTTACGTACATACTGTAAATACCGATGGCTTTTTTCCATATCATCCGTTCCCACACTCTATTTTGCTTAATAATTAATTTTACCAACCAAAGTACTGTCCCCCCTAATAATCTACCGACGTATGGGCTTTGTTCGCACCTGCAATATCAAATACAGGATTAGGTTGCAATGCCCATACGTAATAGAATACGCCTATAGTATTAGATTTTTGTTTGTTAAGTATTACCATATTTAAGAAACTAAAAATTTTTAATAAACTTACTCGCAATCCAAATTCCAACCGTCTTGTTGGATCTAGAATTTATCAAAAGAGATCTAACATTTTGGTAACCCCGACGTGATCCCGCTGAAGATAAAGAAAACAATGGAAGCTCTCATCAATGAACAGGCAGCCGCAGCCGAAAAAATAACAAAGTTATTCTCCAACTTTAAGAAGGACGAACCAACAGGCGAACGAACCCATACTTGGAGTCGAATGGAGTGAATTCGAATACAGGTACATCAAGTTACAAGCATACTGTACAGAGCAGCCAGGGAGCCGCTACTTCGAATGGAAGTACTACGAATAAGTTGAGGCTGTGTACACTAAGTACAAGGTAGCTATATTGCAAGCATAAACCGATTTTGAGACGTCCACTTACACCAGTACTAATATCGCAAGCAGGAACATCATTCAGAAGCTGACAAGGCAGCAGAAGTCCTCAGTCAGTGCAAGGAACATTTACTTGCCTCCACCGATGACAACATAGAAGACCGTTCAGCTACATATTACAATCAAAAACTAGCGAGTCTTACACAGCAATGGTCAATTATCTTTGGTCAACATCTCCAAATCGTGGCAGAAGAAGAGGCCTTAGATTACTCGATTGATAACATTTAGAAGCTAGAAGTACACTTCCAATCGCGACTTATCGAATTGCGGGAACACTTGAATCAACAATTGGTCAAGACGTCACTAGCAGCGATTTCAGAGGTTAAGCGGTTCAACAAGCTCAAACTACCGGAGATAACGCTACCCCTATTTATCGGGAACTATCTCCAATGGAAGGAGTTTCACGATCTCTACCTCCAGCTTATACATCAACAACCGATGAGCAAGGCCAAGAAAATGTTCTATCTGAAGGCTTATTTGTCTGGAGAAGCAGCCAATCTAATTCAATACCTTCAGGTATCAGAAGACAACTACCATTCGGCCTGGTCAACCCTAGAACATCGCTACAACAATATTACAACAAACAACATTATTACTTGCAGCATTACTCAATAAGCTGTTAGGACAACCAGTCATTATAGGAGACTCGGCGACGGCAATCAAACGACTACACGACACCTCAAAGGAGTGCCTCTTCGGAATCAACAACTAGGGCATTCCTATCCAGGACTTGGACCCATTACTAATTCATCTGATTCTTCCAAAGTTCGACAAGGAAACTCATAGACTTTATGAGCAATCGCTGGACGACCCACGTGAGCTTCAGACAGTAACAGGGTTACTTGAATTCTAAGAGAATCGTTTTCAAATGTTGAAAACACTAGGAGCAACGGAAAAGTATGAATCAAAAGGAGTCACTCTGAATACCACGCAAGAAAATGGCAAGTGTTTTCTCTGCGAGCAACCGAACCATCCCATTAACAAAAGTCCAACCTTTTTAGCAGTTAAAAGCAGGTTAAAGCATTAAAAATTTGTTTAAACTGCTTAAGATTTGGGCATACGGTTTCAAATTGTAGGGCAGGGCATTGCATCAAATGCAACACATTTCATCATACTTTGCTTCACATAGCCGAGTTCCAACCGAAACTCAGACTCTACAAATCAATAACAAAACTAGTCTGTCAGCGATCAACGGAGACAATGCTGGTACAAAACATGTGCTTTTAGAAACATATATGGTCAACGTTCTTAATAAATAGCCCAATTAGGGCGAGGGCACTGCTAGATTCAGTCTCTCAAATGAGCTTAATAACCACTAAATTAGCCAACAAACTGAAGCTTAGACCAAAGGAAGAATTATTGGAAATTTCCGGTGTAGGAGACAACCATCTTAAAATTGATAAGAAGGTGAATTTATGCCTTAAATCCCGAATTACTGGGCTTAGCACGGATCTGGAAGTATACATTCTGGATACTATAATGTCACGTCAATCCAGTCAATTTATTAATACGAGCAGATGGAGTTTACCAAAGAATATCCAGCGTGCAGACAACGCATTCAACCAACCTCAGGAGATTAACCTATTAATTGGAGCAGAGTTATTCCCCGAGCTTATTTCGATTGGACAGATCAAAATTCAGCAAAACTTGCCAGAACTTCAAAACACTTTACTTGGATGGGTCGTAATGGGAAAGGATACTTCAAAACTGTATCGCCTCTGAAGCAAGTACGTTAGAGGAGACAGTAGAAATGTTCTGGTCAACAGAGGAAGTAAAATCTACAAAATCCTCTGAAGAAATACAATTGACTCCGCAAGAACGAAGATGTGAAGAGATCTTCACCAGAAGATTTTCATCGCCAACAATCCAGCTAACTTGGGAGAATCAAAAGTAATTGCTACTAAACAATTTCTTAGCTTTGAAAGGAAACTATGCAGAAACCCAGAATTACAGCAGCAATGTAATATATTCAGTTCATGAACGAATATATTTACCTCAACCATATATAAGAAATAAACAGTAGCGTAGAATCAATCAGCGGGCCGCATTATTTTCTGCCACACAACTGCGTTTTGCGATCGGAGAGCAGTTCAACCAAACTACCTGTGGTTTTCGATTCTATTCTATTACGAACTCTATTCAGAATTCCTGCTTACGTATTTACCGCCGACATTTCTAAAATGTATCGCCAAATATTTGTTGACAATGACAGCAAAAATTTCCAGCTCATCCTGGAATGGATGGATGGAGTCCCGCAGCCAACCTATTAGGGTATATCATTTAAACACAGTAACTTATGGTACAAAATTGGCACCATACTAACTAATTAAGTGTATAGTATTCAAGATTTGGCTCTAACTGCAACGAGTCAATATTCGTTAGGAGATACTATTATCAGACGCGACATGTACATGGATGACGTTTTAACTGGAAGCGACGACTTACAAGAAGCATTCCAAATGAAGACAGAGTTAATTAAATTGCTCAAACAGGGGCAATTCCCGTTGCGAAAATGGTGCGCAAACACAAGAGCACTACAAAAAGGAATAGCTAAAGAAGAATGTGAAGTGTAAACGATACTATCCCATCAAAATAAATGGAGAGGTACCATAAAGGTCACTAAACTGGAGAAAAAGCCAGTAAAAGGGTATTCATATCCCTTTGGTGCGAGCGCGGTATTATAAATAAAAAAAAAAAAACCGCACAATTCTTGCGGATATCGCTCACATTTTCGACCCTTTAGGATTTGTGTGTCCGGTAATTATTCTGGCAAAAATTTTTTTACAAGAATTGTGGCGATCTAAACTGTATTGGGATGCTGCAGTTCCAATTGAAATACTGCTATCCGCAACTGATATCAAGCTTTATTATTTTTCAGATGCCTCACAACGGGCGTATCGAGCGGCTATATATAGGGTGATTCATCGTAAAGTTTAACTTTCAATAGGCTTTATTTGACATATCACGCATGACTTCTATCAAACTGCTTTATTGTATTTATTCAGTATCGTTTGGCAAATCATAATAAAAAGACTCACACCACTACAGCGTTTCCACATTGTTCAGCTGTATTACAAAAATCAGCGTTCTCTGAGAAATGTTTTTCGTGCGATTCGAGGAACTTACGGTGCGCATAATCGTCCTACTGAAACCACTATTGCCAATTCCTTTCACAAAATTGAGTCAGAGTTTACATTAGTGGATGATACTCGACCGGTTACACCACATCCAGCACGTAATGAAGAGACTTTAGCAGCTGTAGCTGAGCGTGTACGCGAAGATCGTGACGAATCGATTCGTCGTCGTTCTCAGCAGTTTGGCTTGGCGTATTCAACGACTTGGCGTAATTTACATGATGATCTCGCCCTAAAGGCGTACAAAATTAAACCTTTGCAAGAATACAAGCCAGGCGACTGGAATTTGAGTCACATTTTTAGTAAATTGGCTCTGGAAAAACTCAATGAAAATCCGGTGTTTTATCGTGAAATTTTGTTCAGTGATGAAGCCCATTTCTGGCTCAATGGATACGTTAATAAACAAAATTGTCAAGAGCTACCACTACATCCATTAAAAACAACGGTATGGTGTGGTTTATGGACTGGTGGAATCATTGGTCCATATTTATTCAAAAATGAGGCAAATTAGAATGTTACCGTCAATGGTAACTGTTATCGCGCCATGTTAATGGACTATGTGCTTCCTGAAATTTAAGCACATGGTCATGGTGAGCAAGATACCAGTCGCTATGCTTGAACGAGTGACCCAAAGTGCACCTCTCAAATGGACCACCTCAAACGTAGTCGTTGCTAACATTTACATGATATCATTTTCAAAAAGTAAATGTCACGAATTATTCTTTTAAACGATAATAAAAATTTTAAGTTCACTTTAAAATTTATGTATTTTATTTTACATTATAAATCAAACCTCACGATGAATCACCCTATACATTAGATCAGCAAACCAGAATGGAGAAATTAAAGTGCAACTGGTCTGTTCAAAATGTAGAGTTGCACCAATAAAACAACTGACAATCCCACGATTAGAACTTTGCGCTGCAAAAGTAATGGTACAACTAGCCAACGTGGTCAAAACGAGTCTACCAATTAAAATAAAATAAATAAAACAACGTTCTGGACTGACCCTCAAATCGTCTTTGCTTGGAAAAACACCCAATTAACATTACAAGCCTTTGTTTCTTGTTCATAAACGAAGAAACCAAGAATGAGCAATTGAAGTACATCAATACAGAAGTAAATCCAGTTGATTTAATATCTCGGGGAGTATTTCCCGTGCAATTTCTCAAGACACTTTCTTGGTTCAAGGGACCTACATTCCTCTACCGATCTCAACCAACATGACCAGTGCAATCATAAAAACGATAAAAACAGTCTTAGTAGCCACAAGCAAGAAGACCCACTTCCTTGAAAGGATTAATAATCGAAGCTCGTTCTGCACTTTAAGGCGAATAACAGCATACATCGTACGTTTCATCAGCAATCTAAAAAGAGCGAAGGCCTATCGGATTAAGGGGACGGTTATCTCCGCACCAGAATTAAAGATAGCCAATATAATCATGGCCAAATATATTCAAGAAACCACAATCTCAGACTATATAAAAGCACTCGATTGAACAAGTACCTGAGAAAAGCCGATGAAGTCCATTGTCTCCATTAATCGACAATAGAGGTGTTATACGAGTAGTTGGTCGATTGGAGGCTTCTAACTTGCCATACGATGCAAAACACCAAATCATCTTGCCCAGCTCACATGTATTTACAAAATTATTGATGACACATCAACACTATAGAAACCCCTACGCAGTACCATAAGCATTACTAGTTTCGCAAGGCAAGACTATTGTGAGTGAGAGGAAAACAATTCGCTCAAACATTCGTACACAACTGTCAACGTTGTTCTAAGGCCAAGCCAAAAGGTATGGGACAGCTACCGCCAGGGCGAGTACAACCTTCAAGACCATTCACCAACGTAGGAGTCGACTTCCTGGATCCAGTGTATATCCACTATAAGATCAGAGGAAAACAGCCAACAAAGGACTGTGTATCGGTTTTTGTATCTGACGACCCAGGCATTTATTGGTGCCCTAAGAAGGTTCGTGGCTCGCCGTGGCTTACCCGCCAAAATTTTCTCGGACAACGCTACAAACCTCATGGGAGCTCGGACCGAATTCAATAAACTGCACGCGAAAATATATAATGAAGAAGGTCACAATATTATATCCGCTCACTGAATAGTATTGAATTGAATGAAACCCTTACCTGTGGGAAGTCCGCAAAATACCAAATGAAACGCATATTTTTGGGAACCATATTAATTCAAGAAGAACTTTCCACGGCATTGGCTCAAATTGAAGCAGTACTTAATTCGCGACCGCTAACACCGATGTCACCCAACCCGAACAATTTAGAAGTTATTACACCGGGTTTTTTTTTAACGGGCGCGCCATAAACAGCAATAAATGATCCTGATTCTATAGTAAGCAGACAAACCTGTCAATTGCATCAAGATAGAATTTGGTAACATCCATAAATCGAGAATTCTGGCGGATATGGAGCAAGAAATACTTACAAGAAATCCAAAACCGAAATAAATGGAAACACCCTCAAGAAGATGTTAACCCGGATCAATAGTATTGATTAAGGATGATAACTTACCTCAACTCAAATGGCGAATGGAAACAGTATTGCAAACAATACCAGGGCAGGATAAGCTGACTGGAGTTGTTGACATCAAGACATCTAATGGAGTGATTAGGCGATCTACCTTCAAGATTTATTCACTACCATCTGAAGCACAGCAGACTCCAACACTTGCGGAACCATTAAAATTACCAAGTCAGTCAGCAAAGAGGAAGTACTTCAACTTACCACAACCGAAGCGAAAAATAAAAATTATTGCTATATCTTCTCTTATGATCGATTTAATATTTATTGGCACAGCATTTGGACAAGGAGCAACTCAAGGTTTGGACGAATAGAATCTCTTTGTATACTTCAACATGTCAACCTACTGGAAAGAGTATCAGGGATTAAAGGAAGGCATTCAGGGGCTAAGAAAAAAGTGTGAGACGCTGAGACAAAACCCAAACCAGTTCTGTCAAGCAGTAGTGAAGCAACTAGAACACCAACTCCTAGAAACAGAAAGGGTGAATGAAATTTTAAACCATAGAAATGGAGTAGCATTACTAAGAAAGATATCTACTTTAAATATCACTGGGACAATTGCAAAAAAACTTTTTTGGTATTCTCGAAAACACAATTAAAGAAGTCAACAGAAACGAAGAATATCTACTTCAACTAAACAAAAACCAAACATCGATAGTATGTAGAATAAACCGTTAACGTTCTTAACAAATCAATGTCCTCAATTAAGTAGTAATTCATTTTGGTAAGTTATCCGTTAGAAAATGTCTATCAGTCCGTCAACGAGTTTAACTACACAACAATCGTTTATCTACATACATGGATAGTTTCCAGCGGACACAACTAGCTATACTTGAGACCATTACTAATACCCATCAAGGAAGTATCAGCTCCCTACTTCTATCACCAAGACAACTACTGAAAGAAATCGACAACATACATAGGTGGCACATACCACCCACCTTAACTCTGCCGGGATATGACGAGTACAATCTACCTAAACTTTATGAGCTACTTTTTACTACTACTACTTTCTATTTCTTGTCAAACTACCACTATTAAGTAGTCAAGTGTTCTAGATCTTTAAGCTTATTTCACTACCGGTGCAACATAGTGAGTCCTTCATATTCAATCAGCCATCAACAGTATTTCGGGCCATAAGACCGTATATTTTCCATTATCCCACGATGATAAAAAACGACATCCTATCTTCAACACTCACTCGATGGAACATAAGTGTGAGATTTATCTTCTTTACCACGAGAAGCAGTTATCAGCGCGATGCCTGCTTAAAACATCAAGACCAGGGAAAATGTGGATCCAATTACATAACCCAAATCACTAGATTTTTGCGTTTAAAGAAGAAGAAATGCTTTCTATAGTCTGTGGCGCTAATATATCGAATACCAAACTTAATGGAGTTGGACTACTAAAATTAGCTTCCAATTGTGTTATTAAGCAACCGAAAATGACGATTAATTAGCATAATTTTTACTTAACGAACTCTACGTCATCCTTTGTCATCCTACGTCATCCGTCCCATAATTTTTACTTAACGAACTGTACGTCATCCTTTGTGCCAGCCTTAAATTTAACCCAGCTTTTGAGGAACTCTATAACAGAAATATATCATGAAACTACTGAGACCAAGGACTTCCTGATCCGCGGCGACGAAAAACTAGCATCCAAAAGGAAATTGCAGACATAAAAGCTAAACAAATACTATCGAAAGCTATCACTCATCATGATGTGCACCAAATATTCCATTAGATGCCTGATCATCATCTTCGTCATCCACAAAAAAAAGGAAGAAAACAACGATGTCCAAACCAAGAAAACATCTTTGAGCTTCAGGATCTCAAGGCCGAGGAGGATGTTTAAACCTTACTTTTATTTATAAGTATTAATAAGTATTTATAAGTATTTTTCTTGTAAGCCTCACTATAATTTTTCCATTTCCTTTCTTTACATACAATACATACTGTAAATACCGATGGCTTTTTTCCATATCATCTGTTCCCACCGAATACTAAAATTTGCCGACGTATGGGTTTTGTTCTCTCCTGCAATATTAAATACAGGATTAGGTTGTAATGCCCAGACGTAATAGAATACACCTATAGTATTAGATTTTTGTTTGTTAAGTGGTATTTAAGGAGCTAATTGTTTTTAATAAAGTCACTCGCAATCCAAATTCCAACCGTGTTGTTTAGATTCTAGAACAAAAGAGATCTAACAATAAGGTCCGTCTGGTGATGAACAATAACAACTATTTTTACTTGACTTACTGGTTTTCCCATTATCTAGAGATTCACCGGTCCAACTTCGTCCACTCAATACCCATAAAGGAATATATTTTGAAAACATTAGTTTTGCACATACGTAGTTATGTATTTATTGTCAATTGAATCATCTAATTATTACGTTTGTCATATAATAATAACTTTGTCTTTCTGGATTTAATAATTGGTATATTTATATTTTCTAAACCTGTCATTTAGCTTAGGGCAGTATGTTTAGTTTGTTTCATCCCCTTTTGCTCCTTATGGTACACTTAAATCAAAATTAATGTCAAACATTTGAGTTCAACAGCGAAATTCACGAAATTTTTATCAAAAACAACGGCAATAATACGATAACTTAGACGAGGGGGGTCTATGTCGCCCCATTTAGGAGATAGGGGCAATATTCTAAAAAATTACTTGAAAAAAAAAAAAACAAAAAACAACGGCAACACTTACAATACAAAAATTATGGGTTTTCTGAAAGCCAGAAACCTGTTTCTTTATCTTCTGTTTGAATCTAGTTATTTGGGTTAATAATTTTTGAAAAAAAAAAAAACGTTCAAACTCAAAATTTATCAAAAAAAAAGTTACTGTTTTTTAATTCAAAATTGTGAAATTAAGTAAATTGTAAATTAAGCTTTAATAATTTGAAGTAACTATAAATTCTTAATCGAACACTGAAAACCAGATGGTTTTATATCTTCTAGTTTATGGAAAAATTGAAAATTACCAAAACTATTTTTTTATTCAATTTCTATTTTTTTGGTATTTACGTAAGCAAGTTAGAACCCAGCATTACGCTTTATAAACAGTGTGGTATGTAGGGGGGACATGCTGCCCCCTGCAACCCCCCTGTAACCGCCCTGCAACCCACATGCTAGGGAACACTATAGCATTTAAGGTAGATGCGTGGTTCTGTGTTTGCAAGGTTTATTTTGCAAAAATAAAAAATCTAATAAAAAAGTAGTTTTGCTTATTTTCAAGTTTCTCAAAATCCAGAAAACAAAAAGTCGTCTAGTTTTCAGTTTTTAATTAAAAATTATTTAGAGTAACAAATTTCAGAAATAAATAAATAATATATAATATTACAGTTTTGAAAAATTACACTTTAAATATTTTTTTATCTCCTTTTTCCAAATTTTGAATTTAAAACTAATAGAACAAAGTATTGGCTTTAAAAGAACGTATAATACTTAATTGTATGTATAGGGCTTACCAATAGGGACTTGACAACTTTGAATTTAATTTGTGAACGCACTCTTTTACTAATCATCAAACTGTCACTGTTAATTTATTCAGTAAACTCAACATTTTTATTATAAAAAAGTACACTAACGAGCAACGTCTGCAAATTATAAAAATTTTCTACAGATATTCGGAGTCGCAAAATCATCTTCAGTGACGAAGCTCATTTTTGGCTCAATGGGTTCGTCAATAAGCAAAATATGCGTTATTGGTCGGGTGAAAACCCACATGTGCTTCATGAATCACCACTTCATCCACTAAAAAAAACTGCTTGGTGCGGTTTTCATGCCGGCGGCGTTATTGGGCCATATTTTTACGTCGACGTTAACGATCGTCACGTTACTGTGAGCGGTCAGCGTTATCGCGCCATGATCACCAATTATTTTTGGCCCGAATTGGAAAATATGGACTTGAACGATATGTGGTTTCAACAGGATGGTGCCACAAGCCGCACAACACACGCTACAATCGATTTATTGAAGAGTAAGTATGGTGAGCGTGTTATCTCAAGACATGGGCCAGTTGATTGGCCGTCTCGTTTGTGCGATTTAACGCCGCTTGACTATTTTCTGTGGGGCTACGTTAAGACATTGGTTTATGCCAACACGCCGACGACGTTGGAAGAGATCAGAAAAATCATTGAACACGAAATAGCGGCCGTTTCGGCCGAAATGTGTGGCTAAGTCGTTGAAAATTGGGCCCAACGAATCGACCACTGCAAACGTGTCCGCGGTGGCCATATGAACGAAGTCGAGTTCCATTCATAAATGTTTTGATTGTACTTCAAGCCAATAATAAAGTTTTTGAAATATCTCAAATGGTTTGCCTTTTATTAAAAAAAAAAGTTGTCAAGTCGTTATTATAAAACCCTATATTAAGGTTATTTTTTTTATATTTTTTCCATTTTTAGTCCTTTTTTATGGAATTGCCTCTGCCGCCCAACCCAATGCAGATAGACTCCCCCCTCCCATAGTAAAAAATGCTTGTATTGAACTTCTCTACAAAAAACCGTTATCAAGTTTTGGCGCCTAAGTTATCGTACTTTCCCCAAAACAACAAAGTAAACATTTTGCTTATTCGGTACTTGTTTTCGCTTTCATTCTAGTTTTTTCTTTTTATTAATTGTTGTCTTACAGATTCTATGCTTTAATTGCTAGGGCGAATTAGTTTTTTTATACAATATAAATTCTAAACCAAATAAAGATACCGTTAGTTGTAATTGAACAGTAACCAAGACTTTTTATTAGCTTTTAGTGAGTCTCCAAAGTGGCTGCTCAATTTAACGAACTCATTAGCGTGAACTAATCTAGGTTTATGACCCTACGATTTAACTCTCACTCTCAAGAGGGACTTTTTCTCTTAGTCATCTTCTGATAAAATAAACACTGCGGATAATGTCCTTGTCAGATCGGTTTTGTTTAACATTTTAATTGGAAGATATCACGTTTTTCATCCTTTTTTTTCCGTTCATTCCCAAAGTATTGCTTGGATGAAGGCTATAATATGTCGATGATCTTCGCTAGTAGTTCGTCTGTTAAGTGTCCAAACAGATCTAAAGACGGTCAATATAGAATCTGTCATTACCCGTGGCTTTTATCTCTGAAATTTTTAAATTTCTGATAAACAAACAAAGCATCTCTATAATTGGGAAAACGGAATTCAGCGAAAAATTCTCATGGGCGCATCGTGCTCACCGCACAATGGAACGAATATGGTTTACATATCAGTATAATACATTGCTCTTATATACACTATAGCGGTAGCCTGCTGTGGTGCGAAAATTTAGTCGATAATTTTCTTTTCTACTCTAAAATCGTGCTTATATGAACCATTACATTACATTAACTAGGATCTTGTAGGTAATGCTTAAGAGATTTATCCGGTTTTGTTGGCGCAGTTTAAAAAACCCGACAATTGTTTGCCGGGGAGAAGGCGGATGCCCCTTACTTAATAATCTGCTACTTTCAACATTTCAGAGGGTAACGGTTGATTGAATCATTGTGAACATTAAAATGCAGGAAATGTGAACTACCTACGACAATGCTTCTATCGCGAAGTTTCTAAACTGAATCAGTTTTTGGAAGTGGTATCGTGAAGGCTATTCTTCCGCACAATACCTTTAAAACTGCCCTCTCCTCCTACATCGGTTGGGATAACCTTAACTTTATACTCCATGGCACTGCTTGTACTATTGCTCCATGAGTTCATTAAAATTGTTTTCGGCGTTTTTTTTTTCGGCACAGGAATGAGTGTATAATAGGCTGATATTGCCAAATTTATATGCTAATATTGTTATTCAAATGTTGAAAATCAAGATTTTTTTCCTGACCTGCTAGCACAGGTCTAATTTCACGCTTGCAATAAAATGTATACAGAAGGTTAACCGACAGTCGAAGACACGTATAACAAGAGCTTTTGAAACTTCTGGGGACATTCGGGAACCTGACATGAATCTTTCTGGAACCTGGTAGTATTTTTTTTTTTTTGTTTTTTTTTCGTAAATCCGCTATAGAAATGTTTATACTCGTGTACAGATTGATCAAAGATCAGAATATTCTGTGATTCATCTGATCACTGAAGTACGTTTCAGATGAAGTTATCTATCCAATAAACAGCAGTCTAGCTTCTATTTAAAATAAACAGGGGCGCCATTGTGATATTCCTTGAAAGCCTTGAGGATATCGGAGCTTTAGAATTAATATTTTAATCAATGATATTACTAATAAATAGATGCGTACTATTTATATAAGACGATCCGAAAAGGTAATGAAGGAGCTACCAATATACTTAATATATATGTATATAATACATATATAATATATACTTATAAATAATGCTGATTTTAATATTTCACACATTTTCAAATTGTAAACTCTATCAATAAAAAGTTTTTCATAAAATTGCCCAACATGTGGCTACAGTCCGGGGTGGACTTGGGCTTTTCAGACTTAAGCATTAATGTCCATCCACTCTACATGACCCAGTCACCTCAGTCGTTGGAAGATCATTCTTCTGGCTAAATTCATGTCGCTGTACAACTCGTAGAGGTCGTCGTTGAAATTCGCCTGGCTCTGCACCTTGGTCTATGGCGGGATTATTAAAGTCTTATATGTATTATGTATAGGGTCACTTTTGTGAAGGCTTTGCCTTCTTAACCCAAAGAAGCAGCGATTGACGAGTGTTATTCTCCGTTTGATCCCTTGACTGGTGTCGTTGTCTAAATTGATAGCGTAGCCTAGGTAGACAAAGTCCTTAACTACCTCAAAGTTACATTTATCTGTCAAGAGTGATAGGACAATTTTAATGTCATAGCTTAGGCACTGCTATATCTTGTCCAAGAGCTCGAAGAAGCTATCTTTGGTGTCTTCATCTTTCTTCTCTGTGGGTACGTGGGGGCATATAAGACTACTGTTGGAAAATTTATCTTTTATACAGACTGTTACAAGGCGCTCGTCAACGTGCCGGAAACTAAAAACTTTTTGCTTAAATTTGCCTCTAAAAAGACTTGCGATGTGGGCATCGCCAAGTTGACACCTCTCAGTGCATACGGCGAAAAACGCGTTAGATGTCACAAATCTGATATAATTAACAATTTTAAGGGTGAACAAAAAACTGCAAATAAAATCAAATGAGAATCTGAATACCAATCCGAAAACCAAAACCGACACTGAAACCAATTCCGAATCCATTTTGACAACTTCTGCAATCAATTTGAATCGGCTGACAGTATAAGCACCTGTGAAAATTTGCATATAAACGACTCCCTAATCATTGTCTTGCCTGCCTTTAGTTTGCATATGAGAAATCACACTTATCCGTAGTTATAAATTTCACAGGCATTAAACAAGACAATTTCCATTCATTTCTAGTGGCAAAAGAAAACGAGAAAGAATAGACGCAACGCGAATCGTGCTAATTCGTTTTTCTGTATTTGGTTTTATTTCTTCATTTTTTCCGGTTTTTTTTTTTTGTCATTGCCTTCTACCCGGTTCGATATGAAAGGACCTTCTCGGATGCTGTGCTCGAGATGAGGCGTGCAAACCACATGTAGGCATCCTCGCCCAAAAGGGCGCCGTACAAAGTTAATAAATCTTATTTTTATCATTCGGCTATAAATACAGAATTTTTAGCCATTCTCGATTTATGGTGGTTATTTATGCGCAATAGTATTACTTTTTCCTTATGTGTGGATGTTGTTGCGGAGATGGTCGCCATTTCCCCAGGATAATTCGTAGCCCATTTAGTTACCCCTGAACTCAACCCTTTTCCTATTTTATTCTATTTATTGCCAGTTTAATTTTTTTTTTTGCCTTCCTCTTGTCCTTTGTTCTCTATTAAGAGGTCGCGAATTATTCAAATGTATTAATAGTTGTTGTAGTTGTTGTTATTGCTGTTTTATTTTAGAGGTGCTACCATGTAGGTTAATAAATAACATCTTATCATGATTGCGGAGGGGTATTCATTTCCGTCTGAATTAGTGAAAAAAAAAATAGTTCCTTAACAATGTTGAGTACATTTATATGTACGAATATATGATTTTGTACTTAAGTACAAGTATGTCCTTTTTTGAGTCTTCAGAGAAAGACCTTAAAAATCACAAAATCTTCAGTTCAAACATATGTATGGTACATATGCCGATTCAGTTTGAAAATTCACTGAAACCGGTAAACCCCATTATTGTGTTGTATAGAGACACCGACTATTCAAAACTACTAGATTCGATGTATTAAACTGTTACGATTGATTTCCTGCAACTGTCAATTTGCCCCGAATCAAAAATAACTTTTGAATCCCACTATTCCAATACTGGGTTCGATACAAACTCCAGGTATCGCTTTATTAGCAGCTTAACCTGAGAAAACAAAACAAGAAAAAACGAAGTTGAGCGCGACGTGATTTTGGAGGAATCACGAAACATTCAATTGCAAAAATAAGGAAGGAAAAAAAAACGCCTCGACCAAACAGAAAATCTTCCCCGAAATTGAAAATTAAAATAAGAAAAATTAAATAAAAACCGGATTTTCCACAACTTTATAAGGTCTCCGTTGGAGCTCGACGATTTATTTTAACGAAGTTAGCGGTACACTCGTCGATGGAGTGACCCGATATTCTAAACAGTCCCGAAGTAACTAATTAAACTGGCTAAGGGTCGCGTGTCTCGCCTTTTCCCGAGATATTCGCACACGCGTGGCCCACTGGAGTCTCACTTTTCAAAAATTTTCAACACAAAAAAAAAAACACGCTAACTACATACACTATTCGACACCACACTCTACCTAGCCTTTTTTTTTCTTCTTCCTGGCGGTTCTGCATCCCTTCTGGCGCAGTCCTTCTTCTTCTGTCCTGCTACTCCTTTTTCTATCCCGATCCTGGTTATCTCTCCTAATTCTCCCTTTTCCTTCCTGTTCACCAGGAAAACTCCACGATTTTTCTTAAATTTTACTCTTACTTTTAAAATAAAAATCGCTTTCCGCAATCTCAACAAGAAACTCAAAAAATTCGCACAAAAAAACCCCCCACTGTTGCTGGTCGTTACCAAAGTGTCTTACTGGTATTTTCCATTCCACAAACTCCCGCCAGACTCTCCCACACATTCCCACACACACTCAGTCATACATTCATCGCACTAGCGGACCCAATAACGGAGTTTCCAGCTACACGACTAGCAGACTTTGCTGGTGTGTGCTCCCGTGTCCAACTAGGCCTCTCATACATTCCAATTGTTTCCAATTGTACACACTCATATTAAACTCCTCTGTCACTGAGTTCTCTCCCGGTTCCAGTGATAACTGGGAACTCCACTGAGCGAGTTTATGAGTTTGTGGATCTCACATCTCAATGTAGGATCAACGTAGGATTCGTAGGAAAATTACGAAAAGCAACGTTTCTTCAACTTCTGATTCCCGGGTAATTTCCCCCCATCGAAGTATTCAAATAACGAAAACAGACCAACGCAAAGGAGACAGAAAGTCCGATCGATCCCAAACTGATTACACCCCGATCTAGCCATTCTCTAGATAGCCGCCCGAGACAAAGTTAAGTACAAGTGTCTGTGTATCACTTTACTCCGCGAGTCCCGACGACTCCGGAGGATCGGCGTTCAGATTAAGGGGGAATGGGGACTGACCAATAGCGTATCAGTCTTACAATTATTTTGTTTTGTATTAATTTTTTGTTGTGAGCCTTTCTGCCCTCCTGGTGTTTTGTTGTTATTGCTTAAAATGATGTTTATGTTATTGTTGTTGTTTATTGTTATGATTGTTGTTGTTAATATGTTGATGTTATTGTTCTTGTTTTATGTTTTAAAGTTCCCACGTTATAGGTTGCCTCGTAGCTTGGCTGTCCGCCTAAAGCCTCTGCTCCCTTGATGCTCCATCCGTGGGGTGCTGGCTTCAAAGGGGTCTTCGTCCCTTCACTCATCGGACCTGATTTTAAAAAATGATACGACGTTGGGATGTGTATTATTATGTTGACCGTCCGCCTCCACACCACCGTCGCTCCTCCGTTGCTCTCTTGTTAGGGGCATGCCGGTAGTCCTATCGGCCTTTGTTTTTATGGTTTTCGTTGGGATTTAGGTTTGGGGATCATCCTCTGCAAAGGACCGTCCGTCCCCACCAGTCGACGACATCAGACCCCCTGTCTGATGCTTCCCGCTGCGAGTCACCCGTCTAGCCTACGGGCTCCGACAGCGGTGATTCTGGTGGACCTCTTGTCGCACCCTAGGCTCCTGCTTCGTCGTGAGTCTCCCTACCGTCCTTAGGACTTCATCGACCAAACCTCCTCGTCCTCCTCGGAGGAGGAAATCGCCCGAAGACCTATATGGGTTCCTTTCCGGAGGTCTGTGGTCGGTGGGCCAATGGCTGATGGGACCACCACCTCCGCCAGAGCTCGGTGTTCCCACTCAATGAAAAGAGGGACCGAAGAAACGCACTGCCGTGTGCGATGTCTCTGTCGTAGTTGAGTTGCCCTTTCAAAGCTGTTAGAGCAACGTGGAAGATTAGCGGTACTGCCAATCTGTCCTGGATCAGACCTTTATTATCCAGGTAGAGGAACGCTTCTGGAGGAATAATGCTGTCAAAGCGAACTTTCTCATGATACATATATAGGGTTTTCCAATAGGGACTTGACAACTTTAAATTTAATTTGTGAACGCAATCTTTCACTAATCATCAAACTGTCACTGTCAATTTATTCATTAAACTCAACATTTTCATCATGGTAAAGTACATTAACGAGCAACGTCTGTAAATTATAAAAATTTTCTACAGATATTCGGAGTCGCAAAATCATCTTCAGTGACGAAGCTCATTTTTGGCGCAATATGGCAAAAAATATTTTTAGCAAAATATGCGTTATTGGTCGGGTGAAAGCCCACATGTGCTTCATAAATCACCACTTCATCGACAAAAAATAACTGTTTGGTGCGGTTTACATGCCGGCGGCGTTATTGGGCCATATTTTTTCGTCGACGATAACGATCGTCACGTTACTGTGAATGGTCAGCGTTATCGTACCATGATAACCGATTATTTTTGGCCCGATCGATTTATTGAAGAGTAAGTATGGTGAGCGTGTTATCTCAAGACGTGGGCCAGTCGATTGGCCGCATCGTTCGTGCGATTTAACGCCGCTTGACTATTTTCTGTGGGGCTACGTTAAGACATTGGCTTATGCCAACACGCCGACGACGTTGGAAGAGCTCAGAGCCATTATTGAATGCGAAATAGCGGCCGTTTCGGCCGAACTGTGTGGCCGACTCGTTGAAAATTGGGTCTAACGAATCGACCGCTGCAAACGTGCCGCGGTGGCCGAAGTCGAGTTCCATTCATAAATGTTTTGATTGTACTTCAAGCCAATAATAAAGTTTTTGAAATATCTAAAATGGTTTGCCTTTTATTTAAAAAAAAAGTTGTCAAGTCGTTATTAGAAAACCCTAAAATTAGGGTAGAAAGCCCCAAAGGTCAGGTTGTTCAATGAGGTCATTGTTCCTGCAATGTGCCTTCGAGTCCACTCTTATAAGGTTCGTCCTATTGGCAAAACCTCATTAGGATGGAATTTTATGTACGCAGACTCTGGTGTTCTGTATAAGCGAAGACATGCCCTAAGGCAAGCAGTCTCAAACATCCGAACCACACAGGACATCCAAATGCAAGCATGGGCCTTATAAGGGCCATGTAGCAAATCACCACCTGCTATATACAGATATTGATCTAGCCAGATCCCAAGGTATCTGACTACATTTCGACAAACAAGTGGCTGTCTATGTTGTCCGACAATAGAGAAATTTCGCCAATTCTTTCTGGTATCCCTAGAGGCCCCATACAAAGGCGTCCTAAAAAGAATGGTTTCCGACTTCTGAAAGTTGATTTTTAACTTCCAGTCGTCGCAATATCGCTTAATTTTGTTGAAGTCACGTTGCAAAAGTATATTAATGACCTCAATCTTTGAACCTGATCTGTACGCGATTAAGTCGTTTGCTTACACTTTGGCATGGTGAAGTAAGCCTATCAGATCACTTGTGTAAATGTTGAAAAGGATCGGCGAATTTACCGCACCTTGTTGCAGACCGTTTTTAATGTGAAATGTACCAGCAGTTACATCGCCATTTTTCACGATGAACTGTATATCTGTCAGCATATTAAAAAATATATAGAGAAGTGGTTTACTTATGCTCAGCCTGTCCAACTTGAAGAAAAGTCCCTCTAACCATACAGTATCAAAGATTTTTTCTAAGTTAATTAGACAGACATCAGTGCACTGGTTCTTGCCTTTGTTCCACTGGATATCAGAAATCAGTTCAGACGAATCATATATGAAATCATGCCCCGCCTTGAAACCGAATTGATTATCCGTGACTATATGTTTATTCTCAACCCACTTAGTCAAGATTCTATTGATCACCTTTTCGAAAACATTACTGATGTTTAGAAAAAGATTGATCGACCGAAGATTCGCCGGATTGGATGTGTCTTTATCCTCTTTAGGGATATGTGAGTTCCAAGTGAATTTTTGATCCAAGGTAGCGCCTAGAAATTTTACTTCACTTGGAAACCTTGTGGTTTCACCAAAGAGTGTTGGACCTGTGGCGGAATATTTTTCCGCAATAAGTTTTTCTCTCATTCCCTTAAAAGTCCCTTCCGTCCCTCTTTTCATTGAGTGGGAAAACCGAGTTCTGGCGAAGGTGGAGGGTAGCCATGGTTCTTCGGGCGATTTTCTCGAGGTTCGATCGGTGAAGCCCTAAGGACGATAGGGAGACTCACGACGAACCAGGAGCCTAGGGTGTGACAGGAGGTCCAACAGAATCACCGCTGTCGGAGCTCATAGGCTAGATGGGGGACTCGCAGCGGGCAGCATCAGACAGGGCGCCTGAAATTCGCCGACGGGTGGGGACGGACGGTCCTTTTCAGATACACACCCCACTACGATGATGACGAGTGCGGGAGGACGATGCCCGAAACCTACACCCCAACGAAAAGCCAACCAAACAAAGGCTTAAGAGGTATCACATTTTACATTCGATGTGGATGCAGCTAGCTAGGCAGCTAGCAAAGAAAATGTTCAATGGGTGAGAAGACCACGATCTCTTCGATAGCTATACCTCAAAGAGCGAGCTACGGAGGATCAACGGTGGTGTGCAGGGGGACGACCAACGCAATAATACACATCCCAACGACGAATCAACTGTAAAAGTTCGGTTCGATGGGTGAAAGGACGACGACCCCTTTGAAGCCAGCACCCCACCGATGGAGCACCGAAGGAGCAGCAGAGGCGAGTAGGTGGACGGGCAAGTAACAAGCAGCCTCCGACGAGGGAACATACAAACATACAAACACACAAATATATAAACAACAACAACAACAACCAATAACAACAAATCATAACGATACACCAGGAGGGCAGAAAAGCCCACACACAAAATAAAAATATAAATAAATAAACAGTCCCCCCCCCCCAGTGGAATTCCCAGTTATCACTATAAGATGGATCGAATTCTGAGACTGAGAAGTTTAGTGTGAATGTGTGAAATGGTATGAAGAGAGGCCTAGTTGGACACGGGGGTACACACTAACAAAACTTGCTACGAAATCGAGTCGTTGGGTCCGCTAGAGCTGTATGAAAGGGTGAGCGAGCGTATGTGTGAATGTGTGTGTGTGTCTGGCGGGAGCTGTGAACCGAAAAAAGGTTTGGAAGTCACTTTGGAGACGACCAACAAATAGAGAGGGTCAAGCAAAGTTTTTTTGATTAGAAGTGAGTCGTGCGAATTGGGAGTAGCATTTTTTTTTTTTTTTTTTTTATTTTGCGTAAAAAGTTTGTAAAGTAGAATAGTAGGACAAAAGGGAGGCAGATCGTGCTAGGAAGGGGCACAGCACCGCTGGGAAAAAAAGATAAATTTTGTGCAGTGGAGGTACAATTACTCGTAATTATGCGTTTTTTGAAAGTTCGAAAAGTGAGACTGCGGTGGGCCGCGCGTGCGCAATTATCGAGACACGCGACCCGTTACCGTATCGTTTTATTTTCCTTTTTCGGGACAGTTGAAATAGCAGGTCACTCTACCGATGAGTTTACCGCTAACTCCATTGAAATAAATGATCGAGCTCCAACGGAGCTGTTATAACGTTTTAGAAAATTTCGTTTTTTTTTTTTTTTTGTTTCTTAATATAAATTTTTTTTTCGGGAAAGATTTTTCCTGTTTCTTTTCTCTCCAAGGTTTCGTGAATCCGGCAAAAAATCACGTGGTGCCCATTTTTTTTTTTTCTGTACCCAGGTTAAGCGACCGTCTAAGCGCTACGCATAGCTGGGCTAGCGGGATCCCAGCAGAGGTAAAAGCGGTGCCACGAATCAAGCATAACAGATCTTTAAATTTGACAAATTTTCTTCTTTTGTTGAAGGCAACTATGGTTCTCATTTTGGGGGCTTACCTTCTTGCACTAGTTAGCAACAAAGTTAAGTGCTGTGTAGTGGAGTTCAGAGATTGTTTCTTGGCAGTCGAAACGCTGATTCTGTCATTGCCTAATGTAATATTAATATATCTAGCGTTAAGCATGTGCTTTATCCAGTTACATTTAGAATTATCTACTAGGTTTATAGGCCTGTATGATTTGGGTGGATAAATTGGTCTACTACCTGATTAAGGTATAAACTTAACATATTATAGGCAGGTTACATAGCAAAAAATTTGAAAGCGGTAACTTTACAATTTTTTCCTATGTAACCCCAGGCGTAGCTGGTTTTGAATATGATTATCAGAAGCGAGATTACTGGGGGATTCCATGTTCATCAGGGCCTTTGAATGAGTCAAATGAATTGACTTCATCCTTATGATTTGACCTCATCCAGTCCTATCTTGTTGTCCTATTGGTCTTCCTCTTCAAATGATGACCGGGAGCAATGGATGTAGGTTTCGTCTAAGAGCTATAGCGTCTGTAATCTGATTCGATTCGTGTGGTGTTTGAATAGAATTCTGAGGATACAAGCACTGCTTAGATTCTCAGAGAGATTTTGGCAAAAATTTTTTCATGATTTTCTTTAAGCCCTTCTAATTTGTCAGTTATATTTTGTGAGTGTTTTAAAGTGCTCATCTCATTCTCCATCGTTTCGCCCTATTAAAAAGCTTTCTACTATGCGTTATTAATTTTTCTAGTTTATTATTCCACCATGTAGTAGAGCGGTTGCCTGACTTTTCTTTCTCTTGACAATCCTGATAATAGGCAAGTGTAATTGCAGTCTTGAGACTTTCTCAGCCAAGTTCTAGGCTCTCAATGTCTCCTTTGCTTTTGGAGCAATTTTCCGTGGATTATGTGAGTTCTAGGATATGTGTATCAAATCTGTGGATTAACGCTGTCTGTAAGATATGGAAATTGTTGGTTTCTAATAGAATGCCAAAACAGTGTTTCAGTTAAGATATGGCTGTTCCTAATACGGTTTTTTTTATAAATTTGGGGCATAGGGTGAGATCAGGGTCTTATTTCTTAATTCTGTTTAAAAAGATAGGACCGTTTGCCTCATAGGACATTACCTTTACGATGCACGTTTTTCAGTTTCCTGCATCATACAGTCCCCTGCACGTATATTAAAATAAATACACAATATTAAAACACAATAATACATTATAAGACATTACTCTGCTTCACCATTCTGCAGTACTATGCATACGAGTAGTTCATATGTGATATAATATCATATGTAGGTAATCTGGAATTGATATCGTTTTACAAAAAAAAAAAAATATGTACTATAAAACCGGTCGAATATGGAATGATATTAATCTGGCCATATGACTTCGAAAGTATGTATTTACTTGTAGTTGTGCTCGAATTATTCGCATGCCCGATTTATCAGTATACAAAGCAAGACTTAAAGAACACTCAAAAAATATCAAATACAACAAGAATTCATTTCGCAACCTCATAATTAACGTGGCAGCTGGAGCCAGAGGAGTTTTGCCATGTGAATACAACACAGAACTCAGTAAAAATATGGAAAAAAATTAAATAAAAAATAAATCGTCAGTTTGAGCACGATCAATCGATGGACCATTTTTAATGTGAGTGGATCAAATGCTTTTGCTCCTAATTAAGGGGCGTCATATATAAAAGACGTAAGAATAAAGAAAAAAGAAACGAAAAAAATCCATTACTGGTCGATCGCAGACGGTATTGTGTAAATCATCGTTTGAACTTGTTGATCACGGATTAATAATTCGTATGTTAACGATTTGCCTTCGGTGCTGGGCGGCATCTGATATAAAACTCCCTGACTTATTCACAACATTTTAAAAATTTTCTGCTTTTATTTCTAATGCAACAGGTGAGTAGACAACTCCAGTTTCAGTTCCAGCTTCAGCTCCATGCTCATCTTTGGAGCTTTACACAATCTAACTATTTAGCGAATTAATTTGCTTCTCCATACTCTTGTAGACTTCCCGAAATGATGCACACTTGAGCGAATTCGTTGTTTTTTGTACACCGGCAAAGTTGCACTGGGTTTATCTGAGAGCGTAACATCTTTTAATTAAAATTCAATACAACGCGAATCGGCAGTTTGCAGCTGTATTCAGTGTTCTACGAACGTGGTATACTCCAAGCACTTCGCTAAACATTCCACCGAGCACTTTAAGCACTGCAAGCATATCCGTCGTTGTCGTTCTCAATGCGACGAGAAGCCAAAAATACAAGCTCGATAAGTTTCCTGTAAGGGCACATATTCACATGTACGTATCTGGATTTCGTATCTCATGCACCTCCTTCTGCTTCAATGGGGAAGAAATCCTTTCGGTTCAACGGTTCGGCTTGGTTCGCCTAATCGATTATTTTCGGGGCTCATTAAATTTGGCAAGTGGTTTCATATGCTTAGCAAAAGGGCGCGAATAATTTCTTTGTTTTACACCTTGGTAAGGATACCTGCACTGAAATTTGGTTGGAGGAGCAAGCAAGTCAGTGTGCTTCCATTTTTGGCATTACTTGGTGGGAATGCGTTATTAAGTTGGGCAGCTTTTACGTGCACATCATTCTCTGTTCATGTGGGTGAATCATTTGTCCTATGAGTACGATTACGTGCATGTAGATACATATACAAGTACTACTACTCGCATATTAAGGTTATGTTTCTTTTATCAAAGCAATTATAAAAAACTGGGGTGCAAGTTGGTAGAATGGTGAGATGGTCGATAATGTACGACAGAGCGGTGTTGACAGAAATCCACTAATTAGTTATAGGCTGTCGAAAATTCTTGGGAATTTCCGTGTGAGGTCCCATTACGGCGGGGAACGTTTTCCTTTTAATTGTGTATGGAAAGGAAAGTGAACTAACCGATGCATGCAGAAGGAGTGTCTCATCGAGCAGATTCATGAAATTAATTATTCTTCTGTTTGCGATTTTATGAGGAATGCCATCGCTGCACAGGTTGGGAATATATAAATAAATGCTATTGCTTTATCTTAACTGAAATCCAAAATAATCAATGGGACTGCTTAGACAAAAATTCTATTAAGTAAAATTGTAATGATAATTCGACATGTACTTTCTAAATAGCGCAGCTTGTATAGAACATGTAATTTTTTTTTTCTTTTTTACTTTTTAATGGACACGTAAAAGTATTTTTGGAATTGATAAGAAATATCTTGAGAGATGTAAGTACTGTTTGTTAGTCAATATTATATGAACGTACGACCTACGACAATGGAATTCACCAATATTTTTAAATTGGCTTAAAATCGAATTGAAAATTATGGGATATCTTCGCAACAAATTTGACACACTGCGGGCTCTTATTACAGAATCCATTTATACAACCATTGCATGTTTCAGTTAAACTGTTGTATTTCCATTATAGTCACTTTTGAACAAACTATCCGAATTTCTGATGGCTAATGTCGCTTATTAAGCTGCATTGCAAATTGCTATCATCCCGATGGATATCTAGACAATGCAATGTCAGATCAATAAGTGCTTGCTTAAATATAATTTTTTATTGATTTTAACAACCATATTTCGGAGTCGTATCATATGACTGTGGTTAGACAAGTCTTGGGATACATACGAAAGCCCTGTATGATCTTTGTTACCCGGTCGACTTGATTTTATATTAAACTTTTAGTCGGGAGTGTTTTTAAATATTTTGTTGTGTTGCAGAATTCAAAAACGATTTCATTGAAGTTTCATTGAAAGCGACAAATTGTTTTTCAGGCTATACCTAGACTCGTATGAGTTCTGACCGTGATGCCCTATGAGTTCAATGTAGTGTACCACTTTACTGCGCAAAAGGCTTCGAGTTTGGTTAACTGTTTATAATAGAACCCATATACACATATGTGTTTGATTTTATAAGTAACTGGGACGTAGGTAATTTTTTTTGTTTTGATAAATTCGGGACTTTGGGAATGCTTACATAGAAGTATAGTAATTACCGGTTCGCCTTCCCGCGGCAGGCACCTGCCAAACTGCCAAACCTGTTTCCAGTGGTGGTGTAAGCGAATAGTAAACTTTGCCGAAGGGTTGGGGATTAAACCAACCGCAAACTGAGCTCTTTTAGGCACCTTGGCGTGGACCTGTTATACTTTGCTTTACCCAGGTATGGTGGCGCTTCTTGGGATGATTTTTTATTTCCGGCCTTTGTCGCGGCAATCAAATTTAATTTAAATGAAAAACTAAATCCATGAAAAAAAAATTAAAGAAAACTACAAAAACAGCAATTCCTGTTCAGGAAGAGTTAAAGGTGAATGAAGGTGAAATCTCAACACTCATCCAGTGATGAACAGGGTAAGACCTAAATCGAAGAGGTAGCCAATGTACTAAACAGTGATAGAAAAAGTGGAAATAGCTGGCTCTACCACCTCCATCACCGCTGCTAAGAGTGCGAAGAACACATACCAAAGGGCAAGCGTTTTACTACGTAACGCTAGGCGTTAGGTAGCAAAATATGACTGTTGCGATGCAAGCAACCTAAGCGAGTCGGAAAAAGCCGCCTTTGAGAAAGCCTACCTGGCCAACCAATCGCTTACTCAGCAAGTGGCAAGCAAGTGTGACGTTGCTTCAAAGGTGGCAATGGATGTCGATCAGGCGCCCTCTAGCTCATATGCGGCAAAATTAAAAGAAGGGGCTAGCGTCTCTGGAAGGAAGGACAATTTTAGGAGATGCGAATGATGCGAAAAATGTCAAGGCTGATACTCCATCCGCAATGCGTCGTAAGCATAGCGACCCTAAAGATGAGCTTTTCGTTGCTGTGATGAACGAGCTACGGTCGACTGACAATCTTCTAATGGAAAAACGTTGAAAAGTTCCGAGACGCCCTATGGAGAGAATTATCTACTACAGGAAACGGGAAGCTTCAATTCGGTAGCGCTGGTTGGGAAGTCGGACACAAGGTTGCACCTTGTGGAAACAAACTTTCTGTCGAGTTTCTCAGACGCTTCGTTTTGGAGGTGTGCCACGCTTGGTAGTGCATCAAACTAAAATGCACGACGGTGGTAGAGTTGGCAAAGTGCACTCTGCCGACTGCATGGATATGGATTTCGCGTCTCTACATATAATTTGTTGCTGGGACTACTCCATGTGCAGAATCGGGAACTAAAAGCCGGTACATGGAGAGTTCTTAAACGCGTCTAGACTGCGATACAGCAGCATGTTTTGCTGTCTCTAAACAGATATATATGGTTAGGTACAGCATGGGAAGGTGGATGTTTAGGCCATCGACCAAGAGCAATTACGAGGAATAATCCCCAAGATGATGGAAGTGCAGATGTTAAACCTGCACCATAGCAGGGCAGCGACGACTGTTTCGTGGACTACATTACCAGACAGGATGTCTCAACCGTACTCATACAAGAGCCCTGGATTCATAAGGACAACGAGGTATACGGATTCAGACTGAAGAATTACACTTTGTTCTATAAGTCAGAAAGTAAAATCTTTAAGTAATTACAGCTCAGGTGACCTGACGGCGGCAACATTCAAAAGGAAGTGTGACAAACTACTTTGGCTTACCTCGGTCTACTTCTACGACTCCGAGGTAGTCATCTTAAAAAAACTTGGCAAGGCAGATAGATCGCTTCTTGGTACTGGGCTGTGATGCAAACACCCATCATACACAATGGGGAAAAGGTGATATTAACATAAGAGGTGAGGGTTTGTTTGATTTTATTATTTTTTCCAACCTCAATATTTGTAATAAAGGTAATTCACCCACTTCCTGTGGCAGGAAGTGCTAGATATCAGCCTTGTTTCAAATATAGAAGGGTTCAAAATAAGGAAATGGAGAGTAGTCGACCAAGCAACGATGTCGGATAACCAACAGATATACTTTAAGGTGAACTTTCAGAACAGGGTATGTAGGTTTCAAAGAAATGCCAGAAAGACTGATAGGGTCAAGTCTACAGAAGTGGTAAATATACACCTGGATACCCTTTCAATCACCTGTGATAATATTGCTAACTTAGTTAGGGCGTTAGGAAATTTTAGTAAGGCGCTAACAAAGATGTTCGAGAAAGCTCTCCCGGCTAACAGAACACCTAAAAGGGGTTAAAAAGGGTAGAGTTTAGCTAACTCTACAATAGGGCGAAGGTTTTTAGAATCGACAGTACATGGAGTGAGTACTACGAACGCAAAAAACAATTCAAGCGATAAGTTATAAAGTTAAAAAGCGCTTCATGGCAGAAGTACTGCGAATTTATCGCAGTAACAGACGAGATTTCGAATAACTCAAAATGGTTTCAAAAGAAGCGAGCGTTCTTAGCTTCCTCAGGAAAAATGACGGAACCTGGGCTGAATGTAGCCAAGAGGTTCTGGTTACATTGGTGGAAGCCCACTTTCCTCGATCCACATGATCAGATGACTGTGGCATGCTACGAAAATCTGAGAATTTAGGGAATTGGTGTTCTTATAAAAGGAAAGATTTACGGTGGGCTATGCAGTCCTTTAAGCTGTACAAAAAATTATGGAAGTTCTAGACACAATCTAACCCTAGAGAGATTATTGGAGATAAATATTAGGAACAGATGCAGAACAAATGATGGAGTTGCAGCATGCATATATGCAAATCTGTAGAAACTGCCCTGCACGAGGTTGTGGGGATATTAGAATAGAAACTACACTTCGGTGAGTTTACGATGACGTTCACCCCTCAAAGAGGAGTCATATCGCCACTCCTGTGAGTGCTGGTTATCAATGACATTCTTAAAAAGCTTAGTATAATGGGTATAAGTACTACGTCATACGCAGATGATGTGGTCATAACGTTGCAGTGAAAATACTTAAATATTTTAAGTGAGGTTATGGACGGTGCCCTGAAGATTGTCAGCATTTGGGCAAAAAGCAGTGGTCTCAATGCCAACCCTTCCAAAATGGAACTGGTTCTTTTTACCAGGAAGTACAAGATACCGCAGTTCTAACTCCCAAAATTCAACGGAGTGACATTGTCCCCCTCGGACTGCGCAAAATATCTGGGTGTAATTCTGGATAAAAAACTGAATTGGAATCTTAACGTAGTGGAAAGAAAAAAAGGCAAAAGAAAGTTAGGAAAAACCTCAAAACCTGCTATGGTGCACTGGCTATATACGGTGGTGGTAAGACTCATACTTAGGCCTACTGACATGGTGGAAAGCAACAAACAAGTAAACGAATTACGGAAAATCAGCAGCGGTTCAAAGAAGCTTTTATAGCTATTATAGGTGTGCTCCGTACCGCCTCCGACAGCATTGGACATCTTACTGCACCTTACACTGCTTGATTTACAGATCAAATAACTTGCTGTCAACAGTGCGATATGACTCATTAATTTGGGTCACTTAAAGAGCAGTACATTGAAACATGGATCGGTCCTAGCGAAGCTACTACCAACCAATTAAATTCTAACGGATGAAATTTATTTCTTATAAGAACTAGAACTAAGAGTGCATATATGACCACCGGGCGCACTGGGTGAGCCTTTACTTGACTGGGTGCCAGAATACTGCGCTGTAGAGGGAAATGAACAAGAAAATGAGCTTGCAGGAAGAGGAGGGCTACTCGAATTTAGTGAGCTTGCTAACATCAAACCACGCTTTGCATTGTAAGGGGCACTATCGAGGAAAAAATCATAAAGACTGCTAACCTTAGGTGGTCAAGTATTGAAGTACACGGGATATGCAAGGCTTTCTGCCTCTTTTTGACGGTAAAAGATATAGGGATCTAATAAAATTAAGCAGGGATTAGCTTAGGATAATAATAGAAATTAGGGCAGGATACAGGACAGGACATTGTCAGATATAGATATTTTTGGATTCTGTGGTGATCTGCAAGCTGTTGTGGAAATAACACACATCCTGTGCGGATGCGAGGCAACATCGCATAGTAAAAAAAATTTTTTAGGGAAATACTTTTTCAAAAACCTAGAGGAAATAGAGGGTACGAATTTTAAAGGCAGGGAGATTGTTTAAGTTTTTTCTCTTTGCATACAAATCCAACTGATTGCACAGGAATCCCGATTTGCCCATTTTGGTGCCTAGTGTCTGTCTGATGGCATGTCTATCACACCCCTGTTTTAACCTAACCCAACTACCGGTTCGTTATGATGCAGAGTAATTGGATACTTGATAATCCAGATTACGGAAGAAGATACGGAAATATTGCTTACGGATTTACAAGACAAAGCTCATGCAAAAATTGAAGCCGCCTGACTATCGGGCGCTTCGTACATTTTGTGAATCCTCTTTTTCAGCATAATCGGGCTCATATTTAATGAAATGGAGTAAAAGCCACAATCTATTATTGAGATGCCGTTATATCCACAAAAAGTCACTGCTTTTCATAGAATTTGTATGAAGTTATATGAAAATCCCGTCGGCGTCAATTCTGACATGAAGGCATAACACTGATGTTGGAGTGGTTGCTGGCTGGGCTTAATGTAACGAGCTATAACTAGCACGTACTAAGACCCCATTGGTTGAGGATGCACTATGCCTCGACAAGAATTCGATGCGACTCTGCAGCACTTTTCTTCAAATTAAAACAAAAAATTAATGCTTTCCGCAAGTCATCATTTTCTGGTACAAAATTCAACATTTTTAACACGATGAAAAAATATGATATTGCTTGCTCAATGACTCGATGTATACTAAATATGTTTGACAGGTGTCATAGCAACCAAACAAAAAAAAAAAAAAAAAAAAAAATTAAGGCCCGTTCACAATAAATGTTCCCTATCGACACATTTGTATCTTGACGCTCACTTCCTTCATACCGGTACACCTGGTATTCGATGGCTTAAATACGGAAAAGATGGTTTCAACAACATTGCGCAACATGCCACATAACGCGCGCCACAATCAATTTGTTAAAGCAAACATTCTATGATCTCTTAATTTCCTATAAAGAAGCAATTGGCGTCTTAGTTGAGTTGAAAAGGAATGAAAGGGGGCGAACAAAAATATCATAGACCCGACATAGAGGTCGGGTTACAAGGATCATTTTATCGATGTGCGAACGGAAATAAAGCTCACAGTCTAATAATATGCCGAAGTTTCGAAAAGAATGAACCAGGGCAATTTGTTGACTATAGAGAAAATAAATTAAGGGAGGAGATGGGTTGCATTTACGTGAGAGTGTTACATCATAGGTTGATATTTGGCTATATTAAATTCTAGTCAGTTTTTAAGGCTCCAGATTGAAAGCCCAACAAGATCTTCTTGAAGAAGGGCAAAGTCATGGGGAGAAGTATTAATTTAAAAGAATTTTGTATTGTCAGCGTAAAGAGAAAGGAACAAGTGTTTATTGACCATCTCAAGAACATTAATAGTAAAAACGACGTTTTTAAACGTTTTGTTTAAAATGTTTTCAAAACGTTTGGGTGTATGGGAAAGCTTAGCAATGGTAATTGGAAATTTCATGCTTATATCCCTTGTTATGTATCGAGATTACTATGAAGGTCTTTCAAGTCTGGAGAAATTCTTCTTGTGCAAGGGGTAGACGAAATATGTAGGAAGGGGGTACAGACAGGTTGAAAGAGCGTTTTTAAGGAAAACGGTGGGAGACAATTTTTGCCAGGTAGAAAATCATCTCTAAGATTTAAAAACTTTTCTTCAATATATTTAGGAAAGACATTTTGAGTGAAAAAGGACCAACAGAGAAATTTTGCAGGCCATTGAATTAAGAGGGATCAGGTACGAAGGAGTTGTTGCAAATGTTTTTTTGAAAATTATGGTTTCGAAAGCGAAGGAGGTTGGATAATCATCGGTCTTACTTTTTCAATTGACAAATTGAAAAAAAGACTTGGGGTCATTTATTAGATTGGTTTGCGCACTATTTAGGTAGAGAAAGTTCCAATGGAGTAAATATCATTCTCGATTAAGTTTTAATTTTAGGTCGTGTTTAAGGAAACGTTTAAGAAATGCAAACCACGTTGTATTTTCTTTTTTGAACTCTAGTCAGCACTAGACATCTAACTCAAACGTCCAACCTCCTCTCCTCAGTAAAATTTGGGTAACTTTTCGTTTTTCAGCTGTTTTAATTATACAGGATAGAATTTCCAAAACTAAGAGACTACAATTTTTAGAAACAAAGTATACTATCAGTCGTTTTAACTATATTAACTATAACTATAACTTGCATTACTATACTTTAGGTGACACTACAGTCCAGACCATATGAGTCGCAATCAACATTTTTCTCTTTTTAGGGCGATCGTGCGCTTATCGCTTTCAGCTACATACGCTAAGTAGGGTGAGGTTTTTATTGAGGCGTCGTCTTCTTTCTGCGAGATGATGCACAGTTTTCAACAAAGTAAATGTAGCTACATGACCAACACAAAAACCGATACGAATTAATACAACTTTCGCTTATGCAAACGGGACAGAATATCACTCAAATAACCTTTCTTTCGAAGTAACTAAAAATATTTATAAAAATCAAGGATTCACAGAAAAAGCTTCCCCTGGATTTACCTTTACCCCAAAATCGCATTAATCAGTTTGATCAAGGTCCTATAAATCTGTACAATGCTAAAGACTCCACTGCGGCCGCTAGTTGAAGGTTTGTCAAAAAAAAAAAAAAACTGCTTGGATATCGACCTAATACAAAAACCATGGATCTATGGAGGAAAAATATGTCACCTTTTCACTATGTCATGCAAATTGGCGTATAATAAGCAACTTCTTCTCAAGGTTGTCATTATTTTCTCTTTATTTCGCAGCTTAATTGGAGAAAGGGTGTTTTCTACAGACTCAATTGACGTTAACCTTTTGCGGCGTTGGAATTGTTCTCGTCCTCAATTATGGTACAATACGGAATTGCTATTTTGAGTGAATCACTAGGCCCTTCTTCAGATCCGGCTATGAGTTGTACTATATTCCGATATTATGGAGGAATGTTTCCGGAAGTTCACCCTAATATACATTCATATTTTTTTTTGTGTTATAATACTGCGCGCGCACCAAGGTGGTATGAATACCCTTTTACTGGCTTTTCTCCAGGGCGCGGGCAGGTGGTGTAGTAGTTTGAAACTCAGGTGTGTTTGGTTTCGATATTTTTCCCAGAGCTGGTATTTACACATACATAAATATTTATATCAAACACGTAAATCAACAGCTTTGCATCATCTAACCATAACGATTGTCATTGAGCAACATGTTACTTCAACCAATTAGTACAGCTGCAAATGGAATTGACCATAACCTGCGAAATTGATATCACCCATGCTCAACAGCATAATCAATACCGCTAAGGCTAGAACACTCGGTCTTCGTGAAAACTAGTTAAGGATGCCCTCGAGGGTATACATCGTGCACCAATACTTTAGTTTATTGTAGGTTCATTCGACCTTAATATTTCAGAATAACTCAAGTCTGATGACAAATCCGAATTGACTTGGGGCTCGAAAATTTGCTCAAAAAATGTAGTAAGAAAAAAGTTGAATGCTAGCTCAGAAAATAAGCCTGAACTTCCAAATGATATTCTTAAATGCGACACGAATTGATCGTAAAAAAAAGACTATAAATTTAACTGTAGAGTACATCTGACCAAATCTTTCGATAATGCGGCAAATAAAAAAAAAAAAAAATTACACTAAAAAAAAGCTTCAGCTCCGAGTCTATATCATCTACCTACCAACAAAATAATAAATCTAGTTAGAGCAATTAATATCCTTGGAACGATGCTTTTTTCACCAGCGGTGACCATTTCGGAATTCATATCCAGATAGCCCAATCACCTCTTTAAAGTTGTTTTTACAAATCGCAGTTATTAAGATGGTCTCCAAATCTCTTTAATCCGAAAAACACTCACCTACTTCAAACTTGGGAAATGGTGTAAAAGTCGAATTTTTTGGCTCAGATACAAACTATCTTATAAATAAAGGCTTATATACATCCTACACCCTACCTACCAACTAGACAAAAATTGAGCTAAGACAATGGGAACAAAAGAAGATGCACTCTTAGTAGAATGCAAAATCTAGCCGTAGCCATGTCAAAAAAAATTTCATTTTACGTTGGTGTCCATCTACTCTACATGACTCAACCACCTCAGACGTTGGACCTTCATTTCTTCTGACTAAGTCGATGTCGCTGTATAGCCCGAACAGTTCGTTGTGTATCTCCTCCTCCACTTAACATCTATGAAGACGGGACCGAAAATCATTCGAAGAATTTTTTTCTCAAAAAAGCTAAGAGCTTTCTCATCTATTTCTGATAAAGTCCATGCCTCTGCGCCATAGAACAGGATTAAGATTATTAGAGTCAAATGTGGGGTCACTTTTGTTGTTCAAGAGAGTACGAGGACTGTTTGATGAATACCTGGATTAGAAATGACAACGTAACTTTTTTAGGTTTTGACAATTTATGTTTTAATATGTACAATATAATCCAGAGTTTCTGCAACTTTTTTGAAGTCGCAGGGATCCAAATCCGGCGAATTGGAGGATGTGGCGACAGCGAAGTTGTGAGCCGGTACGTTATCCTGATGGAGGAGCTTTTCTTTTCTCCGCCAAATGTGATCGATTTTTCTTTAAATCGGCATTGAATTGGCCCAATAAATCGATGTATTATACTTCTGTGATTGTTTTTCCCTTCTCCAAACAGTCAAAGTGGTTCACACCTTGCGCATCCCAAAACACGGTGGTCATCACCTTTCCGGCCGAAGACACGGTCTTCGCCTTCGTTGGAGCACAATCACTTTGTAAAAATCATTGTTTCGATTGCGCTTTGTTCTCTGGTGTGTACCAATGAATCCATATCTCATTGACGGTCACGAAACGGTCTTACGATTGCGCTTGTTCTTCGGTGTAAGCAAACGCGGCACCCATCGCGCTGACAGCTTTTTCACGCCTAAATTCTCGTGCAGGATATGGCTAACGCGTTCAGTTAAGTTACCTGCTATCTTCACTTGATGGTCCGCCAATACGAGATCATGGATTTTGTCCACGGTTTCTTCTGTGGTAACCTTTTAAGTGTCACCTGCAAAAAACACCAGGTAACACGATGTTTTAAAGCGGTTGTCAAAACAAAACTAATAGTCGGATTGTCACCAAATTTTGACAGGTAAGCCTAAAAGAGATTATACTAAATTATGGTTTACTCATTTTGGCTCAGTAGCACCACCTATTTTGAACTCTCGGATTCTTATTTCCTAGTCAATATAACTAGCAATCATTTAAGAACAATCTATATACATAGGCATCCCAAATTGTTTCCTCTTAAACTTTCTTTCCCCACGCTGTGTGCAAATGATTTAAGGGATAATAAAAATTCCTTTAGCGCACACTCGGAAAATGTGTTTTCATTGCTATAAGGCTCTACATCCCACCGCATATTACCCCTTCCTCAGCTCAGGCAAACTTAGACTTTGCCCTTAAAATAAAATTTTGTCTCTAGCTATATCCAATCATAGGATATAGGAATTGGACAAAAGATCCTTTGAGGGTGAAGTGCTTATTAACGCATCTCCAATTGGTTTCTTTCAATTCTATAATCCATAAACGTGTCTAATTCTCAGTCTTACTTTTAAATCTTAAAAATAATACCTATATTTTTGAAATAAGTAAAGATAATTAAAAAAAAATATCTTCACATAATATTTTCAGTTATGCTCACTGCAACTCTTAAGCCATAACAAGGCCAAAGTCCAAACAATTTCGAATATCAACGAAATGACAATAACACAGATGCCCCAAACCAAAATATTGATGTGCACACGGCCGTTTTGCACTTAAATAATATGTTGCGAGATGTGTTCTGTTCGTAATGTCGACGTGAACTTTTCACATGAGGTGTAGAAGAGGCCGATAAAATCACACGACTATAAATTTACGTTTGCACGGCCTCCAGACCCTCCTTCGTCAGACCAATGTAGCATCTATGCGAAATTCATGAATGCCAAGCATACTTAAATTGGGCTGGTACAAGTAAAGTACGTTCATTGGCAGTGCTATTTGAGGAATGTGATTTTAGGTGAAACATCGTTCAGTGGAGAAGTGGAACTGAAGCAGGAATTAAGCACTTTCGGGTTCGCCTGCTTTTTACACTATGGGACGACCTCTGTGCGTTGGTAGAGGTGTGAAGTTCTTTAATTATAGGCATCGACCGTCCGATCGTAGTATTCCGAATGGGAATCCTTCTGATCGATGCCCAGATGGACGCTGTGTGCAAATGAGAAATGCGTGCCGTATTGGAGGTATAAAAAAGTATCTACTTCGTGTCTGTACGTTGCTTGTTCTTTGGCATATTTTGATTAATCACTGGAATATTGCAAACACTGGAAATTAATAGCATAACAGTTGAAGCTATAGATGCAATCATTTGGCAGTCAGCTATGGTTGTAATATTTGTTAGTTTCCTAGAAATGTCGGAGTTGTGTCCTTGTATACTTTTATTGCTCTTTTTCAATTTGTTTTAATTAGAAATAATTTTTTTACAGGTTTCGCCTATTCATTAACATACGCAGCAATAGTAAGGCAGCAAAATAACATAAGCAAAACATAACATAAAACAAATAAATAAAAACAAAAACAATTACACTTTCCAAACTGTTTACCCGTTTTAATTGATGGAAGACCCTGTGTTTAAGTGTCCAATTTTTTCTCGAGCTTGAAATTTTATGTCTCATATACTAATGCATCTGTAAATGTATTTGTTTAGCTAAAAGAGTGTTTACTGACAAGTACTGAACAGTATATTTATCTTGAACCTAAGTCGTATACTATGATATTTGGACGAACACTTTCTAAATACAATATTTTTTAATTGTCATTGTCAATTTCAATTTCATCTCACGGGACTGTTTATCGATATACGAGATTATCTTTCGTTAATAATAGATAACATTTTGGTGCTTGGCTTAATTTGTGGACGAGCAATCGAACGGTGTGATAAGAAATTTGACCATCTAATATTGTGCCGGAGTATTTCTAGTTACTGTGTTGACACTGTTTCTACTTGGATCAATTTTGAATATAAGTACATATACAGCTTAGTATTATCGCCAGTATCTATTCCACAATGAAAAAAAATTGTTTTTAAATTATTGAAGGAGCTTTCTATAATAACATGTACTTTTTTAAAAGGTTCAGAATTGTTTGCTTAAACAAAACAAAAAGAAATTTAATATACGACGATTTGTTAAAATCATTCGAAGGACTAATTCATGTCATTTAATATTTAAAAATAGTTTCGAGCATATGTTCACCATGTCCACTAAGCCCAATTTTCAATCACTTTTTCGAGAAAATGGAGGGCGCATATCGCGTATTACGCAAACCTGCTTTAATTTGGGAAGAAAAAATCGTTGATCATCGCATTGTACCGGTGCCTATTGACAGTAACTGCTGCTTTGGGCTTATTATTGGATGCAATGACATCTGTTGAACGTCTTGATGATTGTCCTCGCTCCAAATATGGAAAATTCTGCTTCTCTCACTTCTCACTCCTGTTGGTGTGTGAGTTTTTAATAGCGTGAATTGCGTGCGTAATTTTTCAATATCTACCATAAATTCCACCAAATGCTCTTTAAGTTTCGCGAACAGAGCTTCATCGTTGTTGTGACGTCAATATTTCCATGATGAAATTGTAAATTGTACTGGAAATAAGTAAAGCTTGATTTGATATCTAATCCCTATTAAAAACTCGGACACTGCTATATAAATATGTTGCCAGTGCGTACTCTTTGCATTCAAAATAGAATATACCACTAATATTAGGTGTATTTTTGGCTTTTGCACCATGGTGGAAAAAATCCCACCTGGACCTATGGATTTGAAGACACTACAAATGCATCACATGCACCATATCCCCATTAGGATATCTTAGTTGTTCCTTAATGCACATGGAAAAATATATTTTCAAAAAAGTTCTTCCGTTTAACTCCCTCTTTGTCCCAGTTGGTTCATGTCTTGTAGTGTTTTTAAAAAGACAAAAACCGCCGTTTTCCTATCCATCTTTAGCTTTCTAGTACTCTGCTCTGAGCTTTGAAGTCTTGAAGTTCTCCAAATGAATCCTAAAACTAGAGGATGATCACATCCATTCCCACTCTGCCTTCCTTAATGTTCTCCTTCCTTTCCCTTCCTTTTTCCCCTGGGATGGATCAGGGTGCTATACCTACCGTGCCAATGATCAGCTTGGCTGTCAGCACAGTTTCTTTAAAAATAGCAAGTTTGTGACAAGCCACGGTCTTCCTCCTGCTACTAAAATTCGTTCCATAAAAAAAGAATCAGAAGCTCATATGTGTCGGCAAACCCCATTGAAGGTGTTAAATGGCGAAATTCCATATGCATTATCAAAACATTCGAATCCATTCTGAAGGTCGAGGGAAATGGGGACATGAGGAATAAAATAAAGTGGGCCAATAACATCCCAGAAGATGGATTGCCCATTGTTTCCAAAACGTTGAAAGACTCCTCCAAACCATACCGGCTCCTAACATCACATTACTAAGGTCTTTTAGCGAAGTCCTAAAATATGCAATAATGATCGCTTTGATCGATAAAAATAACGTCGATGGATCAATTTCATCTGAACCGTGACAGTTGGTCAAGTTAAAACTTTCGAGCAGAGACAGAAAGAAATAAATGAAATGGAAAAGGAATCATTCAAAATATATAAAAAAAAAAGAACTGAGGAAAGCAAAGCGACAGTCCTAAAGGTCATTCTGTGGCAAAATAACAGAAACCTCTAAGGCATCGCGGCTTAAAAAAAACCTAACCCAAACATCTGAGCGAAAATTTTTCTTAATGTCTATTTGCCAGGTAAACTCTTTACCACGGTATGTCACATATACGTCTTGTGGCACCAGTACGTTTAGGAAAGGACTAAAGTTCTTCTACATGAACAATAACACCTAACATTTTGAGTTTTTTCTCTTTGTTTGTATAATCATATTTCGAAAATTGCACAATTTTATTTTTATTACCATATATCATATAAATAACTATTATCATATTCCTTAGTAATAATATTACCTTAATATTTTTTATTAGCTCGAATCTGAATTTGTATTGAGCATATTAAAGCTTGACTAGATTATAAGATAGTTTTATGTCTTAATGTGATTGCAAAACAAATAAAAACTAAAAAAAACGTAAAAAAATGCCCAGCTGTTAAAAAAAAACCAATGGCTCTTGTATAACCTCAAGTGATGGATCACTTAACTTTCAACACCCACTTTCAGGTGGCTTCCTAACTACGGCCAATAAATACCTTAGCAGGACTACTGAAACCACGACTAAAATTCACGGTCTGATTACAAGAGATAAGTTGCTCTGAGCGCTCGATAGCTTTAAACCACAGAAGTTTGCTCAGCCGAGCGGTATAATACCTGACGAGCTACAAAAGTCTTTAGGCATCATTCTGCTAACGCTAGAGAAGGTCATGAGGAGCTGCGTAGAAATCTTTCTTTGAATGGAGAAAAGGGAATGTAATCTTCATTCTAAAAGCCGAAAAATGTTCTCATGTTGACCCAAAGGACCTATAAGTGTATCATCTTTCTGAAAACTCTAAAACGACTGACTGATATCCATATACGATCTGGAATGATCCATGAATTTCGTCAATGGCTCAACATGCTTACTGTGAAGGAAACGGCTCTGCATTCACTGACTAGCCACATCGAACGATCTCCACATTATGGAGAGTACATAATGGTTGCGTTCCTAGTCATAAAAGGTACCTTTAACAACGTCAACACATCCGCAATCACAACTGCGCTGTCGACTCTGAAGTTAGATGATTTACTTGAGGAGTTGATCAATCTTATGTACCCTAAATAACTGAATAATCAACTCTAAACTGGGACTTTTGCTAAACGATATGTACGCAGAGGTGTACTTTCACCTCTTCTCTGTAAATTATTGGTCAACGAATTGGTGATATACCTGCAAATGGGTGGTAAAAAGAGTGGTTACATATGCGGATGATATTGCTTAAGCCATCTCAAGAAAGCATCTCAATACCATTAGGGAACACCTGCAATAAAATCTTAAAAGGTTAACCTGTGGTACGGATCGAATGTTATTGCCCTCTTTTGCAGGAACTATTAAATTCCAATCATAGACACTGCCTCAATCTGGGATACCAGTTTAGTCTTTTTCGATACAGAGAAATATCTGGGTCTTATTTTGATAGGAACCTGTACTGGAGTAAAAAACAATACAGTATATTTGGTGACCTCAATCGGGTGACTATAACGTTCGGCGTCACTTGAACTGGTACCATGGTGGATGGTTCCAATCGATGGTGAAGAGTCCCCATAATACTTTTCAAGCTTTTGTTTGGTTTGTGTGATGTAGTGTTTATATTAATGAGCGTAAGAAATAGTGTTTAATGAGCACACGAAATTCACCTTTTTCCATTTCTAAATAAATTTTCGTAGGCGTCGGTTTCAAATAACTGTCCCAACAAAACTATTTTACAAATCTCTTTGAAAATGTGGGTGCGTTCTTTTGAAAGATGCTTCTTGGCAAGCAAAATGTTTGACTTGTGGTGGCTACGCAATCTATTTTAATTGTCAAAAACTTATTGATATCCCCTTATATATTATGCAGTCAAATGCAACTGCAGCAAACTAAGCAAAGTGCAAAGAACAGCATATCTGTCAAATAAACTATTTAGCGACGCTAATATTCTTAACACACTAGGAATCTTTCCAGAGAACATCGATCAAAGACTTTCATGTAAGCACCTCTTCTAAATCTTTCTAGGACTTCTATACGAATGGATCCATGACTGGTAGGGATAATGGTTGTGGTGTTTTGTCCGATAAGCTTAATCTACACGTAAGCCTCTTCTTCCGCCTTCTGCGGAAATTTTGGCATTTATAGAAGTCCTGGTATCGCTAAAGAAAAGAGTGATGCCTACGAAGTACATCCGCATCTTTTCAGATAGTCAGGGCGCAATTAAATCCCTGGACTCAGTCTTACAAAATTCGAAAACCATCCTTGATTGCTGGTCATTTCATATATCGAAGCAGTTCAATATTGACTCATATTGGTTCAAGGCCACAGAAATATTCCATGGAATTGTAGGGCCGAAGAACTCGCCAAATTAAAATCAATCTACATTTTCCACCTTTATACCAATCACGACGTGCAAGCTAATACTAAAGCTTTATGCCAATACGAATAGAATAACAAACCTTAGGTGAATTGTTGAATCAATATGTCTAGGGACCAAACAAATCTGGCGAAAACTGAATTGCGTTTGATCCTTCAAAATAGGAAACTTTTCAGCATTATCATAGGTATCATCACCGGACTTTGTCTTATAGGCAAGCATGAAAGAAGGTTTGGCGGGCTTACGCTTTTAATAGAAGCTGCATAGTAGAGGTGGAGGACGAGACAATCCTTCATCTACTTTGTGCATGCAAAGGTCTCCCCCAAAGAAAACTCTACTTAGAAGCTTTCTTCTACATACAATTACTTAAGCGATCTAAACAATAACATACGAGTATAGATTTCAACGGTCTCCTACACTACATCAGAAGCTCAAAATGGTTCAAAGAGTAGAAGAATCGCAGATCCACCTGGCATCACAGGGCCTAGTGCGTTGCTTTTTTCCAACAGCCACGCTTATCTAACCTAACCTAACCAATACATAGGCAATATAAAAAACCTGTTAGCTTAACCACTCAGAATATCACGACTATTCGTTAATTGGGCTATTGCTCGCTTCGGCGAATTCCCTGGAGTAGAGGATAGGCCAAAAAATAGTCGCCCGATCGTCGTCCGAACGAATGCGGTAGTAAGGACAGTGCGTAAACGAATTCGGAGAAATTCCCTTAGTTAGCAGTAGACCATGTCTAAGGAATTGGATATATCAATTAGATCCATGTCTAGGCTGATATGGAATGGTCTGGATATAAAAGCCTATCGTCGGTCCACAGGTCATCTTCTAACTCATCAACTAAAAAAAAATTAGGCTGGAAAGAAGTGGAAGAAGTTTTCAATAAACAAATTGACAAAATGTATGCCATTTCATCTAAGGAAGCGAAAAAAGTTGTTCCAAGTGGTTTGGTGGGGGTCTCTCAACATGGTGTCACATACCTCCATTTCTGTGAAGAAGGCGTTAAAACTGGTGCAAAGGCTTACCAAGAAAATGTCTCAGAGGGTGTTGTGAAGGGTTTAACCAATACTCTTTTCAATGAATACAGATGGATCTTCCAACAGGACAAAGCCAAAACTACGCAGCAGTGGCTCAGAGTCAATATTCTTAGCTTTATAGCAGCAGAAGATTGGCTGTCGGGGAGTAGAGATCTCAATCTACTGGATTATGATTCGTGGTCAGAATTGGAGAGCATGGCCAACAAGACTACCCACAGAAATTTTAAAGCCTTAAAACAGTATTAACTGGAACAGCGTTTGGGAGCTTGTGTGAAAACAAAAGGCAGTCATTTCGAGTGAATCCAATTTATTTTTATAATCAATATTTTGGTCTAATAAATGAAACAATTTTGATTACAATATGGTTACTGATTTTTTCTTATAGCGTTTTATATTTGCAACAGAACTTAGGTCAGGACTAGGCATATTGGACATTTTGAGAAGAAAGGCAATACTAGAAACGAGAACCTTCAAGTGGTTTCTATTCACATAGTTCGTCAATACTGATAACATAAAAAAAAAAAAAAACAAAAAAAAAACACATAAAACCTTCAATTGCTGTTTTTTTGATATACGTATGTATGCATGAACATACATTCATAAATACTAGTATCTCAAGTTTTTTTTATCATTCTATAAATTGGTGTAGCATTTCATGTCCTTGCGAAGGCAGAAAAGCTTTTTGAATTTAGCCCATTCCCAGGCACTTAATAACACGACAGATTACATTTGCGTCGGTCATCTAAATTACCACAACGAAAACGAGTTAAGGGACCTACAGACCGCAGGACAGTAATTAGCCCCTAGATAACGCGCTGATAACCCATCCAATCATAAAAACAATCGCTGGGAATAAATCCCAGGGACAACATTAACTTCCACACAAAAATTGTGTCCAAGTTTTTATAGATTTCTCTGTACAATGTAGTAGGAGTCCACTTGACTGTTTTGGACGCTATGTAATATAATATATTTTTTACGATTTGATAATGAACATTCAGATGGAATGAAACGAGATTTTCTTTACTTCTTGCTTGTTTTTGTTATGAAACTTATCTACGTACATAAATACATACATACTTGTAATTGGGATTATATATGTACATTCCAATTGCGGAGAATAAAGTCATGGGTGACTATGAATATTCATATATACTTCAAGTATGAATGAATATAAATTAAAGAAGTTGAACCTAAGGGAAACTTAAAATAGTGGTCAAATACTTAATGCATTTGTTATTGTGAACATCAAAATTACAGTTATTTGCGGGACGAGTGTGTAGTTTAAAAAACAAACTCACATCGCTAAAATGAAAATGTTTTGTAATTATTAAAGATATATTTTGATGCAATCTTTTCATTTTGCGCAAGTTGGGCAAAAAAAAAAAAAAAAAAAATACATTGGTCAAGCATCATAGGGTCAACCCTGCTTATTTTGCGTTTGGATTTGGGCCAACATCCATATAAGATTATGCTGACCCAAGAATTGAAGCCGAACGACCATAGACTACATTGTGAGTTCGGTAACTGGGAGCCGGAAATGTTGGCCGGAAATTCGGATTTTGGCCCATTTTTGATTCAGCGGCTATGTCAACAGGTCTTCCTCTGCTGCATTGTCTTCTGATGACTTCAGCTCGTATAGTTCGCTATTGTGGACTTTCCTGGTCTAAAACGGAACTGACAGACGTTCACACAATATGGTACATATATAAGATCTCTTATGCTATGTTGAGAAGATTTATACCTCTATAGGTAGCGCAGTTGAAGTGGTCTCCTGTTTTGTGGATCACGTAAACCATACTGAGATCCCATTCATCAAGCATACATGACCAGATCTGAGAAATGAGTTGGTTCATGCTTTCCACTAAGCCTTTTCTAACCTTCTACATATATAAGATCTCTTATGCTATGTTGAGAAGATTTATACCTCTATAGGTAGCGCAGTTGAAGTGGTCTCCTGTTTTGTGGATCAGGTAAACCATACTGAGATCCCATTCATCAAGCATACATGACCAGATCTGAGAAATGAGTTGGTTCATGCTTTCCACTAAGCCTTTTCTAACCGCTTTACCTTGGCCTGTAAGTCGGTCCAGCTGACTTCTTAATTCTGGTCAGGTGGACGGAAGTTTTGGGTGTTGGGAACTTCTTCGCCGTTTTACAGTCTGCAGAAAATGTTTTTCCACATTCTCAGCACCTGTTGTATATTATATGCATATGTATTTTACATCTTACGACCACACCATTCCGGATTAGAACTGTCTCTCTCCCTGATGACGGTTCATTCTCTAAGCTTCGTCATTGGAGTAGCGGATCGAACGGTGCAGGCAGAGTTATTGAAAGTTGGTTATGTCACATTGGTTTAGGCTATAGAAACATGTAGAGTAGCTGAAATGACGGGAATACAAAGCAAAATGATGCATGGTGAAGCGGCAGGAGTAAGTGGAGAATGAAAGTAGCAGTGGACGCGTGAAAAAAAGTTCGGGAAGTAAATATCAAACAGACTTCCAGCACCATAAAAGTAAAGTTTTTACTTTTAATGCCAGATGTTGACGGAATACGCAGCCACCAAGGAGGAGCAATGAGAAGAACAAATGTAAATTTTGCAACACGCGCATATAAGAGGAAAGTGCCCAGCTTTTGGCAAAAAATGTTTAGTGTGCGGGAAATCAAATCATTTTGTTGCAGTGTGCCAGAAACGAAGAGGCGAGTTATTCATTGAATCGGTAAATAATAGAAGCATCAATAGAAGCAAGTTTGCTTGTGGAGGGGCAGATGGTTGACTTCAAATTAAACACAGGTTCCCAAGTGAATACACTGTCACTTAGAGTTTTACATTGATTTGAGCATAGGCTCCGTCTGAAGACGTATTCGGTTAAATTGGAAGCATATGGTTGGCTTAGGCTTTAAGTGGTTGGTGCAACGGACTGTATGGTTAATCACAAAGCTGACCAGTACAATCTTTCATTTGCAGTAGTAGAAAATGGTTGTCAGTCTTTATTAGAAATCGATTCGTGTATAGAGCTAGGTGTAGTAAAACGCGTGGATAGCATAGCTTTTGAAGTCTTGGAGGCTTTTAAACAAAAAAAAAATTATTATTCTGAGGGTGTTGGATTTTTTCCAGATACATGTCACTTTGAAATCCGAGACGGAGCACTTCCAGTTAACAAGCCGCCCAAACATATACATTCAAGCATAAGATATAGGGTTAAAAATGCACTGGATAAAATGAAGGAAAGAGGGATAATCTGAAAGGTTGATGAGCCAAGTGACTGGTTGCATAATAAAGATGGACCTCTTTGAATTTGCCTAAACCCAAAAGAATTAAACGCAGCTATTAAAGAGGAACATTTTATGTTGCCATATAATAAAATATTTTTTGGTCTTGCACTTGAAGGAGGGATTTTGGCAGTTACGATTGGATAAAGAGTCAAAAAATCTGAAAGTGCTTAGTACCCCCTATAACGGCTGCTATAGGTTTAATGTCTTACCGTTTGGCATAAAGGTTGCACCCAAGAAATTCAAAAAGTTGAACAGCAAGTATTTTGGACAGTTAATAGGAACCTTTGTTTATATCGATGGCTTGATTGTAGGCGATAGAACGGTGGGAGAATACGATGCAAATTTAGAAGCAGTCCTAAATAGAGCAAGGAAACTTAACATAAAATTTAATTCTAAGAAAATGTAATTCTGGGCCTAAGGTGTTAAATATTTAAGGTACATTTTTACAGCTACAGGTATGATACCTGATCCAACGAGGTTAGATAAAATAAAAGGTATAAGAGACCCTAGCAATCAGAAAGAATTGTTAACAATTTTATAAATCGTTAAATACCTACGACCATTCTTTCCAAATTTAGCTGATATCGCTGCTCCTTTCCGAGAACTCCTTAAGAAAAACGTAGTATTTGCATGGAATGATTAGGTACTATGCGGGAGTGTTGAAAAAAGTAAAACAGGCAGGAAACTCTATTATCTATGCATCAAAAAATATGTCTGACGCCTAATCCCGCTAAGCTGAAATAAAAAAGAAGATGCTAGGTATAGTAGTATATAGTTGGCATAACCAAAACTATTGCACGGGCTAAGACCCTATTCTACAGGGACATAGAGAACATGATTAACAGGTGTGGTATTTGTATAAAATTTCGAGTCTCAAATGAACCACACAAACTAATTTCTTATGACCCGCCTGAGCTTCCATAGCTTTGACCTGGCCAAAATGATCTTAAAATAATGTTTGAATAGTGGTGTAAATCTACATCTCACTTTAATGGAATACCGGAGTACGAACTTATTGCAACCAAAACTAGAAGGCAGTGACACTGAAGAACAGATAAGGCATTTAAAAGATAAAAAGAAGACATATTTTGACACGACAGCTAATCGGGATAATGTTGTTTACAAAAGAAAATCTATGTAGGAACCTGTTAGGGTTCAGGCAAGTTGTGAAACTCCCAGATCGTACGTCTTACGCACGGAAAATAAAAAGATTGCAAAGATTATACAATGAGCCTACATTTAAAACCGTAAAGGAAGGGGAAAGTAGTCAAAAAGGACCATTTACAAAACAAGCAACAGCCGAGTCAACAATTCCATATGTTTATAGCATTGTTAACTAAACACCTGTCGCCTCCTGTTGAGCAGCAAGGTCACTACTTTACTCGTTTCGGACGAATTGTAAAAAAACTTATACGTTTTGCAACATAAATAATTTAAAAAACTATTTAATGTCGTTACTTTAAATATTTGTTTATTATCTTTTAATATTTGCTATCATTGATAAGAAAACAAACTTTAAAATATGTAACATCTTACGACCACACCATTTAGGAATATACATGTTTCGCTCTTATGGTCAAAGGTCAGTCTAAACCCAACCACCATTGAGTTGACAATAAAGCTTCTTGTTAATTAACACACGTCTCTTACTTGTACGCTAATAGCACACCGACTGTGACTCCACTAACATACAAGGTTTCCTTCTTCCTTTTTACAGGATTCTGTAAGGATTTTCTTGCTTTGACATATTCTTTTCACCTATTGGTAAGGCTTGCGTATTTTATTCCTGAAGTACAACCACTCAATATCATCGATCGCGCGATTATCGTGCTCTATTTTTTCGTCTGGCCTTCTGTTCTTCCCGCCTTTCCTGTCATAGACCTCGTTTAGTCGCATGTACCAGTCGACATTCTTCTTTAAACCAAGGATTTCTTGGTGGTGGTCGAGTGAAACCCAGCATAATAGTTGCGACGTCTCTGATGGCACATTAGTTCCGATGCCACTTGTTTTCTTTATTTGATGCTAGCAGCATAGGTGCTGTCGAGGGATTTCGAAATACGGGTTCGGCGAAGATTCTGGCAGTCTCTTCCGATTGCAGCTTTTCTATGTAATAGCTTCTCACAGAAGTTCGTCTATGTTGTGGTGCTTGGAAAATCCACATTTGCACCTTCATTGCAACAAGGTGGTGATCCGATTCAATGTTGGCTGATCGGGGCGTTCGAATATCCAGAATACTGAAGACATGACTTATGTCTATCGCAAAGTGATCAATTTGATTAAGCCTTTCATGATATAAATGTCCTGCCAAAGATGTCCTCTTTCATATCTTTAAATCGTACTAAGCGATCATACTTCATTGACGACATTACTCATATATCTTGGCGAACAGTTCGTAGAAATATTCTTTCGTAGGCGCATGGGCGTATATTAGGCTTATGTTCGTGAGTTTAGTCTTAATAAGGATTGTCAAAAGACGCATGCTCACACGTCGGAAGCTCAGACAAGAACTAAATCTGCCGCATATGGAAAATCCGCATCCGAATAAGCGCTTTCTTTTCCCTATAGCAATCACCATATTATATAATATATCACAGTTTTTCTTACTGATTATGTCCGACCCAGCTTATCACAATGGGTCTTTGCTTATTATTCACCTTTACTTGCCCTGTTAACGGCTCGAACATTTCACGTGCAGATTTGAAGGCCGTTGTCCTTTAAACTATTGCTCTTGCTATTAGTTGATTCATCACATATTTTAATCTCTTCCGTATAGGGTTATGAGCCGTTTGATGGCGTTGGCCAGTGTATAGCTTCCAACCGGGCATGCGCTTAGCATTGTAGCATGCAATAGTAAGGGTATACTCATGTTGTATTGGGAAATAAAGCATGCAATTCGCTGCAGTCTTGATAGCTGCGCTGCTGGTCCAATCCAAGTAATAAGATACTTGTACATCTTGAAATTTAAGTATTTTTCAATGTACAGCAGGCCAAATAGTGAGCTTTTAAGTGGTATACGCAAGACATTTATATGCTTGCGCCATAGGTTTGCCGGAAGTACTTAATCCGTTTGACAATTTATAAGACCTGTTCCCTCTTCAATGGTGCACGTATGTGCATCATTATAGTTTTCGTTGCATTACACAATAATTGGCAAATGACTTCGCCCAATTGAAAATTGAAAATTAAAACCAAAGCGTACATCAACTTGGCGAAAGCAAGATAATTGCACTTGACAGTTTAAAGGCATTCGACAGGGTTTGGATTGATGAATTTCTTCTTCAGTGTATTAGAAGTTATAATACAATACTTGTAAAATCTTAGATGGTTACAAGTCAGTTATCCACAACACAGGGCTCCGTTCTATCTGTGCCACTCTATTTATTATCACCTAAGGTATATTCTCTGCTACTTCAATTACAATATATTTGTTTGCTGACGACCGTACTCTCTGCTTTTCATATTCGTTTCCTAACTCACGTCCATGTTTTTCGGCTGTAGAATGGTAGTGGGAGCGTATGTTAAGCTCATTAGATTCTGCCACTAACAGCAAAATCGCTTGAGGAATCAGTAAAAGAGTAGAATTGAATGCTTCTAAAACGCATTACGTTATATATGAATGAGTATTGCGTGACAACCGACGTTGGAATGATCACATATTCTATGTCCTTAAAACGTCTAATTTTCTCAAGTGATGTAAGAAATACTTCACTCCCTCTGATTTGGCCGCAATATATGTATAAGTAATTTATTCGCCCGCATTAGGAGTATAATGCTCAAATCCTGTCAGGTGCTCCTAGGACATCTCTGCACCTGTTACATGGGGTTCAAAACAGTGCGAAAAAACTTATACTAGGTGGAGTGAAAAATAACCTCTTTGACCGCCAGAATGCGCTGCTACTGGAAAAAAGGTTATGGTGCCTGAAGTCCGTTAAGCAGACATGCCAAATTTCAGTACGATACTGTCTGTAGTTTTGTTTTGACAGCTAATTGTTGCTGACGTGTTTGGTATCATGTTGAGTATGGACAAAAACGATTTTCGTTCTCTCATAAAACATTATTTTTTGAGGGGCAAAACGGAGAAGGAAACAAAAGAAAAGTTGGATAAATATTATGGGGCTTATGCTCCGTCAGATTACACCGTCAAAAATTGGTTTCGAGAGTTTCGTGGTGGCCGCAACTCCGCTACCGATTAAGTCCGCAGCAGCAGGCCCTGCGGTTACAGAGGACAATGTCAAAAAAAAATACATGAAATTGTGTTGGCTGCGAAGGTGCGAGCTAGCAAATACCACAAAGATTAGTACTGAGCGCACACGCCATATTTTTTTTTGACAACATTCTCCATATGAAAAAGTTATCCTGCCACTGGGTGCCGCACATACTCACTCCTGACCAAAAACACGAACGCGAGAGCACTTCGAAAGAGTGTTTGGACTTGCTGATGTGGAATCGGGCGGACTATTGGCGTCGATTGGTAACTGTTTAACACCAGAGAACAGAATGAGTGCCCGTCAATGTACTGAAGCCGGCACGAGTGCTCCGTCGCGCGTCGGTTTACTGGGATTGACATGGTATACTCTTCGTGAACTACCTTAAAAAAGGAAAAACCATCAACTGTGCTTTATATTACTGTGCATTATTGGAGCGAATGAAGATCGAAATATCTGCAAAACGGCCTCACATGAAGCGAAAAAAATTTTGTTTTTGCAAGACAATGCACCGGCGCACAAGAGCATCGCAACAATTGCTAAAATCAATGACCTACGGCTCCGATTGCTGTCGCATCCACCGTATTCGCCCGATTAAAAAAAAAAAAAAAAACATTAAAAAAAATGCCTTTTCAACAGCAGATAAAATTATAATTGATCTGTAAATTCCTTTGTTCTTTAAAGGAGTTCTTTTAAAAATTGGCCCAAATGTCATTATTTTAGGTACGTCCGCTTGTGTTAAACTGTGATAAATTATTTAAGTAAGAAAACATACTAATATTGAATATTCTCGTCGGGGTTGTCCAATTTTCTTTGCTTATACAGCGCCAATTGCTTTGTCTACAACTATTTTTGGTTCAGTTTGGAAGTTGTGCATACTAAATACCTGGCAACGTAAAGACCTTTCTGTTGCAAAGCAACCAATAGCCTTAGATGGGAACCTTTGGAAACAAATATAAACTTCCGTTGTGAAGATGGATTGTTCAAACAATTAGCGGAGACCCTAAACTGCGAGATAACACCGCCGTCCAGGAATGGGGTGAGTTAGCAGCGGAAAAGTGACTTCTACCCAGAAATGCCAGAAATGTATATATCATGGTATCAAAAAAAAAAACGAAATCATGGTAAAAAAAAACGAAATAATCAAATAAAAGTATCAGAATTTGATTTTTGCCATTATTTTTTGGATTTGGAGCCAGAGTGCTCGAAAGTAACACTTTCATAAGCAAAATATTTTACTTTCGAAGGTTTACCATTTCGCGGGGAATTCTGGTGCTTTCAGTGTTGAGCAACTACGAATTTAGCCACTACACTATGACACCACGTGATCTGAGCACAATAAAACGTTAGTTTAAGTATTGTCATTGGTATGTGTTCCCTAAAAGCTGCTATTCTCCAGCCATGAAGATATTGGCAAAGGTTTTTGATGCAGATTTAATTCTGATTCTGATTGACTTGTAAAGGTAAAATATAATGGTTTCGCCTTATTGTTATATTAATATCCGTCTACAAAAATTGTACTTTAATTCATACAATTAGGGTGGAAAAATCAATGAACTTAAATAGTAAAATAATTTTTTTACATAATAATTCTATTTCGATTAAATACATCAACATTTCCTGAAAGTACAAATTCTTTAATTTGTATTGCTGCTCATATTATTGTAAAAATACTCACATATTCAAAACTACACTTACATATTTTACATAGGTGAAGGACACGTGGCTTGCAAATTAACATCATCCTTCTTTCATAAGAATGTCTATGGTACTTACGTAATATAATAGATGACTTTAAAGACTTTAGCTTTACATTTCAAGAATGGTAAACATTAAATTCTAATCCAGTTACCAAACCTAATAGATGTTACTTTCAGCTCCTCGCAGGATTACGGCAAACAACCCCTTTGTAATTATTCTTTCTCATGAAAATCTTGCAAGTCAATCAATTATGATTGACTTTTTTGCCACTGTCACTGATTGCAAGTTCTAATATTTCGGCAATCAACCAAATTTAAACGGAAACGTATGAACTTCCCTCGTGCCGACTCCTTTTGCTGTCAGACGTCTAGGCAGCAGGTTGAACTCATCCAACTGAAACCAAACATAAACGATTAGCTATTCAAAGCGGATTTAATATTTTTCAAAAAAGCATCACCACAACAAAAATCATTGCACAGGGTTGCATTGAAACATCACCCTCTTTATATATGTATACGAGCAGAGAATAAAGAGTGTGAAATACACTGTCCGACGCCGAACGGAAGCGCGTACACGCGTCGACAGTTATTTTAGGTCTTAGCACCCGCTAGAAGTCTTACATTTTACATATGTCATAGATATCCCCGTGGGAGTGCCTCATGCTCAAACATCACACCAGGGGTGCACACAATTGACTTTGATAAACGCTTAAGGGATGTTGGCATACTATTCGCATCCCGAATCACCAAGTCATCTATTTAATCCTTGATGGTGTAAATAATATGATTAGCACAAAGGATGGGGATGAACCAAAGATTCAGTGCAACGTAACGCAGTATCCATAAATCATCTTAAGTATTTAGGGCCAATGGTTAAAATTACCTTTGTATTTGGAAACATTAGTTTTTGATTCACAAAGAAAAATTGGAAAGAAAATATTTGGTCCGGTTTTGAAGGCGTTTATTAAATTACAAAAAAAAAAAAAAAAACAACAATGTGTTCAATTCTTGACTTTAAAAATCTAACACTTTCGATTTAACATAATATAATAGGTATTACTGAACGAGGCATATGGGCGGTAAGGATGGGGACAAACGACTCTATTTTTTATGGCAAAAAGCCAATGACGTATGCCATATCTGACATGTGAGTAATTTTATTATTATTATTATTATTATACTCATTTTATTTCTATTATAAGTAAATAAATTTACAAATATTTCAGGAACTGCCTTTTTAATGGGTTTAATCGTGTAATTTTTATAAAAGTGAATAGAAATTCAACGCCCTGAATTGCTTGAAATTTAAGCACTGTATTATGGGAGAGGTTATAATTTCAAAGTCTTTTGGAACCATTCGTTTCACATTAGAAACGAATTTCAGCTCTGGAGGTCAACAAATTACACAAATTTAGTTGTTTGTAATACGTATATACAAGTATGTATGTACTTTCAGTAGTCTAACCACTAATGTAAATGTCCAATTTATGTTTAATTTCACATACCAAGCCAGGTCCAGCATACGTAGAAAAAATACACTAATACTGGCCCACTACGATCACAATTATCTGCAACTTCATTGCTCGTCATGAATCTATAGGTATATCTAGGAACTCTTTCACGATAGATTTATTCCACTTACCTATAGTTTCTGGCGTATAACTAACAAAGCGTCCGTCTTAAAAGAGCTTTGAGCTTCTTGTTTTCATTAATAAACTAATTTATGAAAATTTAAAATGAATTTAAAGCACGCCTAGCTCTACTCTAAACCCACTGATGAATGAATCATGGGCTGTACTCTCAAAGAGTTTTGATTACTTAGCGTTTCGACTGTCTTTTGACAGAATTTCTGTAGTGTACAGCCAATTACTATTTTATGGTAGTATGATATATGATTCCATCTCCGTAATCCGCACACATATTTGATCATGCCATTGAAGGTTACGAGCAATTTATGGTATGAATATGAATCTAGTTTGCAGTATACAAAAATAGCGGTACAAACATTCAATAAGAAGGTCCGCCAAAATTTTAATGAGCCTTAGTTTTGTATCTACTGGCGTTAAACTATAGATATCTAGCCAATAGTGTAGAGTATAGAGTGTAGAGTAGAGTGCAATTTATTTTGAATTGGTAATTTTATCCACGAAATGCAGTTTTTTGCTTGAGACGAAAACAGTGGGATATGTTTCTTGCCAACGTAACGTTAGCTCTGGATTATGATTTATTTGCATCAATTAAGAGCCCATTGCTTTGCGAATAATTGTATATTTTTAAGAGATCCTGATTTACTCTACAGAACAAATCCTTAATTAAGCCGATTAATTTAGATAAGTAAATTTGCACAACTCGAGATGGTTATTGTATTGCCATAGAAAGTAAGAAGTTCTCAACGTAATCTGAAGGCAAAGCTTGGAGTAGTAAATAACCTTATGAATATAAAAAAATAAAAGATCAGTTGATTCCAACGACTTTAAGTAAGGAAGGTGTAGATATTTTTGATAATACAGAAATAGGTAATATCTTCAATAATTATTTTTTTACAATTGTACAAAAAAATTTTCCTCACTTTCTGTCTTTGCTACATAAATGATGAACTAACTTAAAAACTGCAAACAGTATTCTTAACAAATACTATTTGTTTTTTGAACCTATTTCTGGCTTCGAAACTCCTAAGAAAATAAATTAGCTTAATGATACAAACTCATGTGGGAATGATGATATTTCAAATATTTTGTTAAAAAAATATATAGTGAACATTTTATTTCTAATATATGTATTAAATCAGGAATTTTTCATGAAGAACTCAAATGCGATTCCACTGTTCGAAAAGAGAGATAAAAAGGCAAAACTAATTCTCGACCGTTATCATTATTGTTCCCAATTTCTAAAATATTTGAAATACCATAGTTATAAAAAATATAATTTTGCTGTATCTTTCTAGAACAAAATTTCTTCGACTTGTCCATTTTACAAAAAGGTTTGGGCAGCAAAAAATTTTGCGCTTCATTTATATATAATTAAAGCATTTGTCTTGGTCTTGGCTTTTGTGGCTTTTGTAAATAATTACAACTGCCCGGTTTCATACCGGGATTCAAAAGGTAAAGGTAGGCAATGTCTACAGCGAATTAAAACCAGAACCTGTGTCCTGTTCTTCTTTTAATATATGTATATTATTTATTTTTTCGACCAACCAGCTTTGCTGATGATCTGCTAATGCTTGCTTACGATTTATTAAATCCTTTAATCCTAGTTACCGACATAAATCGTGACGTTTATATATAAAGGTATTGGTACAGGTAATAAGTTTATTGTAAGCAATAAAACAAAACTAATGTGGTGACGATGGCCTGATGGTTGGCTCACTGGCTGTCACGCCAACCTACCTGGGTTCGAATCCCGGTAGGAGCACAATAGCAAATTCAAATCGTTATGACCCTTTTGCTGGGCAATCGCAAATTTCCGAAATTTAAATTCTGCCTATGAAAAGGCTTCTTAGAAGAGCCGTTCGAAACTGGCAATAAACAACAGTAGGCCCTGCTCAGGAGTGTAAGAATTCGCAAAAGTAAGAAACACAAATGAGTGCGAGAACCTAGGCCTCTTGGCCCCACACGGGCCAAACAATGCTAATGTTCTTCAATATCGCACCAAAAAAATTCCAAGCCATTGATATTGTGTTTCATGCTCCTGCAATTCAAATGCCACATGTACTGCTAACTGCTTTGGAATTAAAGCAGTTGAACATTTTAAATATCTAGATGTCACATTAGATCAGCATTTAAAGTGGAACGAACATATTTCAAATAAAAAAAAGTATATGCTTTCAACCATACGATACTTTTACCGTGTTAAAAAAATTTGTTCAAAAAGCTGTTTATTATACATAGAACACTTCACTCTAAAAAGGAATATGGTATTTGCTGTTGGGGTGGTGTGTACCGAAACAAATTACAGTAGATGACTGTCCTTCAAAAGTGTATCTCAAGAAAGATTTTCAATGCTGGTCGCTATGCTCACTTTATGGAGTTTTTTCGGTTAAACAAAAAAAAAAAAAAAATACTTTCAATGCGACACTTGCTTTAGTTTATAGTAAGCTTCTGAACACATATTTTTATTAGAGGCAGCCCTATCCTGGATTTCCATAATTAACGCGGCAATTCGGCCTTCTTTCGGAATTAACATTTTAGAAACTCGTATACTGTTGTGTATACTTAATTATTGCTTTGACTAATTATATATGTCACAGTTTAGCTTTTCTTTGTTCGCCTCACTATAATTACATCTTTTATAAAATTTTTTATAATGCCCTTAAATATTTTTTAGCCGGAAAATTTAAATTGAAATAATAACATCATGTTAGTTAAAATATTCTGTTAAGAATAATGAATAAATTAGAATTTAAATTACATCATCAAGAACTCTTAAAATTGCTATGGCGCAAATATAATGCTTACGGAAACGAGTTGGAGTTTCAGAAGCAAAGCGAGTGGCATGATAATTAGTACCTTCCAAGCCAGCAATGGAAATAAAATCAAGAAGATTTCTAGCTCTACACTCAGCTTTTAAGAGATCGATCGGTGTTATGCCATCACAGACGATTATATGCTCATAGCGCGGAATTAAATAGAGATAGTAAAAAAAAGCTTCTATTTAAACAGTAGGCAGAACACATAAAACACTTAACGTTATCATTGGAAACTTAAAAAAAAAGATCCTCAATGTCATTACGTTCAGATTTTTTGACAAAATAAAAACTGGTAGGGGATATTAAGGAGACCGATGCTCCTTTAGTTGCCATAGTTATATGATTCCTATTTCTTATGGATCTGTTAGCGGAAACAAATCCATATATTCTGCAGGAATAATAACGTATACAATCTTAACAATGCCCCAGCAGTTATGAAGCCAAATCAGCGAAAACCAAGGCTTATTCTGTTTACAATCGAGGTATAAAAACGTTGACCTAATTCTTATTCAACATTCTATGTCCATAACTTTCATTGCTGATTGCACTTTACAAATAGTTGAGAAAAAACATACATATAAACGACAATAAATTTTCTTTGTATAGGGTTTTCTTATAACGACTTGACAACTTTTTTTTTTAAATAAAAGGCAAACCATTTGAGATATTTCAAAAACTTTATTATTGGATTGAAGTACAATCAAAACATTTATGAATGAAACTCGACTTCATTCATATGACCACCGCGGGCACGTTTGTAGTGGTCGATTCGTTGGACCCAATTTTCAACGACTCGGCCACACATTTCGGCCGAAACGACCGCTATTTCGCGTTCAATGTTGGCTCTGAGCTCTTCCAACGTCGTCGGCGTGTTGGCATAAACCAATGACTTAACGTAGCCCCACAGAAAATAGTCAAGCGGCGTTAAATCGCACGACCGAGGCCGCCAATCGACTGACACATGTCTTGAGATAACATGCTCACCATACTTACTCTTCAATAAATCGATTGTAGCGTGTCCTGTGTGCCTTGTGGCACCATCTTGCTGAAACCATATGTCATCCAAGTCCATGTCTTAAAATTCGGGACAAAAATAATCGGTGATCATGGCGCGATAACGCTGACCATTCACAGACGATCGTTATCGTCGACGAAAAAATATGACCCAGTAAAGCCGCCGACATGCAAATAGCGCCAAACATTTGAAGTACATGTGGGTTTTCACCCGACCAATAACGCATATTTTGCTTATTGACGAACCCATTGAGCCAAAAATGAGCTTCGTCACTAAAGATGATTTTGCGATGAAATTCATCATCTTGGCGCATCTTCTCCAGAACCCAATCGGAGAACTTAGCTCGTAAGTGTACCTTACCATGATGAAAATGTTGAGTTTAGTGAATAAATTGACAGTGACAGTTTGCTGATTAGTGAAAGAGTGCGTTAACAAATTAAATTCAAAGTTGTCAAGTCCCTATTGGAAAACCCTATATAATTGTTTAATACCTAAATATTGTTTCTCACCTATTTATCGAGAACTTCATTTACTCTTATCACATATAAAAGCATTCATAATTTTCTGGACTGTAAGGTGGTAGTTGAAATCAGAATCTCAGGAAAATATATATCGTATTGTGCAATTAATAATAATAATAATAATAATGAATTTTTGAACCCTGTGTCGGCCTGCGGATGAATTCCTCATATGGAATCAACGGTAAAATAAATTCCTGGAACAAACCAAATAAGACATTATCCGGGCTCAGCAGGTACAGATTTCCAAGACTAAGTCAGAGTCAGATGAGACCTAAATGGACAAACGAGAGCTCTCACGTCCTCGAACGGGTTACTCTTTCTAGGGGTATACTATACATTATATCATGGAACTGGCACTCCAGGTTAAAGGTTGAGGCTAGATAGATAGGCTAACTGCCCAGCCGTGGAAAAATAATCCGTAGTTGCGAAGCGATAACAAGCCTCTGATATGGACTCTTGACAATCTCTGCAAACAAAATAAGGACAATGAACTTCTACGTGGAATGTTAGGTCTTTTAGTAGGGAACGTGCAGCTAAACAACTGGACTGCTGCAAGCAGATATTACTGCCATCCAATAAATGCATTGGGATGGGCCGTACTAAAAGAGAATGAAAAATTGCGACATCTGGCCATTGTTATCGACGGCAAAAGCAACGCCTATATGAATGCAGATTCATTGCTAGAGTCAGATTTAGACAAGACGGCTTGAGTTTCCAGCATTTTAACGATTGGTGAGTCCACGTAAGTAAATGTCGAGTTTCAACTTAAAGATGCCCTTTGATGTTAATTACTTCTTATTGTTAGGCTTAGTGTACACGGTACAGATGCTACCACGGAAAATTCTATTCTCAGCGAACTCGTCAAGCGTTTAGGAACTAGGAGTCAGTCTTAACGCTAACGTCAATAAAACTAAATACCTGTGTACGAATCTAACAAATAAATAAAAGTCATGTCATGACTTGCAGCTGCAAGTTCCAATTTTGAGCAGTTAAAGGTTTTACCTATTTCGAAGTAAACGTCTTCTCCGGAAGATTTCGATGTGGAAAAGTGCGTTTAAAAGGATAACCTTAGAAAAAAAAAAATAATGTAGTCGATACAAAACTCTAACAAAGAATGTTCTGACATGCTAAAGATTGTTATTCCCAATGGTCCAACCGATGGACTGTTTTTAATTTTGCTTTAATAAATATGGTACTCTATTTCTAAGAAATACACCAGTTCACCTCTATTTACATTAACTTTGATTCTGTCCATAAAAAAATTGAGCACAATCGTTGAGAAGGTTGGTAAATTGAGCATTACCAACATTACACCACACTTCTTGAAGTCGTTTTTGAAATTTAGAATTTGGAAATAAGAAGTGGGCCATAATGTACATACGACCCTATCTTCCTAGGCTATATCTTTCGTACTAAACAAGAAAACTTTAATTCTTTGTCTCAAATGTTTATTGTACATTAAAGAATTTATCCATCATGTTTTAACAATAATATTAAGTTGTGGCCGCCAGTGTTTATTACCATTTTGGCTCTTTTTAAGGCATTTTCCACGATTTTCTTCAGGACTTCGAGCGATAGGTTTTCCACTTCTTAGCGGATGTTCTCCTTAAGGGCTGCCAAAGTTTCCCGCTTTATCACATCAGCCCGTGACTTAAAATAATTTTATAGAAAGAAGTCTAGGTCGGTCAAATTGGGTGATCTTGCGGGCCAGTGCAAATCGCCAAAACTCTTTATCAGACGACCGGGAAATGTCTGCTTTAGAATATCGATTAGCAGCTCCATCCTGCTGGAACAACATATTCTCCAGTCCCATCTACAGCGAACTCTTGGCCAGCGCTGTTCTAAAACAAAATAGTCCAATGATTCCTCCAGCGTAAATAGCACAACATGCAGTGACTGTGAGGGATGTAGTGGCTCTTCTTGCATTATTTGTGGATTTTCAGTGCCTCAAAACCGTAAATTTTATCTGTTCATATATTCAAATTCGTGTGGAAATGGACTTCATCTCCCATACATACATCCATACATACTCGTACATATGTAGATATCAAGAAAATATCTAATATACAGGGTGACTGACTCGAACTGCAACTTTTTAAAATGCTATAGTTTTTTTTCATTTTTTGATAAATTTTATTGTGCCAAAGCAAAAAATGTTGGAAAATACATCAATTTTCAAATTGTATCAGTAGTTTTCAATATGTCCACCTTTGGCGCGAATAATGGCCTTGAGACGGCCGAAGAAAGCATCGTACGCTGCACGCAAGTGGCTCTGCGGTATTTTGGCCCATTCCCGGTGAAGTACTTATTTGAGGTGGTCCAAACTTTGGTATTTTTTAGTACCAACCTTCGCCTTTAAAAAACCCTAGACAGAGAAATCCAACGGATTTGCATCCGGAGAATTTGCTATCCATTGTGGCGAAGAAATGAAGTGTGGAACCTTGTTTTTTAACCAATCTTGGTTGACGCGCGCTTTGTGAGACGGTGCCGAGTCTTGTTAAAATGTCCATAGTCTCCGACCGAAATGATTGTTTGCCCAAGGCTTCAATACTGTCTCTAAGACAGTTTCACGGTATACGATCGCATTAATTTTGACGCCACGGTCCACAAATACGAGCAGAGAGCGACCATCGGCGGTTATGGCGGCCCAAACCATCACCGTCGGTGCTGCCTGCTTTCTGGTAGTCGTCCGAAGGTGTAAATTTTCGAAGGACCTCTCTGGCAAATAAACTCGGTCAATTTGTTTGTTGACATATTGTTCTATAACAAATGGCGACTCATCAGAAAAAACCAAATTCGGCAACTCACCACTTTCGTGTAAGGTTAGCAACTCCTTCGCTCTTTTGACTTTTAATTTTTTCTGTTGCTGTGTAAGATCGCGTGTTTTTTGGAACTTCAATGGCTTGAGCCATTTTTCTTCCATTTCGACACGGATTTCGCTCAATTCAAGCCTTCATTTTCCTAACCATTTCTGCAGATGTTGCTGTTTTTTTATGACCACCTCCTTGGCGTTTTGCAACACTGCCAGTATCACGGTAACGAGCTATGGTTCGAGACACAATTGATTTATTTAAGTTGAGGTGCTGGAGGGCTCTAACGATAGCTACTTGTGGTTTTCCAGCCAAATATAAAGCAATCACACTATCACGTTTGAATTCCGTCGCGAATAAAAAATTTTCCGCGTTTAAAAGGCTTGTAAATAATAAAACTATCTGTTATGTGTCAAAATTTGAGCTCACAGTTATGAACGGATTGGAAATTATAGCAGTCTGAAGTTGGTTGCAGTTCGAGTCAGTCAGGGTGTATATACATAGTATGACAGAAATGGATAATCTTCCATGTCAAAGCAGAAAAATATATACCTTCTTTGCAAGTATTTACAGACTAAAGCCAAATAAAACTTGGAAAAACCTTTCCGTGGTTACCAGTTTGTTTCATCTCGAATATAAAATATAAAAAGAAGAGTTAAAGAGTGGCATAAAAATGTAGTCAAGATAAGGATTCCATCTTGGGGATGGACATCGCAGAACTTCGCAATCGTCCATCCTTATTATACCGTATTGTATGGCATGTCGAAAACCGATGCTTAGATAATGGAAGGCATAGCTACAATCAAAAAGAATGCGCTCTTATAACGGGTAAGCAGCAGCGAGACGAAATTATTGTGGGTGGTTTCGCTGTATCCCTCTTATTTGGTTCGCCTTTTTTACGATGCTATACTTTTCCTCGTCTTGATTTTATTTCCCCCAAGAAAAGGATCCCGAAGGAGGATTTAAGATTTATGACTTATTTTACTATTTAAATGTTTATTAGGATATCTACGAGTACTGTGATTTGCGCAAATGTGGGGAGGAAGTTAGTCATGGCAATGTTTTGCGTAAATGGATATGTATGGATGTATAAAGCTTTACAGGCCACCGTTTGGGCTTTTATATTTCTCCTTGGTAAATGCATATATACATGCCTTTGTATATATATATAAACACATAAGAATGTACTTGGAAAAAAAAAATCCTGTGTATCTAGCAACGGGAGGAGATGGATTATATGACGAAGAGATGAGAATTTTTGCCAGCTCAAGAAATTGTGTACACACTCACCTCTTTGTGCGAACCTGGAAAGACGCTGCTTTAAGATATCAGTTACGGCATTGAAAGGCCGTTACCTTACCCATCCATTACAGGGATGATTCTCAAGGGAATTTCACTGAAACCCAGATGGGGATCAGAGATGACCAACCAAAAGAAAGAAAAAAGAGTATTTTATTTGCAATTTAACTGGTGCAATGGACGAAATGATAGTCATAAAATTACGTGAAAGGATAAAATTCTTTTAAACTGTTAAAGTAAATCCAAATGATCACATTTCATCTTGATAGTGATGGAAATAAAAGAAACAATAACTTTTTTTCTTTTTGAATATTTGGCATTCTTTTTTTTTTAATTTAAGCAGAAAAGGAAATTATAAACTGCTCGAAAACATGTCGGGAAAATTACGCATACATGCATATATATTAACATATGTACATATACTTAGTTATGTAAGTTTATAAATATTCATTTTCTTACACGTAAATACAGAAATAAACAACCAACTTTACAAAATTATGGGTCTCCCATATTTTGGATGTTAACAATTATAAATGTTTTTTTCTTTCGAAATTGAGCTCCAATAATTTTCTTTTTTTTTCGAATAAGAAGAAGTAACCTTACACTACCTTGATAGAATATTAAAAAATTTAATGAAAAGAATGTGTTTCTTAAAATGGTCAAATACTGTTTTTTTTTTTCATTAAAGTATTTTACGTAGATAAAAAACATAAACACTTATTTTACTTAACAAAATCAGGAATCATTTAATTTTAAGTTTATCGATTTTCGCGGATACTTCGGAAGATATGTGATCCGGTCTAAATGCATACGTCTGGTTTGTTCCTTTAGTGCTTCGCTGACTCAGTTTTCGTTAAAACTATTATTTCCTCTTCCTGTGCCGCAGCAGAGGGAATATTAAATAAAGCGTTTAAATACCCTTTTCAGAGTATTTGTGATGATAAATGGTCTGCTACAAGGTGCGGTTAGTTCGCCGATCCTAATCAAAATCTATCCAATTGATATTGTGAGCTTAATTCACCGTGCCACAACGTACGCAGACGACTTGATTGCCTACATACTCGTATCAAGTCTAAAGATCAATATTACTAATAAGGTCATACAATGTGACTTCGATCAAATATAAAGATATTGCGATGACTGGAACTTGAAAACAAACTTTTAGAAATCGGAAACCATTCTTTTTGGAGAAAGTTTTCAATCATGGGACAACACGGACAGCCACTTCCCTGTCGAAACGTAGCCAGATACCTTGGTATCTTTTTGTTGCTCTGTCCAAGGACAAAGGTGCTTTTGCTCTTGCAAAGAGGCTGTTTTGTAGCACCCAACTCGATGCGAGTGTGATGATAATCTGCTACATGGCCTTTGTCTGGCCTATGCTTGTATTTGCATGACCCGTGTGTTTCAACGCGAGGGCAAGTTTAATGGAAAAGGTTCGGACGTTTGAGAGGGCTTGCCCTAGGGATTGTTTTCGCTTTTACAGAACACAGAATCAGAAGATATAAAATCCTATCCTTAAGAAGTCTTGTCAATAGGACGAACCTAATAAGAGTGGACGATTTCCCTATTAAGTTGACTCGAAGGCACATTGCAAAGGCAAGAGTAATCTAAACACTATACTTACAACCCCAACTTCTTATATCACGAGAGTGTGCGCTTTAATGGTTTAATTCTCCCAGAAGCATTCCTCTATTTAGATAGTACAGAGTTGATCCAGGACTAATAAGCCGTGTCTCTTATATTTCACGTCGGTCAAACAGCTGCGGGCAGACGACTTTGCACACTTTAGTGTGGAGCGTTTCAAGTCAAGTAGGGCGGTGGGAAGTCACGACATAAGGTATGTTACTCGGCAGCAGCATGAATTTTGGTGGCCTTGGAAAGAGAGGAAACTCCATCATCATTTTCTTCTAATTCGGTGTAACGCCATTAGAGCCCAAATCGGCAATGGCCGACTTACATCGTTTAAGCAGGTTTAAGGCAGCATTAAGTAGAGGGTTTTTCAATAGACGCTACGTTCTGCCAATGTCAAAACGTCAATCAAGGTTAACCTTTTTATCATGATACAATTTACGAACGAGCAACGTTTGGAAATTATTTAAAATTACTAACGCAATTTTGAGTCGGTGGTAATAATCGTCCCATCAGACTGTAGTCGTTAAATTCATGTCCACATATTCACTATTGAATGTTCATGTTCGGGCGAGACAACGAACCGTTGGAAATACCGAAAATATGGCAGCCGTGAGTGCTTCAGCTCAAAATGAGCCAAATCAGTGGATTCCACGCCGTTCACAGGAATTGGGAATCTCTTGGTCCACATTGTGGCAAATTTTGCGTAAAGCTCTTACAAGATAAAATTAACTCAAAAACTGAAGTCTCTTGATCATTTGAAGCGCCGAAACTTATCCGATTTCATTCCTGAGGTGTGATTAGAGCATATTTTTTTTCGTGGATGAAAATGATTGCCATGTTAGGGTCATTCGATATCACGTCATGTGTCTTGGTACCAAATGCCAAACAGCTAACCAAACAATTAATCTGCTGAAGGGAAAGTTCTGTAATGGTGTAATTTTGAGAAATGGTCCGGTTCAATGGCCACATTGCTCATATTATTTAACGGCGTTAGATTATGCCAACAAGCCAACAGGGTTAGAGTAGCTCATATGCCTTCGACTGATATTGTGGAAGAGTGGTGGAAAATTGGCTCCAAAAAATCGATTGATGCAAGCTTACTCGCGGTAGTCATATGAACGAGATCGAATTCCATACTTAAATTTAACATGTGTACTACAACTGCAATAAATTTCATCCTTATATTGCAATTATTTTATGTTTTCTTTTAATACAAAATTTGTATGTCTGATTATGGAACAGAATATAATACAAGAAATAAATATAATAAATAAATAAAATATATAAATAAAATATAAAAATAAAACATGGAATATGTAACAAAAAAAATAGATTATTTATAAATAATAATATTTGTAAAAAAGAATGTACGTATTTAATTACGTAACAAAGATTAAGATAACTTAAGTAGATTTAGAATTATTTTTTAAGCAGTTTTAAATTTTATAATAAGAAAACATAAAAATAATGTCCAGTTACTAAGTTTGTTTTGTTTCTAAATATTTTGGGGGTAACCGTGGTGTAGTGGTATATGCATACACTTCTCAAGCAGAAGGTTGCTGGTTCGAATCCCGTGCGAGGCAATTCTCTGAAAAAGTCTTTTCGTAGAATTTGCATGTAGTTATATGAGAATTCCGTGGGCGTCAACTCTGACATGACGGCATAACACTGATGTTGGAGTGGTTGCTGGCTGGGCTAAATGTAACGAACTAACAATTAGCACGTACTGAGACCCCCTGGTTGAGGATGCACTTGCTCATCCCGTCCAGTTTGACAATCACCTCTGGGAAAAATATCGAAAACCTAATACACCTGAGTTTTAAACTACTACACCACCCGCCCGCGTCCTGGAGAAAAACCAGTACGTTACGTTACGTTCGTCGAACGAGTTAGAGTAAGTGATATTCGTAGCTTAGAGTGTATGTAAAATTAAGATTGTAAAGTTAATAAAGCTGCTTTTTTGTCTAGCATTAAGTTTTTTTTTTAATTGAAACGAATAAACATGCATTTGAAAAAGAAAAAACAAAATACCCTTTCGAGTTATTACAAACTTCGTTGTTATGAGTTAGCAAGCGTCCCTGCATTATATGTATATTTTTACAATACGATTCAATTTCTTTAAGCTGTTATCTTCGATGAGCCGCAATGTTGAAAGTATTATCTCGTTTCCCAATATCTGTGACCGTGCTACAAGTGACTGTGAATTGACTTTCCCCAAAACTTAAATAGTATAAGTGAAGTAAGATTACGTGAAATGTGAAAAAGAGAAATTAAACTAATAAATTAGTCCACCCATCAAATGGTGAGCGCCACCCACCAATAAAACCACTAAGCCCAAAAAAACCGAAAACATGCGCAAGAATTAGGGATGGTGTTAACAGTCCTGACATCGAGGTCAAAAAATTCTCTACATCTTTCGAGCCTGGCGCTTAAGATGTAGAAGAGATGGCAGTTAGCTCAAAAGTACTGTCATCACGACAACAACAATAAAAACCCCAAAGAACAAAGAACCAATAACAGAGGGAGCTGAGAATCAAAGATAGAGCAATAAAAGCGAACGAAAAAAAAACCATAAAAAGTTGTGCAAAACAAGGGAAAAACTAAAAGTACGTTCTTATTATTATGAATGAATGTATTTAAGAATGTATACATTGAATTTTAATATCTTTAACAAAAATAAGAATTTTGTAAAGGTGGATAACGAACTTATCTGTCGATATTATGACAACAAATTACAAAATTCTTTTATGCACATCAAAACGGCAAGTTCAGACCCTTTCTCTGAATCTAGAAAAATGCTTCTATCACCAATTGCAAACGCTAACGAGAACCTAAGGAGTACAACCGTCAATCTTGCAATCTCGCTAATCACTGGCTAGACGATCCGCGAAATAACACATATAGTTGCCCGCATTCGACGAAGGTAACAAGTGCCCCGAATTTCGTAAATCAACCGCCAAACTATAACGATGGGCACGTTAAAGACACATGGCTCGGTGCACAAGGCTGTTTCAAAAAACCAGCACCACTAGATATTATGCCCGGAACGTCACATGGCTTTCAAACATATACCACCGAAGCAAACGTCAAAACTGCACCGCAAGGACCTGAAAGACTGTTCCAACAATTGTCACTTACAAATGATCGTGCTTTAACCACCTCGGCTATTCACTAGCAGCCATACACAGAACCATTTAATCAGCAAAGAGAACAACTACAGGTTGCCGCTCATACGTCGTTGCGCCTCGCTCATTAACTTCCGCACGGTGCAAGTTCAACTACTGATGTACTGAGCAAAAGCCAAATTGCAGCGAGAAAAATCGGCCATTGCGTTATGCAAATCTTTGCAGGAGATCCAGAAGAATGGCTTCTATTTATAGCCACTTTCCATAGAACGACAAACCTATGTGGGTTTTCGGACGAAGAAAATGTTCTCCGTCTGCATAGAGCGTTAAAGGGAAAAGCTCTGCAGGCAGTTCGAAGTTTGTTAAAACAATCGAACCGTGTGAGAAAAATTATCAGCACGTTGCAGTTAATGTTTGGCAAACCAGAGCGAATAGTAAACTTTCTTATTCATCGCATACATATGATTCCACCTCTATATACTGTCTAGTATACTTTGTGGTTAATTTTCAAAATTTATGCGCTACGTTAGAGGCCACTGGATTAAATTTTCGCTTTTTCAATCCGACGCTACTCCATGCGCTTGTAAATAAGTTACCACCAACCATTAGATCCAACTGGGGCATTTATATTACGAATACTCCACAGTGCACAACAGCTCAATTCAGTTTTTTTTTTCTTTTTTTTATAATTCCGCGCGCGCACCAAGGGGATACGAATACCCTTTTACTGGCTATTCACCAGGGCGCGGGCGGGTGGTGTAGTAGTTTAAAACTCAGGTGTATTAGGTTTTGATATTTTTCCCAGAGGTGGTTATCAAACTGGAGCCAGTGCATCCTCAACCAGTGACCCTCAGTACGTGCTAGTTGTTAGTTCGTTACATTTAGCCCAGCCAGCAACCACTCCAACATCAGTGTTATGCCTTCATGTCATGTCATGACGCCGACGGGTTTACATATAACTACATACAAATTCCATGAAAAGACTTTTTCAGAGAATTGCCTCGCACGGGATTCGAACTCGTGACCCTCTGCTTGAGAAGTCTTTGCATATACCACTACACCACGGCCACCTCCTAATGTGAATGGCCTTACAAAATTGCAAAAACAGAAAATCGAGTGGACTTTCCAACTTTTATCACACAGATCCACGACATCAAGGCGTATGAAAGTAAGAATGAGAGCAAAGGTCTTAGAGGAAACGGTTTTTTAAACGTACACTTAAATGATGAAGATAAAGATGCTGAGAAAACAGCAAAGACGGGTTGCGTTATTTGCGGCGGCAAATGCTCATCAGTAGCAAAGTGTTAGAAATTTATAGAAGCTTCTAGACTTGAAAAATGGGCCGCCATAAGAGAATGCAAACTTTGTCGAAGATGTCTCACTAGGCACGGCAACAACAGATGTGCATCTTCTTCAGTATGCAGTAAAAATAGCTGTATATTTAAGCCCCACAGCCTCCTACACATCTATGACAAAGATGGTGCATTAGCCAAAGGTAAAGATCCACAGCGAGCGGTCTCAACAACTTCACAGCAGCACTGTAATACTCACGAACATGGGGGTGAATCTATCCTGTTCCGGATTTTACCTGTGATACTCTGTGGCAACAAGGGCAAAATCCATACTTTTGCCTTTCTAGATGAGGGATCCTTCGTCAGTCTTATAAACAAAGAGTTTGCGGAAAACTTAAATAAAAGAGGCACTCCACATCCACTTCTTTTGAACAGGGACACTCACAGGTATGAACATAATTCCCAAATTATAAATGTTTGAATTTCAAGCATAGGGCATGGCGCCTACAAACATCTACTAAGCAACTTTCATACTGTGGACTGAATTCAGTTTCCATCGCAAACAATTAATGTATCAGAGCTAGAACATAAATTCTAGCATCTGCGTGGTCTTCCGATCGAGTCATTTGCGCGAGCAAGGCATAAAATGTAAGGTTCGATTGGGCAGCCAATTGCCGCTAAAACACGATTGGGTTCGACAATACATGGAGAAGTTGCAGAACAGAATAAAAAAGGAGCAGCGAAGAACATCTAGCATAAATTCTACACTTGTAAGTGTAAAACCCAATATGCCAACTCTAATCTTGAAAAGCTAGTTAAGTCCTTCATATATGTTGATATTTTTTTGATTTCTAATCCTACGCATAAGTTGATGACAAAAGGGCCTTAGATTTACTAAATACTCATACCTGTAGAAATGATGGTCACTTTGAGACGGCTCTGCTTTGGAAATTTGATAATACCAATCTGCCCGACAGCCTCCCTATGGCAAAGAAACGACACGCTTGTTTGCTCAAAAGATTGAGCTCAGGTCAAGAGCTTGCAGTAGCTCTCGATATTAAAATATCGGAGTACCTAGCAAAGGGTTATGCCAGAAAACTTTCACAAAATGAAGTAAGCAAATTGTTGGTATTTACCTATATTTCCGGTGAAAAATCTAAATAAGCCAGGAAAGCTTCGTATTGTTTGATTTGGGTTTCATTGAATTCTGCGCTTCTTAAGGGACCAGATGAAGTTCCACCACTTTTTTTTAAGCTTCGAGAGAACAGATAAGAAAGGAAAACCAACATTTTCAAAGGTTCTTGTGGGGAAAAAAGCCTTATGTGTACATGATGACCGTGATGACATTTGGAGCGACATGTTCCCCCTGCACCGCACAGTTTGTAAAAATTAGAAATGCTAATGTATTTGAAAGTGAGTTCCCTAGAGCAGTAGCCATTCATCAAAACCACTACGTTAATGACTTAATGGACAGCGTTGAAACAGAGGAAGAAGCTTTAATGCTTGCAAATGAAATCCGATTTATACACAAAGAGGTTGGATTTTAAATAAAAAATTGGATATTAAACAGCAAAGCTGTTCAAAAAGCATTACAATCCAATCCAGTTGATGCGGTTTGCCTAAATATTGAACTAAGAACAGAAAAGGTTCTTGGAATGTGGTGATATACCAACACAGATACCTTTATATATAAGATGGTTTCTAACAAAAAACGTGAAGTTTTAAAAATGTTGAGGACTATTTTTTAGCCACTTGGTCTTCTGGGTTTTTAAAAGTCCTATTACAGAAAATATGGCGAACTGGAATCGAATGTGACAAACAAATAAAATACAGTTTGAAAAATGTTTGCATTGGGGGCGTCTATTGCCCGAAGTCGAAAAGGTAGAGATACCCAGATGCTACCACCAACTTATTCATTGATGAAAGCGAAAATAGCTACGACGTTTTGGCATACTTAAGGTCTAGCTCAAGCGAGTCGATAGAATGTATCCTAATTGCGTCTAAGACTAGAGTAGCACCTCTAAACCTTTTATCAATTCCTAGGCTAGAACCCAACTTGCCCGCACTATAGCAGAATCACATAATATCAGGTTTGAAAAGAGGTTTTTTTGATCTGATTCAAAAAATGTTTTATGTTGGATCCGCTCTGATCATAGAAAGTATAGGCAATTCGTAGCCATTCGCAAAAATGAGATTCTTGACCATACAGATCTTGCTGAATGGCGTTAGGTACCCACAGAATCGAACGTGGCAGACGAGGGTACAAAATGGAAAAAAAACCCTGAACTTTAAAGAGTCAAGTAGATGGTACAAAGGACCAGAATTTTTATATGAATCCTACGAAAACTTGCCACATGAAAACTTTAGAAAAGAAACCACAAACGAGGGCATAAAAACGCAGTTTGTCAGTGTTCACATGCAAACCAAAACAAACCTCTTAAATTTTGAAAAGTTTTTATCATGGAGTCGACTTCTTCTACCAATTCTTACATATTAGCTCTATGAAATTTCATTGCTGGATGCGGAAACCCCTAAGAGATCTTTAGCGATAATGGCACGAATTTTCGAATAGCCGAACGTGAATAAGAGACGCATATAAAGATCTAAATCTGGATATAATGACAGAAGAATTCACTTCTTACACTACAAAGTGGAGCTTCATCCCAACGGCTTCGCCTCACATAGGTGAGAGCTGGGAGCGACTTGTTCGGTCCGACAAGTCCGTGCTGTATAAGATAATGCCATATAATGCTTTTGGAAGTATTGAATATTGACAATTCTCGACCGCTGACGTATGTATATTCCTATAGGAGGTGAAAATGTAGAGGCCCTGACACCGAACCAGTTCCTTCTGGGATCTTTCAGTGGAAGGAAGCCGGTAAGTTTCCAAGATGATGGTTTCGTGCTCAGAAGGAGTTGGGTGACATCACAGCAGTATGCGCAGAGATTTTGGAAGCGTTGGATAAAGGATTACCTGCTTACATGCCGGACTAAATGGTTTTCCAAAGTTAAACCACTTGAAATAGGAGATATAGTCCTTATTGTGGACCCGAACAGTCCAAGAAACACCTAGCAAAAGGGTAAAATCGTAAAAATCAATTTGTCAAAGGATGGTGTTGAAGTTGGCAGTCCTCGACGTCAGACCTAAAAAGGAGTTAGGACCACAAGCAATGGACCTACCAAGGGGTAGGTCAAAAAATTCACTACATCTTTAGAGCCTGGAGCGTAAGATGTAGAAGAGATGGCAGTTGGGCAAAAGTACTGCCATCACTACAACAACAATAAAGACCACAAAGAATAAAGAAGTAAGAACAAAAATCAATAACAAAGGGAGCTGAAAATCAAAGATAGAGCGATAAAAGCGAGCAAAAATAAAACCATAAAAAGTTGTGTAACACAAAGGAAAAACTAAAAGTACATTCTTATTATTATGAATGAATGTATTTAAGAATGTATAAATTGAATTTCAATATCTGTAATAAAAATAGGAATTTTGTAACGGTGGATAACGAACTTATCTGTGTTCCTGTTTTTTTTAATCCTCTTTACAAAATCTGAATTTGTAGTTGTCGATATCACGACAACAGATGGGTTTATACCCTTTTGTGTGTTAAGTATCTTTAAAAGGAATCGGCAATACTCGTTCGTAACGCTACTGCTACTACAAGCTCTCTAGATACCGCTTTATTATCTCCAAATATGCCAACAATTTAGGGAACATCTTGCATCAGACGCACAATGCAAGAAATTGTGGAATACCTACCACTTGGATGATGTGCCAAATGTTTGTGAAATGGGCGCATGCCTACAACAGTGCAAGAAACAAGGCTCTGATTGCATCAGCAGTAGCAGTGGACTGTTCCTAATAATAAAGTGTGAGACTTAAAAAAGTCAGTAAATTAACTCACCTTACAGGCCGATGAAGCAGTAAACTGGTGTTAAGGTAGACTATATGTCCATTAGATAAGATATATAAAGTCCCCAAGGAAAATTCCAAGCAACGTTAAAAGTTCAATACTTCGATAGCCTTCTGATTTCGGATTAGGATCATCAAGTGAAAAGAACCCTTTGTTACAGTTATTAACCGCTAAACATAACTGCCATGGGGATATGAATTCAAAATCAAATAAGCCTTCTGAAGCATCGATTTTCCAAATACACACCAGTTGGAGTTTTACAATGAAGTTCGGTGATATATGACATATTAATTTAGACACTAATTACAAAGCCACCTTGACTGCTGACTGTGTACGGTGTGCGAGTATATCTTCAACGAGTGTACACGTAACATTAGTCAACTCATAAAGTTTGCGCAAAAATTTGTCAATCTGGCGAAATAAAATTGTTTAGTGCAGTACAGTGTGCAAAAAATTACAAAAAATGAACAGGAAATAAAAAAAATTGTTTTGTTAGTGTCGTGCATCCCATCTTGCCGCGCCTGCCGCTAATAAATGACATCATACGGCAAAAGCAAGGATTGACATTTTTTTTATAATTATCACTTAAGCTTATTAGTAAAATGTTTACACACAGACCTGGCGAAGGAGAGGGATGAAAAAAAGGGAGATACTGATGCACGTCGGTATTTAAATATTTGCAAGTTATAATTATTAGGAAACAAAAAGCTCGGCTGGGCATTCCATAAGCGAGTTGTACTGCTTAAGAATCACGATATTTTAGAATACGTCCGAAAGTGGGTTTAAGGCATTCATAACGAGACAGGTGTGACGGTTAAGAGTTTAAACGGGCAGAATGCTGCTGCCAATTTCGGTGTAGCAGTGGTGGTGAAAATTGAGATAGAAAATAATGTGGCAAGAGAGGTTACGTCGGTGTGTGCAATATTAGTGTCACCCATGAGTTTTATCGCATGGTTTTGAATGTTAACTAGCCAGCTGAAAGATGTTTTAGGCGCACCTGCTCAGGCGTGAGTATTGTACTCCAATTTTAGGTGGACCAATGTCTTATATATTGAGGCCAGATCAGAGGTCTTGTCAGATATAAGTTGTCTTTAACACACATACCGATAAGTTTTTCGGCATCGACGAGGCAAGTGCCATCGTGTATGCAAGGGTATTTAAATATCGCTTTAACGACAACAGACAGCAATGTTTTTGGGAAGCATTTAATTCTACTCTCTTACTGCTCAACCAATTGGTTATGCTACTAATATCTGAATTTAATAAGCATACGCTTTACGTTCCCGGTCTATGGCCAAAGAGAAGGAATGAGAGTCCGGGAACGAATATGAAAAGCAGAAAATACTGTCGTCAGTCAAGGAATATATTGGATTAGAATTTCGGCGACGGATTATCAGACTTGAAACCATCCCAGACAATTTGAATTGAACATTCCAATTTTTAATTTTAATTTTTAATCCATTGAAAAAAATTGGAAAGTGATCGTGTTTCGAAATACTTCATTATCTGAGGGTTTATTACCGTTTCCATAACCATGGAAAGAAGGGACGTAAGTGCAATGGGTCTGTAGCAGGAGAGACGGGATTGGCTGAAGGAATGCTGTTTTTCATCTGCTCGGATGATCTGCTATGCTGAAGCGTAGGATTGATAGAAAAGCATACGCAGTGGTTTTACCAGCATGGAAGAACAGCTCTTCAGAAGAAGGGGAGATATACCATCCGTACCCGCAAATTTGTGTGTGCCAAATTGGATTCGTCCCATTCGACGTACTCAAGGGTAGGCAGAGACAAAGCACAATCTCAAAGTGTTGAGCTGGCCGTAAAGTGTGCAATGCCTTGTTCAAGGAACTGAAAGCTGGAATGTTATTAATTATGAGCGTTGTAATGGAGAATGAGGCAGAATTTCTAATATTTTTGACAAACGACCAAAAATTGTTTCAGCCCTTGGGACAATGTAGTATTATTTTGTCTCAGTTTTTCGTTGAATTTAAATTTAATGCTCTCAAGAAAGACGTTACAATTGTTCTTAACTCGTTGGTTTTACTCGTTTTTTGGTTTTTCGCTGTCGGGTTGGTCTTGAAGCACCGAAAACTCATTTCTCTAACCCTCACACTCTTTTTACAGCTCGAGTCGTACAAAGCCTTTTATGTTGGTACTTTTCATCCGATATGGGATAAAGGCTCTCTCGAATAGAGTAGAGCGGCATCTACGTCGTTATCGAGGAAGCTTTATGACCAATTAAAATTTTCAAAGAAGCTGTAAAATCCGGTCGCATTACCATATACTTTTTTTAAAAACTTTTCTCTAACTCTGTGGTCAGTATACAAGAAATTAGCTAAAATGACACACTGGTTTGACGAATCTAAAGGAGAAAAACATTGACATTGTACATATCAGGTTGAGAAAATAAAAACAAATCCAAGGTGTTGGCGATACGACTATTAACGACTGGTATTCGCGAGCGCTCATCTACAATTTGGAATAAGTTGTTTCTCACAGCTAAGATCTCAACACATGTACATCAAGCATGTACATATGTCTAAATTACCCAGAATTTTGTACATTAAAAGGGCCCGTAACAATGATTTTAGTATGAGGATTCAGGGGGATATAATTCTTTGAATGGAATCAGACCTTTTATGTTAAAATATCAAGTTAACATAAAAGGTTAATTAACAAGTTAATTCAGTGCACCAACGTAAAAACTTCTATTCCACAACTTAGTTTAGCATCTTTGGTGTTTGTCTATCAGAATGAGTAGTAAATTTTGATTGCATTTAGTAAATCAACACGGGCTAAGAATGCATAGCTTACCAAACTTCAACATGATATGATCTCTGTTCCAATCCGGAATTCAACTTTGTATAGATAAGATTCCATCTTCATAAGCAAATTATCCAATACTTCTTTATTTACATTCCTTTTTATGTACATGAGTGCCCCCTATTATAGTATATGACACCAAAAATTATGTCTACCCTAAATCGAAGGGTTTTACAATAACCATAATCAAAACAAAAGCCATGAGCAGCTTTGCTCGTGCTTAGTTGATACTCAACATTGTCAGATAAAAGGTTCAGAAAAATAGATAGATTTATACGTACAGATATGTATCAAGGAAGTGTTGCTTAGTCTCACAAAGGCAAAAGCTGCATTCGCAAATATGTCCAAAGTCTAGGGAAGCGCAAGAGCCTAGCTGTGCTTGGCAAATGGACTCCGTTAATACATACATTTTTTTTTTTAGTTTTAGTTACTGAACGTCCTGCCTAAAGGTATCTACTATTTTCATTATTTTTTTTAACTCGACGTAAGTATTATTGTTATTTTTAAAGCCTGAAGCATGAAAAAGAACATGTTTATGAACTTGTTGCTTATATTTTATTCGCAAAAGTTATTTTTCTATAATATGAACAAAAGGCAAAATCTGACTTGCTGGTACAATCTGAAAATGTATCTACAATGCATGAGCAATGCACTTGCTCACTTCATTGATAACACTGTTTCTCTTTTTGATCGTGGCATTAATATCAGTTAACTCTCTCTTTACACAATTTTCTCTCTCTGAGCTTTGTATAACTTCCCTATCAAAGCGTTGACTAAGCACTGAATATGAACTCAATTTCGCAAAACGTAGACGCAAAATGATCCAAACACAGCAGCTGTCTGTGTTAGGTGTCGGTATTGCTTATCTTCAAAGCTTCTGGAAGTCAACAGTAAGTTGAAGAAAGTGGAAATAATCGGCTGTTTACTTGCGAGCTATGAAATCATATTTTGAACTAAGTCTGTCTCAAAGTTAAAACGATGATTCTGTCGTCAGCAGTGCGTTATTTTTTTTTCTCTCTCAGTTTCGTACTCGTCATATCCATCAAAGTCGACCTGAAACAACAGTGTGGTTTGAATAGTTTAAGCTGTACAATTTCGGATTTTAATGATGATCTCCTGGTTATCGATAGCAATGGAATCAGGTATCCATATACTGAAGTTTTGTTTCAAAAATGTTACCTGCCAACAATTCCAACCGATATATTTTTTTTCACGCCACAACTGGAACGACTTGTTATCTATAAGTGCTTCCTTAAGGTCATTCTACAAAACAATTTTGTGGAAGTCAATAATTTGAAATCTCTGTATCTGCCCAATAATCGGTTAACTGAACTTTCTGAAAAAATTTTTACCAGACTTTCCAAGATAGAAGAGATTCGGCTTTCAAATAATCACATCTCCTACATGCATCCGAAAGCCTTCGTAAATTTAACACAACTGCGTATTTTAGAAATTAACAATAACAAATTACACGAGCTAACTTCAACTGTCTTTAGCTGTCTTTCTAATCTAGAATACATTGATATAAGTTTTAATGAAATCGAAGCGATAGATAGCAGCGTGTTTGAGGCAAATACGCGATTGAAAACTATTCTATTAAGCAATAACAACTTTGTTGTCTTTGAGAGCAATAGTCTAGCCCACTTGCCGCATTTGAACGTGCTGGATATTTCGTATAACATAATCGTTGCGATCCGACTTCAGTCTGTAGATACCTTACGTGCTCAAAATTCCCAGTTGAGAAGCTGCGTCATCAATGGCAGTGTTATCAAAGTTCGAGCAAGCAACAACCAGCTCGAGAGCATCAGCATCGCTGATAAGAACTCTGTGAAGGAAATCGATGTACACAGTAATCAGTTCACCACGCTTTCAGATTTCAATGACATGTTAAATTTGCAAAAGCTTGACATATCTAAAAACATCATTCTAAGTTTGAACACTACAAACACATCACAAATGCTAAACTTGCCGAGTTTGCAGTATCTTAACATTGCCAATGGACAATTGTGTACTTTGAATGTTGAAAATTTTATTCTACTTAATAAATTATCTCATCTGGATTTGGCGCATAATAATTTGCAACAACTGAATGCTGGAGTTTTTGAATCGTTGATTAACTTAGAAAAATTCTACTTTGAAGGCAATCGTCTGCACTTTTTTGAATATGAAAGTTTTATAAGAAACCATGGAAACGTCAAGGAAATGGGAATATTTGGAAACAACTGGTCGCAGGCCTATTTGAAGAAAATGACAGACGAGTTTAAAGCAAATGGTATTAAATTGATTAATCGTTTAAAGTCCGATGATGTTAGTGAAATGTTGTCATTACAAAGTACCAATCACCCTCACATGCCATCATCACATCACACTGTACATGCCAAAATTCTTGAACATCGAACGGAACCCACGACAGTTTCTGCAGTAAATAACCGTGACATATTTATAATTGTAACAATGTGCTTGGTATTGGTAATTTTAATTTTACAATTGTTTCGAATTTTGAAAGAGGAAAATTTGTTTACTTTGTTTAATAAACGTGTTCAGAGGACAGTTCAGCCGACTAGACTGGACGAGGAGGAATCTGAACCCTTGTAGTCGAAATCATTTTGATAAAAAATTTGTGATAATTTTAAATACTTTAATATGTCTATAATTAGTTAAATAAATTAAAGTTATGTTGTTAAGAAAATTTGTCGTTCTTTAAAAGAATTTTTCCAGATTCGTTCAAGGAAGGTTATTAAAGAAAAACTATTTTATTCTCTTTTTGAGTTAATAAATTAAAATGTTGATTACATCAAGCAGGTAAGCTTAACCTCATATGAAGTACCTAAAGAAAACGCCTTAAAGTGTTATTATGTTTGTAACCTAAATTATTAATGCATGCCTCAAAATGGAATATTTTTCTGATATATGGAAAATTGCAAAAGTTATTCCAATCACTAAGGCTGGTAAGCCTCCACAGAATCTTAATAGTTACAGGCCTATAAGTTGATTGAGCAGACTAAGCTAAATTTAAGAAAGGTTTTAAAAAAAGACGAACTTTATTGAAGAAAGGATAATTTCATTTCATCAAATGCTAAGGATATACAACCATATCAAAAGTAATCGTTCAATTGGAATAATTGATACCGTTTGGCACGACGGACTTATTCATAAAATGGTAAATTTCGATTTCTTTCGCAGTTTTTTGTCGGGTCGCTGTTTTAAAGTATTTAGATGTCAACAATTGTTTTTCCAATGTATTTTATTTCCAGACAAGTATCCAGCAAAGCTCAGTTTTTGGATCTATTTTATATTGTATAATTTGTTAACATTAGCCTTTCCGAGTATATCACATTTGCTGATGATACAGAGATATTCTAATCCCATGTATTTGCTCTCGATATTGTGAGAAATCCTAAAAATGCGTTGAAAGTATTGGACATACAAGTATGTATACTATAAATTAACCTGAAATATTATAAATTAAACGGAAAATTAAATTAAATGAATGGAAAATGCAAACTACTTATTTATTTTCACAAGAAAAAGACAATCTTGTTTTCTTCCTAATGCTCAATTACAGCAGTGGCAGTCTTTGATTAATGTCGAAGAGTGTATTTAGACTCAAAATTTGTATTCAGTACCCATATTAGCACCAACTTAACAACGTTGCAGCTACAATCAAAATATTGTCCCCATTTATAAATAGAAAGCCTTTACTTTAGATTGATTGATGATTATTCACAAATTAATATTCCATATATTAATATGTTATTTTATTTTAGTCCCCTTTTAGTTTGATACACTTATTTCAGCGATTTTCCAACTTCTTGATCCCGTCCGAAAAGTAATTTTCTGAAAGGTCTGCAAAATACTCGATGATTTCCTCGCGAGAGCTGAATTTTTTATTGATGAGCCATCTTTTGAGGTTTGGGAAGAGATAATAGTCCGAGGGAGCTAAATCGGGAGAATACGGTGGATGCGACAGCAATTGAAGCCTTAAGTTATTGATTTTGGCCGTGGTTGCGATGCTCTTGTGCGCCGGTGCATTGTTTTGCAAAAACAATTTTTTTTTTTCGGTTCATGTGAGGCCGTTTTGCAGCGATTTCGGCCTTCAATCGCTCCAATAATGCACAGTAATACTCCCTGTTGATGGTTTTTCCTTTTTCGATGTAGTCCACGAAGAGTATGCCATGTCAATCCCAGTAAACCGACGCCATAACCTTTCCGATCCATCGAGCCTCCCTCGGCCGCTTCGGAGCACTCGTGCCGGCTTCAGTACATCGACGTCAAAAGTCCACCCGATTCCGCATCAGCAAGTCCAAACATTCTTTCAAAGTGTTCTCGCGTTCGTGTTTTTGGTCAGGAGTGAGTATGCGCGGCACCCAGCGGCAGGATTACTTTTTCATATGCAGCATATTACCCAAAATATGCTGTGTGCGCTCAGTATTAATTTTTGTGGTATCTGCTAGCTCGCGCACCTTCACTTTCCAGTCAGCCAACACCATTTCATGTATTTTTTAGACATTGTCCTCTGTAACCGCATCGGAGGGCGGGTACCACGAAACTCTCGAAACCAATATTTGACGATGTAATCTGACGGAGCATTAGTCCAATAATATTTATCCAACTTTTCTTTTGTTTCCTTCGCCGTTTTGCCTCTCAAAAAATAATGTTTTATGAGAGAACGAAAAGCGTTTTTGCCTATACACAACATGATGCCAAACACGTCAACAACAATCAGCTGTCAAAACAAAACTTAAGACAGTATCGCACTGAAATTTGGCATGTCTGTCTAAATAACGGACTTCAAAGCACCATAACCTTTTTTGCAGTAGCAGCGCATTCTGGTGGTCAAGGAGGTTACTTTTTACTCCACCTAATATGTATATCTTTCTTATTGTTGCTTACTTTACTGTTATCCACGTATCGTATTTATTAATTGTACACGGTTCAGCAGTTGAAAGAAGAAAATTTTTCACTGAGATCGAGAGTTTCGTTGCTCGAGAGTAAACTGAACTGAAAGGAACAAACAAGTGGGGAGATTGATTGAAATAGTTAGTGTGCCTGAGGTAAATACCAGTTGAGAGTGTACAAACAATTTTTGATGTCGCTTTGAATGCCTCTATCTCTACTGATGAAATCAAGAAATGCTACATTAAGCGTAACTTAGGTAATACGACAAAATCTTACATCTTATGTGTTCACCTGTAATCTACTGAGGCCAAACAAAGGATTATGAAGGGCAAACGATCAGCAAAGAAAACTCTAAATACTTCGGTATTTGGTACTGGAAGCAGTAATAGTATTTCTATTAATGATTATTTTACTAAGCACACTAGGGCCTTGTTCAGGACTACGAAAAAAGTCAAACTAGAGAAAAAATATAAATACTTATAGTTTAATAACTCAATATTTTGTTGGGAAAAGTTGAAAGTGGTAAAGCTGTTGTCGTAAGATCTTTTGATGACCTTGAAGCAATAAATGATTAATTCTGTTTGACACTATTAACACACACACAACGACTTTACCACCAAAACCATAAAAAATTGTCATGATCTCTTTTTTTTCCCAATTCTTATGATATTATCCTATTTCATCGTGCATCAAAATGTAAGAATCTTGCGACAAAATTGCGATTCATTAGTAATATATGAAATCTCGAAGAATTTATATAGTTTTTACTAGACATAATAATTGTGTCAGACATCTGAATCTATTTACTCTTTTGAGAAGGAAGATTACAATATACCTAAGTAGGTTTTTTTCATGCCATTTCAAATGTGTATACAGGCTTCAAAATAATCCTCTGCATATGTTTTTGGGCGAATTATCAGTTATATTAAACAATGACATTGTTGAAAAGTACATAGCCTTACTGGCTAATCATGGCTTGGTCCCATTTATTAATGAAGCAACAAGACCAATCTCTAAGACTTGTCTTGATCACGTTTTTGTTGGCTTTAAAGTGGAGATTAATCATTGTGCAGGTCTGAACCTTAGCCGATCACTGTATGACAGGCTAAATCTTTAATAACATTGATAGCTCAAGCGCCTCGATAGTACAAAACAAACCTTAACTTAAACTTAAGCCCTGGACGACTAATTAACTTCTCAAACAAGTCAAACTAAAACACAAACTGCGTAGTAAACCTGTAAACACCCACTAAATCTTGTTTTAAAACATCGTTACACTCATTTATGTAAAAAAGTTAATAAAGAAATCAGTATTTGTCGAAACAGATACTTTGAAAACAAACTAAGAAGTGCTCAAAGAAACATCGAAAAAGAGTGGGAAGTAGAGTGTATAATTAATCGAAAAACTAAAATCCATAACGTATCTATTACACTCGAAAAAGATAACCTTGATAGATCCTGTAATTGTTGCAAATGAGTTCAACCAATACTTCGCCTCAGTGTTCAAGAAGTCTTTCGCTTGTGACTTTTTAATGTTTTGTGGGGGTTGTTTAACGTCTCCAGCTCTTTGATCAGACATTTTCTATTAACAGCCAACACTGAAGCCATTTTTTAAAAAACTGAGAATTCTGCTAGTTAGACACTTGCACTATTTTAAGGTTTTAAATTTTTTTGTAAGAGGTGGATACTTAGAGAGCCCCATCAATGACAACCATAACCTTCGTAGTAATTTTAGTTACATGGTAAGCATTCCAACTTTTTGTACTTATAATTTGAGAGGCTTTTAAACAATTGTGTCTCGTCAATTATTTAACACACTCCCTACCATTCGAATCCTTGGGACAATGAGAATCTTTTTATGTAAAGTAAAACTGTGGCTTTTGAATATTTATCATAATAAAATTAAAATCTTGTTGCACTTCATCATCTAATCAACTTTAAAATTTTTATTTTCTGAAATTGTTTCATTTTATCTTCTGTTTGCCATTTTCTAGATTTTCTTTTTTGCCATCTACATACTTATTTATTCACCCCACTGAAATAATTTAAACAATGTGACATTGCCTCTATTTTTTCACTAAATATAACATGTCACTAACTATTCCCTAAATTTATGTCATAACGTCATAACGACTTAATCGTTGCCAAACTAGAGACTGGCAGGGGCTGCTACTGGCTGGCATATCTTGGCGACGATAATGTAGGCACTCTTCCTTTTGATAACCTAGAAAGGATGATACTGGAAGCTGAAAGAATAAAAACTGGCCTCATCATCGGGTGCGACGCTAACGCTCATCACAAAGTATGGGGCAGTACCGACATCAACGATAAATGTGAGTCACTTTTTTAATCATATTATAAGTACTTACCTCATTGCTTGCAACATTAGCAATGAGCCAACAATGAAAACAAGAAACCGACAGAAAGTGATAGATATCATTCTTGTATCTGACAACATCACTCAAATGCTAATGAACTGCATGGTATCGACTAAACAATCATTTTCATAACAAAAAGCACAAGAAAAGTGACAGACTGCAGTTCATATAAGGAATCCATTAAAATATATAAAAAAGAACTAAGGAAGTCCAAGCGACAATCCTGGAGATCATTCTGAGACAAAATTACAAAAAACTCTGAGGCATCACGTCTAAGAAAAATCCTCTCTATAAATCCTATGATGCTTAGCTGTTTGAATAAAAAAAACTGATGGCTTTTGGACAATCTTGGGTGATAAATCACTCAATCCTGAAGATCATTCTGTGAAAAAATTATAGAAACCTCTGAGGCATCACGTCTAAGAAAAATCCCCTTAACTAATCCTATGATGCTTAGCTGTTTAAAAAAAACCGATGGCTCTTGGACATTTTCAAGTGCTAAATCACTTAAGCATCTACAGGACACTCACTTTCCAGGTAGCTTTCTATTCGCGGATAGTAGCAACCCAAACAGGACTACTGCAACGTGGCCAAAATTCATGGTCTGATGAAAAAAGACAAATAGCTTTGCATGCTGCAAAGCTTCAAACGATACAACTCTGCTGGTCCGTACGGTGTAATACATGCCGAGCTACAAAGGAGTACAGATATTATCCTCCCAACGTTGAAGAATACAATGAGGAGCTCTGATGAACTGATCCACATTCCATTGTCATGGAGAGAAGTCAATGTAGTTTTCATTACCTGAGTCGGAAAATGCTCTCATGTTGTCTTAAAGACCCCCAATCCTATAAGTCTATCATCTTTCCTTCTGAAAATTCAACAGCGACTGGTTAATATTCATATACGAGCTAAATTTGAATTGACGCATCCAACGATCCGTAAAATAGAGAGAGTACACAATGGTTGCTTTCATGGACATAGAGCTCGCCTTTAACAACGTCAACATATCCGCAATCACGACTGCGCTCTAAAATCTGCAGGTAGACGACTCACTTGGGGAGTTCATTAGTCCTATGCTTAATAGCAGGATAATCAACTACAAACTGGGTGGGCCTTCTGCTTAAAGATGCGTCAGCAGAGGTACACCGGAAGGCAGTGTCAATTCTCCCCTTATCTGGAAACGGGTGGTAGCAGGGTGATTTGTGATGCGAATGACGTTGCTATAGCCGTCTGAGGTCTGCATCTTAATACCATTAAGGAACTCCTTCAGCTAAATCTTAATAGATTACCCGGGTGGGCAGATCGCTGTTTATTAGGAGTAAATTCTCATAAAACTGATCTTGTCCTCTTTTCCAGGAAATATAAAATTCCAATCATAAGCGCTCCTTCAATAAACGGTACCATTTTAGTCTTTTCCGATTAAGCAAAATATCTGGGTCTCAAATTTGACAGGAAACTAAACTGGAAACCTAACATTCAAGACAGAGTCAAAAAAGCTACAATAGCTTTATTCTCATGCAAGAAAGCTATTGGGCAGAAATGGGAACAAATCGCATAATTCACTGGCTATACATCTCGGTCTTAAGACCGATATATATATATTCTCAATATATTTATTGAGAATCCTCTCGGAGAATATCGATTACACTATACCCGAACTTTGGTTTGACAAAGAATTTCATGTAAACTTCCCCTCTAGATCCTTCTGGGAGGAAGATGCTTTCATGAAGGATATGTCAATCCACTTTTACACAGATAGATCTAAAAGTGATAGCGGGGTTGGTGACTGTGTTTTCTCAGATAAGCTAAATCTTAGTCTCTCCTTCCTTCTTCCAAATCACTGTAGCGTGTTCCAGGCGGAAATTTTGGCAATTGAAGAAGCTCTGTTCTGGCTGAGGAAAAACGTGATATCTGCAAAGGATATCCGCATATTTTCGAATAGTCAGGCCGTTCTCAAGTCCCTGGACTCAGTCTCTTTAAATTCTTAAACTCTCCTTGAATACCGATCATCTTTTACATAGATGGTAGAGCGGTTCAACCTTCACCTTTGTTGCTGGTTGCTGGGCCACAGAGCCATTCTAAACTGGAACCACTTTACCAATCGTCATATTCCAATCAATTTTAAAGCTGGTTTTAATAAAAGAACAGACCTTAAGTGAACTGTTGGACCAACATGTCTAGCGACCAAATAGATCTGGCCAAAGCTGGATCTGATTGGCTCAAAGAGTTTGATACTTCTAAATAGGAAACTTCTCAGCGCCATCATAGGTGTCATCACTTGGCACTACTTTATAGCCCAGCATACAAGAAGGCTTGGCGCCCTTACAAACGATTTCTGTAGAAGCTGCATGGACGAGGAGGAAGAGCTTTCTTCTACTATGACTTAAGTGACAATAGGCCTATGTGGGTTGGTCTTTCCGACAGTCACTTTTACCTACATTCCTACATATTTATTAATTTACGAGTATTTATACATTTGTCTGTTTACTTATTTATTTATTTATTTGTTTATCTATTTATTTGTTTTTTATCTAGCCATTTAAATTTTTTTTTAATATTTAATAAATTATTTCATTTTTCGTTAATTTTTATATTATATATATATATATTATTTTTTATTCTTATTTCTTTATTGAAAATTATTATACAATATAAAATAACATTATAAAAAAATAAGAATAAGTTGTGACATTCATATTGAATTGTGAAATAAAATATTAGCAATGTCACTTCATGCAAAAAATTAAAACTAAAAAAAAGTTAAAAAATGTTATAAAAAATTACAAAAAGTTACAGAATGTGGGGTATTCAGTATTAATTTGTAAATTATTTTATTCAAATGTATATATTATATTATATGTATTCAAAATTAAATTACATACAGCAACAAATTCCAGTTCTGAATCTTTCTAAAAAATTGGTTAGGATATGAATATCTTCTGGAAGTCTGTTAAACAGTTTGCAAGACACAACGATGAAAAAGTTTTTCTATAAAGTTGTTCGGAACAATATCACTGAAATAGAATTGTTAGATCCGCTTCGTAAGTTACGTATATTTAAAATTAGACCTTTCATCTAACCACTTGTTCAAAAAAAAAATTGGGTACTTTTTAATAATACAAGTGTTTAAGTGGTAGAATATTCAAAGTTCTGAACAAGATCATAGATCGTACCAAATGATTTGCCCCACAAATCTTTCTAATAGTATATTTTTGATAACCAATTAAAGACATCAGCTTTGTATGGTAGGCACGCCCCAGCAACTTATACCATATTGTAGTTTTGAGTCAACCGATCCAAAGTACATTGACCTCAAGGTTTTATTACTACAGTATTTTCTAAGGCAAAAATGGATAGCAGAACGTAAATATTTATTTAAGGATGGAATATGGTCAAACTAGCTCATTTTAAAATCCAAATTAAAATCCAGGTATTTATATTGATTCACTGGTTCAATCTTGAAATTCGCATCACATGTCGTTTGTGTAAAATACTATAAGTATTTACTAAATTACAGTTAACATACAGACTAACTCATTATATATGAGGTATTTATTTGAATGGAACCATATTTCAAGGTCTAAAGAATGTTGTGTACCAGTTATAAAGGTTATTACTTTTGTTTTATTGATTGCAACCAGCTTATGCACCCCAAACCAAGTCCTTAGGAGGTGGACATCATGATTTATATAAGCAGTTAAATCTAGAGGACTTTTTGAACCATAGGCAATGCCAAGATCATCTGCAAAAGCTGTCATCTTGCCTAAAAACGGTTGGCTGAAAAGAGAGTTGATGTAAATAAGAAATAATAATGGGCCTAGGACTGAATCTTGGGGATACCTACGTTGAGTACTTTTGGACTACCTGCAAAATTATCCATTAAGACCTTTTGAGTTCTATTACTCAAGTAGGAAGTAAACCAATTGAGCATTAAACCACTTAAATTATATATTAAAATATTGAAAAAATTACCTTGGTGATGTCCACAAAAATATATATAAATATAGTAAAATATTAATTTTTTATTTTTTATTTTTTTTTTATTCTACGAGTGTTTATTTATGTACCGATTTATTTATTATTATTTTTTTTTTTTTTGCTTTTAATCGAAGGTTTTTCTCATATTTTCCCCCTTAGAATTTTCTGGTATACAATATAATGTGTATATGTATATATTTATATACAATATATTAACTTAATATAGCAGAAAAAATTTATTAAATCTGTCTCTATTAATTATTTGATGATAACAATTTGTTAGTATAAACGCTTTATTACGAACAAAATAAATCTATTTGTATTTTTATTTGTATTAAAACCTTTCTGTTACTTCTCAGAAGAAGACTAATAAATACCAATATTGACTTTTAGCAGCAAGCGGAAACGACCATCTTTATAAGTACTCGTACCTTTCCCTTAAAATAGTTTGAGCCACAGAAGACACTATCTTAAACAAATCTAGATAGATCCAAATTCCTGGGGTATGCGGGCAATATCAATTTTATAGCCCGTCTCCAGGAAGACGTTTTTTTATCCATTTATAGCTATGATGTGGTTCATGATGATAGTCTTTATGCTGTCGACAAACCTCACTACCTAAAATTCCTAGAATGGGAATGTCAACTCCAAAAATGACTTCTTAGCGGAGATCTATCAAGAATTAAGCCAGCTTTATACTGCTGCTTTGTTTTTATAAACTTTTCTGGACAAACTAAGCCTATATTTTTCAGAACACTGATTCTGACTTTCAACTACACACTCCCGACAATAATTAGGATTGAGATTTAGTTTTGTATATCTAGCTAAATCCTGCTGATGCTGGAGAACAATAGCGTGACAGGGTACTGTATTTCAGATAGTTGTAATGTATAGACGCTAGCAGAGCTTTGCTAATTTGAGAGCTAACCCGTTAGAATATCCCAAGCACAATGTTGTGCGGTCCATCGACACTGTACTTATGTACAGTACTATTTTGTTAAATATCATCTGAGATTTTAAATGTTTAATCTGTTTCACAACACTATATTACGAGCGATTGGAAAGATCGATAACATCACATCTTGGACAATTTTGCATCATATGCTACGGACGGTAAATGCCAGCAATTCGTTTTATATGTATGAATTTAATTAGGTACAGGCATTCTAGAACGAAATAAAGACGTCGACACTATTCGTCGAAAAGAAACACTATAAATACGCGCGAATAACCATTTTTTAAACCTTCAAACGTCAATGAAAGAAAAACGTGAAACACGTGAAGAAACAGAATGTGAACAAAATGGTGTAATTATCAAATCAATAAATAAATTCTATATTTTTAAACTGTTGACCAAATTCTCACGACATTAATTGACCTTCAAACACTATTGAGCACTTACTTGAAATATTTCCACTTTCTGAATACTTTTTAAAATATTGGCAAACTATTCAACAACCGCTCAATGTTCTGCCTAAATTGAGAGCGAACGATAAAGTAGAGCAAGCTCAACGGTTCAGCACCGCAATACCTTTCAGCTTTGGTCAAAATGTAAATGGATATGTGTGATCAACAAATTTTGCCAAACATAACGAATGGGCTGGGCGGACGAAATGCCTGGGCTGACAGGACAGCGATCTCACTACACGTGCGAACCAGATATGCTAAGGGTTCCATACACATAGGAGGGGAGAGCTGACCAAGGATGAGGCGGATCGGAGAACGGCAGTTCGGTTTGTGCGACCATAGGAAAAGGACGATGGATGGACGATGGTTGTTGGATCATTTGTGTTCTTGTAGTTCATCAATTTTCATTTAAATTAAGATCAGAAGTGGGATACACTTCCGCTCCCAATCGCAAGTGTAGTGGATCTAATTAATAAGAAAATTTAAACTTTGAAAAGTGTGTGTGTGATTCGTGGTTACAAGAAATTACTGACACCGAATTATGGGACGTGGCAGATCACAAGAGCGTGCTGATGGACGTCACCATAGGGACGACAGGAGGCGGGACAAAAGGTCGAGAGAACGTCAGGTAGTGGAACACACAAATCCGGTTAAAATATGCTGTATCAAAGATCTTAAAATTAAATGCATACTCGATTTCGGAAGCGCATGTTTGATTGTTAAAGACCAACTAGAAGAAAAAGTAAAATTAAAAGTCCTGCGCACACAAGAAGTGTTGCAGGGATTTAATCAAACTATCACTACCCCAATGGCTCGGGCCGCTCTTCGCGTAATCATCGACGGCATACCCGTCAATATAGACGTGTATGTTGTCCCTGATGACCAGATAGCTCACGAAGCTCCCAACGGCCGTAATATCCTAAAATATTCCTAAATAAAAGGCATAGTAAACGAAACTGAAACGAAACTTATCACCGCGAGTGACGAAGCTGCGCTTTCAATATCCCGCGAAGTGTACACAGCCGAAATAGTGAAGGCGTTGATAGCAAGACTGTAGCACAATTCATTACGCTCCTAGATCATAAACTGGTACATCACCACCCTCGACGACTTTCATATTCGCAGCGAACAAAAACGAAAGAAATAATCGAAGATTTAAGCAGACCGGAATCGTGCGTGACAGTAACTCGCCCTACTCGAGTCCGATCACACTAACGTCCAAGAAAAACGGTGAAACACGTATTACGTTGATTACCGGGCCGTCAATAACCATATTATTCGCTTAGGAAAAAGGATATATTTTACCAGCTTTAATCTTAAAGCAGGGTCTTACCAAATCTTGATGGACAATAATTGTATCGCAGCAACCGCGTTTGTAATGCCAGATGGTCACTGGGAGTTTTTAAGAATACTCTTCGAGATGAAAAACGCCCTTGCGATATTTTAGAGAGCCATAAACCATGCTCTCGGTGAGTTAAGATTTATCATCGCATTTGTATACATGGACGATATCCTTATACCTGCGTCAACCCCCGACGAAGCCCTTGAATATTTTAAATTAATGTTAGAAGCAATAAACAATAAAGACATACAACTTTGCTTTAAATAATTTGAATTTAAATAAATGCAAGTTTCTCCAGACTAGCATCGATTACTTAGGCCGAGAAATATCCAAAGGAGTCAGGCTGGAAAAATATAAAATCGCCGCCGTCAAGCAAGCGAAAGACCCGACTAACGTGAACGGAGTGAGGTCATTTCTAGGAGTGCAAAAGTGCAAAAGAGTGTTCCACCTTCACAAGAATATCTTTGAATTTTAGGTAACACAATCAAAATAAGAATCATGTTTTGAAAAACATGTTATTGCAGATGAAAGAAAGGTTTCAGAAATTGTAACATAAAAAAAGAATATAAGATAAACAAAATCTTGTGGAAACAAATCCACTAGTTAGGTGTTAGTTCAAAGAAACCAACAAACCCAATTATGTGCTTATCAATAAAGAATAACCACGTAGGGTAGCTATTGGCGAACATTTTCATTTCATCTCTATCGTGTTAACGAACGACAGAAGTCCTCTGTAAAAGTATTTCTATATGATAAATATGTATCTATGTAGATGTGATTTAAGCAACGAAATCAAAATATCAACTTGTTAGTATGTGGCAAACTATTTAATATGCATTTATGTAAATTGGCAGTCATATGTTCAGTAGCATCACAGTGGCTCGATGCGTACGCCCATCTTCTATAAGGACTGGTACAGCTGTGCGGGCGCTATGTCTACTCGTAGCTACGAGTACATACAAAATGACTCAAAAATTGAACAATTTTGCAGTTCAATGGTGGTCCATGTTATTATAAGGGATTTACGAACTAATCTGATGCATAGTTAAGGGCTTTGTAAACACTAGATTACAGTCCAGCTATAGTGAAATGGAGACGGATGCCAAATGATGGGAAACATGCTCTGCAAATGGAAATATTCTTCATTTGCATCGAGTTCATACATATGTAGTAACTATGTAGATGGATAAAATCCACTTTGGTTACTGTTCGGTAGGGCATCTTAGACAGATTAATTCGATTATATGTAGCCAAGCTTTAATGTTATGCAAAAGATGTGCATGCACAGGTAGTGGTCGGCGGTCAGATTCATTCGAACGATTTGTATTTTTGCATTTATCAAGTGAATAAAATTATATACGACTTGTTTGTTGCATCAAATTTCAAGCAATTGTTTTTTGCTTTTGAAATTCGTTATCCACAAACTGATTCCATTTGCCCTGGAAAATATAGTGTGATATGGATCGTGCTTAGCATTTCAGCAAACAATTTTATATTATGAATTTAATTAATGATAATTAATCAATATTTAGATGCAAGTTTCTGAAAAAGGATGTCTAATAATTAAGGTAAGGTAAAATTCACATTGAAACTGCTTTGCGGTGGATACTTGCCATGCGCACTTTTTGCTTAACTTTTAACAAGAAGAATCGGAAACAGATTTAAGAAATAGAAACCTTTCCTTTCGATGAGAAAAATTGAGACGGCACCATATTAATAAAGAAACGTGGTGGTGTAACGTTAAGTTATCCCCTACCCCACCGTTTCTAGACTGGAGACTGCCAAATGCGCCTCTGGGCATTCTACCTGATGATGACAACCTAGAAATGGTAGTCTTAGAAGCTGAAGGGTAGAAACCTGGCCTCATCATAGTGTGCGATGCCAACACGCATCACACTGTATGGAACAGTACCGACAATCACGATAGAGATGAGTCACTTTTCAATTATATTGTAAATATTGACCTCATTGTTTTCAATATTGGCAATGGGCTCACCTTCATAACTGTTATAAAAAATCGACAAGAAGTGCAAGATATTACTCTTGTCTCCGACAACATAACTCAAATGATAACGAACTAGATACCATTGTCTGAACACTTTTTTTCAGAACACAAATACATCCAATTTAGTCTACCCGCCAACTAACATTTGGGAATTCTCGGAAAACTGATTCTTTTAAGACTACTCTCCTCTGAACTCTTAGGTCCCCCATGTAACACCACCAAGATAGACATAAAAGTCAAGGATTTCACCCCAACTCTCAATCAGACAATTGCTGTTTCCAGCCCTCTTATTCAGCCTAGAGGCAAGAAAAGGCCGCACTGATGGACATCAGCACTGGGAGTTTAGACATTTGCAGTAGACTTTTCAACCAAACAAAAATCAAAAGAAAAATGACAGACATACACTCGTATAAAGGATTCCTCAAGGTACATAAAACAAAAACTGAGGCAAGGCGACGTTAGAGAGTACACAATGGTTGCGATCCTGGACTTAGAAGGCGCCTTTAACAACGTCAACATATCCGTAATCACGACTGCGCTATCAACTCTAAAGGAAGACAACTCACTGCAAATTGGGTGAGGTTTGCACTAAAAGGTGTGTCCGCAGAGGTGTCCTTTTACCTCTTCTCTGGAACTTAGATGTCAATGAACTGCTGATATAATCCATGAAAGCGGGTGTTGGAAGTGCAGTTGCTTATGATGTTGTTGCTAAAGCCGCCTCAGGAAAGCATCTCAATATCATTAAAGAACTCCTACAGCAAAATATCTGGGTCTTGTATTTGACAGGAAACTGAATTGGTAATCTAATATTCAATAAGGAGTAAAGAAAGCAACAATAGTTTCATTCTCTTGTAAAAGAGGCATTGGAAACAAATAGGATCTTTAACCTCTCGGTTATAAGACCAATACCCACCTACATTGTGGTTGTCTGGTGAACGGCCTCACGACCTTTTCGGCAGCAAGTGATTACTAAGACACCTATTTACCTTAAAGCGACTTCACAGTGGACAAATAAACCACATGCTAATATTCTTAACACGCTATAAAAATATTCAGAGAACATCGACTACATTATGTCTCAACATTGGGTTGACAAATACTTTCATGTAGGAAGGTATCTTTCATAGATGAAAAGTCAATCCATTTCTATATCAAGACTTAGAGCAGGGTTGGTGGCTGTGTTTTCTCAGAAAAGCTTATCCTAAGCCTCTCATCCCGCATAGAGTCGAAGCTAAAGCAAATAAATCAAACTGTTGCTCAGTGTCTTTCCAATTAAAAAAAAAAAAATAAGTAAATAAATAAATAAAATAAAATAAAATTTGTTCAACACATATAAATCAAGTCTTTGTGGTGGCCAGTTTAGTGTTTCTATTCCAAAATCCTCCAGGAAGTTTGTGACCATACGGATTTTAAGGTATGGAACATCTCTATGGCCGGCCGAAGAAATACAACTCCAGATCATTACCGAAGCGCCACCATGACAGTTTTAGAATTCGGATCTTTTTGGGTGATACATGGAATTCGAATAACCTTTCACCTTCCCACAGAACTAGTCGATTGTACTCCTTGTAAAGTTCCTTTTGAATGGAATCTTTCAGTCTGACGAAGAAATATGTGTAAGCACTTCAGTGATAAGGTGGTGCCTGCAGTGACAGCACTCACTACGTCAGAGCCAAGTAAGCCGAACATTCACAGAGATAATGCATAGTAGGATTTTGCATTACTTAAACCAAGCGCATTTAAGTGCTTTGCAAAAGTGTAATGTTCCGTCATGTCCTCTGTATGCAACCTGCAGTCTTTTCCGCTGAAAAACAGCAAACAGCAAACTTCCTAGAGACGTCGGGAAGTATGCGTTTGGTCTGCCTACATCCCGCGAAGATGTTCCATTTGCAGTTGTGCTCGTATGAGACAAAATTGTCGCAGGCCGACCCAACGTAGGTTCGGGTCCTAAAAAACTCTCCTCTGAACCGAGTCGGTCAATTTCGTCGACGATTTCATTTACGGTGATCCCGTTGTGACCGGGGACCCAGACAGGAGTTACTGAATTAAGCCTTCCGACTTCGTTCAGTTATCTCTTGCACACTCGAACCAGCTTGGAAGTCATAAGGGGGTTCAGTAAGGCTCTAAGCGCAGCTTGACTATCGCTGCAGATGCAAATGCTTCGCCCCCTCCACCATTTCTCCGCAATATAGTTCGCTGCCATCAGGAATGCCTAAACTTCTGCTTGAAAGACATTCCCTTTCTGGCTCAGATTCTGGGCGAAGCCGGTCCTAGGCACAAGGAAAGTCGATTTCGTAGTTTTTCCGCAACAGGAATTCCGGTGTCATTGCATCGGACTGCATGTCCATAAGACCGGGTCATAAGACAACCGGCACGTAAGGTCATCGAAGCGCCAGTACGTGTTGTACCAAAGACCAAAGACGTGTAGATCCAAAGGACCCTTTTCGGTGTCTTGCCGATAGGTCTTCTGCACTGCCAGAAGGCCGACAGCGCCTAAGATGCTATCGTCGTAACATGTTCAGTCCAGGGAAGTTTGTTATCCAGGATAGCACTTAAAAAATTAGCTTCTTTAGAGAATTAAATGGTGATGCCTTTAAGTACTAGATGGGTCAGGCCAGGCAGCTTCCTCCTTCTCTTAAAGAGAACAACTTCCGTTTAAAGAGGATTGACTAAAAGCCCATTACTGGTGCACCAGTCGTCGATCACGTTAAGAACTGTCTGCGCTTTAGAGCAGACAGTTGCTAGACACGATCCGACAGACAGTACAGTTACATCATCCACGTACGCTTGTGCGTAGACGTTAGAACTATTGAGTACGTTGAGTAGTGAATCCACCAGCATGCACCATAACAGTTGAAACAGAACGCCGCCTTGCGAGCAGCCCCTGTTTACAGTCGCCACCATATATTGGCCACGACCAGCATCCGCAAACAATGTCCTATTCAACAGCATTGCTTTAATCCACCAGACCAGTGACTCGTCTACGCCGTGTTGTCTCGCCGAGTTGAGTTGTCAAAAGGCGTATTCCTTCTTGTCGAGTGCGTCTTCAATTCTGTCTGAAGCGCAGTCTCGCTGGATCTTCCGTGTTGGTAGGCGTGTTGCATCTCCGACAGAGGATGCATTCGCAAGGCAGTTTTGCGCAGATGGATCTAAATCATTCTTTTGATGCTTTTCAGCATGACGGAGGTCAGACTTATAGGTCTGAAATTCTTGGCGAGCGAGTAGTCATCCTTTCTGATTTTCGGTATAAAGGCCACTCTCACCGTCCGCCAGAGATTTCGTATGTATGCTAGTGCCAGGCTAGCAGTTAAAATTTTCTTTAGAGCTGCCAGCAGCTGGCTTAAACCTTTTTGTAGCATAGCTGGGTAAATGCCATCGGTGCCAGGCGACCTGAAGCCGTCAAAAGAAGCAACAGAATGTTTGATGGCCTCATCCGTTACCACAATCGATGAGATATACCAACTACGTCGTGTTGTGTTGTTTAGCTCACTACCATCTTTGATAGGAGCTAGTTGTGAGCTGGTTTTGATCAGGTTACTTGGGAAGTGAGACTCGAGCACGAGACGAAGAATCTCTGCTTTCGACTCGGTATAGGTACCGTCAGATTTTTTGAGTGGTTCCAGCCTGGTCGATCTTCCCCTTTTGAGGGCTTTGACCAGCCTTCTGGTTTCACTGATAGTTTCGATCTTGTCTTGACTACTACTACTACTACTACTACTACTTTCCAGCCAGTCAACTCCTTAGCATTTTTGTTGGATAAAGTTAAGTTGATTACTTGCTGCCTTGGTCTAGTGACTGTTGGCTGTGAGCCAACATTGTTGACAGCCAGGTCAGACAATAGTATGAAATCCGGGAGATGATTACCTCTTACATTGCATTTGCTACTGCCCCAGAAGATTTTATCGCAACATATGATGAGTCCCATCTTTCTGTGATCACAATATTCAATCAGTTCAACTATCGCCGCCGGTGGTGGCGGCAATAGCGAATCAAAAGGAAAATAAGCAAAGGCAACGACGAAATTGTGCCATTCTCCATTTGCTTCATAGCTTATGTCTGCAACAACCAACTTTTGATTACAAAATTGCACAAGTTTAGTTGGTGAGAGTGAATTCGGCACATAAATACAAGCTCTCGGTCTTACCGATCGCTCGTCATAAAATAGTGTGAAACCCCTTAAACATCCGAAACCACAGAGGCGTTTATTCTACACCCATGGTTCCTGTATGGATATTATGTGGGTTTTGTATTCAACACGGAAAGTCTCCTACATAGGCTATGCAATAGCAATAGCATACTTGGAATGTTAAAGGTTGATTTGAGTACACAGAATAGATTTGCACTAGGGTGTTCGTCTTCTATCCGCACTCATTTAGAAACAAAGTAGAAATTATCCCTTCCAAGGTGCAGATAGGGACGTGCGTCATACCTTAAGTCTACTTAATGGTCTCGACGGAAACTTTGTCTAGGCCCACAACAGGAGAAGAGCCGTCTTTGTTTTCCCAATTCATTCTCTACTCCCTGTGAGAGTAGATTCTCCACGCAACAGAACATCTTCCGTTTCTCTGAGTTGCTCCGGAGCCCAGAAGATGGCGCGCGTCAGTTTGAGTTCTCTGAAGACCTCGAAAGTCTTCAAGAGCTTGCTGCGTGGAGCACTTCACTCTAAGACTTCCATTCTTCATACCGTAGCCATCTGTTTGAGTGCAAACATTTTCGGCTTTGGCCAGTTCCCACAGTTAATCGACACAGTGTTTGCACTCAGCATCGTTCAAACTGTTGCCATTGCCAGCCTTCCTAATTCGAAGCATCAGAGAGGAGATAGCAGCGTACTTGTATGTGCGCCGGTCTCGTTCCCTTTGGCGTTTCGGGGTTTTAGTATGGATAACTTTTCCAGCAACGTCCAAATGCCGTCCGCCAGAGCTGCAACTTGTGTTGTTTGCAGCACTGGCTTCAGAGCTACAGATTTTGCTGGTTGTAGCACTGACCTCATTCCGGCGTAGCGAGCGTGTGAACCCGCCGCTGGTTTCGGTTTTGTCAATGGGTTTAACCGCTTCAAGCGATTTCTGTCCCCCAGAGCTGCAGCCTTTGCTGATTGCTGGACCAGTTTTATCTGGACATCATGCGCGGTGAGACCCATCGATGGGAATGCCGGAAACTTTTTCTTCTTGGTCATGTTCTGGACAGGAGAAGAGGGCGCGGCTTCAGGTCTGAGAGGTTGATCGATTTCAGTGGGCGTCACTTCCACCGACCTGTTTCTTTTCTGTCGCGCCTTCGACGGCACTCGCCATCACTTTGCGTCGTGCTTTTGCCTCGCGTCTCCGTCGCCTCTTAAGTGTGTTTCTTCTGGAGCCTGTTCTACTTTTTCGGTTTTTCGGGACAGGCCGTCAGAAACAGTACCCTGACCAACCACTGGTCTATTCTGATGCAGTTTAACAGTAACAGGCAAGGCCTCTCCGGTACTCTCTCCATCGTTTCAGCTCAATCTACCGAACGTGTCGTAGAAAGAACCGCAAGAGTCGTCGGAATCAAGTGATCCTGCAAATCCTCGGTCAGCGCCAACCCAACCCAGGCGAGGGGTTGTGAAGTATGTCGGTCAAAGCCTCCAGAGTCCGCTTAAGACTTCCTGCCACGACAAGGCAGCCAAAGAAAAAGAAGATTCAATAAGCTTCGCTTGATTTTTTTCTTGGGGACTATATATGCTACTTTCCTAACAGCATATGTGCCGAAATTAATTTCAATAAGCCTCCTGCGAGTTGTTTGTTCATTAAACAGGTTTTTCACATATTTTTCATTTAAAGTTCGACACTTTCTGCTGTTAAGTCATGTGCTCTTTACAAACTGCCGCAAAAGTTGTCTGCCTTCTTTTGATGAACGTTTTCTTTTTCTGCCTGTACGTACCAAATTTTGCACAGAGTTTCTTTGTTTGTATTCTGACTATTTGGATGTGCACTGTTTTCTTCTATAAAATTAATTCTATATTGAATTGGTTGATAGACATGCCACAATTATATTTTGTAACTACATTTTCTCTTACCTCAATATTAAATTCCGCCATTTTACCCATTTATCCAGGAGTCTAAAGAAGTATACTTATATATAAAAGCCAATATGGCTACCTAGCTTACCTAGCCCTTGCTAGAATAATTTCTGCCCATAAGGAAATCGCACTGTTAATAAAAACTGACCTGCTATTCTCTGTACGCCCAATCAATAATTGTTCGGATTTAGAAAACATTGTGAATCCTATGTTAGCCACTGAGTTAGTACTAAGTCACATGAGCGCGCATCGCCTCCTGTTAAATATTTTTTAACATTGCAGTCTCGGTAAATCTCGAGCTCGACGGAGCAACGAGAATTTTCCATAGTCACTCTGCACAACCTGACGGGATGGCATAACATAGATGTCAAAACTAGAACCTCCCGATTTTAAAGCTAGTCCACTTTTTGGAGCCGCGGCCACCCACTCCCTCGACTGCAGTCGACTACAGGCTTCACCACGTTGAAGTGAGAGAAGTTAATGGGAAGAGGCTCAAGTGTTTATGCCCGGGTCTTCATAAAAAGCTTGTACCAACGTCTCAGTAAGCTTATGAATTTCGTGCATGTATTATCAAAAAATGGACAATACACAGAATTGTCTAAGTACAAGTTTATTTTTCAAAATAAAATAAAATGAACAAAACTCAATTATTTTCGGTATTATATGACTTTATTAAAAGCCATTTGCAAAGAGCAAATATTTCCATTAGTTACGGAATACGATTTTATTCATCTAGCTACTTGGCTGATTTCGCTGTTGCGCATCCTGTTAACCTAATTTTCCAAAATCTCGTTGACTTTTTCTGGCTCTATTTCACGAATGGTTCAGACGATATTCACTTTAAGGGCTTGAATAGTTTCTGGCTTATCCGTATAAAATCAATCTTTAAGGGCAACCCACAAAAAGAGATTTTATTTATCAGGAGATCAATTAACGCCGCCAAGACGGCTGAGAATATGATTACTGAACTTAGGCCCCAAAAGATCGATTGTTTGATGTACTGTGTAGTATGACACCATCGTGCTGAAATCGAAGATCATCCAAGTTCATGTCTTCAATTTCAGCCCACAAAAGTTCGGTAATCATGACCTTATAGCGCTTACTGTTGACCGAATTAAAATAGGTTAATAATACTTCTAGATAGTCACGTGCAGGTTTTCCGATCCCCAGCTGCAACAATTTAATATGTTAACATAGCTATCGAGATGAAAATTCGACTCGTCAGAAAAAAATATTTTTCAGCCGAACTCGACGTCCAATACGAGCCATTGTAAGCCCCAAATTGAGAAGCGATAACGAAGCGGATTGTCATTTTCCTTCAAGGGAATAATCCGAGATCTTTGTGTAAAATAACATACTCAACAGAGTGGTGCGTGAAATGTTGGGTTGTTGAGATCGATGATGGGTCGATGTTCTTGGATTGAGTCGAACACTCTCGGCCACAGCAGTCACATTATTATAAGAGACCGTAAGAGACCGGAGACTTTATTTTCAATAAACGAAGTGTTTGGGAGCACAGCAATCACTTTTAAATAAGTTTGCAATATTTCCTAATGTTGTTTCTGCGTTAAGCGATTCATGTCATTCTGAGGCCTGACAGTCAGGATTTCGAGGGGGGGAAATCTGTCAGTGTACTTATATTTGGACCATCCGTTACATGAATGTATCATACGTACAATATGATTAAAAAAACACTTTTGTTGTGATATACATATTTATATTCACTTTTTTTATAATCTACATATAAAAGGAACTCTTTTCTGGAAATTTCGTCTGTATATGTATATAATAACAATAATAATAATAATAATAATGTGTATAATCAATTAACAATTCGTAAGCCGACATCTAATAATCGCAAATGTATTTGATTTATATAACGGTGCTAACAAGATGATATCTCTAAGCCTAACTACACTTATAATCCGTGATATCTAATTCTATCCGCAAAATCTAAAATTTCGATGTACATACATATATATTGTATATCTTTCTATTTATCTCCACACGAAGCAAATAGCTATCCTATCAATTTCCAACTTTAATTTTCGATTGCCCCTAACTCAAAATTAATACCTTATCTGTGATGGAATTAATAAATCAGCTACGCATTTCAGATGCTCTAGACTCTAGAGTCTATGTTTGTTGTGGGTTTTTATTTTTTCAATAAAAAAGTTAGAACGAATTTCATAAATACAGATTGTCTATCAGCATTCAACGATGTCTCTTATCATCTCTCTTGCAAGGGTTGTCTTTGTCATTTTGACCACAAGGCAACAGAGATATCATCTCTTTTGTATCCATCGTAGCGAGCTAAATTGAGAGCATAATTATTTCAAATATTTGAACTATCTAAGATCTCAAAAAACAACTGGAAATTCAGTTGCCATTGAAGAAAATTATAAAGATTTCTTTGACCAAAGGCAAAAATTCTATTTAGCATTCAATTATAATGCTAAGTACAGAAAGAGAGAAACTGACTGGATGATGCTCCAAACATAAGTACTCTATCAGGGAATTTTTATTCTCCAAATGTTAAATATAATTTAATTTAATTTAATTTAATAAATAATTTATAACCATATCCTAAATTGATTTACAACATATTAAGCTTTTATCTTTCGTTTTTTTTTTATTTTGGATTCAATTCGTTCAAGATTTAGTTTTAATCTTAATTTTTTTTTTTTTTTTTTTAAATTGAGTAGAAAAAGAAAAGGAAAAAGAAGATTACAAATACTTGTAGACTTTTTGTTGCTTAGTTTCTTGAGCTTTTTCCTCTACACAATGGAATGAGAATGCTCTTTCACTGTATTTGATGAGTGGTTCTCCTTTAATTTTTAACTCAGGAGGCGCTTTTTTGATTTAGTTAATTTCATATTGTATGGGGTTGGTATCATGGAATTCCTATTTAAGTGTAAGCAATGTTCATTCATTCTACGAAATTAGTGCAAAACCACTGCAACCAATTACTTTTAACTAACATCTGTGTTTGTGCTGATGAACAAGTGCTGCTCTTACGTGTAGTTATATATGTTATGTGATAAAGTTAATAATTCTGATGCAACAAATTATTATTTTAGTCTTTCGTTTTCCGACATGTCCGGAATACTGAGTTCTAGGTCAATATGTTTTTTGTCGGAGATATGGATTTATTTTTGTGAAATAAAAGGCTTTGGAATTTTAAACTACAAATTTTTGCCAACACTAATGATGTAGAAGGATTTTTGCTAGATTCATATGAGTATAAGGTTGCTTCTTATAGTTTGAACAGTGTGGATGTTATAAAAATCACCGCAAGCTGATAATGAGCTAACATTATTTATCAATTAATCTACTAGACTAGATTCTAGCATTTTCCTCGCCCATGTATTTGGATTAATCCTTAGTGCCTTGAAAAACAAAAAAATTGTAATCGCCACTCCTCCTAAAGTAACCAAAACTTCAGTCCACTAAATGATAAATTGCTGCGCAAAAGCTGAAAAAAAATGTACACCTCACGTAACACCTCTCAGCCATTCGAAATATTCATAAAAACCGTAACATATTACGTTAATAACTTTAACTTTTCCGTAGAGCGAAGAAAATCTAAAACTAAACTTAAGCTTTGGTTGAACAATTCTCTTTTCAGAAAAATTAAACTCAAGCATATGTTGCATGTTAAACCAAGCATCCACTTTATTGAAGAGCCATTTCAATCATCTGTGTCAAATAAATTACAAGAACAAACTGTGCTGATAGTTACTTTTAAAGCAGAATAAGCGATGCACAAGGAAATCAAGGGAAGTTGTAAATATTATAATTAAATAATAATTAATCAGAACATAAGAAATGAAAGCTCATCTATTGTACTTAAAAATGTTCTTTCCCAGATCCTGTTAAAGTAGCTAACGAATGCTATGTATGTTTTTCTTCAGTGGGGCAAATGTCTTTTTCTAATGATCCTGCTATACCCTGCAGTTGTTATTGCACAACTGGTGCAATAAAAAAAAAACAGCTTCGGTTTTGAACCCATTATATTGAGCTGTTGAAAATAATAAATTCCCTTAGTAACTTGAATTGCTGCGGCAACGATGGAATTTCTAATAATAATCTGGAAAAAAATACATAGCCTTTAAAGTTATGGATATATGGACGTTTATTATTAATTTGAGTATTTTCTCAGGTAAATTTTATGAATTTAATTTAAAAAATTTAATGATTATCCAACTGGTCTCATGTTATTCAACTTTGATCGGTATCAACCACCTTATACTCTTGAAATAGGCTGGTACAAGGCCAAAGTAAACGAATATGTGCCTAACCCAATGAAATGTTGCAACTGTCAGCTACTTGGGCATACAACGAAGAGATGCTCAGGCAATCCAACCTGTAAAAAATTCAATCAATAAAAATTTCAACACCAAGAGTCTCAGTAAAGTTTTCGAACACCCAGGCCATCCATGCCTTATAAAAGGTGACCTAAAAAGCTGGAACAGGATGTGTGGCTCCCCAAATAATAACAGCCAAATTTATAAAGCAATTAAATTACCAAATTCTCAACGATGTCTCACCTACCCAATGTGTACTGAACATAGTACATTCACAAATGTTGACCTCACCTTCTCCTCCCCGGACTTAGCGATGGTCACTAAATAGGAAACCTTAGACAGCCTATGTGGAAGTGACCATTGTTCAATCATCATCTCCATGTTTGATTCAAAATCTCATTCTAATAAACTTAGACCTAAATTCAATATCGCCAGAGCCGACTGGAACTTATATCAGCGACTTGTCCCTCGAAAAATTTTACATCCCACAGTAAAAATAGGGTCAAATATCAGAAGGTTATGTGGCCTTAAAACACACCACTCCATCCAGACCATAAGCCTCGATCACTTACCTAACCTTTACATAACCGAACCAATGCAAATAGCACTCGAATTCACCAGATAGATAGATAGCTTCTTCGTGTGAAGCAAAGTGGGTCAGCCTAATTTTTTTTAATCTTGGCCGACTTACGTAATTTTAGGTAACATTAAGTTAGATTTAAGAAAAAAAAATATTTAAAAAATAAAAAAGAACAAAAAATTAAAAAATAAATGTATATATATTCCATATATATGTTACATTCCATATAAATCCATTCACTAAGATTTTGCTTAAATTTATTTTCTTAGTTTTAGTTTTAATAAATGCAAACATAAAAATAAGAATAGAGTGTAAGATACGTCGAAAGACATAGATTAAGTGTAAGGTTTAGCTTACAGTGTCCGCATAGGGCCAGTAAGTTAGAATAAAATAATTTTAAGTAATTGAGCTAATTTTTAACCTTTTTTTTTTTTTTTTTTTTTTTTTTTTTTTTTTTTTTTTTTTTTTTTTTTTTTGTTTAGCCTATAAGAATCAATATATTAAGTAAATAAAAATTCTTTTAAGCTCAACTGAACTGACTCAAAGCAAACTCAGACAAAACCATATATATATCATATATCATATATACCAATTTCCCTAAATCCTTGCTGGGCCAAGGTACTCGATAAAGTCATCGCCAACAGACTCTAGTGGTTTGTCGCAACCAACAAATTTCTAAGCAGTCATCAATTCGGATTTAAAAAAGACAAGTCAGTAACTGATCTTCTATTATATAAACTTAGACTATCAGATTGCCAACTCTATGTCATCAAAAACCCACACATCAATCATCTCCCTTGACTTCGCAAAAGCGTTTGAAAAAACGGTGTTCATACAATGATAGACCAGTTAAAAAAGTTTAAAGTAGGGCTGAATACATCAAATTATATCCAACAGTTTATGACCAACGGAATATCTCAAGGATCACCCCTTTCAGTTATCCTATTACTCATAGCCTACCACAAACTAACTGAAGTACTGACAACCTACAGAGAAATTGACTTCTGTGCATGTGTTGACGACTTCAACATAATAAAAAAATTCAAAAAGGCAAATTATGGTAATATTGACCTTATCCCTCTCTTCAATCAAATCGAAAATTGGTGCCTATACTCGGGTGCAACACTAGCGATCGATAAATGCAAGCACTTGCACATATGTATGCTGCAAAAAAACGGTGCACGTGCAAAATACTCCTCGGCAACTCATCTATAATATAAGGAACTCACATCAACAATAAGTACAAATGGAACACTCAAATCGAACCTCTCAAACCTGCACTATCAGGACAGTTAAACATCATTAAATCTCTATCCAACAAGAAATTTAATAGCAGTCCACTCTCACCACTTTTTTTTTTGTAAAGGCAAGCCCCCAAATCACAACTGAACAAAAGTAAAACTATTTAAAATTCCGCATTAAGATCAGCGTTAGGAGCATACCGTACTAAAAGATTCAATAGCGAATCAAATATGCATACCATAGAAAATTCAAGAGACCTATCAACAACCAAACTTTTTATATCCATTCCTATCAACATGGATACTTCTCAGCTAAATTCAATTAAAAACGCAATAAAAAGAAAACGACACAAAATTCCCTTAATCATAGACCGAATTATTGCGCTCTGTAAGTCCCAAAATATGCCATATAAACTGATAAAACTAAACTTCCCCCCACAAAAAAAAAAACGTTATCATTTAATACAACACAAATTGATACATCACTTCACAAATAAACCAAGTCTACTACTTCTCCAAAAGTACTTCGCGCAAAGTTATCTGAACTAAAAAAAACTCGAAGACCACATATCCATCTACAATCAAAAACAAACAACACCACCTTCAGTGTCACATCTTCAAATACAATCCTCAAACACTCCATTCTATCAGATTATAGCTCGGTCTTCTTTGCAGAAAAAATTACAATATTTACCGCCGTAAACTATATAAAAACGTTAAGAAGAAAACACGCGATCTGTGCTGACTCACTGTCAGCATTAGAAGACAGAGCCAACACAACCAATACCGATTATTATTACCCAAGCATTTTGAAAATACTCAGAAAAGTATCTTTCATAACCCTAACTCAACTGACTTACTCTCCAATCCTGACTTAAAAAAAACATGAATTCAGCGATAAACTTCTTTAATCTAGGTAACTTATATTATATAACTTAATATACATATAAAAAAAAAATAATAATAACATTATATAACAATAACATAACATAGGCATATCACGCGTGACTCCTATCTAACTGCTTTATCACTTTTATTCACTGTCGTTTGGCAAGTCATCCCTGACATGAAGGCATAACACTGATATTGGAGTGGTTGCTGACTGGGCTAAATGTAACGAACTAACAAGTAGCACGTACTAAGACCCACTGGTTGAAGATGCACTGGCTCCAGTTTGACAACCACCTCTGGAAAAATATCGAAACCTTATATCTGAGTTTCAAAACTACCATACCACCCGCCCTCGCCCTGGTAAAAAGCCAGTAAAAGGGTATTTACATCCCCTTGGTGCGAGCACGGAATTATAAAAAAAAATCATGGAAAGTCTCACACCACAACAGCGTCCCCAAATTGTTCAGCTGTATTGCGAAAATCAGCGTTCTGTGAGAAACGTTTTTTGTGCGATTCTTACGGTGCGCATACTGAAACCACTATTGCCAATACCATTTGCAAATTTGAGTTTACATAAGTGGATTATACACGACCGGATAGACCACATCCAGCACGTAGTGTAGCTGAGCTGAGAGTGTACGCGATGAAAATCTGGTGTTTTATCGTGAAATTTTGATAAGTGATGAAGTCCATTTCTGGCTCAATGGATACGTTAATAAACAAAATTGCCGTATTTTGGCTGATGAGCAACCCGAAGAGCACCAAGAGCTACCATTACATCCATTAAAAACAACAGTATGGTGTGGGTTAGGGGCTGGTGGAGTCATTGGTCCATACTTCTTCAAAAATGAGGCAAATCAGAATGTTACCGTCAATGGTAACCATTATCGCACCATGTTAACGGACTTTGTGCTTCCTGAAATTCAAGCAAATGGTCTAAGTGAGCTCTTGTTTGAAGAAGACGGTGCTACAAGCCATACAGATCGTAAAAAAATAGACTTGTTGAGAAATCATTTTGGTGAGCACTTAATTTCACGTTTTGCAACGGTAAATTGGCCGCCTAATTCGCGCGATATCATACCTTTGGTTTATTTTCTCTGCGGATATGTAAAGTGTCAAGTCTTCAGAAATAAATCAACCACGGTAAACATTTTGGAAGTCAACAATACGTTTTGGAATCCAAAAATACCCGTGATATCCGCGAGATACCAGTCGCTAAGCTCGAACAATTCGTCCAAAATTGAACCTTCCGAATGGTTCACCTCAGACATAGTCGTAGTCAACATTTACATGATATCATTATCAAAAGTTAAATGCCATGAATTGTTCTTTTAATCGATAATAAAAGTTTTAAATTCACTTTCAAATTGATGTATTTTATTTTACCTTATAAATCAAACCTCTCGATGAATCACCCTTTATATAATTTGAATATCAATAAACAAAAATTTTTTGTATAAACCAATAAAAAAAAGCAAGCTAAAGGCCTTAGTTGCTCCTGCTCTACTCTGAATAGTTTACATATATAATAAATAAATAAATAAAAAATTTCAGTGTGTTTCTATGAGTGCAGCTGTGCCTTGGTCGATATGCAGGTTGATGTGAGCTTATTAAATCTTGGGTGTGAAGATGAACTTATAGCTGACTCTTAATAATAATTTATAAAACATTTGATAATCCAGAAAGTGAAATCTAACAAGGCAGCAATTTTAAATACTCGTATGCGTAAGCGAAAATAACGTCAGCACTAGGTATCATTTGAAAAATAAATCTAGGACCTAAATATGCTGGGGAACTCTCAGATTCGTAAAATAAAAGAGTCATGCCTTCTAGCAAAGTAAATTTGGATTGATGTCTATATGACAATCGCGAGCTCACGCAATTTTTCCAAAGATCACAGGAATTATATAGTAGTTAACATTCAGTTTGGAGTAATATTGTTTTCTTTTTCGAGCCTCTGAAGTGGTGAATTTTCTCAACTTAAAAAAACTAGTTATGTTTAAAGACGTCGAAGCCGGTTTACGTCAAATATAAGAGAGCTATTATATTTGACGTAAACCAAGTTCGCCTAGATCTTTAATGACTATTTTTTTGAGTGGAACATATTTATCGACTAGCTCTGCAACAGGTAGATATATTCAGATAATAAAAATAATATATATTTAAAACTAATGGTAAAAGTCAAAAAATTTCTAAAACAAATTTTAAATATATTACATAAAATTTTTCCTTCAATCCGTTTCTCTTATTGTTTTTATGCTATACTTATTATTTATGACAAAAGTGAATTAAGTTGTACAATGGTCGAATCATTTAACAGAGTTTGGAGAATTTTTATTTCCGTGTCATCCCTGCTCTTCTTAACGTAGGCAAAACCATCACGAGTTCTTGCAGAGAACAAAATACCCTCTTTACGCAACCATGTGTTATGCAACAAAGAGTTATACGAGTATTTTCCCGTTTTAGGCACTTATTTAAATAGATGCGCTTGGAGTTCATGCTGATGATATCAGGCACCTGAAGAAAACCTCCCAGCTATGTAAGAGTCAAACCCCTTTTTTGTGAAAAGCTGCAAGTATTGCTCGTTGCCCAGTGTGGAAAGAGCGTCGAATTTGCAACGGGCCGTGATCATCTGTAGATTTCAATTTTAAACGGAACGCATCGAAATGTGGTGACATTTGGTGATGTAATTTGGCAGTTTTGGTTTTTATATTACGACATCAGTGGGATTTTCATCTGGTCTTCGTGATATACCGCGCAGAATTATACTTTGAAGCCTTTGTTTTCTCTGTAGAAGTAGTAGCTAATTCCTGTTCTATGTTTTTATTTTTCTTTTCGATGTTCACATAATTCATTTCTAAATTGATGTGATCTATTTTCAAGAGACGAAACGGCATCAGTGAGTTTTTCGTTAAAGCTGCATACAAATTCCTAGAGCAAAGATTTAAACTTGTGAATAAGTGTAGACTCGAACTCACGTAACTGATCAGAAAAAGGTGTTTTTTAATCGGATGGTTTGATAGACACAGGTTTGTGGTTCAAAACGCAACTGGCTGCTGGACATTTGTCGGAAGTTACTAAAGGAACTATCGCGAAACAACCGGCGCATAGGACCTAATTGGCATTATCATTGCCATGTATATCCAGATCCAGATCCAATCCACCTCAGTGATAGGTCCCATGTCTTGTCGATAGATCGTTGGCACTGCCAGAAGGCCAACAGCATCTTAGAGGCTTTCGGCGTAACCTATTTGGTCCATAATAGTATGACACACAAACACTAAGCTTATTTGGAGAATTGATTGGTGATGACTGTAAGCGCTAGATGAGTCAGACCAGACAACTTAAAAAGAACAACCTCAATTTTGAGAGAATTGACTGAAAGTCATTTACTAGTGAGTCGTCGACCACGCCCAGGGCTGCATGCCCTAACCATATTAATGAAGACGAAACGTCATCTTGTGGGCGACCCCTGTTTACCCCCACCACCACATGTTGACAACAGCCAGCATCCACAATCAACGTCCTTTTCACCGAAATTCCTGTAATCCACAAAACAAGTGATTCGTCAACGCGGCGTTGTCCGACTGAGTTTTACATACCGTCAAGTTGCGTTGTCGGAAGCACCCTCAACATCGATGAAAATGCCAAAGGCGTATTTCTTCTTGTCGAGTGCGCTTTCAGTTCTGCCTCCCAGATTCTGAAGCTCTCTGTCGCAGGACCTCCCACGTTGGTAGGCGTGTTGCATCGCAAACAAAGGATGCATTTGCAAGGCAGTTTTGCGCACGTGGACCTTAACTATTTTGTTGTTACTTTTCAACATGAAGAAAGTTAGACTTATAGGTCTGAAGCTCTTGGCGAACGTATAGTCCTCCTTTCTCTTCCTACTCCAACTGTTCCCAGGGTTCCGGTATGTGTGCTAGTGCCAGCCTAGCAATAAAATTCTTTTCAGAGTTACCAGCAGCTGATAACTTTGATAATATCGGATATAATGTGAACTGTAACGACACAGTCAACACTCCTCATATGTACTATGTATGCTTATTTTTGGAAAATATATATACATATATATACAAAAGGAAAACGGAATGTTGATAAGCCAATTTAGGAACCTCGACGCGTTTCTTATGGTTGTACCCGCAATAAAAGAAAAAAAAGTATTTTGCACTCATTAACTGAAAAGATTATTTTAAAACGACGCAGACTTAAGTCTTCCATGGATAAACAATACAAAACGGTTTTTCAATAGGGACATAACAATTTTGTATTTTAATACAATTTTTTAATAATTTGTTAATGTCAAAACGTCATTTAAGGCTTACACAAACGAGCAATGTTTGGAAATTATTAAAACTTACTATCGAAATTTTGAGTCGGTGGCCGGAACTTTAAGAGCACTTACTCCAAGTTTCGGTTGAAATAATCGTCCTAACAGACAAGCTGTGCGTACTTTAGAGGATAATTTCGAGTCAACATACGATTCACTATTGAACGTTCTTGTGCTTATGAGACAACGCAACGCAACGGTCAAAGTACCAAAGTCGGTTCAAAATGAGCCAAATCAGTCCATTCTATGCCGTTCACAGATATTGGGAATCAGTCTATCCACACTGTGACAAGTTTTTTTTGTAGAGATCTTAGCCCACACTCATACAAGATCAAATTAACTCTTGAACTGAAACCTCTAGATCCAGAATCTATCCGACTGCGCTTTGCAAAAGTTTGAAGAAAATCCTGTATTTCATCGGAAAATCGTCTTCAGCGATAAGCTTATTTTTGCTTAATAGTCAATAAGCAAAATATGAGTTATTCCAAAGCAATAAGCCCATATGTGCTTCAAAATAATCATTTAATTCGCAAAAAGTGACCCTGTGGTGTGGATTTCATGCTGGAAGATAGTGTGATTGGACCGTATTTTTTCCTGGATAAAAATGATCGCCATGTTACGGTAAGTGGAATCCGGTATCGTGCCACGTTGGAGGGCTATTTTAAGCCAAAATTAGATGGACTTGACATCAGTAGTATGTGGTTCCAACAAGAAGGTACAGCTGGTCAAACACTTGATCTATTGAAGGGAAAGTTGGGTAATCGTGTAATCTCGAAAAAAGGTCCGATCAAATGGCTACCTCGCCAATGCGATTTAAAGCCGTTGAATTTATTAGATATTGGATATTGGATTTATTGGATTTGTGTGGAAGAGTGGTGGAACATTGGCTCCAAAGAATTGATGACTGCAAACGTGCTCACGATAGTCATATGAACGAGATCGAATTGCATACTTAAATGTAACATATGTACTATGCTTGGAATAAATTTCAGTCAGATTATTCTGTATTTTACTTAAATACAAAATTACGATGTCTGAAAAACTCGATATAAAAAAGAACACAAAAAAAGTATTTTTGCTGAGCTAACTACAGTCTAGTATTTTCTTCACTTTCGATGATACCCTAATTTGGAACACAAAGAAATCAGTTAAAAATGCCCCAAAAGTAATGTTTTTATATATATTTCACATTCAGGTTTATTGTTTAGTCTGTTTGACTTTCGTACAAGCTATAGCGAACTGTTTAAGAGTACGCGCTGAATCTCTTAATGAAAAAGCGATTCTTAGTTTGTGATCATCATAATTCATCTCGTCTTTGAAGTCCCCACTAGCTTTTAACAAACCCAGCAGCAGCAGCGATAACAACAATGAGAAAAGACTTACAAATGGAGGGTGCTAGCAATCTACACATTTAAATTAGAGTTGAAGAATACTAACATATGAGTTTCTTCATTTATGTATATAACATATAAACAGTTCAGTGTCAATATTAACATGCAGTGTCGTTTCTTTTTTGGCTGCTTTGTCGTGGTAGGAAAGGTTCTGAAAAAAAAAGAAAAACATAGCATACGAACCCCCCAAGCTAGTGATGCCGTATTGTAACTTTGAGTGCGCAAGACCAAAGTAAATAGTCGTTAACACTTTCTTGGAGCAAAATGTATTTAATAGATTCATTTTACGTTTAACCAACATCATGTACGATTTTAACGCTTGGATATAAATTTTCCAATTTAAATTGATATCAATTGAAACGCCTAACTAATTAAAATTTTTTACTGATTCAATTTTGAAACAATTTTTGGAGCATTGTACATTATAAACAATGTTACTTGTACCACACCTATGAACAGGTGAACTTAGGCACATTACAGTTCTATGCGTGAAACCAGAGATTATTATCATAAAGACTATTACCAGTTGTCTTGAAAGACAGTAACTTTGTTTTCTCAATAATGATGAATTTGTGGGCAGTAAACTACAACCTTAAAATTTCAAGATCTTTCTCAATCCTTGTGATACAATCAAAAACAGTCTTACACTCATAAGTAAACGCTATATCATCTGGAAATGCAGTTGAGTTTACCATTTACCTTGAGTTTAAATAGGGAGTTTATTCTAATTAGGAAAAACAAAAAGCAAATTACAGAACCCTGAGAGAACGGTTTTTCAGAAATCGTGATTCACTCAAGACACCACTGACATTAACTCTCTGTTTCCCATATTTTAAAAACGATTATAACCATTAAAAAATGTTATCTCGAAAACCAGAATTATAAAGTTTGTTTAGTAATAAATCATGGTCCACCATATCGAAAGCTTTCGTCATGTCTATAAATAGACCCATGGTAGATTTATTGCAGTTTAAACCACCATACTGTTGACTACATACTCTCAAAATAGCATGCTCCGTTTACATTTCTGATCTAAACCCAAACTGGTTGCTACAAAAGATGAAAAGTTTTTCAAAGATCTTAGAAAAAGTGGAAAGAAAAAAAACAGGCCTATAATTCGAAACATTTCTTCTGTTTCATTTTTTAAAGAGAGGTACAACTTAGGCACATTTCAATTTTTCAAGAAAACAACCTTTTCAACACTACGATTATATAAGACTTACACTCATCCACACATACAAGGCAATATGTTTTAGAAACACATTTGAAACACCATCACTCGTACAAGAGAAATTTACAGAATAACACTGTAAATTTCTCTCAAAGTTATCGGCTCAAAAACGAAACTGATTTGTTGTATATCATCGACAGGTTATCTTGAAGAAATGGAGCAATCACAGTCTACATATGTTTTAACAATTGGTTTTAATTTTTCAGAGACTTCAGTGAAATAATCGTTAAATTTGTTTGAGATGCTGAATAAATCAGATTTAATAACTCCTTTAACTGCAATACTATCAATTACAATACGATTTTTACTCTTTCTCAAAATGTAGTCACTACATTCTCCATTCCACTCTCCATTCTTCGCGAATATTACCGTGGGCTCTTGCAAAAAGATCAGTGTAGTAATTGTTACAAGTTTCTTCTATTCTTGTATGAAATTTTTTGCACATAGAGTCATACTATTTTTTAAGTTTTATATTATTGGGATTTACTTGACATTTTTAACTTATCTCTTTTTTTCTTTCTTAAAACTCATCCAGGGTACCAAACGTTTCTTGTTATACGATTCTTGTTTCACCAAGAAAGTAGAAAACTTAATGTGGCTTTGTAAAATGGTAATAACTATATCAAAAACAACGGATGGATGACTTTCCGAATAAACCAACTCCCAGAATTCATATGTGAATTCAATACTTTCCACGCACTTCTTTAACGTTATGTCTTACTGCCTTACCCATGTCTTACCTGTTGGCTAAGAGCTGTTGAACGTCTTTGGCACTTAGTTCGACGTCTCACCTGTTTTTTTTTTTTTTCAGAACCTTAGGACCTTTGACTCCTAAGCTTTCCTGCCACGATAGAGCAGTCAAGAAAGAAACGACACTGCGTGTTAATATTGACACTGAACTGTTTATATGTTATATACATAAATGAAGAAACTCATATGTTAGTATTCTTCAACTCTAATTTGAAAGTGTAGATTGCTAGCACCCTCCATTTGTAAGTCTTTTCTCGTTGTTGTTATCGCTGCTGGGTTTGTTAAAAGCTAGTAGGGACTTCAAAGACGAGATGAATTATGATGTAGTTAGCTCAGCAAAAATACTTTTTTTGTGTTCTTTTTTATATCGAGTTTTTCAGACATCGTAATTTTGTATTTAAATAAAATACAGAATAATCTGACTGAAATTTATTTCAAGCATAGTACATATGTTACATTTAAGTATGCAATTCGATCTCGTTCATATGACTATCGTGAGCACGTTTGCAGTCATCAATTCTTTGGAGCCAATGTTCCACCACTCCTCCACACAAATCCAATAAATCCAATATCCAATATCTAATAAATTCAACGGCTTTAAATCGCATTGGCGAGGTAGCCATTTGATCGGACCTTTTTTCGAGATTACACGATTACCCAACTTTCCCTTCAATAGATCAAGTGTTTGACCAGCTGTACCTTCTTGTTGGAACCACATACTACTGATGTCAAGTCCATCTAATTTTGGCTTAAAATAGCCCTCCAACGTGGCACGATACCGGATTCCACTTACCGTAACATGGCGATCATTTTTATCCAGGAAAAAATACGGTCCAATCACACTATCACCCAGCATGAAATCCACATCACAGGGTCACTTTTTGCTAATTCCATTTACCGTAACATGGCGATCATTTTCATCCAGGAAAAAGTACGGTCCAATCACACCGCCATCCAGCATGAAATCCACACCACATGGTCACGTTTTGCGAATTAAATGATTCAATGGGCTTATTGCTTTGGAATAACTCATGTTTTGCTTATTGACAAAATTATTAAGCCAAAAATAAGCTTATCGCTGAAGACGATTTTCCGATGAAATTCAGGATTTTCTTCAAACTTTTGCAAAGCGCAGTCGGATAGATTCTGGATCTAGAGGTTTCAGTTCAAGAGTTAATTTGATCTTGTATGAGTGTGGGCTAAGATCTCTACAAAAAAAACTTGTCACAGTGTGGATTGACTGATTCCCAATATCTGTGAACGGCATAGAATGGACTGATTTGGCTCATTTTGAACCGACTTTGGTACTTTGACCGTTGCGTTGCGTTGTCTCATAAGCACAAGAACGTTCAATAGTGAATCGTATGTTGACTCGAAATTATCGTCTAAAGTACGCACAGCCTGTCTGTTAAGACGATTATTTCAACCGAAACTAGGAGATAGTGCTCTTAAAGTTCCGGCCATCGACTCAATATTTCGATAGTAACCTTAAATAATTTCCAAACATTGATCGTTCGTGTAAGCCTTAAGTGACGTTTTGACATTAACAGATCGTAAAAAAATTTAAAGGTGCGTTTGTATTAAAATACAAAATTGCTATGTTCCTATTGGAAAACCGTTTAGTATTGTTTAACCATGGAAGACTTAAGCCTACGTCGTTTTAAAATAAACTTTTCAGTTAATGAGTGCAAAATACTATTTTTTTTTTCTTTTATTGCGGCTACCACCAAAAGGAACGAGTTGAGCTCCCTAAATTGGCTTATCAACATTCCGTTTATTATGTCCGATATTATCAAAGTTACGTGGAAAACCGTTGCTTTTTCTCGTTTTCCAATTTGCATGAGCAAAATGCATCATGCATCACCACATATGTAGAAAACATATATTAAAAACGACTGGAGCATCTAGTGGTAAAAAAATCGCCCCCACTTTAGCCAAAAGACGAGTAATTAATACGAATATAGTCTCGAGAAACAACAAAAAATGAATGCCAACAAAGCAAACGTTCCACTACACCATCTCGATGATTATCCGGTGGACTGTAGTTTAGATAACACAGCACAGCACAGCACAGCACAGCACAGCATATTCAAGAGTTTTAGTGGAATCTCCCGTGGGCTTCTTCTTTTCAATTAACATGAAATTCTACGAATTATTTAATTAGAGAGACTGGCAAAAGGTGTCGTGTTGGGTTACTGGTTTTTGTGACATCGAATTTCAAGACACTAGCGTGAAGGACAAAAATGAGAAAACGCACAAGGAAATTCGAGCGAGATAAGGGAACGATCAGATCTACCCACCAGACAAAAACAATCACAGTCGATTGATGTAAGGTGTTTGTTAAGATGTACGACATTTTTTTTTACGAATTTGTACATGTTGATCAAAATATGTAACTCCATATTTTTTGAGAACATTTTTGTTTTTTATTAAGATGTTCTTATCGCCAATTTGAGAGTGTAGTCGTAAAAAGGTCATTAAATTTGATGTTTTGTGCAAATCCAATGATTTTGTTAATTTATTTTTTTATAAATCACTGTAAATGAAAAGATGATGTTTTGTTTACATATTCTTCCTATACAACTATTGTTTTTTCACCTTTATATGTACCCGTTTTATACATATATACCAAGCGATGCATAACTTTATTTTGTAAATATTAAAATAATAGCCCATTTTGTTAATTAATTGGATTAAAATTGGATAGATTAAGTAAGTGCAGAAAAAAAATTCCTACGTTATTCGAGTTAATAAATTCCGTAATCTTAGCGGTGGGGGAAGGAATTCGTATTTGATCTTCTTCGTCATATTCAAAGCATGAAACATTTGATTATATTTTGCAATTATTAGCCAGGATTTCAATATAGAGATTGTGTAGAAAGAGTTTAAAACTAACCAACAGTAGGACTAATTTTTTTTAAGAAATCTAGTATCTTATAAAAGCCTAGAACCGCTGTCCTTCAGGGAAGCTGTGCTTCCGGCTTTAATCTTCAACTACATTAAACATAATATGAACCAACAAGCACCCTCGGCCATGAATAACTGTGTTGATGAAAACCCAATCAGTGAAACAGAACAACTACATTTAACTAAGCAGAACTTAGTACATATAATATGTCATAGTCTGATAGGAAGAGACCTGCAAATGAAGGATTAAATCGGTGAAAGTTTTATACGAATGCTATAGAGCCAACCACTGAAGAGAATATGCTTAATATAATAGGGCGTCTAAGTCCAAAAAAGGGTTTAGGAACTAATAACGGGAAGACATGAAACTCATATGCCTTATCTCTAAGAGCGGTGTTAATAAATATGAAAATTACAGACCAATACATAATAATAAAACATAAAACAAATCAGTCCGGATATCAAGAGAAAAAAAAAAAAAAAAAAAAAAACACAGAAGCTTCTGGGTGAGCTTTCATACTTGGTGACCGCGAGCTTAAATAAAAACCATCATGAACTCATAATGTTCATTGATTTTGGTAAACACACTTAATCGTGACTAGACAAGCTGCTGAAGAGTTATTTATCTAGAAGAATAGCAAAAGTTAAAACACTGAACACGATGATTAAAGAAATGAATAAAAAAAAAAAAAAAATTAGAGTCTCGGCTTCTATACTCTTTCCGAATGAACCTCGCCGTATCCTCGAACGAGGCACAATTTTTTCATATGCGGACGACAAAGCAGTCCTTGTAAAATAAAAGTGTCTTGTGCAACAAGTTTTGAAGAAATGATAAAGGTCCAGATACAAAGTTCTTCTTCTCTAAAAACTACTTTTTCTTAGTTTTAAGTATATTTTGGTTTTATGTAATTCTTTGAAGAAATTTAATTAAAATGTCGAAATACATAGATTTAACGTGATCATCCTAATCATATCTACTTAGGTACAGAAAGTGGTTAAAAAATATTCCTATTTTTTCAGTTCATGCTTCACTTAAGCCAAGGCAATTGTTGATCGCAAATGGATAGGCAAACTTTATGTACCAGGGTGTTGGTGTTCGTATGTTCAACATTTTCATCTACGACAATAAATTCTTAATTTGTTGACAAAGTTAATCTCACTGCAGCTCGCACAGAACATTTTTGTATTTTCTTCTCTAAAAGGCGCCGATTATCACTCCAAGAGCATTTTTCTCGAAACTATAAATGTCATTTCCAGCAATTTTTTGAGTAGAATATGCCTTCCCTCCATTCAGTAGAACTGGGATTATAAGCGTTATCAATACTAAAACAAAAACGGTTGTTTGACAAGGAATATGAATGAATAAAATTTAGTATATGCTGTCAAGCAAAAAAGACAAGCTTCCGAACTCAGCAAAATTATTTTTACATTTTGCATTTTTGTAGGGAGAAGTAATCCTTATTCGTTGCGCTATTACATATTATAGTCGTTATAAATACTTTAATTTGCAGGAAAACATTGTAAGAGACAACAGTGCGTGAAAATAATTCGTAAATTTTGCAAAATGTAGCACAGAAGCTTCCGCCAGAATAGGAAAAAGACCAGGAATTTAGAAAGTTTTAAAGTATTGTCGAACATTGTTAGGTTCTAGCTCTGAGGTTGCCTTATGATGGCACACACATACAAGTATGAACCTCTAATAGAAGTTGCCTAAGGCCAATCTTACTTTTACCGATATTACTAAACCATTTAGAGGAACTGGTTCTTAAAAGACTAAATGAAATCGTAGAAGATTTATACCACACCAGTTTGGATTTAGAAACAAATACTGAATAACATAATAATGTTATAGAAAAAGCACTAGAAGAAAAACTAATTTGTTCTTTAATATACTTATATGTTGCACAGGGTTTTGATATAGTTTTAAATAAGGGTTTAGATTATAAACTTCATAGAGATCTGTCTAGACAATACTATAAGATACTTAAATCTCATATAGCATATGAGTTAGAGTTCTTATGCTAGAGTTCTAGAGTTCTATGTCTTAGCGTATTCTGAACGTAAAGAAAAACAAGCAGGAGCTCCACAAGGAAGTGTTCTAGTACCCACCCTATATTTATTATATACTAGTGATAAACCACATCTTGTTGCGGACGACACTACTCTTCTATCAACAGCATGCGTGGCTAAAACAGTAGAGAAGCTAAAAGATTCATTTAACATATCTTGTTAAATCATCGTTGAGCGAATTAAATTTATTCTTAAACTTAATTCAAAGTCCATCTACCATATATCAATTTTACGAATAAAAAAATAAGGAATTTTCCTTTAGTTATTAATAATCAAGTAGTTCCCTATTCTAAAACAACTAAGTATCTGAATACCAAACTGAAATGGAAGGAATTTGTGATAACGAATGTAGTTGAGCTGAATATTAGATTAGAAATTTATTGGTTGTTATTATATAATTCAGAAATCTCCACTGAGAATAAAATCTTATTATATGGTATAATCATGATATCGTTGTTAAAGTTTCTTCACCGACACCTTTTGCTACAGCAGCAATGTTCTCAGCAAATCCTCCACAGAACCAGTTTCATCAAATTTTTTCACTTACTCTTTTTTACTTATTTAATTTTTAAAGATCGACGATTTTCATAAGCTTAAATACCTTTAATGGTTAAAATTGTACATGTGTCCACTTCACAAATGTCAAAGATGAGTTAAAAAAAAGGTAGCGTTCAGAAGTTATTCACTGCTGATACAATATCTAGGCGCGACTTTTGAATGACCCTTTATTATAACTATGATAAACTAAAGTTAAAGAGTTGAAGATACAAACTGCCTTTTACCTCCCTTTATTGTTGAGCCAACAATCTTAATGGCATACCCTAAATATACTACAAGCCGATGTTCAAGGCTATCATCATCATACATTCAATGTTTTCATTGCTAACTAATGTATAAGCCATGAAAGCAATAGACTAGATAGTTTTAGGGATAGAAGAGAATTGTTTCGTTAAATTTGAAATATATGGCACACATATGTACTTATGTACGAGTATGTAGGTATGTTTGTTACCATTCTATACTTGGAGCTAGAAAAAGCTTTGTAATCAAATAAAAATCAACGAGGTACAGATTTCGTATAGGTATATACTAATCCAGGCACATGAATATATGTATGTATATACATTTGTAATATGAAGATCATAACAACGGAAATGGTTCCGGAAATTATATAACATCCTGTAAAAGTTATGAGACTTAAATCTAGTTTAGATGCGAATACAATTTGCAAAAACAAGCTGCTTCAATATCTTTACACAATGAAAATGCATTTAATTCTACCGCACAACTAGCATAATTTTACATAGTTTACAAAACATACTCATACATAAATATGTACATACATATATACCTACGTCATTTAGAGCAAAGGGAAAAGGAATCAAATACTATCGGGGTCGACAGATGTTCTATATTTCATTCTGCTACACACGCATAAGTTCCGTTGCGCAGGGCATCAAGGGTAAAAATCTCCTGAATGTCACACATTACCCTCCGCGATTCCCCTTGTCTTCTTATTTCTCTGTTAACCTTAAGGACCACAATGCGTCTGCATATGCATATATGTTTGTACATACATATATGACGATGGTGATGACCTCCTATTTATGTGTCCCAATGAATAATAGCACAGAATTCCAGTAAGTAGGAAGCTTCACACGATTAACAAACAACAACCTCTCAAACAACAAAACAAAACACACATACACTCGTGCAGAACATAAAAATTCCAAAACCATCCTCCAGGAACGTAAAAAATACACATCCAATGTTTAAATCATCGCGTGTTATCAAACAGATGAATCTACCAGATTTCTGATAACACACAGCACCAGTGAAGCTGAAAGGATCAAACAATGGATCTCGGTAAGCATAAGTGGGCACTACCATGGTTAGGTTAGGGCAACATTCTATATAACATTATAATCATCACATGATGATGAATTCGTTTGTTTTCGACAATCTCAACGATTTTGAAGTGCATGAGACAGGCCAACAGCATAAAAGCGGCTACTTCTCGTATGCGCCATTGCCTTCTTGTCATAACGTACGATTACTATGCGTACTTCTACCTATCTATACCTATTGCCAGTATGCCTTGTGTAAGGAACCACCATGGTGGTTTTTAACAATTGATTTGAACCTATCGACTTACATATTTTTGAATTAAATTTTTTTTTTTTTCTACTCATGAGCCAATTTACATATGGTAAGTAGGTAGATATGCATGTTTACATTACATATATGTAAACGTATGATGTATGAATACATTTAAAGCCTGCGTTCAATAAAAAGATAAAAATTATAAATGATATTGTCTTAAAGCATCTTTGATTCCAACTCAGAGAATCATAAATTGAAGATGTGGTTCTTACTGGATTGCCCTTTTTAGTATGCCATTGCATTACACAAAGGCAATGAAGCAGTGGACTCAGTGCTACACAATAAATCTAGTGCTGAAAAATCTACATATATAGGGTTTTCTAATAACGACTTGACAACTTTTTTTTAAATAAAAGGCAAACCATTTGAGATATTTCAAAAACTTTATTATTGGCTTGAAGTACAATTAAAACATTTATTAATGGGACTTGACTTCGTTAATATGGCCATCGCGGGCACATTTGCAGCGGTCGATTCGTTGGACCCAATTTTTAACGACTCGGCCACAAATTTCGGCCGAAACGGCCGCTATTTCGTGTTCGATGTTGGCTCTGAGCTCTTCCAACGTCGTCGGCGTGCTGGCATAAACCAATGACTTAACGTAGCCCCACAAAAAATAGTCAAGCGGCGTTAAATCGCACGAACGAGGCGGCCAATCGACTGGCCCATGTCTTGAGAGAACATGCTCAAAATACTTACTCTTCAATAAATCGATTGTAGCGTGTGCTGTGTGGCTTGTGGCAGCATTCTGTTGAAACCACATGTCGTCCAAGTCCATATCTTCCAATTCGTGCCAAAAATCATCGGTGATCATGGCGCGATTACGCTGACCATTCACAGTAACGTGACGATCGTTATCGTCGACGAAAAAATATGGTACCAAACAATTATTTTTTGTGGATGAAGTGGTGATTCATGAAGCACATGTGAGTTTTCACCCGACCAATAATGCATATTTTGCTTATTGACGAACCCATTGAGCCAAAAATGAGCTTCGTCACTGAAGATGATTTTGCGACTCCGAATATCTGTAGAAAATTTTTATAATTTGCAGACGTTGCTCATTAGTGTACTTTACCATGATGAAAATGTTGAGTTTACTGAATAAATTGACAGTAGCAGTTTGATGATTATTGAAAGAGTGCGTTCACAGATTAAATTCAAAGTTGTCAAGTCCCTATTGGAAAACCTTATATGTACAATAATTGTGTAAAGTAAAACGAAATGAACTATACGAGTATACAATCCACCCAAGTCTTAAGATAGCAACTTCGTTGGTTACACCCAAAATTTTTTGGTAACAGTAGCTAAAGTTGACAGTATCTGGTATCCCCTTTCCTACGCAGAAACCAAAAACGTAGGAGGATGAAGAAGGTTTCCTTCGGCCATAGGCCCTACTCGACTCGCTTAAAGATTCTGCCTGTTAAATAAGTAAGTTAAGGTCTTCATATACAGAAGAACTCCTTAAAATATTTTGTGATACAGATGTTCTGTAATGAAAGTTTTTGATATTAAATAGACTTTTTAACCTACAAAAAACTTTCCCTAAAATTTCAGACTACGGTTTATAAAGGTTTTAATTCAATATGGCAAGAGATTTTCTTGGCACAGTTCATTCTATCTTAACAACAAAAATGAGCCTTAACATGGTTATACCCTTCCTGGCAGTGCTTTAAAAACAACTACTAAAAATACTGGAACAATGTGTGGACCTGTTAACAACAGAAGTTAGACTCTTTCTAGAAATGGGAAGTTCGTGGCTTACAATGTATCTACAACTGATACGAAACCAATGAGTAAAATTTACAATGCACACACGGACATTAAATAAGCGGCCCACAAAGAAGATCTGCGATATCACCGTCCTTCAAATCAGTAAATGTCGAAATACTATACGTATTTCTATAATAAAGTCTTTGAACATATTTTAAAGTCCGACAGAAATGCGAAGGTAGAGGACAATATGATATGCGCTGAAAATATTATAAAAAAGAAAACATTATATAATAATGATTCCGATCTTTGGATCCGATCTGTACGTGATTAAGTCATCTGCATACGCTGTGGCATGGTGAAGTGAACCTATCAGATCACTTGTTTAAATAATGAATAGGATCGGCGAATTTACCGCACCATGTTGCAGACCGTTTTTAATGTCACGTCGCCACTTTCGATCTGTTAGCATATTGTTAAGATTATGTAGCAGTAGTTTACTAACGCCAACCTGTTCAGCTTGAAAAAGATTTCATGTAACCATGCGGTATCGAAGACTTTTTCCAAGTTAGTCAGACAGGCACCAGTGCACTTATTCTTGCCTTTGTTTCATTGGATTTCAGAAACCAGTTTAGATACGGCATGAATGACATCATGCTTCGGCTTCAAACCGAATTGATTATCCTATATGTTTATCCTCGAACCACTTGTCAGGACTCTATTGGCTACTTTCTCAAACACCAAAACTGATGTTTGAAAGAAGACTGATCGACCGGAAATTCACCGGTTGGATGTCTTTATCAATTTTCGTGACGGGGTGTACCACCACAGTTTTCCAATGGGCTTGATAATGAAATTATTTATTGCATTATTAAACAGTGTGGTGTAAATGTCCAATGCTTCTTGTGGGAGATGTCGAAGCACAATGTTCGGCAGTTCATCGGTTGCCAGTGATTTCTCCCTTCTAAGTGATTAGAAGTTTAGTTTTAAATGCATTTTATTTTCTTAAACACTAACAAAAAATGCTTAAATGCTAGCTTACAATTACTTAACAATCTTATACTAACTTACTGGCCCCACACAGGCACTCTAAGCTAATCTAAATTCTTATATCTATGCTTTCGACTTCATTTACATTTTATTTAAAAATTTTTATTTTGTATACTTAGGGCTAAGAAAAAATATTTAACAAAAAACTTAGCCTATGGATATAATTTTTTATTTTTTATAAAAACTTAATATCTAACTTAAAATAAACCTTAATCTTCCTAATCCTACATACACAATACACACATAAACACACCTAGACATTACACAATTATATACATATATTGGTATATACCTTTGTATATACTTGTATATACCGGTGGAACGAAGCCATCAGATTAGAACTCTTCCTTCGAAATGAACGGGGTAGTAGCCTATCGTCAGCGATGAAATTATTTTTCATATTCTCGTCACTGAAATGGGTGAAACCCGAGCTCTCGAATCCAAGCATTAGATCCAAATAGGACCTGTGTATAGGGTGGTACGACAGATAATCCGTCCCCTTAAGGTCGAGTTGATACAATAAACTGTATTTGGTGTATTATTTTCCCAATTTCTACGTTTGTCGTTAAAATCTCCACCAATAATAAAATAATTCTCCTCCAATTCCAGCCTTAAGAATCGAATAAGTGTCTCGAGCTCTGAGATGAATCAGGTGGATTGATTAGCCTTAGGTGCACAAACAGACACCTTGTATAACCGCTTTCCACTACGAAAAGGTATGTACACAACGCATACTTTGGAAGTGTGTTAGGCCCGGTAACCCGGTTTGCGGTATGTCCCATATTCATAAATAAGGCACAAGAGAGATAGCTTTTATCTGACGTCCCGTCCCTACCTAGAACGCATTTCTCAAACTCGTGATTCTTTCCGTAATTTACGCATCGGAGGCTGCATTATGCAGTTCGACGCAGCGTGCCCAAACCTTTAGCGGCGGACACATTGTAAAATGTTATCGCTTCTTTTTACTCTTTCGCATGACACAATTTGGTAGTCTAAGAGTTTATTTTTTTTAAGGAGAATTTAAATTCTGAAGCACCTAGATTGGTAGTGGCGAATGGTCCTTCATATGAGGTAAATTCAACAAAAAAATAGTAACCAGTACAATACAGACCATAATCATACCAGTAATATTAGTAAATGAAGATATATGTACAAGGGTTTTGACTGTATACTAAAGAGAATTTGTTCATTTCAATAAAAAATAAGATGAATTTTACTATTAATCTATTTTTGATTTGTAGCATATTAAAAAGTCTAGGTACTGCGGCAGTACAAAATTTCAAACAATGTTTTTTTTGGAAACTAACTAACTATAACTATAGCTAACTATTTCTTACTATTTGGAAAAACTTATTACCCATAAAAGTTTGACAGTTTAGATATGAGACTATTAACATAATAATGAAATAATGAAATAGTTAGTACTCCATTCACGATTCTAAAATTGTTACTATTCCTTGAGTTAACAAGGACACGAAAAATACTTTCCGAAAAGCGGACACGGGGTCTATCATAGGCATAACCTCAGTACGTAACACAAAATGGCGGCTCAGCGAAGACTATATACAGAATGACCATCAGGCTATGATTTTTGAGCTCCTATAAAAGAAACGCCGAATCCGCACAAAAATGAGTGGTCCAAAGTGGAGAGAACAGCCTTGGATAGAGAAATGTTTTAGGAGTCATAAGAACTTACCAACTGAGCGCTAGCGCTCCAGTTCTCGAACCTATTCATTTCTCCATATGATGCTTATCTGTCAAGAAGAAAGCCCACCCCGTTCGGCTCACGCTGCTAATAGTGTCCCCAAGTTTCCAAAGCCCCCAAATGTAAAGATTATACACTTGGCGGATAATATTATCATCGTAATCGTGGCCCAGGATCTTCTCGAAGTATTATAGAATGGGCAACAAACGAATCGATTTCCCGGGTCAAAATTTGCCTTGAGACAGCAAGGCTTAATTTGGCAGAACATAAAACAGAAGAAATTCTTATCTTCAGCCGCAAGACCGTTAAATACATGCATACACGAGTAGGAGATCAATTAACAGTTAAAACCAAAACCGGGATTAAAGTAACTAGGTGTTATAACTGATATAGGCTTAGCTTTAAGAAGACTCACCTTATTCACGCTGACGAGGTTACTATCAAAGTCGCAGGTTATCACTGTCAAAAGAAGTTAACTCAGTTATACGGTACGCGCCTCCATTATAGGCGGATGCAATGGCAATAAAAGAATCCGAGAGAAGGGTATGACGAATTTATCGCCTTGATGACAATATGCGCTCAAAAAAAAATAGGGGGCGTTTTAGCTGGTATGATGCCAAAGAAATGAAGCCTGTACATATCAGTATACGTTCGTATCCACCCAAATTATTAATTGACGGGATTCATAAGGAGGCATGGGATATCTCAGTTCTAAAGTGGTGGAACCAATGGGATGTAAGAAGATGGATCTACAAACTTATCGTCAACATAGAACCGTGAGTGAAAAGAAGAGCTGGAGAACTACATATATATAGCTTCTATATCGCATAGTTTCTAACCGACCATTGTGTGTTCAGAAAATGTCCGCAAAAATTCGAAAATGTCTCCTCCCAAATCTATTCAATCTGTCCGAACCAGAAAGAGGATACAGATCACGCAATTTTCCATTGCCCATGCTACAGAAGACCAGTTAGCAACTTTTCACATGCAAGCGTCTTTATTAGCGAAATGATTCTCTCAGAGGAAAAATGGAATGTAGTTGGACCGTAAGTTACTGCCTAGGTAGGCAGTCTGAAGTCTTGAACTGAGAAGACTCGACCGTCAATGGCAAATGATGAAGAAAATAATATTGCTTGAGATAGATGTAAGCCAAGACGAAACTGCTAACCAGTCCCGTGAAACAAGAAAATTTCGCCGCGGGAGTGGTGAAAATCAAAAGGCGTGAGCACACGCAATTACAGACATAAAAACAGATGCACGAATAAAAGTTGCATGAAACGCACCATATACACACACCCACAACTCTTTTTTCTTTTTTTTTTCCTGCCTACATATACAGACATACATCACCACAAGCCGGACACGTAGCAGATAGCAGCAACTGCTTGGTACTTAAGAAGGCACTAACCAAAATAATATGATGAATATCGTCCAGATATACTTAAACCACTGCGCAGCCGCGCGGGACCTTCTAGCACAAACAGTAAGGAAGAAGAGGATCGACGTAGCCTTAATAAACGAACCGTATAAGCCCAAAGATGGAAGCAGCTGGATAGACGATACCACAAAAAAAGCAGCGATATGGACCTGCGGGAACCAGGCCCTGCAGTTAGTCGGCCACCCGGCCGAGCACTTCGTAACTGCAAAGATAAAAGGTTTGTATCAGGAAAAATCCTGGTGCATATCACATATGGAAGACTGCTTGCAGTGGCCAATGAAAACGGAGCCGTCAGACCCTTCATAAAATCGCGTTCTACCGTCGATGCCATAAGGGCGGTAGTAGATACAGCAACTGAAGCAATTCAGGGGGAAGGGTGGAGATTGGGGACGAAGAGATACTGCGCAGTAGTAACGCTCGATGTTAAAAATGCGTTCAACGCGACGAACTGGTCGTTCATTAGGAGATCCCTGGCCGGAATGGATACACCATACTACCTACTGAGGATAGTCACAGACAACTTCAGCAACAGGAAGCTAGGATACCATACTGATGACGGCGTTAAACACTACAGCATTTCTGCTGGAGTCCCGCAAAGGTCGGTTCTTGGACCTCTCCTATGGAACATTGTTTACGACGAAATTCTACGACTAACACTGCCCGAGGGAGTCAAAGTGATTGACTTTGCTGATGATATCGCAGTGGTTACAGTAGTAGCCAAGCACGTTTATGAGGTGAAGTCTGCCATGGCTGAGGCAGATAAAATGATAAAGGAGTGGCTGGAGGTCTAGAACTGGCTGCCCAAAAAACTGAAGCCGTCCTAATAACCAGTCACAAGACGGTGGAATATGTGAACTTCCGGGTCGGAAAACAGACAATCAGGTCCAAAGAATACTAAAAGTACCTTGGAGTCATGATCGACAATAGACTACGCTTCAGAGCCCACGTCGAGTACTTTAGTAAGAAGGTATCGCTGATGTGGGGAGCCCTCTCCCGAACGCTCCCGAACATCGGAGGGCCTGGATACGCCTGCAGGATCCTGCTGTCCAGAGTGGTCAGCTCGGTATTTCTATACGACTCCCCGATATGGACGGGTGTACTGGCGACAAACGAGTGTAGGAGGAAGCTATCATCAGCTTACAGACTCTGCGAAATCAGAGTGATCAGCGGCTTCCGAACTATATCCGAGGGAGCAGCCTGCGTTTTAGATGGGATGGTACCCATCGACATCCTTGCGGATGAGATGCAGAGGGTGTATCTTAGGCGATGCGCTGCGAAGAGCAGACTGCTGCTGAAGGCTGCTAACCAGCCCCGCGAAGTTATACCTAACTGCAGTCCCGCGGGGACGGAGACGACCAATTTACCGTAGGAAAACGTGAAATTAAGTGCTCACCAAAATGATTTCTTAACAAGTCCATTGTTTTACGCGCTGCATGGCTCGTAGCTCCGCCTTGTTGAAACCAGAGCTCACCGAGACCATGTGCTTGAATTTCAGGAAGCACATATTCCTTTAACATGGCGGGATACCGTTGTTTTTAATGGATGTGATGGTAGCTCTTGGTACTCCTTGGGTTGCTCATCAGCCTAAATACGGCAATTTTGTTTATTAACGTATCCATTGGTAAGACACCGGATTTTAATTGAGTTTTTTCAGAGCCCATTCACTGAAAATATGACGCAAATTCTTCAAGTCGCCAGGCTTCAATTCTTGCACAAGTTGAATTTTGTACTCTTTTAGGCCGAGATCCTCACGTAAAATGCGCCAAGCCAAGCTGCTGAGAACAACGACGAATCGATTCGTCACGGTCTTCGCGTACACTCTCAGCTACAGGTGCTATAGTCTCTTCACTACGTGCTGGATGTGGTCTAACCGGTCGAGTATTATCCACTTATGTAAACTGGGACTCAAATTTGCGAATGGTATTGGCAATAGTGGTTTCAGTAGGTCGATTATGTAAGTTCCGTAAGTTCCTCGAATCGCACGAAAAACATTTCTCACATTTCTCATTTATTATCAAAAGGGAAATATATGGTATACTCCTATGAGGGAAGTCTTGTTTGAAAAATTTGGAATAACAAATTAATAACATATAACATCTTCTGGAAATCCGCACCAATTGTCCTCCAGAGCTGTTGATTAAACTCTACCAACAAATCTCTTATTTCACGTCTGCCGTAGGAGAGAAATGGGCTCCGTCGAACAGAATTCGGCATAGATTGATTAGTGTGAATCAAAGCTGGCTAGATTCGTCTATTCAATTTTCAATATATTAGGTGCGCAACTAAGTTATCGCTGAAATTGAAGAATATGCAACTTTGTTGTGAAAAAATGGTTACAAAGTATTGTCCATCGAAGTAATTATTTATTGAGGCTATCCACAAATCAAGCAATTTTTTGATGTCTTCATATGAGCGGAAATGCTGATTGTATCGTACGCTCTGCGTACGAGTGTATTTCATATTTGTACTCATGTTCATGGTATTTTTATCTTATCTTATCTTATTCATACACATTCTTATATTTCTCTTTGTACTCTCGTCCTCATTTCTTGTAATGCATGCACGAAGGTATACCTATTGCGAGTGAGGCTCAATCGGACAGCCAAAATAAATGGGTGGGTTCTTCAAATCAATTTTTCCCAACCTAAAAAAAGGTCTGTGTTTTATTTTATTTGTTTGTGTTTGTGTTCATGTAATCGGAGCAGATAACAAGATCAATCTGCTAGAGGATTGAACATTTTGGTCCTTCGAGCCGGGTAAGTGTCAGCGGCCTACGGAAAGCGGATAATTACCACTAGCATGTAGATAACGGATAAGCGCCAGCAGCCTATGGATAGCGACGATACTATAGAATGAGTATCGTCACAATATTTATTTCCCCAAAGTACTTCCTAGAAAAGTAGATTTATTCATCATCCAAAAATCAGCATCGCATTCATATGGTACAAACATATATACATATATGTATGCATTTATAAATATAATAAATCCCGCAAGAATGCCAATAAAAGTTTACAGTTTCAAGCGTAGCCAGGGACAGTTTACAGTTTACAACATTATAAAGTCTATGCAAGTGGCAGCTGCCATCAACACCCAACCACAGTAATGGAAAGCAAACAAAACCTAACACAAATTGAGCACCAATCGACGAAGAGCTACAGATGTGTGAAATGCAAAAATCAAAAGAGATCTTCTGCACAATAGTTTTGACTGTACAAGAGTGAACAAGTCCACAATTTCAGCGATAAAAAAAAAAAAAAAAAAAAAACAAATTTATTAATTTAAATAAAACAATTTAAGCAAGTAAGTGAAAATATATACGTATAAGACAATGCAAGTGTTTGGGGAAAATTAGGGCTATATGTAATGTACATTCATATTTGTATGTAGTGCAAGTGATCAATGCAATCATAAAAATGAGTTTTCCTTTCTTGCGACGCAAAAGGATTGCGTACAAGTATTGCACAGGCATAAGGGTGGTTTTGCTGTAGGATATTATGAAAGCAGGATTGTGTTATTTTATTTATTATTATTATTTTTTTTTTTTCTCTCCCGTAAGTGTACAGTGAGCAAGCGAAATTTAGCCTGGAGAAGTATTGCATGGAACAAGTCTGTTAGTTATTCCTTTTTTTTCGTACAGCTGAAAAGTGCCGTATACTCATTACGAATGATATTCAGTGATCGATAGTATGATAAAAGGAAAGTGTGATTGCAATCAGCCAGCGTGCCAGCATAGAGCTGCGAAGTATTAATTCGAGTTCTTTTATTAAATTAGAATATTTAAAATGGAAAGTGGGAATAGTGGATAGCAGGGATAAGTGAGATAGCAATTTTATTTGTAGAAGTGTTACAGCTTTGCATTAAATAGTAGTTTTATCTATTTATTTATATATATATATATATTTTTTTTTTTTGTTTACATGTCAGATATGTATGTATTATAAAATATATTTAGTAGAAGTCTATAGTTCTACAGATTTGATAAGAGTAGTTAGAGCCAGCTTAAGAGCGAGTGCATGTGGGAAAGTAGGACATGATCCAGTAAAGATATCATAGTAAAACATTATTATTTGTTTTTTTCTTCACCAGCTAAACGGCGAACAACATAAAGCATGAGTGTGATCCGTAGCATAGTCGCTTATACGACGGATAATAAGTTTCCCTCATCAAATCTAGAGGAGGTGCAAGTTGGTGTCGTGAGGTTAGAACAGATATGGACTCGCTACTGTGATGATTTTTGTAAGTTCGTATTTGCAATAGATAACGATACCACGGCCGTTGAATTCGACATGATTGAGGTAGAGGAGCTGTTTTTTGCCACAAAAACAACACTTCGGTGTCGTGTTGAAATTCTAAGCCAGCGAGAAAGAGAGAAGCCAGCAGTATAAAGTTAAACGTCCCACCGGAACAGACTCTGACCCGTATTTAAACCTTATTAAATTATTTTTACGAAATCTAACGTACTATGGTTGATATTCACAAGTACGCACCGATAAGACGATGTTGTCGACACGACACCCACCTGCTCGCACCTCCCGACGACCGACATAACGACAAAGTATATTTATCTCTGTTTTGCATACGTAATTACTCTCTAATTATTATTTACCTTAGTGATTAACTTATCTCATGATTTTAACAACCATTTTCTTTTGTTCACATTTTCCGTTCATTGCTTCGTTATAGATCCCATACATGCCAAACAAGTCCACAAGTTCCACACACTACGCAGTGAGTCTATATTGACGTTCTTCGAATCCTTTTTTTGAAGTAGGCAGACATCATCGCAATGACGGATACAGCTCGTGATTTTTTTTTTTTTTTCGGCATTCTCTGCTGACAACACTAACGTAAACTTCGGAAGAAAGCATTTAATTTATACTCTTTTGTCAACTGAAAATGATAAAATTATTAAAGCTGGTTGTCCCGTCAACATACTCCACAATACTGTCGAACACAGTACGAACAAATTGGAAGTGGAAGTTAAAAGTTTGATTTTCAAAATTTCCAGTCACTTCAGTAGATCTGCGAAACGAAGAGCGAATTTGCAACTCCAATATAAAGCAAATAAGATGCAATGGGAAGATATAGTAAAACATGTTGCAACAAGTCTTTAATCTCTTGGTCCTGCAATGGAAAGAGTCATAAAAATATCTCTTTTTCTTGAATCCCGAGACGAATGTCCTCGTCTATTAAAAAATATTTTTACATCTGAAGAAGAGGAAAACAAAACATTTGCGTATTTGGCGTTCCTTCATAATGTAATGTTTTCGGTGGTAACAACAATGAGAAAGCAAAGAATGAAAGACAACTTTTTTGGTCAAACAAGACAAATAACTCGTTGATTAAGTTCTTATGCAAAAGAATCTATCGAAAAATATTTTCGACAGTTCTAAAAGATTTTTTTTTTAGAATATTTAACATTACGATAGATTTTCTCAGAGAATAACATCCTTTCCAAGATATTATTTTTAAATTTGAAATCGTCGATAAATTTCGAGCATTTTCGAAAAGCTGCAGAACTTTTAAGTATCGATTAATTTAATATCGAATTATATGAAAAATCTTAAATGATTAAAAAAGGCCTAGACATTGCAACGTCCGTTAATGACAAAAGTATGAGTGCGATTGAGAAGTGGAAGAAAATCATGGAAGGGTTTTCCAAGAATGAAATTCTTAACATTTTTCTTATTATATAGTTTATCTTCAGTATTCCTAGTGACAACTGTTTTGTAGAAAGGATATTTTCGCAGATGGCATTAAAATGGACTGATGATGAGCAACAAATATAGTATACCCCGGATTTGATAAAGAGTGAATTAATGACCATTTTCAACTATGACTATAATTACATTGAATTTTGCAAATACTTAAAATCAATCAAAGATATGTTAAAACTTACACGATCTTTTTTAAAATATAAGTAGCAATAAATATTAAACTAAGAACTTAAAGTACTTGTATATCTATGTTTTTCATTTGTCCCGTGGAAAAAATTGAAATCCCGTTTTTTGGGGGGAGTTTGATGGCTCCTTAGCTAAATGACAGGGTTTTCGCGATCTATTCGTGGTAGCGATCCACCAGAATGATCAAGTTGCTCCAGAATTTAAATTTGCGCATCCATGCAAGTCGCTCACTGGAAAAGCGTCTCGGACAATGGGTGAGTGGCAGCTCACCGATAATAATTATTATGAAGCATGGGAAAGGCTTAACCAGCTTTAGGATAAAAAGTATCCTACCTGCCGTGAGCTTCTGCGCCAGTTCATTCGAAATCGAAGGACGACCTTCAGCGAATGTCCAACGTTACCCATGAAACCATACGCCAGCTTCGGGCCTAAGGGTTGCCAGTCGAGCACTGGGACATGCTATATGAGAGGCCCGACTGCAATGAGAATTGGAACGATAGTTTAAGATCCCAGTAGCAAGACAAATGCTGGATTTTTTGGACAAGTAAGCAGCTGCGTAAAGCAAATCGGGATCTAATTATCGCGGACCGATAAACCAACTTGCCAGTCAGCGGGACAGCAAACAGAGTTCACCCATCATACCAGCCAAGCCAGCACCGAAAGCCGGCACTAGCGCGCCAGTTCGCCGTTACAAATGCGAGATTTTCGCGGAGAAACATCAACTATACAACTGCGACCAGTTCCGTGAGTTGAACCTCCGTTCTAGAAAGGAGTTTGTCCACTCACATGGACTCTGTGTAAACTGCTTCTAAGAGGGGCACCAAGTAAGCAACTGTTACAAGCAACCATGCCCAAGATGTCCAGGGAAACAAATTCACAACAGTGTATTATGTCCAACTCGGGATAACGTTTAGCCAGCAGCTGCTATGAAAGCCGGACTTCCACCGGCAAATAAAAGGAAGTTCGATGGACGGATAGTATCGCCAACCAAGCGGATAAAGACAGCCGACAGCATCACACAAGAGCAAATAAAACATAGCCCAAGTTCGGCTCCATAATATTAAAATGTTTTTAATTATACTTCCTCTTTCACAGTCGATACAGCAGCCACTCTTATGCCAGCAATGATGGTACGAATAAAATTTGAGGGCAAGTATTCTGGACCAGTCCGCGCTTTGCTACATACAGGTACACAGCCAAATCTTGTGCCGCATAAGATAATGAATTTGCTTCATATTGAGACGGTATCAGCAGTTAGGAAAGTAACAAAATACACGGCAATCCTGTTCGATTGCGTAAGCAAGCAAGAGTACGAATAGTGCCTTGGTTTGATACCGAGGTTTTCATAGAAGATGAATTCTGAACTCTGCCAAAGGAAGCCATCTGGACAGTGTTTACACCACCAGCAGACTTACAGCCATTAGAATACGATTCCGTTCTTCCATTCGCCGATCCAGTTTATTGGAGGAGGGCTCCATTCGACATTTTATTGCGTGTCAGATTCTTCGCTAAGATGATGATGAATTCGATTCCACAGACAACTTTTGTGACAATTATTTTCGGGGCTCATCCTTTAATCATGGACAGTAAGACTGGAGAAGTATTATCAGCAGCTAGGTGATAGTTGAATAATATGGTAAGAGAGCTTTAGGAAATGGAGCAAATCGGCCGTAGAGCAAGCCGTTGAAGACAACTTCTTACGAACAGTATCTCGTGACAATGAAGGTCAATTCATGGTTACGATTTCATTAAAGCCTTACACTAAAGATATCGGTAGCTCGAGAGCGATAGCAGTAAGAAGGTTTATGTTTCTGGAAAAGAAAAGAAAAGTATGTTGATTTCATGCAAGAATATGAACTTCTTGGCCATATGACTAGAGCTAGTGAATATCCACAAACGGGCCAGCTAGTATATTATATTCCGCACCACTGTGTGACAAAGAAGTTCCGAGTGGTATTTGAATGCAGCTATCAGACGAATAAAGGAATTTCACTCCACGAAGTGCAAGAGATTGGAGAGAAATTACAGCGAGATTTGAATGAGATTATAATGCATTTTCGCAGGCATTGGATAGCTTTCAGCGCTGACATCAAGATGATGTTTAGGTAAGTAAGAATAGCACGCAAGCAGTGAGATCTTCAAAGAATATTTTGGCGTGAGTCTCCCTTGGCGATTTTGATTGCGTGAATATTGGTTGACAGTTGTCACATATGGTATGAAATCGTCGGCAATAACAACAAATCCTTCAGTGAATCAGTTCGTATAATCGAAAACGATTTTAACATGGATGACTGCGTGTCGGGGGGTTATAGCGAGGAAGACGTATTATTTTTTGCCAAACAATTGGATGAAGTTTTGAGGACAGCTAGATTTGAATTACACAAGTAGAAATCGAACAGCGGATGTCTAGTTCTCAATTTCAACACTGAAAAGGAAAGGGCAATGACTTTCGACAACAAAAAGTAAGCAAAGGTATTAAGCCTGCAATGGCTTAGCGACACCGATGAGTTTCACTCGCAGTCAAGACCTTAGAAATCAGTGAAGAGCTTACAAAACGAAAGATATTAAGCTGTATAGCACAGCTATTGTATATGATAGAAATAGATATATTGCGCCAATGACAATCCTAGGTAAGTCGCTGAAGTTTGGGTTGGGTTGAAATAGCGGATAGATTGACAAGCCTGTGGAAATCAATTCAAAGTCTAGAGCAGTTTAGAATTGACAGGTGGCTAGGGACATGTTAGAGTGCAATAGTTCAGCTCCATGGTTTTTCGGACGCCTAATTAGCCGCTTATGGCACAGTTATATACATGCGAGTAGAGCAAGTTAACGGAGAGATAATAAGCAGACTCAGCGACAGCAATACTGACGATGAACGAGCGGATAGCTGCAATGCAATATTATACGGAAAGCACAAGAAGAAAGTTATTGAAAGGATATTGCGGCACTTCGCAATAATGTACAGTTAACGGAGTGTAACAAAATAGAATCACTTAAAACAATCTTCGATAAAAATAACGTTTTACGTGTTGGAGGACGTCTTCACAGAACCAGCGGAGAGTTTGAGATGTGACATCCAGCGATTACTCACCGATGATGCCCATAAGGCCACGAAGCATGGTTCAGTACAAATAATGATGAAATTTATACGCCAGCGGTTTTACAGAATTACGGAATGAGTTGAGAAACTTCGTACACAAGTGTGTTGTCTGTGCACGATACAACTAGCGATTGGAACAGCCATTTTTGCATACAGGTGTTGAAAACGCCGGGCCGTTTTTGGTTAAGATTCTGGAGAAAGGAGGCAAGCATCTTGGGCCGCAATTTTTGTATGTCTGAAGACGAGAGCAGTTCACATTGGTGTAGTAGGGGATTTAACCTCAGTTTGCTTCCTAGCCTGCTACGATTGTTTTATCAGCCGAAGGGAGGGGGGGGGGGGTGCGCCCGTTTGTATAGTGACAATGTCTCTTCATTTGCGGGAGCAACGAAAGAAATTAAGCGAACTTGGGAAGAGTGGGAAAGAAATGACGTATTTAACCGTGTAAGTCTGAAGGGAATGGAATGGAGATATATGGGGTATATGCCAACAAGCAGAGTAGCAAAGTTGTGGAAGGAAAGATAGATCATGTTGGATCACTTTTGGAAAAAGTGGAAGGAAGAATACATCGTGACATTGCAGGAAAGAAAGAAATGGAGAAGAGAGAAGGAGGAGGCCATTTTAAGCGCAGTGCTCTTCTCAATCGCATCAGTTGTAGTCTATACCGTTCCCCAGTAATGGTTTCGTTGGGTCCCACCAAAAACACAGCATAACCTTGGCAGCGTGAATATAGTCGGCCAGGCCGACGACGTAAAAGCATGACCGGGCAGTCCCCATGACTTTCTTCTCTTTGAGTTTCTGTAATTAATCCATTTTTTCACCTGTCACGATGCGATGAAGAAACCCCCTTCATTTTTGCTACTGGGTCAGTTGTTCACAGGCAAAAAAAACGACGCTCAAGTTCCTTATTTTTGAATCATGCTCAACACATTCAATCACTTGGAAATGGCATGACAGGTAACTCCTAATGCTAAAGCAAGCTCTTCTTGCGTTTGGCACGGATTGTCATCGAGCAAATCCTCCAAGTAAGCGTCTTCGAAGGATTTTGGGCTACCTTCACGCTGACGGTCGTCAACTTCGAAATCGCTTTCTTTGAAGCGACGGAACCAATCGCGGCATGTTGTTTCACTACGAGCAGCATCTCCATAATTTGGAATTTTACATGCGCATCAGCTGCCGTTTTCTTCGAATGAAAGAAGAAAATCAACACTTCCCACAAATGACGATTATTTGGCACGAAATCAGACATTTTCACATAACTAAAAACATAATCACTAATGTGTCAAAACGGTTACTTACAATATGTTTAATCCTGGTTCATGACGATTTGGATATGTTAAAATCAACAAGCATTTACTACTGGAGTCATCTAGTTGCGCACCCAATATAATATGAAAACTCATAATAAGTCCGGTCGCAGAAGGATAGAGTTTGAAGAAAGTTTTGACAAGCGTAAGCGAACTGAGAAACTAAGATTGGAGTTATCGTTGCCGGAACTGTCATCTGAACTCAATTGGCATTTGGGATTATCTGCGTTAATTGAAGTTTCAAAGTTGGTAAAGGAGGTAACCAAAAGTTTATCAGCAAGAGCAGGTAGGTACTGAGATGCTTACTGCAAATATGGGGAATAAAGTTTCAGATAAACTAAAGAAGATAGTACAAGTAGAAACAAAAGTATCAAGACACCAATATGAAGCTATTAGTTCGAAAGATAAAGAAAATTCCTAGCTTATCACAAAGTATTACAGGCCCAAAAGGCAGTACTATCCACCAAACGATTTTATTTTAGTTACTTCCAGATGTACTGAAGTTCGATTACAGGCATTGTTTATCACACAGCCGAGGGATGAATGTATCCAATAAGCGAAATTAAACATACGTACTTGTAGTCAACACGAGTTATATAATTTACTTTTAATCTCGTATGTAGAATTTACTTCGTAACCTACGTATGGTAGAAGATCGAAACTGACTTCATTTAAACAAACATATATTTTTATATGAACCTTTTATCTAGAACCTTCACTTCTAGTGATTGGAGATCCGGCACCTAAACAAAATTAGGTTCTATGGTAAAACTTCAGATCTTCGTCCAGAAGACGTAGTAGAAAAATAAGAATTAAATTCATTAATGAAACTCCAAAATTTCGAAAGGCTGTAAAATATGTCCTTTGGAAAACACAGTTTTTGTGTTGAAGGAAAAAATGTTAATATTTAACATCAACTTACATGTATTTACGAGGAAAGATGAGAGCATACGTGATTGCATAAAAATGTTACATTTGTTCGGTGACTCCCAAAAATTTAAATTGTATCAATGTTATTCTTTGATGAGAAATCCGATACGATATTTTAAGTGCATAATAATGTGTAAATAATGTGTAAAATAATGTACATAATTGCAAGTGTGACAAGAATTAGAATAAAAAAATGCATTCCAAGGGTTCTGAGGATTTGATTTCTTTCAAAAGATTGCGTATTAATGTTACAACTGTTTTTCTTGCGGGGCATTCATAGCAACAATAATTAGTGTACATAACGCAAATACATATTCAAACGAATGTAGAAGCTGTATACATGAGAATGGGGAGGAGATTTCTCTGCATGTGCCCGGCTTTTTTCGAAAGATGAAAACTCGATATGAGCACTTGATAAAATAACTTAACAAAATACAAACACTAAAAGTATATTTGGCTTCATTCGAAGCTTGAAAAGGTAGAGAGAAAATCCGGCCTAGATTAATGTGAGAACACAAAGGATCTGCGCGTCAACATAATCTAACCTAACAGTATACTTGTACATATTATGTGTTATCGCTACTTCTACAAATTGGAAAAAAGGAAGCATCTTAACAAGGTTACACCCCATCAACTAAGTAGGTAAGAATAAATACCCACGAATCATGCCTTCAATCAGATGCATAAGTAGAAAATTTCATTCATGATGAAAGACAACAATGTATAAGTATGGTAGATAAATACGAACATATCCTTGCCGACTGCAGCCCAGTACCATCTCCTTTTCTTATATCGTCTCGATCCTTTTTGGACGAAAGGTGACCCATCGATTAAAATCTTAATCTCACTCCTCTCAACTGAACGGCAGAACCCTGCTAATATCTTTGTGCATTGTGCGCTTTCTCTTGAAAAAGGAAAGATACATTTCTTTTTTCATTCTCTCGTTTTTTTAATTCTTTTTTTTTCAGCAAAGCAAAAAGAATCTTTTAGATTTAAATAAAACATTTGATCTAAGATAAAAACACAACACAGATCCTGATTGCACATCAGGAGGACACATTAACACCTCTAAACAAGCCATCAGAGATGGTAACTTCAGCAAAAAATGTGCCAATGCCAAAATGTTGAGACAAGAATACTATCTACATCAATCAGGAACTCAGAGTCTAGAATTCACATATGCCCTGTTCATCGCTGAAGGATGATGTTCAAGTTTGGGTGTAGCTATTGTGGTTTATTGGCGGTCAGCATTTTGTACATTCTTCTGTTCAACGTAAACAAATATGTTCCAATCTAAGATTAAATCAGTGAAACAGAAAAACGAGAATTTAAAGGTCGTCTTTCGAGACCGACACGTTAGAATGCTGCATCTGAAAATTTCTTTTGAATCCTGAAAATATATTATCGCTTTACGTTGCTTCTGCGAACTCTTCACATTAAGTTGAAAATATGAAGTGGTTAATTGTTGGTTTCATTTTGATCTATTGGCATGTATTAAGTGCAGCTGGTATGTGAACAAAACGTTTAAAATAAATTTATTTCTCTATGATGAGGTTTTCAAAAAATTTTTTCTCATTTTTTATTGGCCTTCGATGTACATACGAATACGTATGTCCACAGTCAGTAAACTATCTTAAGTAAGAAGAAAACTAATAAACATTGTCATCTTCTTTGTTTCCCCATTATAAAGTGAAAAAAGTATTCAACGCAATATGAATTTCCTAACACGTGAAATGTAAGATATACATATTATATATATTTTTTTACGGAAACAAAAATGTACATATTTCATATAATTAGATTCACTTAGAAGCAGTAGTAATGGTGGTAGTAGTAGAAGTAGAATTTTTTTATTTTCAATTCAATCAAATAAAATTGCAATTTCTTCATTCACTCTTCATAAGGCTCGTTTCACACTTATCAGGTCCCAATTGGTTCGGTCCGTATTCGTTTTGTTTTCGGTTTTCGGTAGACTCTTCACACACACACGGTTCATATCAGGTTTGTATTCGGAAAAAGATATTCAATATAAACCCGATTCGCCCACTTTTTACAATAGCGAGAAGTCGCATTATTTTAATGATGTTACTCTACAGAAAAATTAGAAAAACGAAAAGGAGTACTCGAATTAAACGGTTAGCGTTTGGAGCATTTTACACATTTTTTCCGAAATTGAGAGAAAACGAAGAAACATTTTCGAATTACTTTAGGATGTTAACTACCTTATTTGATGAAGCTAATGATTTCTCTTCGACGTCAAAATACATTTATGTGGGATTCTATTCAACCAATTCAGATGTTGACCATAACACTCAGGTAAGTCAATAAAATCAATATAAATAGTTTTTGAGAATTTATTTTTCATAACTATTCAAAAATCAAAGTAAACGTTAAAAAAGTAATTTTTCATAAACTGTATCTATTTTTACTAATTGAAAAAAAAAACTTTTTTAAACATTCAAAAAATAAGCTCAATAAAGTAAACTCATACAAAACGAAAATTAATATTTTTATAAATTTTGAAACAAATAATCCGAGCTATCATCGGATATAGAAGAGATGATAAAGTTAGTCCTTGATGGTGAAAGATTATGGATAGTTTTCTCATACAATTGACCACTAGATATTTGTGATTCAATTTTTCAATTTGCTGCTGCGGGGCTGTAAGAATAAACATAGATTGTGGCCCAGATGGGCACTCGGAGTCCCTTGTGGAACGGTTTAGCAGCAGACAATGTATCAACTGCAGAAGGATGCCTCCTCTGCCTTATGTTCTTTACGACTTTCATTTGAAAATCAAGTGTGTCACATTCATTGAAATTTTCAAGAGGCATTAATCCCTTAAAAAACGAAAAATGGCGATTTGGTGTCTCTTTCAGGGCTGATATCATCTCTAACTTAACGGGATCGATTTTCCCTTTTCTTGTCTCTAGGTTTTTGAAATAAGTTTTATTTTTTTTAGCGGATGTTGCATCATTCAATACGCTGGGACTTGGAATGTTTTCTTCATTTTCAACCATTACAATTCCATCATTATCATTTTCTGGCAGCGTATCTTTTCTATTTCTCTCTTCAAACATTTTGTCAAGAAAACGCAACTGGCATGAATAAATACATGTATGCTTTTGTTTTTGAAGCTCCTGATCCAGATTTCATCACAACCTTAGTTCTGCTAAGCAATTTTCGATATGAGTTTCTGACTTGTGTCCACTTTCTTATAACATGTTTACCTACAAGAAACTTAATAATATAATTACCAATATCGTGATATCTATGTACATAAATGTATTTTGATGTTCGATTTTTTTTTTTATAGATATTTGGCAAATTGTTGCATTTTTACGAATTTGCATAACACATTTCTGGTCGGGATTTCGATAATCAGCAAGATCGGCAAAGAGGTTTGTCGTGCTATTTAGACTGTATTACAATTAGAATGCATTCCTGTTACAGATAAAAATAAATGGAAATTAATTGCCCAGAAATTTGAGATAAATGCCAACTTCCCAAATTTAAGAAAAATAGTTCATTCTCTCAACTCGATGCACATCAACTACAAGGGTTTAATGGCTCTAGCTGATGCAGAGTACCAATTTTTTGAAGCTAACGTTGGAGCTTATATGAAATACTGCGACTTTAATGTTTTTCAAAACTGTCAATTTTGGAGATCTATAGTAAGCAGCACAATGAATTTACCTAATAATACGAGCCTTCTAGGCTCGGTGTCCCCTAGAATACCATATTGCCTGGTAGTAGATGATTCTTTTGCTTTGCTAAAGAATCTTCTTAAACCTTACGGTGAAATTAGTTTGACAGTCGACAGTTAAATTATGTTTAACTATTGGCTATCTAAACCTCGCAAGTATATGTTATGGAATGTACTTTCAGAGTACTATCTAAAAATGGAGAATTTTTCATCCCACAATTAACCTGGATCCTGAGTTTGCCACGGATATATGGTAGTGAAAACTTGTGTAGTCTTACATAATTTTGTACGCGACCAAGACGGTTTCGAAATGGAGAATACCTTGTCCATCATAGGATTGAAAAACAATCCGGTAAATCCTGAAGGTGAAATGAGAAGAAACCAATCGACTAACTCAGTCAAAGATATAAGAAATGTATTGAGTAAATATTTTGTGAATAAAATTGGTTCACTGAACTAGCAATTTTCGAAAATGATTTCGTAATTTCATACTTACATACTTCTTGCTTAGTAGAAAGTATAAGTATAATACTAACTTACCTGTAACTTTACATGCATTTCCTGTTCCTGTTTTTTTTTTTTTTTAGTATGTACCAAACTCATTTTTCTTCTTGTGGTCCAATTCATCGAAGTTATAAATAATTTCCACAAAAATGTTTTCCCATGCTTCTTGTCTTTTTTATACTTTTCTTACATAGAACAGTTCTACATTGCACTAACGAAGTTGATCTATATCAGGTAAATCACTCGTTTTAATAAAACAACACAACAAGTTTATCATTGCCAATCGATTGAGACAACTGAGAAGGCAATTTGGCTATAAGACCTATCCATTAAGCCCTAAAGAGATTATATGTAAGACCGTCATCATCCCAGTATCCCATAGCTGCACTATACTCGTAGATGGAACAGCGGAAGCATTCCCAATATGGAATCAACCGTGAAGAAAAATCCCGAAATCAAATTAATAAGACATTTTCCGGGCTACTCCGACAAATTTAGAGCCCAGGCTGGAAGTCTTGAGACTAAGTCAGGATCTTGGAAAATAGATGTTGTCGGATGAGACTTTAATAAACCATGGGGTATCTATAATGGAACGGGCTCTCCAAGTTGGGGGTTGTTCAGTCAGGGTGGCTGCCGGTTATGGAAAAAAAAATCCACATTTACGAAGCAACAGCAATGCTGGAATACGAATGGATTTACTATTGACAACCACTGAAAATGAAATAAGGATAACGAACTTCAAATCTGTATCTTGAATGTTAAGTCCTTTAATCATGCAAGCGAACAACTAGCGTAGACTCTGGAGTGCTGCAAAGCAGATGTTATCGCCATCCAAGACATCTAGTTAGATGGGCTGGACAAAGGGAGGATGAAAAACTGGGACATTTACAATGGCATGTTTACGAGCGTCAGGTAACAATAAATATTAATGCTAAATTTTCCAAAATTAGCATTAGCATTAAGCTCCTTGAAACAGAGGAGAAAGATGTTGACACCAAAGATAGCTTCAACGAGTTATTGGACAAGACCTTCGACCAGTGCCCCAGATATTTATATACAAAGGTTGAGGTCATCTTTGGTTATATTGTCGGAAAGTCCAAGACACCACCTTCGACAACGGATTTAGGCTATCGAATTAGCGGTGGGACAAAACATTGTCGTAGTCTAGCATAATTTTCCCGCACTTCGATTTCCTTAGGAGGACTTGGAGATCTCCAGATCAATTAACCGTCAGCCAAATTGACCACATAGCGATCGAACGAAAGCAAATAAAAACATTGGCTTACATTTAGACATTAACCACGACTGTTGTAAGGTATTGTATTTCTAAATAAATTTGAAACTGAAAGAAACAAAGTATTCTAGCAACAAAAATCTCCAAAGTGCGCTTATTTAAATGCCATATACAGAGTCTGATAAGTAATTTACCTGAATTAAAAGTTCTAGCTAAAAGCAATAATTTTGATTTTCTAATGTGTTCAGAGACTCAAGCTACAGATGATATAGAAAACAACGAGGTAGACATGGACTCCTATAAAATAATTAGATGTGAAAGTATATCTAGATATACTGGTGGAGTTGTCCTCTATGCCCAGCAGGATTGGTCTACATATGTGTTAACAAAAAACAATAAAAATAAAGATATTTGATGGCTTGCTACAAAGAATGTGCTAAATTATCGTGTAGTTACAAATGTAGTAGTTATAAATCTCCGAGGAAGACTTATAGGTTGTTCTGTGAATAATTTCGTGATGGGATGAATGAGTTAAATATTGAAGCCCCTAACTTATTACTGGTTGGTGACTTTAATATTGACTGGTTAAAAACCGATATATGCATATGTATAAAAACGAAGTAGCACAAGTATTTATCAATAATAACTGTAGACAAATATTAACTCAACCTACTAAAATAATCAGTGTTTCATCTACATATTGTGACAAAAAATTTAAGGATAAAGGCTGAACCCTGTAGTAATATGAATATTATGGACCATAAAACAATTCTTATTGATTAATCCATAAATAAAAATATTATTAACACAATGATTAAGATACCAGTGTTTAGATATCAAAAAGAATCCAGTGTAGATTCTTGACAATAAGAAAAATCAACCGTGATACAAATGTAAACAACGTGGATAGAATGGCTTACGTATTTGAAAAAGAACTATTGAGTGTAGGGAATAAGTTTGTGTCAGAAAAAGTAGTGAAGTCAGGTGACATAAAGTGGTTTAATAATAACTTAAGAATAATGAAAAATTAAAAGATACGGTCGTTTAACAGAGCGAAATTGACAAATAACGATAGTGATTGGGAACATTTTAACAATATAAGAAAAAAATATAAACAGTAAATTATTAAAGCAAGAAAAGAATACATACAGCAAAAAAATTAATAACTCATGTGACCAAAGATTTTTGTGGAAAGTAATAAACTTTTTTCTAAATGAAAAAAAGAAGCAATAGTAAATATTTGCTTTAATAATGTTATTTATAAGGACAACACAACAGTGGCGGAAAAGTTGAATACATTTTTTGTAGGAAGTGTTATACGTATAAATAGTTAAATTTCGTTCGTCCCCTTTTGTAACAAAGTTATACGTAAGGACCAAGTTCTTAAGTTTTGGGAAATAGAATTAAATTACATAAGAAATACCTTACTATTTCGAGGAAGATTTACTTTAATTATTTAAGCCCACGAATATTATTTTCATATATGTAGAAAGTATCCCAAATTACACCCTTCCAAAAACTAAAAAAAAACTGAAAAATGTGAAGATTAAAGGCCGGTAAATTCTCTGCCCCTGTATAAAAAACTTTTGAAAAAAATAATGCACAAACAATTAAAATCATTCTTTAACAAAAATTCCCTTATTATTGGATGATGATTGAAGGTTTTTCAAATATACAAAAAGTTTTGAAATACTTTGAATTTATTGCTTAGAGCGAATAAACTTAAATCGAATACAGCTAAGACCAAGACTCTGGTAATAAATGGTGTTTATAACAATATGTATAACCTAAATATGGATGGTGGTGTTTTAGAAAAAGTGGAAAAAATCAAGTTTCTGAGTGTGATATTCAAGAATTCAAATGAACATTTTTTCCTCGATTCTATTTCAAGGAAATCAAAATATGTTGAACAAACTTCAATTATTACAGAATAAAGCTATGCGTGGAATATATACCATACACACCAAGTAATTCTACTCCTGGGTATTTGTCCAAACATGTGAGTTATGTAGGTGATGTCAAGCCATATAGACTACGAAATGCAGGCGACTTAAGACTTCCATATTTTCAACAAAGAACGTAACAAAACGGCACGAGTACGATAACTTTGACCCCAAGAATTGATAACGGTAATTTGTAGAGAAGTTAAAAACTAGCATTTTTTACTATGGGTGGGGAGGGTCCATCTCGTCCCGTTTAGGAGTTATGGGCAATTTAAAAACAAATGACTTAAGATGGGGAAAAAATTATTACAAAACAACGGTAACGCTTACAATAGTACTATACAGAATATGAAATCCCGAATCTTGTTCTTTAATATAAAATTTACATCAAATTATTCGTGTGAATAGTTTTTGAATAATTCACATTCAAACTCAAATTCTTGGTAAAAATTAAAAAAAAAAAATTTAACAATATTACTCAAAATTGTGAAATAATTTGCCAATTGTATTCAATGCGCGTATTAATTCTGAATCGAACACAAAAAACCGCACGGCTTTATGTCCTCTAGTTTTTGAGCAAATTGAAATTGAAATTACTGCTTTAGTTTTGTTTTTTGGCATTTATGTACGTAGTCTTCCTTTGAATAAATTAATGCGTATTATTTGAACATCTCGCAGACGCCTATATCAATAGTTTTCTTAATTAAGAGTACACGGGTAACCCGCTTCACGGGATTAACGGATTTCAACTCTCTTTCCGCAGGCGGCAGGTCCCGCTCACGCAACTTCGCTGCAATGCAAATCTACCTCCTCGTGGTGCATTTGATATACTTTACTTAAAAAGATGACCCTATCATCAATATTAATCCTCAAAGTGAGATCACCATAAATACCAAAAAAAAAAAAAAACGTCTTATAAAAAATATAAAAAAAATTTTCTCAAAAACTAGAAGATATAAAACCATGCGGTTTTTTGTGTTCGATTCAGAATTAATATACGCATTAATACAAAAAATCAATTGGGCACATCATCTCACAATTCTAAATAATATTGATTAAAAAAAAGAATTTTATTCAAAAACTATTCACACGACTAATTTGATGTAAATTTTGTGTTAAATTGCAAATTTTAGGCTTTCAAATACTGTAGAGTATATTATTGTAAGTGTTGCCGTCGTTTTTTTAATAATTTCTTTCCCATTTTAAGTCATTTTTTTCTAAAATTGCCCCTAACCCCTAAATGGGGCGAGATAGACCCCCCTACCATAGTAAAAAATGCTAGTTTTTAACCCCTCTGCAAAATACCGTTATCAATTCTTGTCCCCAAAGTTATCGTTCTCTACTTAACAAAACCAACAAATACACAAAGGATTCTAAATTTTCAAAAATCTACCCGTGACTATAAAAAGTGAATTAGATTTATACGCTTTCAAAAGATCTGTGGTTAATTTTGTAAAACGTAATTGTCTATTGGATTATTATTCTAAAAAAAGCTAAATTAAATTAAATGAAAAACAATCGTCAATTCAAAATTCCTGCAATTATTCGTATACGCCGATGATATTGACATAATCGGAAACAAGAAGCAATTATAAGACCCAATTACGAAAAACTAAGGAGACTCAATATACGAGCTGCACGATGACATCGACTTGATCAGAAAAGTGCGCATTATCATCACCAACAGACCCAAAGAGTCTGCTGCTTCTTAACAAAAATGACTGGCATAATTGCAAGAGGTCCTCAACCGTCATAGAATGAGCAACTGGATGCAGAGGCATGGGAGCTATTTTCGAAGGGAAATGGAGCGCATATACTCGTATTTGGGAACAACATTTAGTCTTACGCTTTATATATTACTTCTATAGAAGTTCGTATTTGAAGAGTGCTCCCTAATAATAATCTCATATCTTCTTTGAGTACTCTCCTCAGATCGAATACTTTTCATTTATACAGTGATATTGATGATTATAGTTTCTCATTCTTTTGGTATTCTATTTAAAAGCAAAATCAGAGAACCATTTCTAAGAATTGCTCTAAGCTTAGCTTTTTCTTTCATTTCATTTGTTTATAATATTTGTGCGGTTTGCTAAGAGATGGCGTAACTTGTATTATTCCATTGTTATTATTCCATTGGAACATGCGTTGGAAAGCTACTGTCATTGTACGTCATTTCAGTATATGTCATTCATTTGAAGCATAAACAACAACAATGCGCGTATTAATTCTGAATCGAACACAAAAAACCGCACGGCTTTATGTCCTCTAGTTTTTGAGCAAATTGAAATTGAAATTACTGCTTTAGTTTTGTTTTTTGGCATTTATGTACGTAGTCTTCCTTTGAATAAATTAATGCGTATTATTTGAACATCTCGCAGACGCCTATATCAATAGTTTTCTTAATTAAGAGTACACGGGTAACCCGCTTCACGGGATTAACGGATTTCAACTCTCTTTCCGCAGGCGGCAGGTCCCGCTCACGCAACTTCGCTGCTCCGCTCGGGTATGTGCTTTTCGTCAGGCAGGCGCCTATGTCATCAATATTCTTCATCCACAGTACTCATCACAAAATTATAAAGTTCCCATTAATAACAAAGTTTCACTTATTCGCATTATAGAAAACTCACATGTTCCAATGTTGCAGTAAATTATTTACTTTGCGAAATATCTGTTTGTACATATGTAATATGTAATGCACTTGATAATGATGCAAAAATATAACCGAACAAACGTTTGGCTTTTATACCGTTATTTCTTTTTGTGTTAAGGCGTGTAGTTATTGATATTCACAAAGATCACTCTGTGTTCAACCGTAGTGCGAATCAAGTGATTTTGTGAATAAGCAATGACGGCTAAGCATCCTCTAATCCATCCTAAACGAAATAACTTCTCAGTGTTTTGTTCGTTCGGAGATTTGGTGTCGACCAACGAAAGAAGCATTGAATTTTTAGAAAAATCTGATTTATTTCCCACTAAAACATCAATTCCTCCAAGGTGTTGCAACTTACCTATGAAGGTAGAAAAGTGTAGAAATGTAAAGTTCGGTTGGATGTGGCGATGCTCAAAGAAAAGGTCTAAAAATAAAGGTGACAAAAAGTGTAGAAATATAATCATCCCATCTATTGGTACATTTTTCCATGGACCTCAATGTCGGCTAGAGATTCGCGAGGTGCTTGCAATAATTATCGCTTTTGTTATCAAAATGCCTGTGAACACGGATTTTCAGGTAAATTAATTAAACCTTAAGCTACAACCTAGAGATTTTTTAAAAACGTTATTACATGTATGTTATTATTTTAAAATTAGCATATAATCGCTTGACGCCATCATGATAATAAAAGTGAGCTTCGCAAATCTACTATAATAGATTACTATAACTATAAATAATAGCATCTCACGTCGATGTTAACATTGGCGGCGAAGGAAAAACTGTACAAATCGACGAGGCCTTTATTACAAAAAGGAAATACCACAGAGGCCGTGTAACCGAACAAATGAAAATCGGGGTTATTTTGTAAAGAAGATAAGGTCGGACGCTTCTTTAAAGTGAACTCCAAAAGTAAAGAAGAGTTGTGGCTTTATATACACAAATATGTTAACCCCAACAGCAGTCGTATTTGTACCGACAGCGCACGCCAATACATAGGTATTGAGAAAATGTTCCCTGTTTCTACGACTCATGAAATTACAAACCACAGCAAAGGCGATTATGTTGACAAGACCGATGCAACCAATATTATAAATGATCTTGAGAATCAGAACAAGCTTCTGAAAAAATCAACTTTATGTCGCAATACAACGCAGCACCTTCACCAATAAATAGCACTTTCCTTTTACCGGAAATACTGCCTTGAAAAAAATTATGAGGACGATATGGGCTCCTAAATCACGGAATTTTTAATTGACGTAAAAAAGTGTACCCAGGTTTTTTCAAAGGTAAAGAAAGTGTGGGTTTGCAACTGAAGGACTTCGACCCTCCGACCGTTCACAATGAGCACTTAGAAGGTATTTTACCACCAATACAACCTCGGATCTTCACCATCATCGACAAACTCAACGAACTCGACATTGACGAAACTTACATACCTTTTTAATATGTACTCGTACATTGTACATTTATTTAACTACTCTTAACTAACACCTAACTTACTCACAAACTGACTGACTGGGACGCGGAATGCAATGCAAATCTACCTCCTCGTGGTGCATTTGATATACTTTACTTAAAAAGATGACCCTATCATCAATATTAATCCTCAAAGTGAGATCACCATAAATACCAAAAAAAAAAAAACGTCTTATAAAAAATATAAAAAAAATTTTCTCAAAAACTAGAAGATATAAAACCATGCGGTTTTTTGTGTTCGATTCAGAATTAATATACGCATTAATACAAAAAATCAATTGGGCACATCATCTCACAATTCTAAATAATATTGATTAAAAAAAAGGATTTTATTCAAAAACTATTCACACGACTAATTTGATGTAAATTTTGTGTTAAATTGCAAATTTTAGGCTTTCAAATACTGTAGAGTATATTATTGTAAGTGTTGCCGTCGTTTTTTTAATAATTTCTTTCCCATTTTAAGTCATTTTTTTCTAAAATTGCCCCTAACCCCTAAATGGGGCGAGATAGACCCCCCTACCATAGTAAAAAATGCTAGTTTTTAACCCCTCTGCAAAATACCGTTATCAATTCTTGTCCCCAAAGTTATCGTTCTCTACTTAACAAAACCAACAAATACACAAAGGATTCTAAATTTTCAAAAATCTACCCGTGACTATAAAAAGTGAATTAGATTTATACGCTTTCAAAAGATCTGTGGTTAATTTTGTAAAACGTAATTGTCTATTGGATTATTATTCTAAAAAAAGCTAAATTAAATTAAATGAAAAACAATCGTCAATTCAAAATTCCTGCAATTATTCGTATACGCCGATGATATTGACATAATCGGAAACAAGAAGCAATTATAAGACCCAATTACGAAAAACTAAGGAGACTCAATATACGAGCTGCACGATGACATCGACTTGATCAGAAAAGTGCGCATTATCATCACCAACAGACCCAAAGAGTCTGCTGCTTCTTAACAAAAATGACTGGCATAATTGCAAGAGGTCCTCAACCGTCATAGAATGAGCAACTGGATGCAGAGGCATGGGAGCTATTTTCGAAGGGAAATGGAGCGCATATACTCGTATTTGGGAACAACATTTAGTCTTACGCTTTATATATTACTTCTATAGAAGTTCGTATTTGAAGAGTGCTCCCTAATAATAATCTCATATCTTCTTTGAGTACTCTCCTCAGATCGAATACTTTTCATTTATACAGTGATATTGATGATTATAGTTTCTCATTCTTTTGGTATTCTATTTAAAAGCAAAATCAGAGAACCATTTCTAAGAATTGCTCTAAGCTTAGCTTTTTCTTTCATTTCATTTGTTTATAATATTTGTGCGGTTTGCTAAGAGATGGCGTAACTTGTATTATTCCATTGTTATTATTCCATTGGAACATGCGTTGGAAAGCTACTGTCATTGTACGTCATTTCAGTATATGTCATTCATTTGAAGCATAAACAACAACAATTTTTTTTCACTCAAATATGTCGAAGTTTGTGCCTGAAAAAGTGTTTTTGCGGGGACTTTTTCTTCATTACTTTAATATGAAGAAAACTGCTGCCGGAAGTCATCGTATTTTGGTGGAAGTTTATGGTGAACATGCGCTAACTGAGCAAACGTACTAAAAGTGGTTTGCACGATTTAAAAGTGGTGATTTTGCCTTGGAAGACGATGAACGTCCTGGGCAACCAAAAAAGTTTGAAGATGAAGAACTGGATGCATTACTCTATGAAGATTGTTGCCAAACGCAAGAAGAGCTCGCAGATTGTTTGGGTGTCACTCAAGCAGCCATTTCAAAACGTTTAAAAGCAGCTGGATATATTAAAAAGCAAGAAAATTGGGTTCCACATGAACTCAAGCCGAGAGACTTCGAAAGGCGGTTTTGCATGTCCGAAATGCTGCTGGAACGCCACAAAAGGAAGTCATTTTTGCATCGGATTGTTACTGGTGATGAAAAATGGATCCATTACGACAACCCCAAGCGCAAAAAATCATATGTGAAACCCGGCAAAACGGCCAAATCAACTGCAAAACCGAATATCCATGGCGCGAAGGTAATGCTCTGTATTTGGTGGGATCAGATGGGTGTGCTGTATTATGAGCTGTTAAAACTAGGTGAAACCATCAATGGACAACGCTACCGAACACAATTAATCCGTTTGAAGAGAGCAGTAGCCGAAAAACGCCCGGAATACGCGACCAGAGACGAGGTAATAATTTTCCATCATGACAGCACTCGGCCTCACGTTGCTATTCCGGTTAAGAACTATTTGGAAAACAGTGGATGGGAAGTCTTACCCCACCCGCCTTATAGCCCAGACCTTGCCCCTTCTGACTACCATTTGTTCCGGCCAATGCAGAACGCCCTCACTGAAATACGGTTCACGTCAGAGCAGAATATCAAAAATTGGCTTGATTTATTCTTGGTTGCCAAGCCGGCGCAGTTCTTTTGGGATGGGATCCACAAACTGCCAGAAAGATGGGAAAAAGTCATAGCTTCAGATGTGCAATACTTTGAATAATACTATTTTACATGTTTTTCTTAAATAAACGTTCAAATTTTGAAAAAGAAAACCTCACGAAAATAATTATATACCCAATACATCTTTTGTATCTTAACATTTGATAAGATGAATTAAATAAATTTAAAGTATAATCTTTATTGGGGTTAAAAACAGTTAAAAATGAAAACAAAAATTACTTAAATTTAAAATTTTAAATTGATTAATATATCATAAATAGTTGAATGTTGAGTTTTATTATGGTAAGGGAAAAACAGTTCTACTGCTTTCGGACGGCACAAAAAAAATTACACATTGTTGCAAAAATATAGAAATACCACCTTGCTCAAAAAGTTTCCTTGCTTTCAAAAGTTTGCAATTAAATTTGTATATTATTAAAGTATTTATTCATTCATTAAAAGTTTATTCATTTAAATTGAAATTAAGAGAAGCGCGTTTGTCTATGTTCGGTATGGCCTTTAAAGCTCATAGCTGTTAAAATGCGTTCCCCGAAGCAGTGTGAATCTGGTGGCTTTTCGATAGTAATTACATTGGTTCTGGCAAGAAATGCCAGATTTTTAAATCTGGTCAAAACGCTTACAATCGATTGGTAAAAACGTTGTGAAGAGATCCAATTCATAGTCAATTTGCGGCTTACTATCTCGTATTCTTCAGTTATTGATGTCCATAATCTACCAGAATGTCGTTTCATCGTCGACTTCATATCCATTTCTGGTCATTTTTTTCTTTGGGACATTTTTAACAGAGAATGTAATATAAAATTATTGCTCAGTTTTGTATCCGTTTCAAAAGTCGCAGGAAATAAATAAATTGATATAAATACATTGGATGTAATAATAATTGAACAAATATAACAAAACAAAAAACGAATTAACATTAGTCAATCGAAGATGTCAAATTTAAGCGATTCGGATAACTTTTTGAATAAGGTGGTACGTTCTTCCTTTAATCATCATATGTTGCCATTTTAGTTGTTTATTTATTGGTATTGAAAATTTGACGCCCAAAGTAATAGTTGGCATAATAAATGCTTTGACACCCCTTATCCATATAGGTTAAAATGTTAAAAACATTGAAAATTCCATAGAGTTTGTAAATCACTGATTTAATGTTGTATTTAATGTTGTATATTTGTAGGCCAGATCCCTCAATTGTTAGCCCTCGATATATAGCACCACCCTCAATTATAAGTAGCTTGGAGCTAACAATTATTTAAACTTCATCAGCATATTTGTAAATTGTCAATAATGTCCATAGCAACGATTTGCTTTTGATGATCATACTTTTGGTTCTTCTTGATTTATCATTTTTGAAATTTGTTTCCTATACTCGTAAGTAACAGTATCCAATGCTGCTTGTAATAAATCAGAAATACGAGCACATGATTTTTCCTAAAACATGACTGACGAACCCTTAAAAGATTGTCTAAGAGTTTGATATTTGTTTAATAAATTTTCTAATACGTTTTCTAAGACGAGAAAGAATGTGGTGACAAGCGAGTTTTTTGATTTTCCAAGGTGTAGAAAACAAAGTTGTACGAAATAATGTACAATTTTGTTGCACACCTCAAGTCGGTTGAAGTCCCCTTCTAATTGTGCACTCAACTTAAGGTGAGGTCTTCCTCTACTACGTTGTCTCTCCGGGTTAGATTCAAAAACTATGTGTGGCCGAAACACTCGTGTCCATTCGCTCTACATGTCATAGCTATCTCAGGCGACTGATACGCAGTTATCTGACTGTACATCTCGTATAATTCGTCGTTGAATCTTCTCCAAATCCTGTCAACTCATATTTTTCGAATAATATCTTCATACGCTTTCGATAAAGTCCCTACTTGAACGCCATATACAATAGTAGACCGGGTTGATTGAGGTCTTGTTTTTCGGGATACGGCCTTACGACTCAATTGCCTTCTTAGCACAAAGAAACAGCAGTATGAATTTGGACTTTTCTGGCCTGAAACCGCATTGATAGGAATCAATTAGGTTGTTAGCGAAGGGCTTCAGATTCCTACATAATATGGCAGATAAGAATCTCTACCCGATGTTGAGGATACTTATACCTCTATAATTGACACAGGTGAGGGAGTCTTCTTTTCCATCAATCGGGAAAACGGTGCTGAGATTCCATTCATCAGGTGTACGCTCTTCTTACCAGTTTTGAGAAATTAGTTTATCTCAGGTATTGTTACCCTTACCGCATTTTAGTCAAGTACAGGGAAGTTTTGACTATCATCATCAAGCTTGTATGACCTATTCTGCTTGATGGCGGCATGTTGGGCTTCGTCACCGTTGTACAGTTTGTAGAAAAAGTTTTTCCATATTATCAACATTAATTGTGACTCTACTACAAGGTTTCATTCTTCATCTCTACAGGTATCTGTATGGGTCTTCTTGCCTTGACACGTTCTTTACGTTATTCCTGGAGTAAAAACTCTTAATATCTTCGATCGCGCTCTTCTCGTGCTCTTTTTTCTTCTTTTAGAGAAGCTGATGTTTTCCGGTTTCTTCTGCTTGTAGGGCTCATGAGGGGTTCCCTTCCTTTGTTGCAGCCCATTTTGTGGGCTTCTTGATTGCCACTATTCATCAAACCAGAAATTTCTTAGTGGTAGTCAGGTGAAACTCAGTACATCAGTTGCGGCGTCTCTGATGACACAATGGCAGCGTTGCTACTGGTCTTCGGTACTTGATGCTGGCGTCACAGGAGAAGATTCTGGCGATCTCTTGCGATTGAGCTTTTCAACATTATAATATATATTATCACAATAGTTCTTCGTTTTTGTAGCGCTTGAGAAATCAATGATCCGAGTCTTCCAGGAACGATCGAACGTCAAGAATGTTGAAGGCATGCCTTACGTCTATTGCAAAATTTTGAATTTGATTTAAAGTTTGATGAACTCGACACTGTCATGTTCCCTTATGCATATTGCAATAAAGAAACCGTGCGCTTTATATAGTGATATTTCGTTCCGCCGCAAAGTCAATAATCCTATGTTCGTTGCTAGACGTGGCCCCCATTTCCTATTCTGGCGTTAAAATCACTTAGTACGATTTTATTCTCATACTTTGCACATTGCTCACATGTCTTGTTGAGGAGAAACATTTTTTTGTAGCGTTGTGCTTGTCTTCCGTAGGGGGGTATATTCGCATATTAGGCTTCTATTAGTTAATGCACTTTTGATGCGGATTATTATAAATTTTATTTATATTTTCTATTTATTTATAGTTCATTTTATAATTATTATAACGCTCTATTTCTTTTCCACATATTAATCATCATAATACATTGCACAAATTTTCATCCTCTTTATATCTGTCTATCCGATAGCACTTCCTGGATGGTGGTGACATCTGCGCCACGGGCCACGTCACGGGCCTCAGCTAATTATACGGCCGCACCTGTCCGAACATTTCACGTACAGATCCGAAGATTGTCGTCCCTCAAACGTTTGCTAGAGTCGTCAACAGTGAGTCCACTTTTTCCGAGGCCATTATAGGGTTATGAGCCCTATGACGGCGAAGGGAAATATAAAGCTACTGGTCGGGCATGCTCTTTGCATTTAAGCTACTTAGGACTACTACTGGAGGGATGGGTATATTTAAAACAGGGACTTTGTTATTTCGGAAAGTATACCTTCTTGTCACACAAGATTATAAATTAAACTTTCCACGAATAACGTGTCCTTTAATATCTGCAGACATATATGGTATGTATCAAGGAGATAATATTCTCAATTTTATTTTATCTTAAATGGGGTAGAAATTATATCCCAAGAATAGTCGGAAGCTCGAGTTGCTGCAGGAAGGTTGGTTTTAAATCGGAAGTCGCTCTACGTCCATAATTCACATCCTAGCCATGCTTCCACCTTGTTATGCTTTTTGCTGTCAGTGTTGGAAATACAATTATAATATACATTTAAATTTTTAATAATTAGTATTATATATAATGGGGATAATAAAGGCATGTATACCCACACGTGTGTAAAAATACTATATTTAAACTCAATTTAAGAAATATATCTTATACAAACTATTAAAGTGAGGAAATACTAGTCTTTTGATTATTCAATAACATATTTGCAGCCTAATTTGGTTTCTATGTTCAATGTGATATCAAAAAATATCTAGAAATGAGTACAAAAGTAAACATTATGGAATTATTTTTCAAAACTAAATTATTCGCGAGCCCAACTAATTCAACCCCAAAAACAGCTATCTGCACATTTGAAAAGTTTGGAACCGAAAATAAATCACGGCATTATTATCTCTCTGACTGACAAATAAATCTAAGCAATCGATAACATCACCTATCGACAAATGGCACATACATACACATACATATGTATAGGTAGTTACAAAATATAAAAAAATTATCATTGATAATCTTTTGAGAAATTGTAAAACCATTATCAGATTGATTTGATATAAAAAACATTTTTTTTTTTTTTTGAAAAATAAAATCATTAAAATCTTAATCGGTTTGCAAGGGCAAAGCAACGCAATTAATTTAATGAACCTCAAGATCAATCGATATGTGTAAGTTTGATTAAAACTCTTCACGCCTCCTTTGATTAGATTTTCAAAATTTAATACGCTTATCTTTGGGGTTTTTCTCCATAAATTCTACTTAGCAGATAATTGATACAACATTTTTGGAAACAATCAATCTAGCCTTTGGACAAATGACCATCACTTTGGTTAGTGTTTTGACGAAGAGTCTTGGAACTTGAATAGAAGTGTTTGAGCCCTTTTTCTAGATCTAGATAAACTGTCAATTACTACCAGTTCAGTGTAGTGAACAGACCATTGCTTCAGCTCAGAAATAACCACACTAACACAATTGCTACGTAGCTAACAATTTAGATAAAGTAATAAAACTATCATCTTTATTGAAAGAACAAGGTGCAATGCTTTGTGATCTTGTTTATTTGTAGATGCATTTGTTTCACTTTTTGGCGATGGAGTGAGTATGACCCTTTGGTTTGTCTTTTTTTATGTTTATTATTTAGTTTATTGAACTCAATTGATGTCCTCTCAAAATGTCAGAAATTATTAGAGGCATGCATATGTACACATAAATATAAAAGTAGTGTTTATCATATGGAGTCTATTTATAGTTGCAATTAAATTCGATGTAATTGCTTAATACATTAACGAGGAAATGCAAGTCACTGTGGTCAATAGAACAATTTTAAGCTGAAGTTTTTGTTTGTTAGCTTTGTCAAGTGCAAGGGTTCCCAATAGATTTGCCTTACAAAAGCCACCCCTAGCTGACATGGTCAAGTTTATACTACAATACACCTAAGGATAATTCTTTCCTACGTTTAATATACATTAAATAAGTGTGTGAATGAAAGCACATGTATATTACATGTTATATTTTAGTCGCGTTAAAGGCAAATTGGTATTTTTTATGGTGATAAAATAATTTACCCATTTTTTTTGTTGACAATTGAACCAAAAGTTAGCCTTAGGTTAGATGATCTCTCGTTTAATTGTATATAGGTACAGCTTCTGTAAAGATCATATGCATATAATTTGTTTAAGATATCACAACTAAAGTAAGTTAGGAATTAGTTATTTGCACATTTGACTTATAGTGTCGGCAAGAATAACGTCCCCATGCAATCCAAATGTGGACACCTCAGTTTTTGTCTCTTTAGCGATAATAATACATGGGCTGAAAAGTCCGTTTGTAAGAGAGGGCACCACTTGAATTAAATCTATACGATTTTCAGTTAGTACCAACTTCAAAAGATACGTGTATAAATTTGACAGCTGTCGGGCGATTAGGTCTCGAGGTATAGCGTATTGAGTGAAGCAACTTTTGTTATTGTGAAAAAAAAAATGGATTCAAAGCAATTTTGTGTGTTGATTTATCATTGCTTTTTGAGGAGAAAAAAAAATGCAGCCGATGCAAAGAAATGGCTTGATAAGTGTTACCTGGACGAACCATTCGCAAGTGGATTAAAAAATATTAAAAGTGGTCATACAAGCACCGAAGATGATGCACGCAGTGGACGTCCAAAAGAGGCTGTTTCAGATGAAAACATCAAAAAGGTCCACAAAATGATTACGAATGACCGTAAAGTAAAGTTGATCAAAATAGCTGAGGCTCTGAAGATATCAAAAGAGCGTGTTGGATGTATCATACACGAATAATTGGACATGCGAAAGCTCTGTTCAAAGTGGGTGCCGCGTTTGCTCACAGTCGATCAAAAACAACAACGGGTTGATGATTCAGAGGAGTGTTTAAAGCTGTTCAACCGCAATAAAGCTGAATTTTTACATCGATATGTGACAATGAATGAATCTTGGCTCCATCACTTCAAACCAAAGTCAAGTCGGCAGTTAACTGAGTGGCGAGCAGGCGACGAACACCGTCCAAATCGACTATATCCAAAAGGGGCAGACTATCAACAGCGACTATTACATTGCGTTGTTTGAGCTTTTGAAGGACAAAATCGCAGAAAAACGGCCGCATTTGAAGAAAAAGAAAGTGCCGTTTCATCAAGATAATGCACCGTGTCACAAGTCAATGAAAACGATGGCAAAATTAAATGAATTCCCCACCCAACGTATTCTCCAGATTTAGCCCGCAGCTACTATTTCCTGTTCGCAGACCTCAAAAGAATGTTCGCCGGAAAGAGATTTAAGAAATATGAAAAAGTAATCGCCGAAACAGAGGCCTATTTTGAGGCTAAACCGAAATCGTGTTTCAAAACTGGTATCGAAAGATTGAAAAATCATTTCAATCAGTGTATTGCCCTCGAAGGCAACTATATTGATAAATAAAGTTGAATTTTGAAAAAATTTTGTGTTTTACTATAAAAAACACATGGGCTGAAAGTGTTATGACGGTATATGCCATTGTCTTGAATATTTTTCTTTATCGGATGGGATCTTTTAACTCACAATTTCGTTAGGAAAAATTGGTCTGATCTCCTGTCCCATTGTTGGTATTGAATCAAGCTTATTCGAAGCAATTCGATCGGAAATTATTTAAATCCTAATTTGACGCAAATTTCCGTTCGCAGAACTCCGTAATTTAGTGTTGTTTGGAAGTTTACAGATTTTCGGTGTCTTTAGGATAGGCTCTTTTAATCCTTTGTATTCTTACATTTAAACTTAGTTAGGAGTTAGTTATCATAGATTTTAACTAAAAATAATCTAAAAAAACAAAAAAACAAATGAAGATTTACAAACGAGTCTCGCTTTTACACATACACTAAACAGCAATTCAGCCAAGACATGATTTTTCTAAATTTTACGAAAAAAAAAATACTTAGTGCCAAGATTTCTTTTAAAACTTTTATTTGTTTTAACAAATAAACATTAAACTAGTTGGGACGCGGGAGAAGACTACGCCAAATCAGAAGCTGACACATATGTATGTTCGGGTTCGCGATTTAAGTGAAATCTTATTTACCTAACTCAAAAAAAAAAAATAATAATAATAAGCCTAGCAGCTTCTCGCACTCATTTGTGTTTCTCCTTTGTGAATTTTTACACTTCTGAACAGGGCCTACTGTTTTTTGCTGGTCCCGAACAGCTCTCATGAGAAGCTTTTTCATAGGCAGAATCGGACTTTCGGAGGTTTGCCATTGCCCGCCGAAAGGTTGATGACGATTTTTGAAAAATTTGCTGTTCTGCTCCTACCGGGACTCGAACACAGGTAGTTGGCATGACAGCCAGTGAGTCAACTATCACGCTATCACCACCACCTTACTTATTGTACTTAACTTACTGATTGTGGTTCCCGGAATTCAATAGTTCTGATACCATTTGGGATATTTAACCTGTACATATTTTATATTGCAGCTCAGTATTTTTAACCTTTATGTTTGGTTTGACATAGTGTTATCTATTCAATAAAATGGTTTATAGGTATTTCGATGAGGAAGATTCGTAACTTAACTTTTCGAGAAAACTTCTTTTATTCCTCAATATCAAAATCCATAAATTATTGGGTACTAGATAAATAGAATTGAATATACTCGTAATATGTAAAAAGTAATAGGGTGGTAAGAATATTTAGTTCGTACAGTTAAAATATAATTCTAACGATATCCCAGTGGTATAAAAAATTGTTTTTAAAGGAAATTCACAGTCCAAGTAGAACAAGTGATAATACTCTAAACCAGTCTGTTGTTTGATGGCACAGCTTTAAAAGAAAGATGCCATCTTTCGACTTTCCCATGAGATTGGCGTGGTAGGCAGTCGTCATCCAATGCTTAGTTTAGAAGGTTTTGTTGAGCTTTAAAAAAAGTATAAATTTCAATTATTTGCTTAAAACTAATCCAAACGTGAACTAGATACTAAATCACTAAGTCACCAAATTCGAGTGGTTGAGAAACGAAATCACACATTTGGCTTATAACAGGTAAAATTGCGATATAGGAAGCATCAGTGAGAAGGTAAAGCGCTGCGTTAGGGACGGGATGAGCAAGCGAAAGCTAAATTAGATTTGCATCTTTCAAAAGTGTTGATTTCATCCGCCGTCAATTTGATGGATATTGTGTCATTCCTTTTGTTCCATTTACATAGCGTGTAGTACTCGTATAAAACTTCTATAAAAGTTAATCATCATTTGTGACCACATGGGGCTTTTCGAGCTCAAGTATTTGGTTGACGTTGTCTGGGATAAATTTTATTTTTGAATTACTTTTTTAACTAATTAAAAAAATGATTTTAAGTAATGGAAATCTTTATTTGAACCTTTAAAATTGTTTCTGTTAAGTGGATAATACGATATCCGCCAAGTGGCTGCCGCCAGTTTTAATACACCATTCGCATTTTCCATGTCTTTCCGCAAGTTTTCCGGTAATAACTGTTTGCATTCCTGTCGAATATTCTCCCTTAGGACTGCGATTGTCTAAGGCTAATTGGCATAAACCCGCGATTTCAAGTAGCCCCAAAAAAAGAAGTCTGGGATCGTGGCGATCTTGTTGACCATGCCAAATCACGGGAGATTACGCGACCATTGTGCCTCATCAATCATTAAAACAACTATTCCACGCTCTTGCGGAATACAGCGCTCCATCGCGTGTCGTGTTTGTATGCTGCAGCTCTCTAGTATACAAATGTCAAATATGATTGACGTACGACGCCATTTGCAAACGTTATACCATCTTCTGATAGGGGGATAATTTTGCGTCACTTTGTATATTGATTAACTAGATGGCCCAAAAATGAACGTCTATTTGACCAAAACAACATTTAGCAATGTTAATTCTAAGATTGTACTCACGCAACTGCAAAAGAGTATAATGAGCGCGCTCTAGGGATTTAAATATACTTAAAATGCTTGTACACAGCGCGGGCGAAGTTGTAAGTCTTGTTCGAATTCATTCTATCATACGAAAATGTATTCACATTCGTGAATGTACATACCTCTGCCTCGTTTGTACATACCTTTTATACATATTGAAAGGTGTTGTGATGGCCGTTTTTGGTATATCTTCTAATGCGACAAGTACTTGGTAATAAGCTTGTTGAATGAAAAATTTGAAAATATTGTTTTTTGTACAGCATATTTGTGATGTCACTGATATGTGGTATGGGGTATCTGTTCAGTTGATTTAATTTCTTAACTATTGGGTCTATGCGGTTTGCTAAGAGATGGCATAACTTGTATTATAATATGAAGAAAACTGCTGCCGAAAGTCATCGTATTTTGATGGAAGTTTATGGTGAACATGCGCTAGCTGAGCGAACGTGCCAAAAGTGGTTTGCACGATTTAAAAGTGGTGATTTTGGCTTGGAAGATGATGAACGTCCTGGGCAGCCAAAAAAGTTTGAAGATGAAGAACTGGAAGCATTACTCTATAAAGATTGTTGACAAACACAAGAAGAGCTCGCAGAATCTTTGGGTGTCACTCAAGCAGCCATTTCAAAACGTTTAAAAGCAGCTGGATATATTCAAAAGCAAGGAAATTGGGTTCCACATAAACTCAAGCCGAGAGACGTCGAAAGGCGGTTTTACATGCCAGAAATGCTGCTGGAACTATATATATCCATGGCTCGAAGATAATGCTGTGTATTTGGTGGGATCAGATGGGTGTGCTGAATGAACTGCTAAAACCGGGTGAAACCATCAATGGACAGCGCTACCGAACACAATTAATCCGTTTGAAGAGAGCAAAAAACAGTGGATGGGAAGTCTTACCCCACCCGCCTTTTAGCCCAGACCTTGCCCCTTCTGACTACCATTTGTTCCGGTCAATGCAGAACGCCCTCACTGAAATACGGTTCACATCAGAGCAGAATATCAAAAATTGGCTTGATTCTTGGCTGCAAACCCGCGCAGTTCTTTTGGGATGGGATCCACAAATTGCCAGAAAGATGGGGAAAAGTCATAGCTTTAGATGGGTTATACTTTGAATAATACTATTGTACATGTTTTTCTTAAATAAACGTTCAAATTTTGGAAAGAAAAAACCGCACGAATTGAAATATATACCCAATATATGTAGTGGACTTGCCATTTGTTTATTGATGGTTGGCATATACCTTGTTTCATCATATAAGTGAATTCAGATTTTGTAGCAGCCAATTTTCCTGGCGATAGTCGTCGTGACTTTGAGTAAACAACTGGGTCCGAGATGACAATGCCATGAGTGGTAAGGGACTTCACTACACTTTCCGTATATTTGAAGGATTTACGTCCCTAAACTCTTCAAACAGTCCTGCAATCGGATTTTTTACGTCAAAAATTTTCTGGTTTGCAAATAGAAAAAATATTCGTTGTCTCGTATATGAGGCGATTTCTTTAATGTCGACTAGATGGCCGTGGTTTTCAAAGAAGTCTAATCCAGTTATTGGTGGGTTCACATCTGAGACAATGAACGTCCACACGAAATTTCTGCCTAGAACGAGATTTTCTTATCAACGTTGGCCTCCAGAAGTTCTAATTTTTGATCCATTTGCAGCGAATGCTTAGATTTTTTGATATGACATAATTGGTGTAATTGCAGAGTTATCTGAATAGCTTTGTCTTTGTATTTGTATAATAATTTGGATAATTTGTTTGCGTTTTCTAATTTCCGCAAGTTCAGCGAATTTTTTGACATCATTGTTCTTAAACTCAAATATAATCACTTGAGCTTCTGGAGGTAGGCTTTGCATCCAGATATTTTTGAGGAAATCTTTTCTTACAGAGTTTTAAATTAAGCCTTTCAGCTCGTTAAATAAATGGCACTTTATTTTTTCTGCTCGGAGTCCGAAAAACAATCTATTAGGGCTTTCTTTAAGTTTTCACATTTTCCGCTAGGTTGGGACTGCCGGACGGCATTCTTGATTTGTTTCAAAATCTTTCGGTCCATAGATGTTACGACTGCTTTAAATTTGGAGTAGTCATGATTTTGTGTGTTGGTAACGAATGCAGATTGGAACTTGGAGGAACTTTGCTTATTTTCATCAGTCATTGTTTTTTTCTTTTTTTAATAATGAAATGCGATTTAAGTCCAATTCAAAACGGAGCCACCAATTTGCAGGAATTTTGATGACGACGATTCGAGTAACAACAAGCTATAATAGTTCACTCAACGTATTATTTTTTTGGTATTTGTATGTTTTATTTCTGTTTTCTAACAAAATCATAAGTAGGTTATGATGTTAAAACTTTAAGAGTTAGGTTTATTTTTTTTCTTTTTATAATTCCGTGTGCGCACCAAGGGGATATGAATACCCCCTTACTGGCTTTTCACCAGGGCGCGGGCGGGTGGTGTAGTAGTTTGAAACTCAGGTGTATTAGGTTTCGATATTTTTCCCAGAGGTGATTGTCAAACTGGAGCCAGTGCATCCTCAACCAGTGGGCCTTAATACGTGTTAGTTGTTAGTTCGTTACATTTAGCCCAGCCAGCAACCATTTCAACATTAGTGTTATACTTTCATGTCAGAGCTGACGCCGACGGGCTTACATATAACTACATACAAATTCCATGAAAATACTTTTTCAGAGAATTGCCTCGCACGGGATTCGAACTCGTGACCCTCTGCTTGAGGAGTCTATGCATATACCACTACACCACAGCCACCTCCAATATATATATAGTATTATAACTAATACTTCCATATTTTCGCTGTATTAAACGACCGCAAACCTCATTTCACCTTATGAAAGTTTCATTTTCATTCTTCTTTCTCTTCTTTATTCATTGTATACCCTCAAGCCCACTTTCGAATGTACTCTGAAATATTGTTATTCGTTTCTAAGCGATACAACTCGTTTATGGAATGCCGTGCCGTGCTTTCTATTTGCTGGTCATTGTAACATTCAAACATTTAAAACCAACTTACCAACTTACCTCTTTTTGTTTCCTCCCTAATTTTTCGTCTCCCACACTGTATGCAAACATTAAAGTGTTCTAATTACACTAATTAAAAAAAAAATAACTAAAAAAAAAAAAGTTTATTTTTTCAACTGATGCCGGTTTTTGTTGGTTTCTTCTGACTTTCTTACGGAAATTAAGGTCAGGAAAAGTCGATACTGACTTCACCCTTTCACTCAATCAGTCACAAGAAAAGTTACTGACTGGGGCTCATACAAAAAATCCCTAAAAATATATATATAAAAAAAAAAAAAAATGCTAAGAAAAGCAAAGCGATAATCCTGGAGATCATTCTGTGACAAATCACAGAAACCTCACAGCAACCGATGGCTCTTGGACAACCTCAAGTGGTGTATCCAGGATGCTCCTGCAACCGTAAACAAAATTCAAGGTCCTCAGTTATTATCCTGCATATGGTGGAGAATATCATGAGGAGCTGTGTAGATCCACATTTGACTGTCATGGGGAGAAGTCAATATAGTTTTCATTCCCAAGGCCGGAAAATGCTCTCATGTTGTTCCAAAGTACCTCAGAACTATAAGTCTATCATCTTTACTTCTGAAAATTTTAGGACGACTGATTGATATCCATATTAGAGCTAATTGATCTAAGACTTGTCAACGGCTCAACATGCCTGCCGTAAGGGAAAGTCGATAAAAACGACTATGCATTCGCTGACTAGCCACATCGAACGATCCCTGCAATATAGAGAGTACACAATGGTTGCTTTCCTGGACATAGAGGGGCCTTTAACCACGTCAAAACATCAACAATCACGACTGGGCTGTCACATCTGCAGGTAGACGACTTTCTTCTGGAGTTAATTAGTCTTACGTTAAATAGCCGGATAATCAGCTTCAAACTGGATGGGACTTCTGGTAAAGGATGAGTTGGTAAAGGTAAGCTGCAAGGCGGTATCCTTTCTCCCCTTCTCTGTAACTTAGTGGTTAATAAACTGCTAATATACCTAAAAGCGGGAAGTAGCAGGGTGGTAGTCTATGCGGGACTTTGCTATAGCCGTCTCAGGTAAGCATCTTAATACCATGAAAGAACTCCTCCAGCTAAATATTAACAGATTAACCTGTTGGGCGGATCGCTGTGCATTGGGAGTAAAATCTCATAAAACTGATCTTATCCTTTTTTCCAGGAAATATAATATATAATATAGACCCTCCCTCAATAAACGGTACCAGTTTAGTGTTTTCCGATATAGCAAAATATCTGGGTCAAGAAAGCTAAAGCAGCTTTATTCTCTTGCAAAAAAGCAATTGGGAACAAATGGGGCTTAAAACCTCGAATAACCCATTGGCTATACATTTCCGTCATAAGATCAATATTCACCTACGGTGTTGTTGTCTGTTGGACGACTTTAGGCAATGCAGTCAACTGCAACAAACTAAGTAGGGTCAAAAAAAAAAGCATGTCTATACACAAGCGGAGCTCTACGTTCTACTCCCTCCACGGCTTTAGACATTCTGTTTCACTTGACACCCCTCGACATCTCCAGCAGGCAAGTAGCTGCGACTGCAATTATTCGCCTTAAAGCAACTCACACTCACAGTGGACAAATAATTTATTTGGCCATGCTAACATTCTTAATATATTAGGAATCCTCACAGAGAACATCGATAACACAATACCTAAACTTCGGTTTGAAAAAGACTTTCATGTAAGCTTCACTTCTGGATCCTTCTGGTAGGAAGATGCTTTCATGAAGAAGAATTCAATCCACTTCTACACAGATGGATCTAAAACCGATAGCGGGGTTGGTAGGGGTGTTCTCTCAGATAATCATCTAAGTCTCTCCTTCCGTCTTCTAAATCACTGTAGTGTGTTTCAGGCGTAAATTTTGGTGATTAAAGAAGCTCTGTCCTGACTGAAGAAAAAATGACATCTACAGAAAGCAACCGCATCTTTTTGGATAGTTAGGCCGCTTTTAAATCCTTGCACTCAATATTATTAAATTCTTAAACAGCCCTTGAATGTCAATCATCGCTTATGAGATGACAGAGCAGTTCAGCCTTCACCTTTGTTGGGTGCCGAGACACAGACACATTCCAGGGAATTGTAGGACCGACGAACTCCCCAAAATTGGAACCACTCTACCTATTTTACCGGAAAAGGGTATACCAATGGCTACGTGCAAATCATTATTGAAACTGGATGCTAATAAAAGAACAGACCTTAGGTGGACTGCTGGACATACATGTCTAGCGACTAAATAGATCTGGCCAAAGCTGGGTCTGAATCGCTCTAAGAGTCTGATTCTTTTAAACAGGAAACATCTCAACGCCATTAATAAGGCTTGGCCTTAACAAACGATTTCAGCATGGACAAGGAGGAAGAGGAGACAATTGTTCACCTTCTCTGTACATGTCCAGCTCTCTCCCAAAGAAGAAAACTCCACTTGAAGCTTTCTTCCACAACGACTTAAATGATCTAATGAAAATGAACGTTAACAGTAGCGTGCGCTTCATCATAAACAATAGACCTAAGTGGATTGATTTTTCCAACCGTAACTCTCACCTACCTACATTGGTTTCAAGAGTCTTTCTTGTTTTTTTAGCGTATTAAGTATTCACATACCCTGTAATATGCATGAGTGTTGAATACTTTTTCTCGCTGACTTTCTCATTCCGAAACCGTTTCCTCATAACAATCTTCGTATTCGTGTCTCGATTCCCCGATGTGTCCATTTAAATATGCACCGATGAAAATCATTTCGTCTCTTCATATTCTAACTAAAAGCTCATTTAAGTACATCAAAATATTTAGTTTTCTGTTTTTCTGATTGTTTAATGCCTACTTGCACTAACAATATTCTTAGTTTTATGTCTAATTATCAGTTTATTGCAATTTGTTGCCAGTAATTTGTCGCTTACTTTTGATACGTCTACGATCTTTTCTAGGAGATAAGCTGTCAAAATGATGAAACATCCTTTCTTATTTTAATAAGATAAAAATTTGTTGTAGTACCGGGTTCAGTTTCTGACATTCCACCACTTGGTTTTTTTTAACCTGAATAAGTACACTTTTATAATATGGATTTAATATTGCCGTTATAGGTTTTCTAGTTCGAAACTCTACCCGTCATTGTGCCGACATACTAATTTTTGATAAGTAGGTTGTTTTTGAAAAGCCTCATGTTACTCGCTCTTCAAAGTAGTCGAGCTCTACCACGAATATATCTATTCGCCTAGGGATCACTCCTCTGCTCGTCAAGAGAAGTGCCCGGGAGATGGTATACGTTCATTTCCAAGATACCGTACTTTCAAATTATTCTGCTTTATTTCGTGTGGTACCAATGTATGAATATGTAAGTTGAAAGTATTTAGGTTTAGTTAAACAAAGAGAATCTTTATGTAGTACCCTTCGTTCTTCAAGTTAAACTTAAAGCTAATTTAACAATTTTGTTATGCCTAAAACATAAGCGTCACCTATACTCCTATGTCATGCGATGGATATGTATTGCCCCGTTGTTTCTCATATTCAGCGTTTCCCACGAGTGCATGCCTGGAATTCCATGCATCCAGACATAGTGTCAGCGGAAATATTGTGGGAAAACTGTTTGAGTATTTGAATGTAATTTGTCTGGTGTTAACTCCTCCTTCTTAGATTCAAACGTCCTAGTTTGACGTTTTGGTTTGTCAAGGTATTGGAATTGATGTAAGTTCGATTTAAAGATTGTTGTAGGGTTTTTTTTCCTGTGCCGTGGGGACTTCTGGGACCGAGTTTGAGAACTGTGGGTCATCTTGGTTTTTATTATTAAATGCATTGATTTGTAAACGCTGAATTCTTTGCCGTATAACATTTGTTTTAATGATTACTAAAACTAGTGCTTACCAAAGTTGTTGCCAAGGATGATGTCGGTTTTAGTGTCTAGTAATTCAATACTATTATTTTTAGTATTGTTAAGATAAATTCCTTTATAATTTCCAATGAAAGAATTTCTTGGCAAAAGTTTACAGTAAGTGAATCCATTCAGTGTGTAAACCATGTCACCGATTTCTTATGTTCAGTTATGATGTCATATGATAAATGTTACATTAAGTTTTATTGTTTATGATTAATGGTTATTTATAATGATACAACTAGGTGAGCGGCTATTAAGGAAGCTACGAGCAGCTATGCATGAAGTGTTGCTTATGTTCACAGCATTGTCTAAAGGATATTAAGATAGCTTATTATAAGTTTTACAACTAGTTTGAATGCTTTATAGATTTTTATTACATTCTAAAGTTAGTTAAAATGAATGAAACGTTATTTTGTTAATTAGGCTGCATTTTTTCACAGCTTTGCGTAGAATTGTTCCACAAAATTCTATTTTAGGTAGACTTACAATATAGATTATATGTATTTTTATTATCGGAAGCTATTTTGTTTCCGCGAACTCTAACGTTTAACGTATGTTTACATAAGGAATGTTTTTGTTCTTAAGGATGCTTTCTTTTATATTAATTTCTGAGTTATATTGGCCCTGGCTCAATGTATCGTGTATTCAATATTGAAAATCTTTTCCTTAATTAGTTTTAACCCATATTTAAAATTTAAAATAAATCCGCTTTTGACATATTGATTTGATTTTATTATTTTTAATATTTTGTTTGTTACATTTGTAACTTAATTTTTTCTACTGACAATTTGTTAATTATGAGTTGTTACTATTATTATTCTATTATATAGGGTATATAAGATTTGATTTATAATGTAAAATAAAACACGTAAATTTAAAAGTGAACTTAAAATTTTTATTATCTGTTAAGAGAACAATTCATGGCATTTACTTTTTAAAAATGGATATCATGTAAATGTTGGCCACGACTACGTCTGAGGTGGTCCATTCGGAAGGTCCAGTTTTGGGCAACTCGTTCGACCATATCGACTGATATCTCGCGGATAACACGAGTATTGTTGGCTCCAAAACGTCAATCGTAATTGGCTTATTCCTGAAGACTTGAGACTTTACATATCCGCAGAGAAGATTATCCAAAGGTATGATATCGCACGATCTAGGCGGCCAATTTATTTTAGCAAAACGTGAAATTAAATGCTCACCAAAATGATTTCTCAACAAGTTCATTGTTTCACGCGCTGTATGGCTTGTAGCGCCGTCTTGTTGAAACCAGAGCTCACCGAGACCAATGTTTGAATTTCAAGGAGCACATGGTCCGTTAACATGACGCGATAACGTTTTCCATTGACGTTAACATTCTGATTTGCCTCATTTTTGAAGAAATATAGACCAATGATTCCACCAGACCATAAACCACACCATAACGTTGTTTTTATTGGATGTAATGGTAGCTCTTGGCACTCTTCGGATTGCTCATCAGCCAAATACAGCAATTTTGTTTATTAACGTACCCATTGAGCCAGAAATAGGCTTTAACACTGAACAAAATTTCACGATAGTTTTTCTAGAGCCCATTCACTGAAAATATGGCGCAAATTCAAGTCGCCTGGCTTTAATTCTTGCTCAAGTTAAATTTTGTATGCTTTTAGGCCGAGATCCTTACGTAAAATACGCCAAGCCAAGCTGCTGAGAACGACGACGAATCGATTCACGGTCTTCGCGTACACTCTCAGCTACAGCTGCTATATAGTCTCTTCACTACGTGCTAGATGTGGTCTAACCGGTCGAGTATCATCCACCTATGTAAACTGGGACTTAAATTTGTGAATGGCATTGGCAATAGCACCGTAATTTCCTGGAATCGCACGAAAAACATTTCTTACAGAACGCTGATTTTCCTAATACAGCTGAACAATTTTGAGACGCTGTTGTGGTGTGAGTCTTTTAACGATGACTTGCCAAACGATACTAAACAAAAATGACAAAGCACGATGAATCACCCGATAGAATATTTATTATATCACTTTTTTTTTATTTTCGTCATAAAAAGCTTATATATTTAAATCGCACCATTTATAATATGGAGATTCGATATACAAAAATATCTTTCTGCTATTACAAAATTTTACATTTTTTTTTAAAGATTACAGTTCAAAAATATTTAGAAAAACAAAGGAAAAAACGAATAAAACCTTTATGTAAAAAATATAATAATAATAATAATTGGTAATTATAACAATTAAATAAATAAATAATTAATTTTAATAATAAATAAAAAATTAATAATATTTACAATAAATAAATAATTTAATAATTGAATAAATAAATAAATAAATAAATAAGTAAATGAATAAATAAATAAAAATAATTAATAAATTAATAAATAAAGAAAAGAAAAAAAAAACAAAAACGTAAAAGAAGCAAAGAACTAAGCACTATCATGTTTCACTGATTGAGTTTTTTATTAGGGTATTATCATGTAAAACAACATTCCTAGCAAACTATGCTTTTAATATATAAGTTATTTCGGAAATCATGTCAACATTTGGTAACTTATGCAGGACTTTAGTGAAGTAGGAACGAGGTAGATTAAGCATCATCTTTAGAATTTTGTTTTGTATATGTTGAAGATTTTTTTTTGACATATTGCACAATCTCCCCAAACCTGGCATCCATAAAGCAGAATTGCCTGAAATATTACTTTGTATATTGTCATTTTGTTTTCAAAATTTAAACTCGATCCTCTGTTAATAAGAGGATACAACGTTTTTATTCCAATTTGAGTTTTTCTACTGGTTTGTTCAAAATGTTTCTTGAATGTTATCTTTTAATCCAAATAGATTCCCAAATATTTCACATGTGATTTTATCACTTAATTTATTATAATTAATTAATTTATTATATATGGGTTTTTAAAACCCTAAATTATTTGCACACACCGTATGCGAATAAAAGTTGGAGGGGAAAGAACGAGAATTTCCGATGCACGTTTGTTTTGAATATTTGCATAGTGACTCCAGAGGCCGTTTTCATCTACTATTAGGTTTAAGTCTATTTAAATAGCTTTTTGAGTGGATTATATATGGGATGATTGGTTTTGACATATTGTTTTATCGATTGTTTCAGGTCGTTAACTAGATTTTCGTATACTTGGAGATTAGTAACTTGAATCAAATTAAATGATTCTGTCTGCAGTTTTGCCATTCCTGTGCTTATGAAATCTAATCTAATATTTGGGTATCTCCTACACATGAGATTATAAAAAAACTAGTGAAAGAAAAAAATTAAATCTGAATATGATTTATATCGGCTACATTTCCAGATTTTGTTAAAACTATGGTTTTCCTGTTTTCTAAGACTATTTCTTTTTTGTATGGAGGTGAGAGCTTGAACAAAGAATGGATAATTCTTAATATGGTGTCTTTCTTTATTATGGTTACTCAAATCGCTAGCTTGTTTTTTCGAATGTGCTCAATGTTTTCCTGTCGGAATCTTTGAAATTGTTTGGGGTCTGTGTTCATATTCCTTCGAAGGGTTTCCTATTCGTCGTTGAATGGGCGTTCGTAAACAGAACGATCTTATAGTTTAGAGAATGATCAATACCTTATTTATTTTAAAACATCTCATTATTTCGGTGAGAGTAGAGTGAAATCTATCAACCTGTTCATTGACAGAGCTTTAAATTCCAAGTTGATCTTATACCATAAAACCTATAGATTCTCCATTATTTTAAATTGCGCGTATTTGGAAAACGTGTCGAGGGCCGTGATGACTAAATCATTGTTAGTTAGATAAATATCTTTTTGGGTGCCTATCGTATTTTTGCTCCTTGCATTTTATGCACTAATTAACTACCTTATGTATCCTTATGTATCCTTTTTGTAATAACTACATATATCTTGTTCTCTTGTCCGCTCGGTCTGCCCTTTTATGCTCTTTTAATATTAATCCTTTCGACTTTCATCTGGGTAAATCGTATTTTATATTGTTAGAAAGAAAGAAGGTAACTTCCTGATCAATTTCAATTGTATGTTCCGTACTAAATAGTCCGTTAGAATTGTTTGGGTTAAGATAACGGTTTAATGTATTAATGATATCTTCTTTTATACATTCTAGTTATATTGTGGTATGCCTATGGTAGATCGAGAGTGGAATCCTGAACTTGTAGCTGCTATCGTTACCTTTTAATAGGAAAAGTTGAATCTTGCACACATTTTTTGGACTCTCTACAGGGAGAATAACTTCATGTTCCGAACTTTCATCACTGTACGGGGATACCGTCATGGAATTGACTTGAGAAACTTTGGGGGGTCTAGAGTTATCTTAGAGTTATTATTCTTGGTACTAATCGGATATACTAATGGCATATTTTATACAAAATCCTCATTCCGGATGTCTTTGAATGTAAAGGAGTTTCTTATTTTTTAAAAGCTGTTATGGCAACAGTAGATAAAGTATCCTCCTTCCTCCCCTAAGAGGGATAACAGTAATTAAGCGAGCTTTGCAAGAAAAAATAAAACCTAGAAATTCGACTTGTTTTCTAATTCAAACATATCCAATTGAATTTTCATAATTTCAGTAACTACCATAAGTTACTGAAAATTTTGTTCCACATGTTTTATATGGTCTGCTTCGTCTCTACTAAAAATAGTAATATCGTTAATATTGACGTAACATATCTTTAGTATCTGACCAAGTATACCGTCCAGTGCGCTCTGAAAAATTGATGGTGCATCTTTAAGTCCGAATGGAAGTCGAGTGAACTCCCCTTAGGTCTATTCCAGGACTAAAAATTCGTACAAATTTATACAAATTCTTGTTCTCGCAAGAAAAGATTTGTTAATTCCTACAAATTTTTACACGAGATTTTTCTTTGAGTAGGAATTGTAAAAAAAAGTCAAATCAATTAAATTTGAAAAGAACTGTCAAATTTGTAAAAGTTTAAATTTGGGTGAATTGCGACAGTTTTATGAAAAATAACTCAAAAGAAGACTTGGACAAAAAGGAGAAAGAAGAACATCATATTGAAACAAATTGTTCGCTTAATACAGTAGAGCTCATTAAACGCATCAACATCAATAAAATAGTACTAATAACAAGTCTAAAAATCAACCTCCTGTTTAACAATTTCCTTTTTGTTCAATTTTTACATTTCAAACACATTTTACAAAAACGCTAGATTTTGGGTTAAAGAGAGAATTGCATCCTACTCCTCAAATTTAAGCAAAAAACTTGTCTATAGAGAACGCTGTCTTTGTTTTTCAGAGAATTTGATGGAAACCACTCTGAAAATCGAGAACGGTTAAGTATTTACTTTTCCCTACCTGCAAAAGAGCTTTGATAATCTCTGGTATAGGGTATTGTTATTGAGTTAGGTTTCCTAAAATCAATAACCATTCTGTGCTGCTTATTCCCATTTGAATCTGGCTTTTTTGGGACAATCCAAACTGGAGAAATAAATGGCGATCTTAATGATCGAGTTATGCTATCTTCATGAACTTCTTTCATTTGTTTTGCTACTTTTAGAGATGTGGAGTAGGGATAATATTTCGAATAAAGGGCAAATCTGAGCTGACGCGTATTTCAGGTATTACTTTTGTGGTGTATTTTAATTTTTTGCTCGGATCAGAAAATAAGGAAGGAAACTTTTTAAAAACAAAGTGTACTCGCGTTACAGCTTACATCCTTTTGACCAAAGAAAACTTCCGCCACATTGAAAGGTAACAGATTTTTTATACTGCCTTGATTTACACCAAATTTAAGTATTCAAGATAAACCACTAAAAGTCAGTGTTGATTTCCTAGTGACACGATAAAGATCGTTCGTATAATTGCTGAAATTCCATAACTAAAGTAAATATTAAGCTTGTAACGTAAACTCTAAGTAGAACCTTTTAAGTGTGTGAACTTTAAGTGGAAAAAAACTACATATTTGTACTAACTTATAACCATGATAAATGTATGTATGTAAATACATACATATATCCATGTTATATATATAAATATTTTTTTTTTTTTTTTTTTTGTGAAAAAAAGTAATTCAGACGAAGGACCGTCCTTTTAATTACACATGCCCTTGCTCGCCTATAACACACAGGTAAGGCGACCAACCGCAAGGACAATAAAGCGGCGCTATCATACCTACTCCAGAGAAATATCCCAGTAAAAGGAAGAAGAAAAAAAAATTTTAACGAATTATTTTTGTCGCCAGAGATTTTTATAGGATGCTGCTACTCCAAAGGTGCCATTCACATTGCTTTGTAGCTATTAATCTTTGACATTGTGTGCCTCTTCATACTGAGGGTGAAAAAACATAAAATCGTATAAAAACCGTTTGTTTATACCATGCAACGGGCCAACATTTTAATTTGTCGTGCAAAAGGAAAAGGTTCGTTCACGGCAGAACTATGGAGCCATGGAGTTTTTATGAGTTCATGAAACGAAGAACAATGGAACGGTATAACTGAGAAATATAATTACTAAATCAGTTATCTTTTGAGCCTAGAAAAAAATAATTTATCTCATCCGAAGGTAGTCCTTCATAAAACAAATGAAAACCGTTTAATTGCCGATCAACAAATCTTGGAGCCTTGAGTGCAAACTGGAATTTGGATTGTCTTATTATACGTATGTCACGCAGTGATATAAATTCACTAAAAATCTTCTCTCGTCTAAAATTTAAAGTTTAAAATGTTTTAGAAGAATGTCAGCTTTCAATAGTAACCACAAAAATCGGAGCTGAAAGAACACTTAAATGAAGGCGCTTCGATATAATTTCTTAAGAATTTTTAAGAGCAACCACCATTTGTAAAAAAATGTTGTGAATTATTCCTCCAGGAGCCAGCTTATGCGATCTCGTGAGTTTTTAAACTTGACTCTAATCTACTGCCTTCAATCAAGATTCCTTCAAATAAATTATAACTAGAAAGTCGCAAGGTTACGAAAACAAACCTCCATGGGTTATAAACTGAAAAAATTTACTTGAAACGTACACAAACAATAGAATTTGGTTCTTACAACTTACAGGATACTTGTTACATGGCAACATCTATCTATGCTCTCATGACTGGAATTCGTCGTGTGCAATTTATCGTAGGCAAATCAAAAGTCAATCCCGTAAACCTCCCAACAACAACACAATTCCAACATCTTAGATTGTAGCCATCCGCGAATACCACAATGTTCCAAAATCCAGGTACATCACTCATCGAATATCAAGGTGTGAACACTTAAAGAATAATCTCTCGAAGGCAGTGGAAACAATCAGCGGTTTAAAACATTTTACCATTCATGAAAATGAAAATGATATGAAATCAAAAGATATTTTAAGAGGGAGAGAAACAGAGAAGACATAGTTTCCTAAAACGAGAACTATTAACGAGCAAAAACGGAACTAAAAGGCGCATCTCACAAAAATCCCAACTTGTGTCTGTGTCAGCAGAGTCGTATGAAGGATTACAAAGGTGGTTGTAGCTATATACAGTGTTCGGTCCAGTGATTATTCCGAATGAGCCGATGTCGGGTCAATTAGAAAGCTGGAAATAATAAGCAACTAATTCAAAATGAGTACTATTTACAAACAATTTCCCGCATTTGTATCTCAATTTCCAGCAATGATAAGCTAGCTGACGTAATTAAGTAATAATTGAAGGCATTAATAACAACTTTAAAAACACCTGGAAAGTTCCCGCATACACCAGTAGATATGACCCGGAGACATAAGTGTTTTTTCGAAGGCAAAAAAAAACTCGTCCAGTTTACTAAGAAAGAAAGACTTATAGAGTGCGAAAATAGGAAAGGTATTTCCCATACTCGAAGAACTTTACGAGAGAAGAAGCCAGGAATTGAAAACCATACACCCCAAATGTTTGTGGAACCCATGTAATAAGGATTTATTGAAATTGAAGAAAAATTGGCGAAAGTTGTGCGCATTCATTCACAATGATAAATACATGAAATAACTAACAATATAAGTTTCAAATATTCTCGTATCTATGCTGTCAAGCCTTAACACCTTATCATGATAATTTATAGACTTTTGAAGTCGTGCACCTACTTACTATAAGATTTTCAATGTCAAAATTGTAAAGGAAAGTATCTTTTTCTACTCACAAGTGCCACTAGTATGTAAGTGTGAAAAAAGAGCTGGGCGGGGCATTCCACAAGCGAGTTGTTCGGCTTAGGAACGAATTACGATATCTTAGAGTACGTCCGAAAGTGGTCTTGAGGGTATACGGATGAGCTTGCATAGCGAGACGGGTGTTACGGTTAAAAATTGGAAGAGCACTGGTGGTGGAAATAAAGAAAAAATAGAGTGAGACACGAGACATAACGTCGGTGTTCAAGGGTGTGCATTGTCTGGGTGATATTATTTGCGCACGTTTTATCGCACAGTTTTGAATCCCATCTAGCAGGTGCAAAGATATTTTGGCTTCACCCGAACAAATGTGATCATTTTACTCTAATTTTGGGCAGATAAATGCCTTATACATTGAGGCCGGATCGGAGGGGGTAAAGTATTTCTTACATCGCTTGGGAAATCCTAGACATTTTGCAGCATATGTTCATTCCAACGTAAGTTGTCATTGACACACATACCGAGAACGGAAAGTTTTCTACTCTGTTAGTATATTATATTGGATTTGAAGTAGCGGACAAGAGATCGTTGATTAAAATTTTTCTGAATCTAGATTAAGACAAAATTATTGCATATCATGAACTTAGCATCTAACCTATGTTCAAAGCTATTGCATCACCTAATCCTTCTCAGGTAACGGATGTCAGGTGAGATAATGCACTTTTTTTTGTTTGCTCAGATGCTAATTTTGCAAATTGAAAAAGCGGGTGCGTGAGTTTATCCGCATTCTCAGAAACACGGAATCTGGTTAATCCTGGAATCCTGAGGAAGAATTCTGGCTGGTGACGAAGTTTCTTTCGCTTCTACCGTTGTTGTAAAACTCACTGGCTTGCGTTTGTAGCATTCAAAGAGCTTAGTAAAAGCAAGTACTGCTAGGATGATTATAAGAGTTGGCTAGTTAACCTGTCTGATTTCTTTCTTCAATTGGCGTTATACGTTCAGTGTTGTTGAGATGAAATTCCTTCATTAACTGCAGTGGTAAAATCTCCTCATAAGTTTCAAGAGTGGAATCAGGCTTAACTACCGGAGGAAGCAGCTTTGCGCCCGAGAGTTCGTTAGAAGTGTAGCGCTGCTTGTATTGTACATATTGTTCGACTGTTGAATATTGTATTGAATAATGAATGTGCCTGTTAGATTCTCCTTATCCCCATTAACTTGTATTGTTCCATTAAGTTTATTTAACAATAGGGTTCTGTGTTCGGGATGTGCTGATTGTTGATATCCGTGCAATTTGATGGTCGACTTCTAAACAAATAATTAATATCTACAATTTGTTTCCTATTACATATAGTTATTTTATTATTTTATTCCAAATATCATTTTTTCACATTGTAAGGTATTTTCAAACACAATATTGGTTACAATATTTCCACGTTTTACGTGTCTAAAAATATTATATTTTTACATATTTCTGACTTTGTGTCCGGAATACTTAATATACGAGTATTTATAAAGGAATATTTTATTTTTGCTGCAATTTTAATTTGAGTAAATTTGATTGCTTCTTCTACATTTAAAAATGGTACATGGATTTTTTTTATTTTCTGATAGACACACAGGAGTTTTACTTGAAGTATTCTTCAAAATTCCACCTCTTTCTCCCTTTAAGAGGGCTGTAAGGGGTTTCGCCAAATTCGCATATCCCTTGATGAAGCGGCGATAATACTCTGAAGGACCGAAAAAGAGCAAAGATCTTTCAATGTCTTAGGGCATTGCTTTTACCTTTGCTGGGTTCATTTTGATTCCATTTGCAAAAATAACGAATCCCTTGAAATCCACTTCTTCTTTAAAGAATGAGCATTTGTCTAACTAAACCTTTAAATTCGCATTTTCTAATGTTTGGAAAACCTGCCGTAAATTCGTAGAGTGCGTAAGTTCATTTTTGTCGATGACCTCAATGTTGTCAATATAAACGAAGCATATTTTGCCTGTGTGTTCTCGCAAAATATCGTCTAGTGCTCTTTAAAAGATGGACGGTGCATTTTTCAGACCAAAAGGTGTTTTCTCGATGTCCAACTCCTTTATAGGTACTTGACAAAAACCGCTTTTAACGTCAATTACTGAGAATAATTGATTTGGGCCTAGTTGCGCTAGCACTTCGTTTATCCGGGGTATCGGATATTTATCTAAAATTGTGATGTTGTTCAATTTCCGGTAATCGACGACCATTCTTCTTTTCTCCGGTTGAGTCAATCTTCTCCGGTACTATTCATATGGGAGAATTATAGGAGACCGTGTAAGTCTTATAATGCCGTCTCTTAGTAGTTGGCTAATTTGTTTTCCTACTTCATCTCTCAGGGCCATGTGATATGGATAAAACTTTAAATATACTGGTGTTTCGCCTTTCACGTTATTAGTGAAAGTTAGCCTCTCATAGGGTTCTATAAATAAGTATGAAAATTCTTGAACTAACTGATTAACTTTTTTTTTTTGCTGAATATTCATGTGGTCTGTTTTGCAACCTATTTTGAAAACTTCCTTTGAAACATATTGTCTTATTCTGATTTTAATTTTGGTATTGATAGTCATGAAATTTTCTTAAGCATGTATAACAGCTGAAAGGTCTTTAAAAAAGACGTTACCTTAAATAGCGTCAAAGGTTCTAAGAGATGGGAGAAAAAAAGTGTCAATTGAGAGTTCGGTAAGCCAAATAAATTTATCATTTTATGATGACTGATTTTTATCTTACATTAATAATTTTTACAAAGAAGAGGCTTCTATGATGAATGGAATTTGAAATAAAGTCTAATCTAATGTAATTTTCTTTAGATCCTGTATATATTTTTAATATTTTTCCGCTCTTGCTTTGCAAGGAAAAACAATTTCATCTAAAAAATGAACTTAAGCTACGCCTATTACATCATTAGCTGAGGGAATATTCACAATTTCTGTAGCCGGTTGTTCGTATATTTTATTGGGAATTAATTGTTCATACGCATGTGTTGAAGATACCGTTGGTATTCTGCATCCTGATATTCAAACATGTCATTCTGGATTGTCACATTTGGCATGTTCGGTATATCCATGTTGATATGGTAATTCCTTTGGTATTTTTGCTGATGGTCTGTGCCCTTTTGTTCTTGTGGTGGTCTTTTTCCAGCAAATTGATTAGGTTTAGATGGTCCGTTTCTATAATCAATGGCTCGCGATTGGATACTTACATCCATTGGCTCAGCTCTAGGCTGCGGCTGGTTGATATGGACTAGGTGGAGGATTATTATCACGTTGGAAATGATAATTGGGACTAAATTATCGAAATTCGGAGTTTGAGTTATGAACATTATTACGAGGTGGTTGAGGACTATGAGCTAATTACGAGAAAAATGGAGTGTGATTTGGAGGAGGATAGCGATGCTCTATACTTTTTTAGGAAGATATGTTGACGACTAACATACTAGCTCTGGGTGGATTATTTTGATATGCAAAAGCATACTGTGTTCTGAAGTTCTGGTTTTCCAATTTCAGGCAAAGGTGGAGTGCCTGTGATAAGTCTGTCATGCAACGTGCAATACATTTCCAGTCTAATGGAGTATTGTATGATTCCAATACTTCATCAGCATGGCCTACAACTTTATTGCTTATTAAACTCAGTATACCGTAATATTTTGGTGTACCTTTTATATGATCATACAATTGTTATATCCTATCTACGCTTTTTTTTCCATGAATTGAAATCACCTGGTTATCCAGTGAAATTCTTTAAAGATCGAACTACGTCCGGTATTTTGCTATTGTTTGGTCAGTACCGAGGAATAAATCTGAATTTTGGTTAAATATAGATTCAACAATTTGTTGTCTTCGTCTTTCAGGACACGACTTATGATTCCCTTAATAAGTCGTTCGGGGACTTTGTTTGTGCGTACATTATTTACGGTGGAAACAGAAGGTTGGGATTGATTTCCCGCGGAAGGATTTTGTGAAGATAGGTTAATGACAGGGGGTCTCACTAAATTTGGATTAGACATGGTAAATTATTTGAGCAGATAGTCACAAGCAATTAGTAAAAATAGAATTAAAAAAATTATCGGTCAATCTAAATTAATCAATCAATGAAATGAATTGTCCAATGAACTTAAATTTAAATCATTTAAATCAAATTTTAGAATAAACTTTCTTAAAAAATTAAATTTTTATATCTAGATTACGATGGTTTTCTTCAGTGATAAATGCAATTATTACGTAAATTTTTACTAAAGATTTTGTTGAAATTGAATCCGTTTTTTTCTGTAACTAATTCAACTGTTATTTAAATTTTTGTTTTGATATTTTATTTTTCTTCTTTCACTTCTTAAAATGTCTTAATACTAAATATTTTCGTTTAATATACTATTCTTATTTTTTTCAATTTCAATTTAATGTACTTTTAGATTTAATTTGCCAAATATTATTTCTTTAGTTTCAATAACTTAGATTCTATTTTCTGACTTTCACTTTTATTTAAATATAATTTCCTTCTTAAATAGACTTTTAGTTGATAAACTTACAAAATTACATATGTGCAGGCAATGCATTAACTTTCTCGGAATCGTGGTGCAGCTTAGCTTCTATCGGCTTGTAAGGGGCCCTTAATGATTCTTTGATTAGTTCACATTTCACAACACTCGTAACACCACAGGAGTTTTTTTTTCGATATTTTAACAGTCTGTTAAGTGTGCCAGAAATGTGCAGAGACCGCTAGGAAACAAAAGAAATGATAAGTATAGTGCAGTGTAGTATAGAGAAAAATATAGAAAAGCGTTGTTTTTTTGTGAATTGTGAAATCGAAACTACATAGGGCTTTTTTTCTTTCTTTTTCGTTTTCTCTTCTTCTGAGAAATATTTTCCTTTTGTTCTCATTTTTTCCTGCTCAAGTCCTGAAGGTCTCGCGATTCCCTCAAAATTACGCGGCGCCAAACTTCGTTTACGCAGTTTCAGCTGCCCTTAAAGCGCTACGTGTAGGAACCCACCACTGGGATAGTTAGATCGCAGAACAGTTTTATTTGCTTGAGTCAGGGCAACATAACCTCAACCTGAAATTCAAACATAACAAAACTTTTAATCGTTACACCCGACTCGCTTTGAATGCGCCTCAGTATACACTCAAGCCCGCTTTCGAACGTACTCTAAAATATTGTGATTTGTTCCTAAGCCGTACAACTCACTTATGAAATGTCCTGTCTCGCTCTTTATTTCCTAGTCTTTATAACCTTTAAATATTTAATATTAACGTTCATCGGTACTTGATGTGTGCAAGCGTTTTTAGGGGCTCTGAAATCCCTTGGGCGCGCGAAGTTCATAAAAAAAAATTTAGTTTAAAAGAAAATAATAATGAAAATGTATCGATTGACAAACCAGTGGGCTTAGGTTCACATAAAAATTTCTCAACCCTTTTTTTCGTTATTTAATTAATAAAGTGGATCAAATATAATATACATACACAAAAAGAGTAGAAATAAAAAGATGAGTGGTAGTCTAAATAAGCATCTAAATCAGACCATCCAATAGTGGAGACTACTGAGCAAAAAAAAAAAAAAAAAAACATTGCGGAACAGCAAAACTCGTTAAGCGTACGTCTCTGTCTGTTTTAACAGAAAAGCTGTCTGTTAGAGTGAAAGAAGGGACATCAGTATCGATAGAAGCAAAAGAGCAACGTCAGGGGCCAAGCTCTTCCATAAGTTTCTGACGGTGATAAATAGCATCATATGGGCTAAAGCAATACCTTCGCCGCCCTGGTAACCTCTGTTGAAGAGGGACAAGTGAGGTCTCTAAACAGCAGAGAACTACACTTAAAGGTACCCAACATTAAGATGAAACACCTAGCCAGAAGGCAGAAAAAGTGACAGCTGGAGTTCCAATGCTCTCATGAACAACAAAAAACGCAACAACACCAACAAATCGAACAGCAAGCACAACACCTGAAACAAAAACGCGAAATGCGGAAGAAGTCACAACAACAGACAGCAGCAGAAAAAACAACAACGACCGCAACAACAGCAGAAAAAGCACAAACAGCAGCAGAAGGAACAAATACAACAACAGCAACAGCAAAAAATACAAAAAGTAAGCAAAAATTGTGCTCTCGATAAATACATTTAAAATTAAGCTAAGGGACACAATACAGTTATGTAAGTCAGCCATTGGCAATAACTTTTATGTTAAACATTTAAATGTAGATAAACACGCATTCACTGCAATTCAGTGTAGCACTACAATAAAATCAAAAACAAAGGAATCAATGACGGAGTTTCTCTCTTTCATACATAAGGGTGAAAAGCTGTAAACTACGCTGCTGAGGGGGATGGAACCGTCAACTGATCCGCAGGATCTCCTTTCATTTCTCAAAGAGAAGACGTGCGACTAGCTTACCTTTGTATATCCAAGCGAAAGCAACCGAAACTACCCCTCTCCCTGGTCCAGCACACTCCAAAGTCCCAATAGCAAACTGGATGTTTTAAGAAGCATTAAATTCCTGGACTATCAGTCTGTAAAGTAGAAAAAAACTTAAGAGAAGCAATAGCATAGCAAAGGCTAAGGCACGACGCGTCGAAGGGCGAGATTCAGTCTCGATGTGTGAAATGTGAAACGGACCACAAATCGGAAGAATGCGCTCTAGGTAGGAATGGAGTTACAGAAAAAAGTCAGCTCTCGTGTTCGTTATGCAAGAACTCTCACTTTACAAGTGAGTAAATCTGGCTCAAAAGTAAAAAGCGGAGGTTAAACATCTATCTATGCCCATTCAAACACTAGCTGTCAATCCTCAAATTAACTACGCTCAAATTATGGGAAGTAGAGGAAGGGCAGTACAAAAAGCCGCACATTGTACAAATATCTTAAGGGTACATAAGATCCCTGGGGTGAGCACAGTGTTATGTATTGACTCGGTCTAAAAGCAACGGATAGTCTGTTGTTTCCCAAATGTGGCTCCTATCTGTTACAACCACAAACCAGCAAACTATTATCTGTCTACGCCCTATAGTGTTTGACAGCGACCATTACCAAATAACGGTTCCCAAAGCTTTCCAGAACGGGAGGAGTTTGTTCAAAGGTATTTTTACAATCATAGTAAGTTACGTTGGACACTCTTCTCTACAATACTGACAAGAATTCTGTGCTCGAACTCGCTCAACCCACGATCTGTCAAATGGCGAAATTGAAATATACCTTTAAAAAATGGACGAGACCATGAAATTGGCGATGGACCGTATGATACCTCGGTTTTAGCACACTTACTCGTATAACGGAGACTCGTTCCGAAACTCAACTATTGACGCAATGTACCGACACAAAAGTAGACTGCTGTCGAGTTTAAAATCCTCGTACTGGCAGTTTCCTGACAAACATAACCCGGCGGTCCTGACACTGAAGTCGTCGACCGGAAACCTCAAAATGTTGAGAAAGGATTATTTTGTATTGAAATAAAAATTCCCAAAAATCACCTATTTTTGGCGGCTACATTAGGTGTGCCCCTTAATAAAATAAAATTACAGAAATTCTGTAAGTTTGTATTAGAACGATAAAATTGGGTCTATAAACACCAGCAACTCGAATATGTTCCCTCAAACAAACAAAATATTTTGGAGAAAAGATCAGAACGACCTTCCGTGTCTAAAGTTTCCCCGAACGACGCTTAACGAAGAAGTAATGTCAACAGCAGGCATAGATCCAGAAGAAGCCGTCGATGATGACAAGTTCTTTGTGGTGAAATATCCACGAGAAAATGAGCACATTGGAGCATTTTCACAGGAAGTGTACAGAGCGAATGATGTCATTGGCCCGAAACACAACCTGGAAAATCAGGTCCTTTCGAACATTTCCTACCTTTGAAATGATATGGAGAACTGGCGATTCGAGAACTAAGGGTTTACTGAGCTCAATGATGAAAATATAACAAATAATGTCCAGTATCCATCGCATTGAAAGACAGTGGTGATGCATCCTATTCTAAAAAAAAAAAATAAAAAGACACGTCAAATCCGGCGAATCTTCGGTCGGTAAGTCTCCTTCCAAATATCAGCAAGGTATTCGAAAATTTTTTCAATAAAATCCTGACTAACTACAATATAAGATAGTCCCTGATAATCAATTTGGTATCTGATATCCAGCGGAACAAAAACAAGAAACAATGCAAGAATATCTTGCCATTGAAGTACTATACAGCTGTGAACATATAATATGAACATACATCACATCACACAAATATACACCATTTTTCCAGGCAAGAGTGTGTTCAAATCCGAGCCACAAGGTAAGGGAGACGAAAAGTATTGAAACTTCATTTTAAATACTAAACTTTCTTAGATTTCAAGATCTTTGCTTAGAATAGTGATAAAAAGAGCCTCAGCCGTAGTGTGGCCGTGGTGTAGTGGTATATGCATAGACTCCGCAAGCAGAGGGTCGTAGGTTCAAATCCCGTGCAAAGCAATTCTCTGAAAAAGCCTTTTCGTAGAATTTGTATATAGACATGAAGGCATAGCACCTGATGTTGGAGTGGTTGCTGGCTGGGCTTAATATAACGAACTTACAACTAGCACGTACTAAGACCCACTGGTTGAGGATGTACTGGCTCGTCCCGTCCAATTTGACAACCACCTCTGGGAAAAATATCGAAACCAAACACACATGATTTACAAACTACTACACCAACCTCCCACGCCATGGAGAAAAGCCACTAAAAGGGTATCCATATCCCCTTGGTACGCGCGCGGTATTTAAAAAAAAAAAAAAACAAAAAAAAGACCATTTGCAGTTCTGTAATATTATTCATTACTGATAACTTTGCCTATCTGGATCCACCCTTACCTATTTTATCAGACTCCAACCAGGTGGAACAGTGCTAAGTCTTCAAAACAAGATTCACTTATGATATTACTATGCACCTACTTTAATATCAAAATATTTGATTGCTGTAATAAAAATCATATTTAATTGTTTACCATACATGACGGCATTTCACTTAATGAGATATGTACATATATATATCTGCAGATGGTGGCAATCTTAACAATCGTACAATGTATAGAGTGTATACATTTCAAATACAAATCAAGTAAGTAACATTTGTTTTAGGGGAAAACACCACAACTACCAAAAATATAGTTATTGTTCTGTAAATCCACTTGTCGCATTAATTTTATTGTTGCAATTACTCCTCAAATGCATTGTTCGGATTGCGCCATCGAAATTTATAACTTTTTGTGTCGAGAACTAGCTCTTCAAAAAAAAAACTTCCTTCTTAAATGGGCAATTAAACAAGGAATAAACTCCAAATTACACCACAATTGTGACATAAAACCACATGTTCAAAACTCAATTCGCTGTCGACACTTACCCTATCCGAAGAACTCTTATCCAGAGTAGTTTGGTGGTTTGTGAAACACAATTCCCATATGTTGACAATCTAAATACGGAGGGTCATTTTAAAATACCAGAACACCAACTAGTTTTATTTCAGTTGTTCGATTTTCGAGAAGGATTAGGAATTCATTCGACATCTTTTAGTCATGTTGGTTCAAGGAAATCTATATCGAAGGCTCGAAGATTAAGACCTTTGCATATCCCTAGATATAGAACTCAACAAGTGCCGAAACTATACACAACACTAGTGTCTCATCTTTAGTACCTAAGCATGATTAATCTGAGAAGTTACCTTCGTTCTAATGTGACTAATCTGTAAATCTGCATCCTAATCCACATCATGAGAAATGATAATATCAATTTGTAAGCACAATGTTTAATCTGATAATCAGTGCAAACATGTCCTTTGTGCGCATTGTATTTTGAACAATGCCAACAAAATAGTTTGCGCCAAGATTAGATTCGACTTGGAAAGTGGGCGAGCCAACAAATCTAGCAGGTAGAGGTATAAAAGAATTAGAGCAGGTTTCTCGTTTCACTTTTTCCTATTTTAATGTCACATAAACAGTCGTTCTGACGAGTGTAGAATACCAAAAATTAGACGACAACCCCATCGGTATACTCGTATTTCCAGGCAATTATAATTATAGAAGGTAGAAATAATAAAAATTAAAATTTATTACAATATAAATTATAGAACGTTCTGTAACATCACTAAACGAAAGAGGGCACACTACCAGTATTCGTAACACACCATATGTATGACGTGCAGAATGCATTCAATACAAAACTAAAAATAAAAATTACAAAGGGATGCTGCTACCCCTGCTGTGTGTCGTAGTCTAAGTTATAACAACACGCATCCAGTTTATAACTTTGCTAAATACTTATTGGCAGGAGTACTATGAGTACCTGTTTAAATTTATACAGGTACTCCAGCAAATAAGGGTATACCATTTTTCGTACAAGACACCGCTCTAAGCGGTTTTTGGTGACGCATAATTCATATTGTATAAAGACAGGATGCCGTAAAAGAGTGAATATTGTTTAATGCTGGCGCCAGACAGGACTTAGGTCGGACACACTAATGATTTCCTTGAACAGGGCATTTGTTTTTAGGGCAACTGAATGTGATTTTTCTGATTTACAATACTTGACGTAATCCAGCTAAACCTCTGTAAAGTCTTTGTATGTAGGACTTTTCAGTTTTGCTTTGCGTCATGTTTTACGACGATCTGCAACTGCTTTTATGAGCGTTGATAAAGAGGACAATTTTTGCGCAAACATTGTAAAATCGCTTGCAATGAAGATGAGGGCGACTACCGTTGTAAGAGTTATTTCAGCCGGTTTAAGATTTATAAGGCACTCGAAATTTTTCAGCGCCCATAAACGGTTAACATATGAGATCTGTGTACCATTATTGTTATTCTCTTTCTGCGGTTTGTTTGACTTTAAGTGGGCAAATTTCATTATAGTGTCTAAGGTGAGATAGAAGAAAATCGAAATAATAAGGTAAACACATTTTTTTTAGATTTGCGAACAGGTAGTAGGATCCATATCTAATCCATTTTGGCATATAACATGAAAAAATTATTTTTATTTCGCTCTGAATCATTAACATGTTGTTATTTTTGGCCCAAACGCGCTGTATACCCAAATACTCGTGTAAAATATGATGTACGAGTAGATGGTTTATTGATATCTTTACAATATTAGCTTTCTCACACACTTTCGCTTTACGGTTGTCCAAAATCATTTAGAGGAATCGACGGAACAGATTGATACTATCACTTTTCAAGCCATTCCTAAGTATTATCTGAATTTTACTCATCATATAACACTGTTTTATCACTATTAAACTCGATTTTTCCAGGGTTTTGAAAATATCAAAAGCTGCGTCATTTCAACTTCAATAACGTCAATCGACTAATGGTCGATATGTCATCAAATTTTGAACGTATCGTTTGAAGGTAGGTACTAACTAAAAATCGTATGAATATGTTATTAGTTGATATCTACGTATGTGTTAATCTCAGAACTTTGGAAACCATCTATTACTCTTGTTGAACATCATATTTTTTTAAGTATGTGAAATAAAATTGTAATGAGAGAAAATTAAAACTAGAATTCTTATCACTTCAATAAAAAAATAACAATTCATAAAAGAATCTAATATGAATGATCTATCTACTTGTTGAATTTACCATTGAAATATTCGACGTGTATAATTACATCTAATGCTATATATTTCTTTGACGCCGTTTCTAAAGTTGGCTAAGTTCGCGGACTTTACTCATGTTCCATAGGTTTCTACATTTTTAGCGAGGTCATTGTGTTTGCTAATGGTTTTGCATTAGTTTTACCAAATTTTTGTTCAACGTCTTCTTTGAACTTCGGTTAGAATTTTAGCATCTCTCACAAAAGACTCAAGTTTTCGCTCAATTTAAGCAATTTCCGTGATAGTTTACAACTGAGCCCAAACATTTAATAACTCAAATCTCTATAGTGGATTTGTGGGTTCGAGAAATGCAGATATATAGTCCATATGCGACTAATTCGAAAACCGCTATCTTACACAGCCCCAATCAAGTTATTTAGAGTTGCCTGAAGGGCTGTCACGTCACGATATTACATTCACTGACGAAGGTAAAGTTATATAAAGGTTTTTTGATGTGCTACTTTAGTAGAAAAGCTTTTACGATATTTAAAACCAATGGATTTTCTATACTGCCTTTCTATACTTCAAATTTAACTTCGAATACTTCGGTAACTGCTCTTATGTATTAAAGTTTCATTTTGATGTCATTGTACACACCGCATACCAATCGTATATATGCATGTTCTTACGAGTACGTCTAGGAGAAAATACATAACATGTATACAGATCCTTTCTTACAATATTTCTCCATCGTTATTCATTTGAATCGTATCGTATGACGGAAGTCCTTCACGCAAATCCGCAATTATTAAACAGAGTCGAAAACCACTTAAGTCCGAGTGGATTTGGTTCGACTGTGATTGCTTATTCTTACCTTTTATATCTTTACTAACTTCATCTTCAGTAAAAGCTGCTGTTTCCTTCTCATGCAACATAAATATTACCTAGACTTTCTGGAAATTCTTCGTCAAGTAACTTTTTAAAAATACTCGTTCCACTTATCACAAATTTCCTTATTCTTCATGTGTAATCGTCGCTGCTTGTTTTCAATATGCCATATTTCGACAATTAAACCTGTTACGTTTTTTTTTTTTTTTTGCCGAGCGACTCTTTCTAGTGGTTCGAGGCTGTACCTTATCTCACGCTCTTCGCCAGATTAACAATTGATTGAGAACATCCTCAAAGTACCGATACCAATCCTCTACTTCTACTATACTGTGGTAGGGTTGCCAATTGTTCTTACCCGGCATTTTCATCTTATAATATCACCAACACGGTTTTTTATTTATGTGATGCCGGCCTTTCAAAATATCGAGCAAAGTTTTACATTAATCTCGCACTTTTCTTCTGATTTCTTTTCTCATAAAATTGTGCCAGTTTATCTTCTCAATTGATTCCAGTTCCTGTTGGTTTTTCTCTAATTTCATCATGAAAAATGTGTCAGTCGGTGCTGTCCCGCAAATATCACTTAGAGTCATTTATTCGCCCTTCCAAATCATTCTAGAAAAGATGATGAAATGTCTGGGTTTGATATTTACCATTGAATGGTCCATCAGATTGGTTGAGTTTCTAGTCCTAAAACCTTTTCTTCTGTAAACAATGAAGTAAACCCGTGAAGTAAACTCTTATTTCCTGATGTTCAAATGCATACCGATGAAAAAAATATTCCCCCAGGAATTTAATTTTAAGAAATCATCAAAGATTTCTTTTTCCGATTTCTCACTGCCTACATATTTTTCGTATGCATCAATTATATGGTTAAATGGTTGTTGATATTCGATACAAAAATGCTATTAGTGCCAACTAGTTCAGCTATTCATAGAACAGCATTTTTGTCAGTTTGATACTTTCATACAAGTAAAGGTTTAAGGAGCGTCATCAGTTTTTGATACATTGGTGAACGTTAATTTAATATGCTCACCAGGGCCCGATTTATACTACACATTTTTTATAGGCGTTTTTTCTGAATTCCTCTCTGAACCTAAGGGTGTATTTACACTATTCAGTTTTCACTCTAGATGCTTTGTGTTAAAGTTCTTTTTGTTTTCTTCATTCGCCATTCGTCATAGCAGGTAGCTCTTGTTATGGTTGATTATACCTCTGTTTTAGATAAAATGAGTCAGCAGATATATAATACAATAATTGCGGGTATAAATCCAGAAAATGATGAGCGAATGTGGTTAATTTGTTTGGCATGATTTTTCAATAATGCAAAAAATAAGAAAAGAATGAGATAAAGCCATGGAGGAAAGTATGGAATATAAAAGGCTCATTTTCATTTTGAATAAAGGACTTATAAAATGAAGACGAAGCCTCGTTTTGCAATTATATAAGAATGAGGAGGTCCAAATTAAATTTGCTTCTATCCCTTGTGAAAAGGGGTTTGAAGCGAAAAAACACAAACTTCAAGCTTCCTTGCAAAAAGTACAAATTACCATAGAAACAACCTTCCAACAATTTGTTGGCATCCGCAAAAATATATATCCACATCGCACAACAGCGGCACAAAAATAAAGAATACTCACAAAATAACGAAAGAACTACAAAAGAAAATACAGAAAATGTATAAACAATTGCAGACCATCCATAGTTGACATCCTCCTCCATTTCTCACCCTTTTCACCAATAATTTTAGAAAATGTCCAGCAAAAAATGAGCAGTATACGAGTAAATCGTGATTAGGTTGGTGGTGAAAAATGACGATGTGATTTCTGCTGGTATATTTAATATACATATGATAGAAAACGGTCTGGGTGTAATTCCCCGATCCTATTCAAAATCTACACAAGCGATCTTGTATGATCATTTTATCTTGCTACATCGTAGACAATTTGATCGCCTAACGTGATTCAAATAAGATCAAGTGATATTGAGATAATTGAAAGTTAAAGATCAAGGGCTTGCACTTGCTTGTACAGAATCCGAGAATATGAAATTCTATCCTAATGAGGTTTTGTTTTTAAAATTTTGTAAAGCTTATAACAGTAGACAATTTTGCTATAGATACTAAAACACACATTGTAAGAGCAATGATTTCGACGAACAACAAAGTTCGAGCACTCGAGGCACCATCTCTCCAACATGGTAAATAAAGCCCCATGAAGCAGACCAAACATGAAGGACTAACTTTTTTCATAAAAATTTTTGCTTTGATATCACAAACTGTACGAATGGCTTTTTATCAACTCATTTGATAATGGAATTCAAATCGACGGCATGTTATTTTCTAAAATTAATTCCAAGAATAAATGGTTTCTAGAAATAATAAAATAAACCTATCTGGTCTTTTAAGGTAGGTGTATTTCCTTTTTTCTCTCCACAGATCAATTATCGTTATCCTGTACCTGCCTCTATCCCCCTAAATGTTCAAAATACCCCAATTTCTTAGAACCCCCTCTAATAAATCAAAAACTCATACCCGGATATCTTTCAATTTTACTCCTAATTTGAAAAGACAATCAACTTCTCCTTGTCCCGTTCCAACTCGTCCGTCTTACTCTTACTTTATACGCTTTTATATATAAAGCCTCACAATAACACAATAGGTACTACATCATATATTAATTTTTAGACCCTAAAGTAAAAGTAGCTAAGCACCTAGTTGATTTTGGAGACGACGACCGATATTTTCTATTTCGTTTATGAGACCATAACATTTATGAGAACTTCCGCTTGTATGATGCGTACTTGCATGGTAAGCTCGATTCCATATTCATCGGTGGCAAAACCAAAACCGACGTATTAGTCTCAATCTAGCAAGAGGGCCTACCCTAGTGACCTAAAAAACTTTTTATTCAGTTTTATGAAAACTTCAGTATCACTCCTGATGATGTCACAAACGACCTCTCATCTTTCGTGTCCCATGTAAGCTCTAAGCATCTATGCCAACTTCAAAGAAGACCTCTAATTTAAAAAAAAAAAAACTATTATTGTTCCCAATCGTGCTCAAAATTCTCTGCAAACCTCTTTTGTTCCCAAATACCTTTCAGTTTATTATGTCTGTAAATTTCTCTGTACGCAAGTTCCTATTTCAAAGCGTTATCTTTATATATGTTGCTTTTATATTCGTCCTTCCCAAATAATTCATGGTTACCAGTAGACTATAAGTACAATTGATTTCATATTCAATGCTGCAGATTCCAATGAAATTGTTTTGTTTTTAGCAGACTTTAACTTGCCAAAGCTTCAGTGGGTTCAAATCGATCAACACTTTTTGACGGCCATTAATGTTACCTCTGAAAAGAAGTCCTTTTCACCGATTGCCTTACTGATTCTGGACTACATATATCGTTTGAGTGGAGTCACCAATAGCAATGTTAGGCAACTTGATCTTATCTTTACCTCTGATACAGTCAACTGCGTTGTTTCAGAAAGTATACACCTTCTCTCCACCCCTTTCTCTAGTTTTTTCATACGACTAATTTGTCTAACAAATGTTACTTTCGAACACTCTTACAGTTTCAATTATCATAAAGCAAACTTTACCAAACTAAATATTAAGCTTCTTAGTAATTTCAACTTTAGTTTTCTCTATGATAATCCAGGATTTACAATTAATTACTCTTTTACGCTGAGATTTTTAACTGTATTTTGCAACGTGTACCTTTCTTATCAAAGAAGAATCCCTTTTATCACCACCCTGATATAACTAAAAGTTACGCTCCTTCAAAATAAAGTAACAACAAGCTCTGGTGCAAATATCTTAAGTCTCGCTCTTTTATAGATTGACTTGATATTGACTTTTCCAAACTTTGATAATCTCTCTACCTTAAATACCTGAACCAAAATCATCACAACCCAATTTTCAATCCCAAACGATTTTTTAAATTCATTAACACCAAGCAGAAGTCTGATAACTACCTATCGCCCCTTAACCTTTTTGAACAAATTCCCTAATGATTCCAAGTAAATGCAAATCGTTTTGCCTATTTTTTCAGTCAGGCTTTTACTAGTCAAATCAATGAACCTAACTATCCTTACTTTTTGTACCTAAACAAATGTTCACAAACAACATTAGAATCCGTATATATGTATATGTCGTTAGAGCAAGTAAGCAAAAAAATTCAAGATTTCAAGGACTGGAAACGATGGGTTGCCCGCCATACTTTTTTATGCTATTTTTATTCAGTTATTTAGCTGAATCTTTGACTGCTCTTTTCTAGCTTTCGATTTCCGGGCGAACATATAATCAAGAAAATGCTTACCTTTAAAGGTTAAATATACATATATATACATTTTTTTATTCCGTGGGTGGAACCAACTTGTTTTCCATCAGCAATTAACTAATTTAATTTCTTAGGACGCAAAAAGGAAGAACAAGTCATTATAAAAAAAAAACTAAAGCTCAAGGCAAACCTTTCTATCACACCACACAAAAACGTGGTTTTTTACAACCAAAATTAATAGTGACTTCCGCGCTGAATGTCTAAGCCAAGTGAAGCAGGTAAGGTAAAAGATAAGAAAGAATGAGGTATCCCACTGCCTTATATACTTTGTTGTGTCTCAATAAGTTTAAGCCAAATTCAATCGGCTTAAAATTCCAACATACCAATTGGTATAAAGGTTGAGTTGAGTTTTTTTAAATAGGAATCATGCTACAACTGCCGCAATGACGGATTTTCCAACTATCGATCCATTGCTAAGATCTCCTTCATTCCTAAACAGTTTGAGAGCATTATTTAAGACGCAATGTATTTTCGTTGAAAGTCTACCATTTCCATAAATCAGCATACATTTTAAAAGGTCGGTCTACTTTGTGCGCTATAAAATGAGTTGGCTTTTTAGAATCGGCTCTTGGCCGACTTCGAAGGTCGACATTATAATGTTTTATTCAGGTTCTAGATTTCTAACCCTATTAAAGCCTCTTCCGGAGTACTTTACGGTGGTCATCTTGGTCCATTATTATTTATACTTACAAAAAATGATGTTGATTGTATCGTTGAAATACTATACTACATATATATACGAGTATGTATCTATGCCGATGACATGAAAACCTTCAAACATTTCTCTACTTACTCTGATTGTCTTCTACTGCAGAATGATTTGGACAGATATTCCACTTGGTGGAATTTTCTTGAGCACAATGTTGGTAAGTGCCAAGCTTTAACGTACACTCTGAAGCGCATTCCAACTTCTCCTAGTACGTATTTAATTTTTAACCTACCTGTTTCGTTAGTAACTTAATTAGGGAACCTAGGTGTTATTTGTGATAGATAACTCAATTTTCGTTCTTATATTGAAGGTATTATAAATAAAGCCGAATCCACACTTAGTTTTATCAAGCCTTGGTCTAAGGATTTCTTCAATCCCTATGTTACCAAGTCCCTTTTTGTAATCTTTGTTCGACCTCTTCTTGAATACGCTAACCAAGGTTGGCGATCATACTACACCATCCATAATGTCCGGGTTGAAGCTGTACAATACAGATTGACAATCAGATACTCTCTTTATATCTCTTAAAACTAACCCATGTAATCTAAGGTCTGTATTAATCTTTCGACTTTACCCTCAGTGAAAAAATTATGGATTCTTAGAAATGATATCTTGACTAAGGGAAATTAACAGCGTCCAAACCCTCTTCGGCTTCCATCCCAGATAAAATCTCTCTAAGGAATTACCTTTACTGTTCCCTTTTGCTTGTTTTAAGTCTAGTATTTAAATTTTATCCGAGCTTCAAATCAAATCAAATCAATATTGATTTCCATGGCTTGAGTCTCTTACGGATTATCAGCATACACTAAGAACTTTAAGTAACTCTACCTAAGCGTTTCACAGCGTGAAAACTACACCAAACAGTCTAATTTTGCAAATGTGTTTAAGCCTCATAAGTCTCTTTTGGGTATACCTCACTACAGAAGTGGCAATTTTGCTTATTCATAAACCCATTGGCCAAAATTGAGCCTGGTCACTAAATACGATTTTTGGAAAATTTTTAGATTAAATGAATTGCAGATAATTTTCAAAATAAGTTTGAATAATAAAATAATTTTGTTCTAGTTTACGAATAAATGTATGAGGATGATTTTTCAAAAAATATTGAAGATAAATGTCAAAAAAATGTTAAAAATTACACTATTTTAAGAATATTCCTATTGGAAGATATATCTTTAGTTTAAGTGTAAGGTTTTTCATGCATGCATTGATTTTACCTGTTAAAAAAAAAAAATTGGAAAAAAGGCTAAATGCTACTTTGTTTTTGATTTGTAGCTTGTTTTTTTGTTTTTGTCTTTTTTTTACTCTGTTCATAATTCAAGTTTTATCGTGCTACAATTAAGAAGATAAATAAAAAATCTAAGGACCTGTCATAAATTTTTTTTATTCAAACATATAGTATAGAGAAATATTGCTGTTTTTTTGTGAGATCAAATCCTAAAATAAATAAGTTGCATACGTATAGAGTATGTTTAAACCACTTGCGGTAATAATTACATCAAGCCTCCGATGTCAGAACTCAACCTAATGTTAAGTTCTTGGCAAACATTACTCTATTTTTCCCATACAGGAACACAATTAAAGAAAACAGTGAAGTTGACAGTGATCATTTGGTCTTAAATGCATCCAGAAAATTATTTGTTGTCAAGAGTTCTATTATTCGAGATTTTTGTCAATCGATATGTATTTCAATTTTATATTCGAGATTTTTTTTCCCAACTTAACGCAGATATGGTCATTGCAATGCTGCTTTCGAAATCTATGAAGGCAGAACACAGACCACTGGTTCTTAGTTTTCTTTAAACTAAATTTTCACATTTTTAGGTATTTGTACTAACGAACGCCTGTCTTACAACGTTTTCGAATGTTACTATATACGACTCGTATATGGCAACTAAATATCCTTTAAACTTTGTGTAACAGATATGTATCGCAATTAAGAATGCTGTGTACTATAGTAACAGCAGTCGTTTCCGAAGTCTTATAAAGGTTATACAGGGTGAGTTTTTTAAATTGAGACATCCAAATTACTCGAATAATACGGGATATCGCGAAAAATGTTTCAGACAAAAGTCACAAGGTTCTGAAGGGGACATAAGATCGTCACCACGAGTTTGACTTTGAGCCACATTTTCAAGGTCAAACGAATGTCACTTTTAATTTCTCAAATGATAATTCCTGATTTTCATTGCTCAGTCGTGTTGCTCGTGGGCTTGTCATTTGTTTTTACATACTGCATTTAGCATAACCCAGAAACAACGACGTTGACGTAGCAGTATTTTGTTTCCTTTGGGGTGATTAATTAGAGTGGGTCCTCTTGCCTCCCACTGTTGAATCATTGAATTCGCGAGACTATTTCAAAAAATGCTCGAAAATGTAACCATTCACTTTAATGCACTTGTCTATCAGTGCTCTAAATGAACCAACAGAACTGAGAAGTATTTCTGGCGTAATCTTCCGGCAAACTTCAGTTATTCGTCTTTTCATGTCCTCACGTGTTGTTGGCTTTTTTCTGTAAACCTCACTTTTTTACTAGCCACACAAGAAGAAATCAAGTGATGTAAGATCAGGTGATCTAGCAGGCCATTGCCTCGGACCCCTCGTCTGATCCATCGTTGATGGTAAACATTGTTTAATACGCCCCGGGCTACTTGGGAATAATAGGCTGGACAACCATCATGTTGAAACTACATTGTTTGTCGCAATGTTTGTCCAATGGCAGTTCTTCTAGTAATACTGGAAGATGGTCCCCCGATAAGTTTGCATACTTTTCACCATTCAAGTTGCCTTCAATAAAATATGGACCTATTAATTTATCCCCAATAATTCTCTCCCAAACATTAACATTCCAAGGGTGCTGGCGTTCAACTTGTCGCAACCAAAAAGGGTTTTCGGTAATTCATATTATGTCGATTGACCATACCGTAATTGGTGAAAGTCAACTCATCAGAGAATAACACCTTGGCGAAGAAAAGGGGGTCTCGTTCAATTTGCTGAAGTGCCCATTGAAAAAAGGAAACCCGGTTGCGAAAATCCTAGAAAGTTCTTGGTGCATTGAAACATAATAAGGATGGTATTTATGTCGATGTTATATCTTACAGACAGTCGTTTGAGAAATTCCTGATTCACGGCTTATTTGGCGAATGCTAATGTGAGGATCGTGTGTCCTCAACAGCCACCCTATCTGACCGATTTCTTTTCTTTGGTTGCACACTTCCTTCACCAGTGAATTGTTGGATGATCTGATAAAAGGAAGCGCGCGATCGTATCTGGTCTGGGAAACGTTGGGCATAAAGATCAACAGCACCATCGATGTTCCTTCCACTTTCTCCATAAATCAATATCATTTCAATTTTCTCTTAAATTGAAATAGCCTGCATTAATAATCTGGAAAACGTTACTAATAATAATCAGTTCCTCAAAACAAATATCGAACTTCTAAATGAAGTACAGTTCCGTTTAGTTTAGGACAGATAGTCTCTATCTGAAATTTCTTTGAGTTTTAACTTCACTCGAGGCAATAATGACTTCCTCAAAGAAAATATCGACCTGCATTAATTATGACCATTACTCGTATGTATGTATATTTCATGAAATTTGTCTAAGGCAATTAACTTTAGATGGTGAAAATTTACAGCATTTTATATGGATCGGTCGATGTCAATAATACTCCTTGCCATCTGACTGGAATCTATTGATTTTGTCTCATCGGACCAAATTACTCATTTCCAATGGTCGATGCTCCAGTTCTTATGTTCTTTGCAGAACAGCTTAACAGCTGCCTCTAAGCCAATCTTACGTAAGGCTCTTCTAGCTGTCCATTCGCTGACTTTTTTGTTTAAGTCTTTCGCCGCCGTCTTTGGTGTCTTGCACTCTCTTCACCATATCAAACGTTCCTCCATTAAAAGCGCATCAGCGTCAGTCAAAACACTTGGTCGTCCTGCACATTCTTTGTTTAACCAAAAGTACAGTGCGTTGGCTTACCTGTATTTTTTTGGCTATTTGTCGTGAAAAAAGTCCTTTCTCAAGTAGAATTATTATGCTGTTTTCTGTATTTGCTGAAATTTTCCTCATTTTTACTTTATGCTAAAAATATATTAAACTAACCTGTCAAATATTAACCTACAATCCAGACCTAATACAAGACTAAAAATAAAACAATTAAAACAAAGAAACAAAGCTTCGTCAAGATTAGCAGGGCTTTGAAAAGAACTGGAAGAAACGTGCAAAATTGAGTAAATGATAATTTCTTTCACATTTTCGTTTTTTACAGTTTTTTTTTGAAGGATATTTTTATTTTAATCAACATTTTAGGATTAAGAAAAAATATGTATAGTTTATAAAGCTAAAATTAAACAAAACATAAAAATTTTGCATTTTATTTCATTCACTTGCAACATGTATTAATTTTTGCTCGCCACTTTATACTTTGTTAGAGCTTATTGCGTGCTACTTTGGAACCAAATACATTATTTTTAAACTCTGAATTATGAATTTTCGGAAATAAAGCCTGAACTTAGTACAATACCTTTAAATAACTTTTATTTGCCAGAGGTAATCCAAAAGGTTTTCTTTAATATTAACTAATTGTATGTATAAAAGTTACTAAGAAATATATTACTAGATTAACAATTTTGCAAAATTCCGGCAAACTCCTTTTTCTGTGAATACCAATTTAAATTCACCCACTGATGATTTTACAATCAATTTTATTTAATATGTTAGACGGATTGAAGAATCCAACTAAGGATCAAATCGTGTATCCCTTTCGTCAACTTCAACTATTCTTGAATATTCAGCGGTTATTCAAACAAGACAATATTGTTTAATATAGTCATTAACGTCGGGTTAAGTATTACAAAACTCGTAGGACAACCTTACATATACCATAAAACAACGAGTGGTGTGAAATATGATACACAAAATACATCACTCAAAAGAATACCGGTCATGCTTAAAAAACGAGTGCGGAGTTTTTAACAATGTGTTTTGTTTTTCCTCATAACTATAGAAATTGCACAACTGGTGCATTTTTGCATCTTGTGTGGCGCTCTTGAGGCAATGCACTTAGAACACTTGAAATAAGACTGAAGTGGCTTAGCGCGTGCCTGCAATCTGTTTCAAAATTCCTATAAATAAAAGTGCGATGCACTTGATACCTACTGTTTTAGAATTTTTTTCAAGAAGGGCATATTCAAGGGTGGAAAATACTCAACCAGCGTTGATGAATACTGTCTGCCACGCGGGTGTTCCTTATGGTTAATTCCGTTGTTTTTTGTAGGTAAAGTAGCTTTTTTCTTTGGAAATAAAGGCCCGAGTAACGTATAAAACTTATTTTAGGGGATAAAGTTTTTTTGATTGCAATAGATGCTTAATTGGAAATTAAAATGCAAATTTGGTGGACAAAAATAATGTACTTTATATGACGTAATATTGTATTTCGGGCAGGATTAGAGGTAATACTCGTATTTATGTTTACGTTAGTATTAGCTGCTAGCCTAAAAGACCTTTAAATGACATTTCAGTAGCAGGCTGTCGAGAAAACTCATTTAATCTAAAGCCAAATACATTTATTATAAGGTGGGTTAAGGTTACAGCAGCAGCATAAAGTAGCTATGAAAAAATCAAATTCGATGAACAAGATGATTAGAAAATATTTGAGCACATCAAATGTTTGGAAACTCCGTGATACCGTAATCTTTGAACTGGAACAGATGTATGGGGCAGTCAGATCTAAAGTCCGCGTTTGAGTCGATGTAGACTAGGCTAACTTGCAGTCCGCAACTAGCGGTGCTAGGAATCAGGTTCGAGGACCAGCGGATTTATGTATATTAAGATCTTTAAGTACTCTTGCTACTACACGAGTGCGAAAGTGGATTCGTCCCATTGAAGATTCAACGCATTCAAGTGTAAGCATATATAAAGCACAATCTGGAAGTGTTGTGCTAGCCGTAAAGAGTACAGCGAGTAGGTTGGCCTTGTCCAAAGAGCTGACAGATGGAATGTCATTGTAAATAAGATGGAAGGGATTGGAATGGAGGATGAGGCAGAATTTCTAATGTTTTTGACGAACGACCAAACATTTTTACTACCTTTGGGACTTTGTAGTATCTTTTGCCACAGTTTTTGGTCATATTTTAATCTTAAACGCTTAAAAAAGGCGATGCAGTCATTCCTGGCTCGTTTAAACTTTTTCCGGTTTTTCTCTGTCGGGCTGGCCTGGTAGGTCCGAAAAAATATTTCTCTAATCCTGACAGCCTCTTTACAGTTACGCTTTTTTTTTGGTTTGATACTCTTCATCCGATGAGTGACGAAGTATCTCATTCCAAGGAGAATAATGTTTGTGATTATATCAGTAGCGGCATCCACGTCGTTATCGAGGAAACACAAGGAGGAAAAAACTGTTTAGTCCGCCCCAATTGGCTTTCTCGTATTGCGACAGGGTTCTTTTAAGAATCTTTTCTCTAACTGTGTGGTGAGTGTATGAGAAATTAGCTGATATGACACAATGGTCCGAAGAAACTAGAGGGGAAAACACTCAACGGCGTGCCTATAAAGGTGAGAGGTTAGAAACAAGTCCAGTGTGTTAGCGGTATGACTTTTAACGTCAAGTTTTCGCGTGGATTCATTTGCTAGCACGAAGATGGAATTTTAACCACATGAAATTGAATTCCGGATCTGAACAAGGTCTACATTTTTGCGGAGTTTGGTAAGCTACATCACTACGAACGTGAGTAGCGAGACCGCGGTGAGAAAAGAATACAGGCATCGGAGAATAAATTTAAATTCGTGCTTTTTATGAAAATTACGAGTAGACCTGCTAGTAAGCCAATAAGTGATCCAAGGAACTTTAGTTTATGTTAGAATTTATGTCATTGCTTGCATACTATTGTGCTTTTATCAACGCTGTGGCGACATTTGATAGTCGTGGCGTGTCGGATTTTGATCAAATACAAGGTAGTTGGTGCAGCCGACCACTCTTGTAGTATCTCATGTAGGTATAGCAAAGTTCCGCATCATTCGTGTAGACATCAGGAAAGAGGCAATTTAATGTATAATGCACAAATTTTGATCAGGTTTTCATTATTGCATAGATAAAAGAGAATATTATGGGTTATTTGTTCATCTGTTGAAAAAAAAGAGGATCAAAATTAAAAGAAAGTAGGACAGCTGTTCGACTTTTAGGCAAACAGTTTCAGCAATTTATTTTAAATTTAATGTAAGCCTTCTTCTGATTATTTAATGAGTGAGATTTGTCGCCTCTTTGTGGCAAATGGTGCCTGGCTTAAAATCGTTTTTTTTTTTTTTGTTTTTTTACTACAACTAAATATAACATGACAGTCAAAACATATTCCTAAATATGCCAAATTAACGATAGATATAAATATCGCAACTGAACAAAGAATGGATTGGCTTATCAATCAACCAAAACATTAAAACCAACACGAAGAGCAGGGATTCTTACAAATGACTGCAAGATGACAGCGATTTCTTGTAGGTGGTCCATTGAGGTGACACTCGACATCAATTCTCATTCATTTTATATGGCTCAGCCAGTGTGACGTTAGCGTGCAGACAGCAACCAGCTACTGTAACAGTGTAACCGGTCCAAGATTGATGTTTCATGCGGTATCAGTTGATCTTCACTGGGCTGTAATAAATGGCAAAAGAAGACTTAGCAAGAAAAACCGGAAAACTGGGGAACACACCAGCCAGAGTGCCGGAGTTAATGTTTGCATCATTAAAATACGTCAATTCGAAAGGATACACCTTTACGGATAGATGCCAAGTTTAATTCTGAAAAAAATAAATTGTTTATTATTGAACAAAATTGCATTAGAAGATTTTCATTTGAGATCAATGTTACACGACCTTCCTATTTCGCGCTTAACATATACATATGTATGTACATATATCGCGATCATTCTTCTTGTGTGAAAATGATATCAGGGATAGTGACTCATTTTATATATGTATGTTCCAGCCAAAATGGTGAGAAACTTGATGAATTTTTCAATAAATTGTTTTCATATATTACAAGTTTTGATCCAGGAGCATTCAGAAAACTCCAATTGGAAAGTGAATATGAAAGTAAAATGCTCGCTAATCCAGTAAACCAGAGTGTTGACTTTCTACGAGTTTATGTTGATGCACCTATGCCTCTCTGTATAAAATGAAGCATTTTTTCCGTTTACTATTGTTCTCAACATTCAAAATGCGGATATCAGCGGATTCGGAATAGTCCTACAAACATATGCAGCAATATGGATATACACATCGGTAAGTTAAATAAAAAAAAAACACTAAACCAAGTTCTTTAATAGGGATACAAAGAAACAGCGATTGACGACAGCTATTCTCCGTTTGATTTCCACACTGATGTCAAGACCCGATTTTATAAAAGAGAGTAGGTAGACGTAGCCTCAGATAACCTTCAAGTTATATCTATCTATTGTGGCATTTTGCCTAATGCTTGGATCTTATGCTTTTTCTTATTGATAGTACGTACTTTGTTCAAAACTCATATCAATTAACCACTTCAGCTTTAATATTACAAAACTCTTTTATGACAATGGTGTAGGACTATTTCATTAATGTCAATATCGTCCGCGTAATTAAACAGTTGTATAGACTCTTGAAATAAGTGGTTCTGGTGTTGATGCCGTAATTCAGCATAGTTCTACCAAAATTAATATTAAAAAAACCACATTGGAAGTAGCAGTGAAGTTTTTACTGACCTTGATGCAGCAGTATCCAATTTCTATTACTCTTCCAAAGTCAAAAAAGTGTAGGACAAGGACAACACTATAAAAAAAGTGTTCCTACGAATTCCTAGAGAAGACATATGAACAATGTCCGAAGTATGATGTCAAAATCGTACTAGGCGGTTTTAACGCCAAGATAGGAAAGGAGAACATCTTTTGTAGGACAGTTGGTAAGAACACTTTTTGTTTTTCAAACCAGTCAGAGGTGTTTTTCTTATTCTCCCTATTCACCTGTTCAGTTTTCAATTAAAATTTTCGTAAAATTGCATTTTCCGGCTCTAATTACGAGCGAGTATAAAATGAAACATTTTATCTCACTCTTACATGTGCTTTTGGCAATAAAATACCTAAGCGACTCAAATGACTCCTACTAAAACGCACTCGCCAAAAAAATTACGGACAAAATCAACCGTATTGATAACAGTGTTAAAAGTGTTGAAGAGTTAAGTGACTCAGTCCAGAACACAGCCGATTTTATAAAATCCAAAACAATGTACATGGATAAACATTTTGCAGAATTAATTGAATTAGACTCCGGGAGATCCAGGAATGAAGAAACTCCTCTACGTCACCTGGATAAAGTGTTGAGTGTCATCAAATCTATCTGTTCAGCGCACATAATATCCAACCAAAAAACATGCGAGTTGATAAGCTCCCGGCGTTATGACATTGACATTTCCAATTCTCGTCACACAAACAACTCTCTCCTGAAAAATCAGAGCCCATGCTCGAAGATATCTTCGATAAAATGAACAATGTTGGTGATAAACTTACTACGATTCGATCCTTCGCATGCGATATTGAACATAACATCGCAACAATAAACAGCAAAATCGATGACTCAGCAAACTTCCCGCAGCCTTACCTGAGCGTTCACTATAATACATCGCTCATGGCTGAATTAATAGAACTTAAAGTGGATTCACGCTCACCTTCACATTTAAGTCATGCGAACGGTCCAACTTAATGATTGACAACAGAGCATACATCTATGCCAACTCATCCAGTCGCCGCCCCACGGAAGCTTATCAATCATGTTAATTCAACTTGGACACCTTCCGAATGGTAACGTAAACTTGACAATTTCGAACCTCCTCGAAAAGAAATATAGCATCACCATTAGCCACTGCAATTTCCTTCCAACATCTTACCACAGAAGCAAGCGCAGCAAGCACCAACATCCCAGACAAACCTCATCAGTCCTCTAATTATATATTGTAGCACCAGCTGCCTCCGTTCCACCACTCTTACCAATCGCTGTTTCTTTGGGCTAAGAAGACCATTGATTAGTAAGTCCCTATTCCGAAAAACTTAGGAATATATTTGAGTTTAATAACCCCAGTCCTTCTTTACGGCGCAGAACCATGAACCGAAAACGGATGAAGTTATCCTCAGTCGTTTCGACAGAAAAATTCTTCGAAAAATATTCAATCCCGTTTGCGTTGAAGGGCTTTGAAGGAGAAGATTCAAAGACAAACTTTACGAGCTCTTCAGCGACATCGACCCAGTAAGAAAACTGCGCATCATACTATCCTAAGATGGCTAGTATATGTAGAGCGAATAAACACCAATGCCCCCGGCTACTGATTCCTCGAATCTAACCCTGAGGGATAACACTGCAGAGAAAGACCTCACTCTAGGTACTGAGCAAAAATGGAAGGGGACCTCAACCGATTTATAGAGCGCATAACTAGAGGCAGTTAACTAAAGGGCGTACTTTTGAAAAGGTTTATTAGTTGAGGCCCAGTTTCACCCAAAACAGTAGCGCCACCTAAGTTAGTAAGTACGTAAGTTATATTTAGTTATAATTAAAAGAGTGCGTAGTCGAATTGTAGTCGAATTTGGTGATTGGGATATTGGCGTAAGTAAGAGTTTAAACATTTCTCAAGGGTATTTTAAATTTCAACAAGACCATACTATTTCGAAGTCTTAAAGGAACAACTACACTTATAAAATATTATTAATTTATATCTTCATATAAACCTCCGAATTTCACTTAAAAAATATTAAGAATAATTTCCATACCAAACAAAAATATTGTTTCCTAAAAAATTTACAGCACTACGAGCAGCAAGGAATCATCCTTCCTGTGGAACAAATTAATTACATTTTATTACCCGAAACAACAATTCAATCACAGTATAATACAAAACGCCCAAGCAATTAGGGGATGCTGTGCCATCTCGCACCACCACATCCCAGCACTTTGTTTTGATTTGTTTTGACAGTTCTAATTGTGGGAACATCTTCTAATTGCGACATGCCAATTTTTATCCTCTACTTATGTTAGAACTATACTAATGCAAAAATGTACCGAGAAATTTTATTGCAATTATTTATGTTTATGACGTAAGACACAACACAAGGTTCACATATAAATGCAATTATTCGTACTCGTACCTTATTTGGCTGTCACAAATCACCCCCAGTTCCCACATTCGGTGGCAATTATGAAAGAAAAATATGAAATCCCTTTATGTAGTTATCCTACATTTGCGTTACATTTCTACGAGACCGTTGGAGTCTTGCATACGCATAACGTCTTCAAAAGGATTTCAATCTGTGATATGAATAAAAAATAATTAAATAATTCCAAATCGGATTATCTGTTACGATTCGAAACAATGGACAAACGATTGTCATCCCTATCACCGTCGTCACTTGCAGACAAACCTTAATGTGAGGACTCTGAATTCTGCTTGTGGCGCTGCGCTGTCAATGAAAAGATCCACAACTCAACTATGAGAGAGCGAATGATAAATTTCCACTTATTTAAATTTCAAAGGATTTTCCTTTTTGCTATAAGAATATGTAATGCGGTAAGCTGTATTCAAAATAAAAGGAAGAATTTTCCCATTGTCCTGGAAGGGATCAAACGAAGTAGTGCAAAAAATAATATAAGAAAAAACTCCATAATATAAAAAACGAAATATTAAAAAAAAAAAAAAAAAAGTAAAACCATGGCGGCCTTTGTGCCGGTGATGTCACAAGACAATCACGGAGGAGCTTGATGTTCCATGTTTGTTGTTTGGCTTTGTTTGACAGGTCGTTGTCGTAGCAAAAAGAAAATGAAAACAGAACAAAATCCCTACGACAATTATGACATTTTGCTGCTCAAGGCAATGGTTGATTATACACACATCATGGCACCAACAGATGTAATGTCAGGTTAAAAGAATATTTCGATTGTATAGATCTTCGATTCAAAAGTATCTTCAAAAAGTGATGAGTATGTACATTTGTGAAATAGGAGTCGAGTTGCGCCATCCAAAAGTGCTGAGTTGAAAACTCTTTAAGTGTGCAATGAAAAATGAAAAAGGATCGTTTGGATTGTTGTCCCTGAATAATGTCACATCACTCTATTTCTACTTTGTGAGCAGGTAACATAATATAATAAACAAAAAGATATATTCTGAAATACGTAGGTGCTTCATCCTGAAGTAGTTCATCCTTTTATTTGTCAAGGAAGAGCAAACCACTCGACACAATTTCCAAATTTCAGATACCTACACTTGTATTTGTTTGTAGTGTTTTGCGCTGGATTTTATCACGCTTTTTTCAGAAATTGTTTGTTTCTAAAATGTTTCACATTTGATTACTATCTCCTGCATCTTCATAATTTTTTTTTTTTTTTTCGAGAAATAGAGTATGTAATGCAAACAGAAACTTCACTTTTCAATGAAAACATTGGTTATAATAGTAAAATTCCATGAGAGACCCCTTGAAGCTGATTACTAAAATTTGTGAAGTGCTTCAGGCAATTATTCAATTGAAAAAGTAAATTCCATACAAGAAAAAGATATTTTGGTATCGAAAACTTTGGGAAAAATTGCTAAAAAAGAACACCATAAAACATTACTTGAGCTTAACCATCAGTGATACCAAAATAAGTTATAGGTATATCCTCGAAATTCTTATCTCTTAAGACTGCATACCTGGTGCAATATATATGTACAATAGATGATTGATTCTAATCTGGATATTGAATGATTATCTATTTAGCTGAGCCTTTCAATGTAAATGGACTAGACTTTTATTAAGCTGAAAATCTTAATAAATTTCATCGCAAAATCCTTGTGGTATTTCATTGCAGTGTGGTTTCTCTCTGACACTAACCTGCCTTAAATAGAGGTCTTATAAGGTATTCATTGTATATCTGATTTTTAGTGTTTCCCCGAATTACGTTGTACATAGTTTCTTCGCTATAATAGTACGATTACAGCTGTTTCAGCTAATTGAGAATCTTAGCTTAAGAGTAATTCCTTGTGAGAAACATGCACAAGTTTTCATTTACTGATAAAATTATCTTTGCTGCAACCATATAATCGTATTACTTACGTCCGAGTTTTGAAAATAATTTATTTTGAAATCATTCAATTCCTCTAGTCCTCGTGCTCTTCATGCTTGGGGTCCTGGTACTTCTCGTACACTTCTTGCGGTTATCGTTCTCTTTTTCCTCATGCTCCCCGTGCTTCTCGTGCTTCTCGTGCTCCTCGTGCTCCTCGTGCTCCTCGTGCTCCCCGTGCTCCTCGTGCTCCTCGTGCTCCTCGTGCTCTTCGTGCTCCCCGTGCTCCTCGTGCTCCTCGTGCTCCTCGTGCTCCTCGTGCTCCTCGTGCTCCTCGTGCTCCTCGTGCTCCTCGTGCTCCTCGTGCTCCTCGTGCTCCTCGTGCACCTCGTGCTCCTCGTGCTCCTCGTGCTCCTCGTGACCTTACGGATAAGGGCAACAATCACATATCTAAGCATCAGTCTTTCGTTCCTGGAAAGGAAAACCCTGCTTAGTAAGCACAAACTATTGTTTGAAATTTGGTGAAAGTCACGTAACAATTCATTCCAGCAAACAATTGATGCAGCGTTATACACTTATAGGATGATGGTTGGATGCTGTAGAAGTAGAGTAGAAACTGAGAGATATCATGCCCAGGATTGTAACTATTTCTATATATCAATTGTGCTTATTTTGCTTCCAAGTGGTAACCATCGACAGCACTATAAACTGAACATTGGATGAATTCCCCAGACCGAATCAACCGTGAAGTAAAATCTCTGAATAAAACAAATAAGAACGGGCTACTTCGACATACTTGGAGCTCAAACCGGTAAAAATTTCCGAAACTATCATAAGTCAGTCAGGGTCCTGGAAAGCAGATGGTGGCGGATGAGCCCTTATTGGGACAGCGGGTCTATTCTTATCTTAAGTTCCGAACCTGTACTGCTGTAAAGCAGGTATTACCGACATCAAAGAAATGCGAACGGTGAAAAAAAAACATTCCACGTGTCACATACACAAATCCCGAACCGAAGCCTGAGAAGTCGTCAAGGGAACATAGTAGCAGGATCCCAGTCGATGCCGAGGGTTTGGAAAGAGTATTTCTGTAGACTGCATAACAGCGATGACGAACCAAATACCGCTGTCAAGAAAAATGAACCTTTCAACCTGGATAACGCAGACCAACGATGCCATCACTGTGACCCGGATGAAGTGAATCCAAACGGACAAGCCTGACTGTCGAGCTCTTCAAAGCGGCAGGCGATGACTTGGCAAAAAGCATACACCAACTCATCTGTAAAATATGGTCGGACGAAAGTATGCCTGATGAATATCAATATTGTTTGCCCAATCCTCAAGAAAGGGAAACCTCTGAACCGCCCCAGCTACAGCGACATCAATCTTCTTAATATCGCCTGAAAGGTCCTGTCCATATCATATATCCATATAAGTGTGGCAAAAAGTCTACCATCGACCGAATATTCACACCTCACAGATCTTGGAAAAAAACTTATGAGCTCCAAATCAATACACAGCACCTACATATTTAGTGATACAGAGGGGTGTCTAGTCTGAACATCCCTGCTAAATGCGTCCATTTGTGGTTCATTGAGGTCGATAAAGAGCGCACGAAGAAAAATTAAGATCAAACGACTGAAGAGTCTGAAGAGCGAATGGACACAAATGCTTCCGGAGGAATCTAGCTGAAGATCGAGCTAGCTATTATGCTATAAAAATATGATGCAGCTTTAAATAAGGCTAAATTCAATTTTTTTCCGAAATCTGTAGCAGATATATAAAGTGTGATTCATCGTAAGATTTTATTTATAATGTAAAATAACATACATAAATTTGAAAGTAAACTTAATATTTTTATTATCGGTTAAAAGAAAAATTCATGGCATTTACTTCCTAAAAATGATATCATGTAAATGTTGGCCACGACTACGTTTGAGGTGGTCCATTCCGAAGGTCCAATTTTAGGTGACTCGTTCAAGCATAGCGACTGATATCTCGCGGATAACACGAGTATTGTTGGCCTCCAAAACGTCAATCGTAGTTGGCTTATTCTTGAAGACTTAGGACTTTATATATCCCCAGACAAAATAGTCCAAATGTATGATATCGCACGCTCTAGGCGGCCAATTTAAGTGCTCACCAAAATGATTTCTCAACAAGTCCATCGTTTCACGCGCTGTATGACTCGTAGCGCCGTCTTGTTGAAACCAGAGCTCACATGGCACGATAATGGTTACCATTGACGGTAACATTCTGATTTGCTTCATTTTTGAAGAATGATGATAAGCCACATCATACTGTTGTTTTTAATGGAAGTAATGGTATCTCTTGGTACTTTTCGGGTTGCTCATCAGCCCGAATACGGCACTTTTGTTTATTAGCGTATCGATTGAGCCAGAAATGGGCTTCATCACTGAACAAAATTTCATGATAAAACACCGGATTTTCATTGAGTTTTTCCAGAGCCCATTCACTGAAAATATGACGCGAATTCAAGTCGCCTGGCTTCAAATCTTGCACAAATTGAATTTTGTACGCTTTTAGGCCGAGATCCTTACGTAGAATACGCCAAGCCAAGCTGCTGAGAACGACGACGAATCAATTCGTCACGGTCTTTGCGTTCACTACATGCTTGGTGTGGTCTAACCGGTCGAGTATCATCCACTAATGTAAGCTGGGAATCAAATTTGTGAATGGTATTGGCAATAGTGGTTTCAGTAGGTCGATTATGCGCACCGTAATTTCCTCGAACCGCACAAAAAACATTTCTCACAGAACGCTGATTTTCGTAATACGGCTGAACAATTTGAAGACGCTATTGTGGTGTGAGTCTGTTTACAAACGATACTGAACAAAAATGCCAAGCAGTTTGATAGGAGTCAAGCGTGATCTGTCAAAAAAAGCCTATTGAAAATCAAACCTCACAATGAATCACCCCTTATTACTCATCTTATTTGTTCCTATAATGAGAGCTTAATCTGCTCACCTAGTTAGTGAGTTTCTCTTATAGATCTAAAAACCTCTTCTTTAAACTTGGCGAAACCTAATTTTCTGACTTACTCCTTCTGATATACTGTATATACCTTAGATAAATACATGAGAACATGATTTCCATAAACATATACATGTTTACACTCCTTCAGGCATTGTGGAAATATGAGCGTGCATAATACATAGTGCTGCTGCTTTCTAGTTACTACAAATATTCTTAAATTTATTGTAAAATCACAATCGGAGAGAATCCATTTGTGTTATTCCGATTGTTACTCCCCTAATTAGAATGTATTCTCTACTTATTTCTAGCATGGTATACTGTTTCATTTTACACCAATAAGTGAACAAAATTCAAAAAAATTCATGACAAAATTGTGAGTATTTGCTAAGGTTTTTATGATGCAATTTTATTTATTTATTTATTTATTTATTATTATTATTTATTATTATTATTTTTTTTTTTTGCATGGATTTTTAAATATGAGCCCCATCTTGCCCCGTGTTAATTCCTAGTTTGATGTTCTTAATTATAAGCTGTAAAGAAATCAGAGTGCAGAAAAAAGTAAAGTTTTTTTTGTAGGTCGTCCAAATAGCATTATGAAGGGAGAATTTTTTTAATATTTGAAAAGGTTTACCTACGAAAAAAATAATGTCGTCAATGAGATACTCGATAAAATATGTTCCATATTAAATATTAAGAGCACAAAACTGGGAAAAATGAATTGTGTAGAAATATTTCCTTTCTTCAAAGATGATGGTTAACTGGAATGGTATTGATAGTCGGCTAAATCGCTTTTTGGAAACCAATAGTTCATGGTAAGAAGAAAATTTCCATGTGTTCAAGGCTAAGGAATATTCTTCAGAAATGGAATCTCGATGTCTCATTCACTTCACGTAGAATTGGTAGGCCTTCTTAGTGCGGCTTCTGTGAAGACAAAAAATAAACGCCGAATCCAAGAAATAATTTCTTCTCATTCAGAGGCCGACATCTTCTTTGCGACCGAACAAATCAAGTGCTTATCAGAACAAAGATCTTTTGCTCGTGTCATGAGTGAGGTTTACTGGGACACATCTGCCTTTGTTGTCGACAAAAAAAAAAAAAATTAAAACCCGGAATAACGTCACTACCCTGCTGTCGAGGCATTACCACAATATGTTGATTGTAAAATGACAGTTCATTCATACAAGCTGATAAAAAACAGAAACTATCGGTCATCGTATTAATCCATCCTACCATGACCTAGCAAAAGCCAAAGCGGCATGTCAGCCCAATGAAAGCAGTATTGAAGTTACGGAGGTCAGTGCTTTTACAATCCCTGATAGATTTAACGACTAGTCAATTATGCGAAGTTTAAAAGGAGATTTTGGATAGAACTGATTTTACTTTCTTAAAATTAATTAATATATAAGTGGGGCTGTGGGGCCATAGTCGATTTAAGCAGAAGTTTAGTCGGGATGACGTCACTAATGAGTATTTGTTTATGGTATCCGTTGTACCTCTAACTTTAATTACCAATGAAGACACAATTATTTTAAAAAATCGAAAACCCTTTTCACTTGCTACTGTAGACCAATCAAACTGTTATTGTATTTGGTAAGGAAACAGATGAGCTTACACGCAGTGAGTGTAATAATTTACAAACTCAGATTTCTTCGTTTATTCCATTCCATGTTAATCTAAGAGAAAGACAAGTTGTGGTAAAATATTATTTTTACATGACCATGATTGATGGTAAGGTTTGCAATTCGTTGACAGAGACAAAATCTAGTCAACGCTGCTATATATGTAACACTATGCCTAAAGAAATGAAAATCAACATAATCCAGTTTGAGAAATATACTAAAGAAAAGCGAGTTCCTTATTTGTATCTGTGTCTAAGGTATAACATGTCCGTTAGGGTTCATAAAATATTACCTCATAGTGCAGATATAATAAGACGTTGCTTCCGTTCCATTGGCAATTACTACCAACAAGGGCTTATTAACCATGTTACTTATTACTTCAAGTTCATTATTAAATATGTAGCTTAAGAGAAGTGCCGAAGAAACCAACAACCACTATTTCCGTGGTAGTTATGGCTCTGTTAGATAGCCCTGCTATTCCTCTATTACCTCAGCAACGAAATATTGAATCAGATGGAACCTTCGATAACAGCAGAAATGATGATAATAATGATATACACAATATATAAATAAAATGTACATTTTTTTAATTTTTTTTGTTTTTTACCCTATAAACTGTAACTACGTAAATAAAGCACTTAAAACATGATTTTTTTATTACAATATATAATATAACTCATAAGAATACCATGAAGTAGTCAAAAAAATAATTTCGTCCAATTAATTGATACTTCGCGGAAGACTGTGCGGCGGTGGTACGAATCAATATGTGCGGCTTAAGAATGATAGTTCACAGGCTGATGATTTGTTGTATCAAGCAATTCATCCTAAGGTTTCCATTATCTGCATCACAACTCTTTTTTTATTTAACTCCCCAGTTGGGCTTCACAGTGTTAAGACTAGTCATTAAGATTGGAATCAGACATCTTAATTTTGTTCAGTTAGAGCGAAGGTTGCGATTTTTATGAACGTTTTCTCGCTATTAACAACCTATGTCTCGTTAGACATGTTTCGTAAGTCTCACCACCGGAGTTGTTTTTGCTAATGGATTACTTACTTACTTAAGCGGCGTGTAAGTAGACCTGGCGTACGGAGTAGACCTGGGCCTCAACCAATAAGCAACTCCAATTACCAACGATCTTTGACTAACTGCCTCCAGTTGCGTACTTTATGTTGGTTAAGGTCCCCTTCCACTTTCGCGCGTCACCTAAAGCTAGGCCTACCTCTACTGCGTTGTCCCTTTGTATTAGAATCAAAGATTCTGCAGGTTAGAACGTTGGTGTTAACTTGCTCTAATTCAACAATCTCAAACGCGCGCAATGTGCAGTTTTGTAACCAGGTCTACGTTAACCCATTTTTGTCACTTCTGTTCCTATACTCGCAAACGTCCTAGTGATAGCTCGTCGTGCTCTAACCATAACATAAATATCGTCGGCGTATGCAATCAACTGAACAGACTTTTGAAAGATCGTACCCCATGTGTTGGGTTGTGAGTTTTGCACAATTCTTCCAAGTATGCTGTTAAAGAAGTCACATGACAGCGCGTCGCCTTGCCTAAATGTTCAGTCATCTAAAATACTTTAGAAGTGTCTTATGTCGATCGCAATCCAAGCGATCTCTTTATTTGTGAATATTGAGGTCAGGCAACCGTGTGCTTGCTTTAGTAACGTTACTTCCCGCAACGATATCGATTAGCCTAGTTCCATTTCCAGACGTGATATCGTGTAGGCTTAGTCTTCCGGTTGTGCTACCAAAGATGTCCTCCTTTCCAGTTTTGGCATTAAAGTCTCCTAGGATGATTTTAACGTCATATATCGGACATTGCTTGTAGGTTTTATCGAGAAGCTCGTAGAAGCTTTCTTTGGTTATATCGTCCTTTCCCTCTGTTGGAGCATTTAAGGGTGATGTTAGCGAATTTACCTTTGATACAAATTGTTATAAGGCGTTCACTCACGTGTCTAAAGCTCAAAACTACTTGCCTATGTCTGCCACGTACAACAAATCCGCTTCCAAATAGACGTTACTTATTTTTCCTATAGTAATCACCATAATAAACATCACAGTTTTTCAATTTTCTTTTGCCCGGCTCATCTCACCGCACTTCTTGAATGGCGGCAATATCTTCTTTATAGAAGTCTAGTGCGTCCGCTAACAATTTTAGGCTGCACGCGACCTGTTCAAATTCCAAACAATCCACGTGCAGATTCAAAAGTAGTTCCTTTACTTGTTTTGTAGGGTCGTCAACAGTGAATCCGTTCTTACCCGAAGCTATTGGTCGCTTCGTAACAATTACTTTTTTTACGTGGTTGAGCAGTTAACCATGCGCATAACCCCCAACCTGAAGGGTTTTGTCCTAGGTTTTGTCCTAGGGGTCCCAAAAAGAGCCGGACCAAATTCTGGGGATGTGAGTGCTGTCGTTGGCCCTTATTAAGGGCTCAACCGCCACCAACTCTTTTCCAACACCCTGACTTAGTGTTAGAGATCCCTGGTATTCAAATACGGTGAAGCAACACATATAGGGATAACACTAGTTTGACCTAATTGAAAATTTAGACGCGACCGTTGATTCCGTTTTTAGAGTTGGTCTGCTGCCGCCCGAAAACGGAAACAGGAGAAAGTACCTTCGTGAGATAGAGTTGCTCCTCCTCCCTCCCACCCCTCTAGTCAGCTGCCACCAACGACCTTCCAAAGGGTTGGTTACCTCATCTCCAATCGAGTTACTAGACACCTAGCAGTCACCACGTGTAGGTGAGTAGTAGGAGTTGATTGTGTGAGGCTAAAGTGAAAAAGCTTGTATTCATATATAATCGCGTTCACCACCCTTTTAACCCTTTCCAGTGGATTACACCCTAAAATATAATTCAATGATTTTTTGATGGTCATCAGTTGAATCTGGCTTTTATTCTCAGAATGAGCCGTAAGCAGAAGGACTTCCACAAATATTCTTCCTCTTGATGTTATCCGAAAGAGTAGAAAAGGAAGCAACTATGACTACCAAAGATAAGTCGCTTTTAGTTGGAGTGGTGCCTTCAACCTATTGACGAATGTCTGCGATACACTACTTCCTCATCTTAAATGACTATAAAATCGTAGGCTTTTGACAAGTTAGAGCTTTACATCGATGATATTTGGAATGACGGGAATTTGAGCGGACCGGATAATAAGGTCTTAGTTCATATGTATCGAATAATATTACTGATTTTTGGAGTATCTTTTTTAGGTATTTGTATTTTGCGTAATTGCGCATCCCCTTGACGCCCTACCCTTTTCACCATTTATAAAGTTGCATCTAAGAAACCCCCGTACGTTTCTTTTTTCTTAAGTATTACATACGAGTATGTATATCCCATATATTTACTTATTTCCAGGTGTGGTTCATGCTATTGCTCTTCATGTTTGGCTAAGACATTGTCTCGTTCCATTACCACTAACTTTTCATGAATTTGCATAACATACCTATAATATGTTACATACTCGTAATTTCTTCTTTTTTTTATGTTTCATGTCTACAATTTTTTTTAATAAGCCAAAACCAAGTATTTCTAATCAAATGCTGGTAAATGATGAATACATAATTCATCATAATTGTGAAATTCACTTCAGTGCTCTATTCGGTTAACATAGCTAATTACAGAGACTGAAATGTATCCATTTACCCAACTCATAAGAGAGTAACAAAGTGCGTCCTGCGAATCCAGGTATATGTAGTAGAAAGGCTACCCGATCCTTCTTGATCAGTTCAATAGCGACTGCCTGCTGCCGTTACGGACGTGAACGTAGATAATGTATTCGCCTCAACGAAGGCACCTTGACCATCCTCAGTCTGGTGGTAATTCTCTTCTTGCAAGTCACTCGACGGTTTCTCTGAAGTGCAAGTCCCAAACTGAAGCACTTCAGTTTGATGTTTAAGTGGCCACATTGGGCGTCCTCTTGTCGTTTCTTTGGAATAACGTAAGTGTATTTTGACATGCTAATTAAAAGACCTCGAGGTCCCGCTAAAACCACTGCATTGTGCTAGTTACTTTGCGGTTAAATTGAGACTCATCATATCTATGTGTATTTCCTGAAACTTTGTTCTTGGCAAAAAAAAAAAAAAAAAAAAAAACGGTGATACCAAAGTTTTAGAATAATAAAAATGGATTTTTTTTAATTTGTATAGGTAATTTATATCAACCACACCTACATAGGTGAGGGAATTCAAAAAAAATTTCGCTTGATCAATTAAAGTAGCCTGTAGCTGCGGATACAGCAGTGGTGCGTGTAGGCGGGTAGACGATCAAAAATTGTCAAAGCCACACAGGACGTACAAAACAAACTCCCTGAGGGTACATAAGTGGATCTCAGATATCAAACCAGAAGATACAAGCAAAAAGATTACATGCTGCTTCCGAGATCGATCGTGCTTTGTTCCACCATGCACACCAATCACAGGCTATGACTTTAGCTCTGACTCTGGCAGAAGAGTAATTACGTTATGTCATTTGAAATTTGAAGAATTAATTAATCAAAAGCCGACACTGTCAGGGAAGTGGCCGATATGAATTTGTCCACCAATGTTATTACGTACTTGGTTCGAATACCATGGATAGGGGGGACGCAGTGACATTGCATTCGAAAGAAGGCGCGAATGAGCCCCGAAAATTAATTCACTTATGAATCGAGGGTCTTGTTGTGTTGGCGTCGCGTCGTCAATATCATTCTTTCGTGCACAACTGTGTTCGCCTTCTGCCACTCCCTGGATCAGATCTCTGATCATCACAATCAACTACTCATGTCTTCTTGTTATTGGAAACTTCTGTTTGATGGCTAAGAAGTCGTTATATCCACACATAAAGTAGTCTTACAATTAATTTTATCTTTCCATCGCGGTGCTGTATATCAGTATTCAATGATCTGGTTTAGAATCGCTTCAACTTCTTGAGAAATCAGTTCCTATGCGCGCTTATACGAGGTTATGTGGGACTTATCTTAGCTCAAATTGTGTTCTTTTTTTTTTATATTTTGTCGCTCGGTTGTTGTTTTTGGAATTTCTTGTTTTAGTTCTTAAGGTACACGCGTGATTTATGTGTTTAGCAGGTGAAAAGTAATGCTGCCGAGATCCGCCTGAACAGCTATTTAAATGATTTGTTGGAATTTTATCGAGTGACTTTGGAGCATTTTAATTAATATGTTTACTTTCGAAATGGTAAAACTGTTTTGCTTTCTGTTACTTTCATTATTTCAATTTTTTGCAAAGTTTGTATAGACAAATATTCGGTCTTCATTCACTGTAACAACGCAAGCTTTGCATCAGAGCTATATTTCCAAAATCCTTGATAAGGTTTTAAAATCGCTTTACCGAATCATTAGCATATATGGTTGAAATAATGGCGTTAACGTGCTTTTAAATTTTGCATTATAAAAAAAATTTAAAAACAACATCACTTACTCTTTTGTCACTACTGCACGGTGAATCCACCAAAGTCATCATTTTCTTAAATTTAAATTTAAATTTCTCTATTAAGAAAAGTTTGATTTTATGAAATTTCTGCAGATCGATATGAAAATAGGCGATTTTTACTTTTTATTAAGTTTTTTGTTAGGATTTTCATTAGAAAACTGATTTTCGCGACGTTAAGCTAGAAATAATTTTTAAATTCCTGTGGACATCGTTCCCTTTTTTTTATCCACACATACATGCTTACCCACATGCATATATTTATGATGTTTTAAGCAATAAAATAAAATGTTTAGGAAAGAAGTACGTATCGGTGGTCGAAGTGGTTTTATATTCTTATTTCAACTTTTAAGTTTCAAAAATGATTTCGAGATTATAAAGCGGCATTTTTTAATAGCAATAGAACTATGTTTTAAAATCAAGAATAAGAGTCAAGTTTGAAGAGAAGATCTAACATATATTCATTATGGTTGACTATTAGTTTATTGTTTTAACAATATCACGATATTGTTAACTGTACAGAACCAACGCACTTTTATTATTCTACCAGCACGGTTTTGGACATTTTCATCACCAATGACTGCCAGAATATGTTTTCTACCCAGGTTTCTGCTCCTGTCTTTTCTAGGCTTGATCTTATCTTTACCGAATTTAGCTTAACCACCGCTGGAAAAACCTCGACATATGTATCTGTTTAGAGATTTTAAATATTTAAACTCGGATTTATTGTACTTAAGCAAGATTTAATAATCGGCAGCTAATGTTTTATGAAACATTTGTTTGTTCCCCAAGTTAAATATTTTCACAGTATTCACTGATAAACATGTTTCCAATAAAACGAAATCAGTGAAATATGACAACATTAAGTGCCTTATACCAGAAATTGATGAGCTTAAAAATAAACATAATTCTGCGTACACAAAGCGGAAACGATTAAGAATTCTTGATGTACTCAGTGGCTTTCGGTTGTTATGGGGCTTAAAGTAAATGGAAAGTACGCAAGCGTAGTTATTACGCTAAACATTTTAACTTCAAGTTTTTGACTAAAAATCTTTTGACAAAACTTGCAAGGGTTGAGTGTCGACGTATCCTAAAGTCCGAAGAAGATCAGGTCGATCCTGATGAATTAAATAAAGAATTCGATAAGGTCCAAACGATCTTGGGCCCTAGTTCACAACATATCCAAATTTCATTTACTAGCTTTTTTTAATTCCGCATAGTGAACTTAACTGACGTTTTCAAAGCTATACTGAAAATAAAATCTAAGGTTATTAGTATCGACAATATTCATTCTCTTCCTATTAAAATGTTATTATCATACATTTTCCCCGTAATAACATAGATCTTCAACAAAATTTTAACAAAATCAAATTTTCAAAGTGCTTGGAAACAAGCTAAGATTATACCAATCCCAAAAAAAAGGAGTAGGTAACTTATCAATGAAATACAGACCTACCATATCCTTTCGTACTTATCGAAAGTCTTCGAAAAGGTAATACACCAACAAATGTAAATTTTTTTTACAACGTGAACAAATTCTTAATGCTTATTAGTCGGGATTCCGAAAGCACCACAGCTGCACATCAACTTTTCTTGTATCTGACAACATGTGAGTTGGAACTGACAATAAATTAGTTACACTAGTTACGTAAATCATGAGTTACTTGTATTCAAGCTAACAAGCTATCATAACTTCGCCTTGTCAGCCTTAACACTTGTATTTAGTTAGGAGAAAAGAATCAGTTTTCGATAACAATCTTTGGTCAGATTTCGTTGAAATTTCAGTAGGCGTTCCACAGGGATCAATACTGGGACCCTTGCTTTTTTAAATTTCTGTAAACGATCTCCCTAACATTATTATGAGCTGCGATTTTGAAACGTTTGCGAAAGATTTCCATTTATTTAAGCTTTTGATTTATGTCAATTAAATTTGTAAGCGAAGTTAATAAATGTCGCAGTCTGGTTTAACTCATCAATAAACTGGGACACCCATATCCGTTCAGTTATTGGGAAAATATACGGCTGCCCTAGAAATTTGTCTCAATCAATTAAAACGAAGCTACTGTGGATAACGACCTTAAAAATTCATCTACATATTTTTACGACATGTGAAACATCATCCTCGGTAACACTCTTGATATATAACAAATCGGCTGAAAAGTTCGTAGGCTAACGTAGTAAAACATGTTTTTTTTGGATTTTATTATTCAACATAGTTGCCTTCGAGGGCAACACAACGATTAAAGCGTTCATGTAATTTTTCGATACCATTTTTATAGAACGATTTCTCTTTAGCCTCAAAACAAGCTTTATTTTCAGCGATTACTTCTTCATTAGTGCTGAATTTTTTCCAGTAATCATACTTTTGAGATCTTCACAGTGGGCCAGATCTAAAGAATACGATGAATGGGGAAACCATTCGTAGTCTAATTCATGCAATTTTGTTATCGTTATTATTAATTTGTGAAACGGTGCATTATCATGATAAAACACCGCTTTTTTCTTCTTCTTTATGGTTATTCATTTTTGTAAACATGACGTTTCCGTTTTCGTCCGCCTCTTTCGGGCGTTTAAATTTAGCAAACCACTTCTCAACTAATGTTTATTAAGCCAAGCTTTGGTTTCAAGAGTATTTTTGTTTTTCATCATAAAGCAATGCTTTGTTAACACACAAAACTCTTTTTTTACATTTTTTTCACAATAACAAAAGTAGCTTAACTCTCAATGCTATTGTATATCTCCCAAACTAATTGTCCGACAGCTGTCAAATTTATACATGTGTTGTTTGAAGGCTAGTACTACTATAAACCATATGGATTTAAATCTAGTACCACCATCTATGTGTTAGCTTACGAACTTTTCAGCCGACCTGTTATTTGTACTACTGCACAATTACATATTTATTAAAGATAATAACCATCAAACAGCCTCAATATTTATACTACAGTTTTTCACAATCTAATAGTTCATTTACTTTAAGCTGTGTAATTAAACTGCATATCTAGTTACGGAAAGGCAAATTTTCGTTCGTGCTATTCATCTCTGTAAACGAACAAAGGCCAAACTGTTGCGATCGACGCAAAAATGACAACTGACAATTCTGAATCTTCCATCACAGTCTCACTCACAACGGCTACAGTTTTTTTGTACGCATATTACGTTGACACGTTCTTGGTTTTGCATCATAAAAATTAACGTTTGCGAAATCTATTCACACAACGAATAGCGATTTCAGTTAATTAATATTGAATACCACGTAATTGTCTATACATTCCACATATTTAAAACTGATTTTCTAATTCACTTTAAATGATACTAGCTGATCTGAGATTTATAGTTTATGATACGAGTATAATAGACTAGCTGTACCCTGCGCAGGTTACATATCGCTCTGTAGACAGAATTGATTCCTTTGTGCAAAACATTGTAAATGCAGCTAAATTAACAAATTGACTTTTTCGGTTCTTTCTCAATTACCAATAAACAATTTCATTGAACTAACCTAAATGCATTTTACTGAACTAATGTCTATAATCAATTTTCCATTTTTAGAATTATGTTTACCAAAATGTAAATTAAGTATAAATACAGACAGTGAAGAAAAGTGAGAGCAGCTTATAGCAAGTTGTATTGTACGAATATGTTAAGTTTGTTTAATAAAAGTTTTTGATTCACTTTTAAGAACAAATGTTTTTTTGTTTTTTAAAACTAATATAAAAATTATATTAAACTATGTTATTATAAAATTGGGAATCCAGTAATCGAACTCGTGTGAAGTTAACTTAAAGTCGCGATTAATAGACACGAAAATAATTGTTGTTCTTTAACTGGCAAAAACTCCAGGAAGCTTACGCGTAAAAGTGGACAAGGAGTTCAGATAAACAATTCGGACGGTTGAATTTTAGTGAAAAATTATTACAAAAAGCAAAACTCGACACAGATTAAGTGCAAAGTGTATAAGTGAATGAAAAAAACTAAGAATTACACAATAAAAATAGAAAAACACGGACAACTTTAGTCCAGAAAACTAAGCTGCTATGTTGATTGAACTTGAGCGAAGAACGCAACAGCTGGAACAAGTGCGTGAAGCTTATCAACCTATTCAGTCACGAGAACAGGGAGAAGTATAAAACAAAGTGCTTAAAGAAGTCCGCTACATGTCTACATGTAGCTGGTTTTTTGAGCAAAATAGTTCATAACGAGGACGTTAAATCTAAGGGAGAGCATGTAGACCCCCCTTATTCAGACTTTTCACTTAGAAATAATTCAGGATCCGATTTTGTCCTAAACATAGAAGAAGACGAGACGTTCGGAACAATACATTCAGCAGAAGAAGAACTAAGGGATCACTTTCCGCTTATTGAATAAATTGTTAATATATATAAAAATATATATAATTTTAACGAACAACAAGGTAAAGGAAATAGAAATCCTCCACGGGAAAAGAATAATTTTTATTTAGAAGTATGACTTTGATAGACTAGGAGATATACTTAGACGATTTATTAAGAAATTCAGAAAAAAATATTCAGAACTCGACGACCATAAATACCATATAATACACTTCAAGAAAAAATAAGAAAAATGTATTGGGATGATAATAGTATAAAATTTATTAAATGTTCATATAGAGTACAAGAATTGGAAACAGAAGTAGCGAATATCCTTTGGCACGTAAAAATATAATCATTAAAAAAAAAATATTATCCAAAACTATTGAAATACATTCAAATTGTGATCACCCAGTGCGAAATATGTCAAGAAGTAAAATATGATCGCAATCCAATTAAGCTTAAGTTCAACCTATCAGAAACTCCCATAGATATAAATGATATTATTCATATTGACACATATGTTATAAAAAAGGTTAGTTTTCTGACAATAATAGACAAGCTTTCTAAATTCGCATCAGCATATTATTATTTAACGGATAGAAACCATTTTACAAATATAGAACAGTTAGAAGAACATTTCGCAAAGATAGGAAAACTTAACAAAATAATAGCGGACAATGAATTTAAAGCAATTCATATTAAAGAATTTCTACAAGATGAAGGTATAAAGCTACACATAACAAAACCTAATAGCCATACAGGAAATGCAAATATAGAGCGCTTTCATAATACTGTAGCAGAGAAATTCAGGATTATGTCTTTTAGTAAAATTTAATATTTTGTTAGACGCATAATGCAAAAGGCAGTTAAGAACTACAATGAAAGGTTACATTCCAATTAAAGTGCAACCCCTTAGATGCACAATCTGGTGCATCTTAAGCATCAATTATAAAGCAGTTAGGTATAAACAAAAACCAAAACACAAAAAAGCCATGTTAAAACATATTCATGTCATGACCTTGAAAATTTTCAGCTAATGACATGAGTTTACCTACTGATGATGATTTCGCAGACTACATAATTCCCAACACTTTCTTGACAAACAGACACTTAACGAACAACAAGGATATGTTAAGCTCCAGCTTTCTGATGCAGTTATTACTAGCGAAACAGTTATTAAACTACATATAATAGACCCAAACTAAATAAAAGCGATAGTCAAAAATATATCTTTAAATAAAGTAGTTCTGAATTCATATAGAAAATATATATTGATTGAGCAAATTTCAAATATATGTAGCTTATAAAATTAAAATGCTAACTCCATTACAAGACAGACATTGTGGGAAGTGCACAAAAATGGTTATCCGGGACCATGGACCACGAAGACCGATAGGCAATAGAAGAACATTTAGATAATATAACGAAGAATAATCATAATTCAATCGTAACTTTGAACAAACAAAAACAAAAGAATCAACGAATTCTTTATTAATATTTTGAAAATTTTAAAAACCGCTATAAGCAATGTTAGGGAAGCAATATTAAAAGAAGATAATACAATACACAATGTAGAAAGAGATTTAACATCGAAGCAAATTTATTTTGATCAGTTATTAAAGCTTAAATACATAAAAGCAAGAGTAAAACACATTCAGGACATTCAGCCGAAAATAATATATAACATCCAAACATTCTTATAAATAAGGAGATTGAAACATACAAAATAGATTTGTTTAAACTTAAGCAAATAAAATGAACACATGCTAATAAAAAAATAGATGAATTAGTTAAAAAAAAATTGTATTGTACAATTTACATGATTGTAAACTCATGAAAAATAAACAAACCGAAGCTGTAAAACTAGATGATGAAACTATACTATACTCTTTAAAAAGGTAAACACTAATTTAAACCAAACTTGTGACGATAGAAAAATAAAGCTTAGAGCAAGTTATCTCATAAATTTAACTAATTGCTTATTATCATTTTTAGACCAGATTTAAATTAAAAAATATATATAATAAAAAATTCATGCACAAAGATTTTACTATCCCAATTATAAATAAAAATTATAATTTCACAAAGCACTGAAATTTGAAAAAAAAAATATTGTAAATAACGTTGACAATTTAAAGGAAATTCACGAAATAGTACTTAAAAGAAACATATCAATCATATAAAATAAATACAATGTTTGTAACTATTATCTTAATTATGTTTGCTATTTTATCATGTTTATACAATATATATAACAAAAAAGAATACATTTAAAATTTACTAATAAAATTCAGGAGAATTGATTCATTTGTGCAAAACATTGTAAATGCAGCTAAATAAGCAAATTTACCTTTTCTGTTCTTTCTCAATTACCAATAACCAATTTCATTGAACTGACCTAAATGAATTTTGCTAAGCTTATGTCTATAAGCACTTTTTCGTTCTTAGAATTATGTTTACCAAAATGTAAATTAATACATGGGCTGAATATTGACGTGTATAAATTTGACGATTAGTTCTCGAGATTTTTTTGTTATTGTGAAAAAAAAAATGGATTCAAAGCAATTTCGTGTGTTGATTTATCATTGCTTTTTGATGGGAAAAAATACAGCCGATGCAAAGAAATGACTTGATAAGTGTAACCCAGACTCTGCACCAGCCGAACGAACCATTCGCAAGGTGATTGAAAAATTTAAAAGTGGTCATACAGGCACCGAAGATGATGCACGCAGTGGACGTCCAAAAGGGACTGTTTCAGATGAAAACATCAAAAAGGTCCACAAAATGATTACGAATGACCGTAAAGTAAAGTTGATCGAGATAGCTGAGGCTCTAAAGACACAAAAGAGTGTGTTGGATATATCATACACGAATATTTGGACATGCGAAAGCTCTGTTCAAAGTGGGTGCTGCGTTTGCTCACAGCTGACCAAAAACAACAACATGTTGATTATTCAGAGGAATTCAGAGCCGAATTTTTGCGTCGGTATGTGACAATGGATGCAGCTTGGCTCCATCACTTCACACCAGAGTCAAGTCTGCAGTCAGCTGAGTGGCGAGCAGGCGACGAACCTCGTCCAAAACGACTAAAAACTCAACAGTCGGTTGGCAAGGTTTTGGCATCCTTATTTTGGGATACACATGGAATAATTTTCATCGACTATATCCAAAAGGGGCAGACTATCAACAGCTACTATTACATTGCGTTGTTGGAGCGTTTGAAGGACGAAATCGCAGAAAAACGGCCACAAGAAAAAGAAAGTGCCGTTTCATCAAGACAATGCACCGTGTCACAAGTCAATGAAAACGATGGCAAAATTAAATGAATTCGGCCACTAATTGTTTCCCCACCCAACGTATTCTCCAGATTTGGCCCGCAGCTACTATTTCCTGTTCGCAGACCTCAAAATAATGCTCGCCGGAAAGAGATTTAAGACCGATGAAGAAGTAATCGCCGAAACAGAGGCCTATTTTGAGGCTAAACCGAAATCGTACTACAAAACTGGTATCGAAAGATTAAAAAATCGTTTCAATCAGTGTATCACCCTCGAAGGCAACTATATTGATAAATAAAGTTGAATTTTGCAAAAATTTTTTGTTTTACTATACGGCACTGACTTTTCAGCCCATGTGTTAAGTATAAATACAGGCAGTAAAGGAAAGCGAGAGCAGCTTCGAATTTTGAAATTATTATTATAAAGGATATATATGTTATGTATATATGTATGTTATAAAGGTTAAGAACGATAGGAAAAAAAATTTAAATAACTATTTTTAAACTATGTTCATGCCATTATATGTGGAATAGCACATCATTCAAATGGCTGCCTGGGCTTCGCCGGCGGTGCTTCAAGCGGTCGGTCCAATTTTTGATGACTCGGTCCAATATGTGCGACGTTATTCAGGCAATAGCGTGTCTAGTGTTGGCCCCGAGCTCGTCAAAAGTGGTTGGCCTCGAGCTCGCCCAAAGTGGTTGGCCTGTGAGCGTAAACTGAAGACTTGACATAAATCTAGATAAAGTAATCGAGTGGTGTCAAATCGCTAAAGCGCCGCGGCCAAATGATTAACGCTCGCCGTGAGATGACCCAGGCGTTAAATTTCTCCTTCACAACTTCGAGCGTTACGTCGCTTGTATGTAGTGCCATCTTGTTTGAACCACAGCTCGGATATATTGATGTTGTCGAACTCTGAATACAGAAAGTCAGTTAACATAGCTCTATACCTGATACCATTGACAGTAACAGTGTATCCTTCCTCATTTCGAAAGAATAAGGTCTAATAATGCCGCCATGCCATAAACCCTACCAAACAGAGAATATTTGTGGTTGCATTGATGCTTGGTTTGTGTTCGCTCCAAAAACGGCAATTTTTCTTTTTGACATTGCTTCTGAGTCAAAATCCGCATCCCCGGCCAACATTTCCAGCAATTCTTGGGTCAGCACAATCTTATATGGATGTAGGCCCAAATCCAATCGCAAAATGAACCTCTGACTCTCTGGCGATGACATGTATTTGTCAAAGGGTAACCAAATATCACAGCAGAATTTTAAAGTTTATTAATTCGAAGATTTATCAGTCAACAAAAAATTACGTTTCTTGCTTAGATGTACAACATGTAAATGGATAAAATGCATGCTAGAGGGCAAAACTATAAAAACCTCATTAGGCAACAATAAGCTCAGAGTGATAGCTACGAAAGTATGCCTGCAGAGAAGAGTACTATCACCCTTATTATGGTCAATCGTAGTAAATGAACTACTAATTATTCTTAAAAATGATGGCTTCTATGTCTAAGGGTATGCACACGACATTGATATCCTAATTAGAAGCAAATTCGAAGACTCAATCTCGGATCGCCTCCAGAGGACCTTGAACCTAGTGGCTGAATGGTGCACCAAAGTAGGCCTCAAAGCCAACTCCAAGAAAAGCACCATTGTTAAATTCACCAAGAGACGGAGGCGAAAAAGACTCAGAAACGCCACTCCCTTCTGCGAAACAATAGAGTTCTCAACGGAAGTAAAACATCTAGGACTTACACCGGATGAAAAACTTACGTGGAGCCCTCATATTTCTTAGACTATTGACAAAGCCAGGACTATGGACCAGCAAATGTCTAGCTGGAAAAAATGGAGACTTAATCCTAAAATAACGCTATGGTTGTACACGGCCATAAAGAGACCTCTCATCACGTACACAGCCGCCGCCTAGTGGCAGAAAGCATCACAGAGGTTTATACAAGTAAAACTCTATATTAAACTAAAACTCTATCTATTAAACCATGGCCGGTTTACATCGTTTAGGTAGGATTAAAGTAGTTTTAAAATTATAAAAAATATAAAAATAAAAAATAAAGACAAAAGAATTTAAAAAAAAAATAATAAAAATTAAAAAATCAATTAAAGAAAAAAGAGAATTTAGGACAATGGATAGTGAGAAAAAAAAAGAATTTCTCTAAAATTAAGGTAGTTTAAGTAGGTTAAGATAATTATTAAGGTAGCTTGTGAGTTTTAATGTAAAAAAACCTATATGTACTAAGTTTTTAGAGAAAAATAATTTTCTTAATGTAAATAGTAATATAATAAAATAAAGAAATTACCCCATTCAATTACGTCAAAATACATAGATTAAATTTCAGGTTTAACTTAGATCGGCCCCGTGGGGCTAATAAGTTATCAAAGTAATTATCATATCATAATATCATTAAGCCAATTTCTAAGCTTTTTTTTTTTTTTTTTTTTTTTTTGTCTATCTTGTAAGTGTAAATGTATTTGATACAACTATTAGCTGGTTCGTCACATTTTTTTATATCTACCATCTAGGGTTGTGAGCCTTATGACGCCGTGACGAATATAATTCTAGTTTCCTCGTTACTACCATTTTAGCTTACATGAGCAAAGATTTACTAATGCCGTTAGCAGGGACAAACACAAGGAGATAGGGCAAGCACTATGTTACGAACTTGATTGTTGCACTGCTGACCCAATACTTCCGTCTTCATCTAAATCGTTCAGGACGTTGAATTAACCGGCGTGTATCAATACACTTCAACTTTTCGTAACAGTACCCAGAATTTGCTCAACCAGTGTAAGTTTACCAGTGCCAAATATGCTAACTCGTATTTTATTATCTCTGGAACCAGTAAAGCATTTATACAGGTGTATGCACATATGAATACATATTACTATAATTTTGTAAAACTTTAGTATCTGGCTCATTTGCTTCCATCAAATCTAAAAACAAATCCAATAAACAAATTAACTTATCAACGTTTAGTGACATCTATTTGTAAGATACTTATATATATTAATAGCAACAACATTTCGTTGCGCAAGCCGAAATTAAATTACAAATCTACCCCAGAAATCTAAGTCTAAGGTCGATGCGATTAAAACACCAAAATCACAAACCACCAAAAATGGGAAATAGAAACCGAATTACCACATCTGTGTCTATACAACTATTACCATCGTCAGCTCAGTCAAATCGATGGAATCAAAGTGGTCTTCCAGAAAAATACCAGTCAAACAACCAACCGCTGCATCCTCTTCTTCCTTCATCATGTATACAGTATACACTACACCTTCAAGAACTTCTTTATTTCCTTTGAATTAAAAGAGCAACGCACTTGTCAGGGGATGGATTTTTAAGTCGACGCACGTCACCATTACCATCAGCATCAGCATTCAGATCCAGATCCAGATCCAGATCCAGATCCCGATTCAGATCCAAATCCACATCCACCACACTATGTGTATTTGGGAACGTAAACGTTTCAGAAGACAAGAAGAAATGATTCGATTAGGGCCACGGCGAGATAATGCTGGTGCTGGTGGTGGTTACAGATTAAATTGAACAAGATTGTGACATGACGATAGCAATCTAAATCTCCAGAGTGCAAGGATCTGCGAAAAGTTTAGATATATGATATTATACATAAAAACACGGAACGACGTTCACTCGCCGAGATTCGTGGGGTATCTTGCCTTATCTCAATTGTGCAGTTTTTACGTCTTTTGATTTAATAGAGGACAATCGCATGTGACATCCAGAAGAGGGTGGATTTGCTTGAAGGGTGCATTCATGTCCTTTATACAAGTTCACAACAATACAAGAAAAAAACAACAGCAAACGATACGAATAAAACGACTTATTTTGCCATGGGGTGGTTTTGCTAATATAATACATAACATACTCTGTCGGCCGCCGCGAACGTGATGGTGCATGCGTCAATCAACTGGGGAAGAAATTAATGGCAAGGTAATTATGGCAAAATAGCTGTAACTACAGTATGGGAGGCGAATAGAAATTTATTCAAGTGTACACTAAATCTGGCTGGACCAAGTATTCTGGTTATTTTTTGTGCGATTTTGGGGGTGAATTCGTGAGTATTTTCAAAGCTTTTGTTAAGAATACGTTTTTTATATCTTTGCTTTTACATTTTCTTTGTTGCTTGAATCTCTGGCGTTCTCTTGTCTTATTTTATCTGTAACGTTGATTTGGAAGGCTCTTCCTCCCCCAATTTTGGTTGCCATTCGCTTTCCAGTTCCACATAAAGTGTTATCTGGAAGATTTACGATCTGACTTTTCACATCCCTCGTTTTATGATAATATACGAGCTTTTTCCACAAATGTGTATCTTTACAAATACACACAAACACGCGCACCCAAAAGCATCTACAAAAATTATCTCTCAACCGAACGTAGATACAAATACTCAGATATTTTTGGTCGACCGGTAGGAGTAAAAGTTGGGATGGTGATTGTGGACGCTGGGTGAGATTGGGGAGAGTTTGCTAAGGAATCACATCGGCTATGTGTGTCAGTAGCAGTACTTACACAGATGCACTACATGATACGCAAACGTATACAGGACATTTGTAATGCTTAATGCTGTGTTGAATTTTTCTACGCCATTTTATTTTGATTTTCTTGTGGGACAATCGACATTGCTGAACTTTCTCCTTACCATTCTTTCTGCTTTTCCCTTTTGCTATCTTCTTCATCGACTTTCTAAACGCACGAGGAGGAGTTTTCACTTGGCGAAGACAGTCGAAATTTCCTATTTTTATCCCCCTCTGGGGCAATCTGGAACATTGCACGTTACATTGGAGCACATATAGCCAAAATAGTATTGTTGACGGTTTACTTGGATGGAATTCCGTGGAGATGACGCGACATAGGGAATTGGTTTTCTCCTTGAGAAATAGATAAATCAGACGGAGATTTATGTGCTGCTGTGTATCTTTCCTGTATTTATCTCTAATCAGAGCTAAGAGTTATATATATATGTATGCATGTATCTATAAGATACCCTTGATGGTGGCTGATGTGAGTTGCCAAACATAAAGCTACCTTGCCTCGGTTATTTCTTTAGGACCTTTGTTGATTTCTTCACGAAACGATGGGCTTTAGTAGTTTTGATCAAGTTGGAAAGTTCTTTTTAGCTATTTTATTACAATTGTATATATATATTTAATCTAAGTTGTAAAGATAATGTTAAGATACTATACGAATGAAGAGGAAAATTGAAGCATATTAAGGCTAAGTATAAGGCGCAGAATTAAGATGCTTTCCCTTGCCCAAAATTCCATTTGAAAAACACCATTGTAGCTCAGATTGCAATCTTAAGTAATATAAAATTATTTTTTGAGGATTTTCAAGACACAAAATAAGAACGACCCGTAAGTGTACTCGGACTGCGTACTTTTCCCTGTAATACAGTAACTTCTTAGCATATTCAGTGAAATAGAAGATATATTTTGAAAACAAAGCAAAGGCTATACGGTGGTAAGAGATTCCAAATCGCCAAAGCAGTTCTGACACAATAAACGTGCTGTAACTTAGGTATTGAGCTTTTTTTTCGTCTTCGTACAATACCAAAGTAGTCTATTGTCTACTTAACGAGCATGTTCCTAGTAATTTAATAGTTTTATTAAGCTAATAAGATCGAGTATGCGAAACTTGGATTCCTATCGGAGAGCCACTATAACAGCCGCGTCGCTTTGCGTACCGTCCAGCACTTACCATCATAGTGTGAAAATTATGACATCTATGTCTAAATTCTAGGGTTATCAGAAAATGAACAGAATCGCTATATACGCCACTGAAAACTTTAGATCAATTTGGACTTAAATTCAAAAGTTAATCCTTCTATGGACAACATTATACTCCTTCTTAATTTTGTTGCTCGAGACAGATGCACTATTTAGGAGAATTGGAACGATCTGAGCAACTAACCCTGGCCTATAAAGCAAATATCAGACCCATCCAGGAAGTATAGTACGGGCTGCGTCTTAAGTCTTAAAAGTTAGTCTTAAAAATTCGGGACATAGGCGAACATTTTGGTACAATCCGTATTATTGCGAAAATTGACATTATCCCCGCTGACGCTGTCTTAACTATGACTTACAAAACTTGAATTGTACATGAATTACAATGTTGAATTAAACGCCAAAAAAGTAAAAGGGTAATACATACTTTGATAGCACATAGCATGCATATGAGTGAGACCATGTATGGGGATAAATTAAGGGGTATGGAAAAACCACATCTATAGACTGATAAACAGTGTAGATAACACAAATTTCGATTTCAGCCAAAACAAGCCATCCAACTTGGACGATAAGCGTAAGCCAAGTTTTCTACTGAATCCACTAAAATGAAGCGGCATCACCTATAGTAATAGGTGGAATCACTGCCAAACTCCTTAAATTATGTAGAACGATGAAGGAGGACGAACTATGATTCGTAAAGCAGAAGCAATAACAAAAGGATTTAGAAAATGTAACGAGTATGTGTTTTCTTTAACATCGTACTTGAGAAAACTGTTATTTTTGAAGGTTTGAAACAGGAACAGCAAAAATGGACTTTGTTATGAACATGAGGAAACCAAGTATATACTATCTTGATGATATATAACATTGACGATTTTAATACCAGTTGTCGTACTATGGATAAAATTGTGGGGAACTTAGAAGATTTTAAATAATCTTTGTCTAGTTATGATGTTTTCATCCTTTATGACATTACGTTCAAAGAAGCTTCACCTTTTAAAAAAAATAATCTTTCAAAACACTTGGAAACAGCTCTTTCGTCTTTAAACAAATTTAAAAATTATTATAATCTACTTTGTACCATTTATCACTATTTTCAGCTATAATCATGTAAGACACCGACGCGAATGGACTAAAAGCAATTGCCAAATTTGGTGAAGTCATTTCATATCATATCACTACAAAGGAATCGTTTTGGCTCAATAACGAAACGCTAATCATGCAATCATACATCACCCGAAAGGCAGTGTGTTGAGATCGTTGCGGTAAATGAGGCAACTCAACTACCTGACATTGAAGCTCATACCGCCAACACCCTGGATTTGTTTGTAACTTCTCATCCTGAGAAGTACACCGTTGATGTGCTTTCTCCTCTAGGCTCATCGGACAATTGTATACAGGTAGAGAAAAGTTTTCTAAAAGAACCATATGGCAATATGAAAAAGCCAATTGAAGCGAATTTAACAACTTACTTTGGAATTTTAACTGGCCGTTATATTTCCTCGATACGATACGATACGAAATGTCTCACTGCAGATATGATCACAGACACTATTCTCGTTGGAATGAGATCCTTTACCCCTCATTGGATTAAGTGTATCAGCTCAAAAGACATGATACGACTCGAGCTGTAAAGAAGCTGTCAGGGTTAAAGAAATGTTTTTTCTCTCCTACAAAACCAACCCTATTAACGAAAACTCAAAAAATTGTAATTAAGCCAGAAATGAATGCAACGTAGTTCTTAAGCATGTGAAATTACAAAACGACCTAAAACTGAGACAAAAAATACTTCAATGTCCCAAAGGGAGTAAAAGTTGTTGGTTGTTCGTCAGAAATAAGGTATATGTACTCGTATGTTTAGTACCGAATATAATTCTTAATCTATTGTATATCAAATGACTTATAATATGTGACAAACCAGAGCAGAGGCTCTTGACTGCTATTACGCAGATATCACCGCCATCCAGGAAGTTTGATGAGATGCGCCGGACATAAGGAGGATGAATAACTGTGATGTATGTATACTATGGTGATTGCTTATTCCGAATCTGATTTGGTATATGATGTAGACTTAGGCAAGCACTCTTAAGCTTCTGACACATGAGCAATGTCCAAAATATGGGGTTATTAATATTAATATTTATGCCAGGATAGGAAGGAGGACACTTTTGGTAGAACAATTAATTAGCATAGTCTAAACGACACCACGTCTTCCAGCACCTTTTTGCAGCCAAGGTCTGAATGCAGGTTTCCCAAGCACTACAACAAGAAGTACGGTAAGTACGGCAAGAACATTATATCTATATTATATGTGGAAAATTTGCAATCGCAAGTCTCCACCAGAATCTTCGCCGAATACGCATCCCGAAAGCTCTCAACAACTTCTGTACTACCAGCATCAATCACCGAAAAACAACGGCAACGCTGCCAACATACCATCAGAAAAGCCGCAGCTGATGGGCATACTCAAATGGGTATGACGGCACTTTAAATGCCATAGCTTTTTATTTAAATGGGGGAGATAGAGAAAGAAAGATTTTTGGGATCAGTGGTTAATTTCGCTCCATGGGTGACATCCAACATTTAATGGGAAAACTAAATTCTTAGTGTAACTGCACTTATTGTATTATAGGCAACCACAAATCTTTAGTTGACTGAAAAAAAAAAATTGTCTTTTAAGTACGGCTGGTATTGAACCCCGATCTGTCCGATTTGGAAGCCAATACACTATCACTTGAACTACGGGGGCCCACAATGTGTTTTTTCACCTGACCACCACCAGGAAATCCCTGGCATTATAAGGAATGTCATCAAGCACATGCACCTAAACAAGAAGCCTTCAAAGCGGGGATGAAACCTGCTCGTGAGCTTAACGATCAGAAGAGACGAGAAGAACATCGGCTTTTCCAGAAGAAAAAAGAAGAACACGAGCAGTACTCTGTCGGTGATGAACACACGGAAAAATGTTTTCTGCAGACTGTGTAACGCCGATAAAACTCAACATCCCGCAGTCAGGTAGAGTATACCATTCAATTTAGACGATGATAGCCAAAATTTCCGTTCACCTGACCAAAATTAAGTAAGGATAGCAACATCTAAGCTAAATTCAACAAATGAGACCTGATGGCTGAACACCTGAGGTAGGCTGGAAAAGACTTTGTGTAGATCATACACCGACTCATTTCTCATGTCTGTATCCTGTATGCCTGAGAAAATGAAATCTTAGTACCGTATTCCACAAAAAAGGAGACCCCCTCAACTATAGAGGTATAAGTCTCCTCGCCATCGGATACAAGATTTTATCTACTATATTGTGTGAAAGTCACATTGAAAGGACTAGCGTTCGCTAGTTTATAAACGGAAGTTGCTAAAATTGGGTTTAGTGTTAAATTAGGCCAAAACCAAGTATATGCCGTCAACAAAAAAGGACACACAACTTCGACGAATTGAAGAGAACGTCACCACCGACAGCTACAATTTCAACGTAGTAAAGGACTTTGTCTAATTTTCTCTACTATAAGTTCTGCCAATAACATTTCTGCAGAAATACAGTGAAGAATCACTCTTGCCAATTGCTGTACTATATATATATATGTGGTGCTGAAGAGACTATTGCCTCCCCAGTTGCACCAATGCGTTTATAAGGTAACTTATTATTCAGATTTTAAAGCCTCAAAGACGGAAAAATATAAAACTTTTGTTATTGTAAATTAAACCGCCATGGTTCTATATACAGTTTTGTAGTGCTAACAAATATCCTTATTTATCTTTTTGCGAGTATTTACTTAGATAGTGCTTTAGTCCAGGATGGACCTGACCATCTCCGGTTAGCGCAGGCTTTGGCTTATGGTCTCTAGCTTCGGATTTCGGGTTAGTTGATGTGCCATTCTACTTGTGCATAACACAGAGGTCTTCTCGAATCGAAATCTCTTCTGGTTGGAGTGTTAAAATACAGTATTCCTTTGGTTTCTGATAACAACTCATTTTCTTAGTTAATAGGAAAATTGCGTTTCTGATATACATTTTGACACATATGATACTCTTTCCGAGCAGCTAGCGCATACCATTGTCATTCTGCATATACTGGCTAGTTTCGCATGGACGCTAAGATTAGACATGTCTCCTTATAGCACGTCTATATAGATGCTGAATTATGTATCACCGAAACCGATAAGAAAGTGCTATATACTATATAACCATCTGGATGTCTTGTTTCCTTCAGGATCTACCAGAGATTTGTTCAACTATCGACTAAACCGGCTCAAAATCGTACTGATAAGAATCAATAAGATTGTTGACAAGTAGGCGTTTAAAAAATATTATAGACAAGATCCTATACGCGGTTATAAGGACTCTGACGGCACTGTTATTTGTGCTTTTAGAAGGTCTCCTTTCTTGTTTATCGGACAAACGATATCTTGTTATCTATTTTGGAAATCTTCGCTTTTATCGCCCAGGCTGAATGAATATCCTCAGTGTCTACTGTAACTCTACTATTCAATTTTCTTCCTCTTCTCTACAGGTTTCTGTTTTTTTAGTTTTTTTGCAAAACTTTCGAAAATTGTTCCAATAGTGTAAAACACTTCTCCATATTCATGATCACTTTCTTCTAATGCTTTTTTTTTTCTTCAGAGAAGCTATTCTTCTTCCCTCCTTTGAAAGAAGAGAACATGCGCATATGAGAATAATTACAATGCAATCGCTCACGTGCCGGAAAGCTCAAAAGTTCTGTCTTAGTTTTCCCTTACAACAGATAGACTCTGCTTTTGTTCTGTATAATAGTCACCGTTGTATACAGTACCATATATCACAATTATTGATATCCCACCCAGTAGCATTTCCGAAAGTCATGAATCCATTCATACTATAGGGTTTTCTAATAACGACTTGAAAACTTTTTTTTTAAATAAAAGGCAAACCATTTGAGATATTTCAAGAACTTTATTATTGACTTGAAGTTCAATCAAAACATTTATGAATGGAACTCGATTTCGTTCATATGGCCACCGCGGGCACCGTTGGTCGATTCGTTGGACCCAATTTTCAACGACTCGACCACACATTTCGGCCTAAACGGCCGCTATTTCGCGTTCAATATTGGCTTTGAGCCCTTTCAACGTCGTCCGAGTGTTGGCATAAACTAATGACTTAAGGTAGCCCCACAGAAAATAGTCAAGCGGCGTTAAATCGCACGAACGAGGCGGCCAATCGACTGGCCCATGTCTTGAGATAACACGCTCACCATACTTACTCTTCAATAAATCGATTGTAGTGTGTGCTGTGTGGCTTGTGGCACCATCCTGTTGAAACCATATGTCGTCCAAGTCCATATCCTTCAATTAGGGCCCAAAAAAATCGGTGATCATGGCGCGATAACGCTGACCATTCACAGTAACGTGACGATCGTTATTGTCGACGAAAAAAATATGGCCCAATAACGCCGCCGGCATGCAAACCGCACCAAACAGTTATTTTTTGTAGATAAAGTGGTGATTCATGAAGCACATGTGGGTTTTCACCCGACCAATAACGCATATTTTGCTTATTGACGAACCCATTGAGCCAAAAATGAGCTTCGTCACTGAAGATGATTTTGTGATGAAATTCATCATCTTGGCGCATCTTCTCCAGAACCCAATCGGAGAACGTACGTCGCTTCAAATGGTCCATCGGCTTCAATTCTTGAGTCAGCTTGATCTTGTATGGGTGTAACCAAGATCCTTACGCAAAATACGCCATAATGTGGTCTGAGCGATGCCCAATTCTTGAGAACGCCGTAAAATTGACTGATTTGGATCATTTGTTACGTACGTCTGAACGGCAGCGATATTTTCGACATTTCTACCAACCCGTTGTCTCACTAACACGGCAACATCACACAACGAATATGTAGACTCAAATTTTTGCACTAAACTTGTTATTGCCTGTCTTCTTGGGCGAGAATTAGGACCGAAAATTGGAGTTAACGCTCTTAAAGTTGCAGTCACCGACTCCGAATATCTGTAGAAAATTTTTATAATTTGCAGACGTTGCTTGTTGGTGTACTTTACCATGATGAAAATCTTGAGTTTTCTGAATAAATTGACAGTGACAGTTTAATGATTAGTGAAAGAGTGCGTTTACAAATTAAATTCAAAGTTGTCAAGTCCCTATTGGAAAACCCTATATATATAATAGATATTTCGGCATTGAATGCCTTTATTATCTATATGCAAATTGATCCAAATTATCAGACTTCGAGAGTAAACAAGTCCGAAAAAAAAAGTTTGCATGATCTGGTTGTCGACTTGGCTAAAGAATATATGTCGAACCGCTCAAGAGCACCTAGAGAATCATGTTCACTTGCCCTTCAGGCGAAGCTGGCTCATTTTCTCCTATAGTGACTTCCATTCGAGGAGATTTCAGTCCTCAGCTAAGCTGCCCAGAATCGATTTACAATAACCAAAACAGCGTGGCAGATGTGCTTTATGCACAGAAGAAAAAAAAAACAAAAGTCACATACAACAAAACAGAGTTTGTAAGAACATACGTAATCGTAAAGTATTGCAAAATGTGCAAAACATTAAGATGTACATATTTACTTTTGATATTATCCATAAATAAATAAATAATAATAAGTATTCATTTTTGTTTTTATTCCCCTACTATTCTCTTATATAGGGTAATTCATAGTGAGGTTTGATTTATAATGTAAAATAAACACATAAATTTGAAAGTGAACTTAAAATTTTTATTATGTCTTAAAAGAACAATTCATGGCATTTACTTTTTGAAAATGATATTTACATGATATCACGTTGGCCATGACTACGTCTGAGGTTGTCTCGTTGACACATTCGAGCATAGCGACTGGTATCTCGCGGATAACACGAGTTATGTTGGCTTCCAAAGCATCAATCGTAACTGGCTCATTCCTGAGTCTCGGGTCTACTTTACATATCCCCAGAGAAAATAGTCTAAAGGTGTGATATCGCGCGATCTAGGTGGCCAACTTACCGTAGTAAAACGTGAAATTAAGTGCGCACCAAAATGATTTCTCAACAAGTCCATTGTTTTACACGCTGTATGGCTCGTAGCGCCGTCTTGTTGAAACCAGAGATTATCGAGACCATGTGCAGCCCATAAACCACACCATACCGTTGTTTTTAATGGATGAAATGGTAGCTCTTGGTACTCTTTGAGTTACTCATCAGCCCAAATAGTTTTTTTAGAGCCCATTCACTGGCTTCAATTCCTGCACAAGTTAAATTTTGTACGCTTTTAGGCCGAGATCCTCACGTAAAATGCGCCAAGTTGTCGAACACGCCAAGCCAAGCTGCTGAGAACGACGACGATTCGATTCTTCAAGGTCTTCGCGTACACTCTCAGCTACAGCTGCTATATAGTCTCTTCACTACGTGCTAGATGTGGTCTAAGCGGTCGAGTATCATCCACTAATGTAAACTGGGACTCAAATTTGTGAATGATTTTGGCAATAGTGGTTTCAGTAGGTCGATTATGCACACCGTAAGTTTCTCGAATCGCACGAAAAACATTTGTCACAGAACGCTGATTTTCGTAATACAGCTGAACAATTTGGAGACGCTGTTGTAGTGTAAGTCTTTCTACGATGACTTGTCAAACGATACTGAACAAAAATGACAAAGCAGTTTGATAGCAGTCATGCATGATCTGTCAAAAAAAGCTTATTGAAAATCAAACCTCACGATGAATCACCCTATATACATATGAGGGTCGAAAACGACCCACTAACATAAACAGCAAAGTATTTACAAGTTACAGAAAATTAAGAATATATTTAATGGGTTAGGGTGCGATGAAATAATATAACGAAAAGATTTCGAGAAAATGCTTTACTGAGTGTTGATCCACCACTCAAGATTCCATTTAAATTAAATGATGTGTTAAAAGCAGAGTGAAATACAATGGTAACGGCAAGTGCTATCCAAAAAACTCCGAGTACTACTGGTGGATCAGTTAGTTATTTTAGTTAGAAAACAAAAACAAGAAAACTTAATTTGGCAGCGCTGTCATTACCTATTTCCATCGCTTGAACGAATAAAAAATCTTATGGAAGGTGCAGAAATTTTTTTGGTGTTTGATGCTAATAAAGGCTTTTGGATGATTCCTTTAGACCCCGAAAGTGTTCTAATTTGTACTTTTAATATACGATTTGCTTGATATTCGTTTAAAAGACTTCCAGTTTGCATAAAGGCATTTCCAGAAATTTTTAATCGTGTCATGTTAGATTTTTTCGGTGACTTTGAAATTTATTTAGACGATATACTTATTTATGATAAGTTTTGACGGAGCTCAAGGAGCTTGAGTTAGTTATAATAAAGAAAAAAGTCAACTGAAATACTTTGGTAAGAAGAGCATTTCTCCAGATCAATCTATAATTAAAGTTGTTTTAGAAATGCAGACTTCCATATGCATAAATGACGTTCATAGATTATTAAGTATGGTAATTTACCTTAGGCTTTTCATGTAAAATGTTTCCTAAAATTCTTAGATATTGAGGAATTTATTAAAAAAGAATATTTTATGGAAGTGAAATGAAAATTTTTAAAAATGTTTTAATCAAATGGAAAGGGCTATAACACTCTCTTTAATTTTATCTTATTTTGACACATATTCTGCAATAGTTATGTCCATTGATGCATTTTAATTCGCTTTATTTGCGGTATTTCAACGACAAGGTAGCTTTTTCACCAAACACATTAACAGAATTGAAATTGAAAAGCAACATCAGTACATATATGGTCAAAGCGTCTCCGTGGAGGCTGATCATAAGCCTTATATATCTTTATTTAAGAAACCTCTTGCAAGGTTCCACTATGACTGCAGAGAATGATGCTTTGCATTCAAATATATGATTTAAAAGTAACTTTCAAACAGACAAGGGCCCCACTTCTAGAGACAGTACTTTTGGAGAATGAATAGCAAATTTATGTCTCTGTTGGCATCATTTTAGCTTCTTTCTCAATATCTTAAGCGAAACTTAAAGAAATTCAAGATAGTTTATATAACGACAAGACATTACAATTACTTTAGAAGTATTGTACATTGAATGTAAATGGTAAGAACATTTTAGTCAGCTTGCCATGGAATAAACTTTAATGAATGTTTGTGCTTTAAGGATAATAATATCATTATTTCACAAAAGTGAATCGCTTGTGCATGATGTTCATTCAGTTATAGAAGAAATGAAACGCCGTGCAAGAGCCTCTATTTATTGGTCGGAGATCAATCCAAACATAACCAGATTTGTAGGTTGTTGCGAGATTTGTCAACGTTATAGCAACAATAACACCAAAAAACCACTTCTACCATACGATAATTCTAAATTATATTGGTATAAAAGTGTTTTCTTCTGTTAATTTTTGCTTATTATTCCAAATATAGTAGGTACCTACATCGAATTTTACCAGCTTACATAAGTTAAAATATGAACTTAAAACTTGAACATATATTTTCCAAATTTGGTATTCCAATAGTCATAGGACAACGGATTTATTTTTTTTTTTTTCAAATCAAATCATTTTGCACAGACTGGGATGTCAGTCACATGTAAAACTAGCAGTCCACATTATCTACAGGCGAATGGTTTAGCAGAGAGGTGAATTCAAATTATTACAAAAATGATTAAAAAGTGTAAACGAACTAATACTGATAAATTAATCGCATGATTGAACCTCAGAAGTACACCTATCAGTTCTGGCGTAACACCTGCCCAACCGCTTATGAGAATGACCTTAAGGTACCATGCCAAATTAAACAGCAAAACTTAAAAATAGTCGTGAACGTGCGGAAAGTATTTGTGACAAAACGGCAAAACTGTTACGTATGTAGTTTAAAGGTAGGAGAAAGAATTCTATTCTATTTAAGTTTTGTAAAGAACCGAAATCATACTTAGTGAAGCCTTTAGGTGGCCATCTATTTAGAAAAAATAGAAGTCAATTAATTTATAGAAAAATAAATGTAATACCACCTTAAAAAGTTTGAACATTACAAAATGTTCATCTAAAAAACTAAAAAAGAGTTCCAGAATTTTACTAAAATACATTTTGTTTTATTAAAGTATATATCAAAAAGAATCCCACAATTATATTAGTAGGTACAGTTTAGTTTAGTTTAGTACCATTTTCATTTAAACTTAGGCCTCTACAGATTTGTGTCAAGACCCAGGCAAGTTATTTTGTCGTGGATATTTAAGCGTCTGTTTCATTTTCTATTGGATTCGCATCAGGACTTTGGGACGGCCAACCTAATGTTTCTATACCAACGCGTGCAGATGCGACTCCGATGTTTTGGATCGTTATCCTCTTGCAAAATCCAGTCGTAGATAGTTGGTCCATACAGAGAATCGGAAAACTTTAGTAAACTGTTCGGATATTATTTTACTATGAATTGTGCATGGAGGTTTTGTGTGAATACTAATAAATTTAATTTCGCGGGAAGTATACATAAACAGTAAGTTTTGCTAAATGTTTTAAGGTGTAATGCAAAAACTTTTCATCTTATTTTATCCAATGTTAATAAAAAAAAAAAAATAAATAAAATAAAATAAAAAAAAAATTCAATATGTTTTTGGACCACTAGCGGTTTAGATTTGGTACTCCTGTTTTTGATACCAGATTCTGCCAAACGTTAACGTATGGTGTGATGGACACTTTAATTTTGAACGATTTTGTTTTTTGCGTTCCTCAGACTAATTATGGCGTTTTTCCAAAACAATTCACAACATTTTGTTTTGTACTTACTGGACGTGCTTGCCTTGGTCCCTCTACCTGACTCATAATCGACATTACCACATTCCGTATACCTCTTTATCCAAATTCTCCCAAATCCTGCCGAATTAATACTCATTTGTGGGCCTTTTGGGTGAGTTACTAAGAAAACACTTTCCAAACGATTTTTAAAAGTCGCACTCACTTTTTAAAAACCGCTGAAGTATGAAAATACGAGTAAACTGTGGAAACGAAACGATTTGGCTACAAACATGTGTTGGTGAGTAAAGTAAAAGAAGTAATATAACGCACATTAATGAGTAATTAAAGAACCTCGCTTCTTACTGCAATAAGCAAACTTTTTAAAAAAGTTTCTGAAAATAGAGTTGTGGGGATCGAGTTGAAACAATAGATAAATGATTTCTGTCCAAATAGCAATAATTCACATTTTATTAAAATATGCAATTTAAATTATAATTTCGAGTGTAGACGGATTGATTTATAGGTTATTTGAACTCTGATTACTCATTACTGAAAGCACTGAAGAGAAACTTGACATAAATAGGTATGTATGTAATTACGAGTATAATAGAGATGCTATTTACAAGTATATTTCAATAGTGGTTAATACTGAGTAGTTAGTGCAAAGTATGATTGAATAAATAGTGTGAGAAGCCGCTAATAAAACAAATTTATATTCTGCACAATTTAAAAAGTAAATCAACCGAAAATGTTTTCTTACGTTTTTTTCCCAAATAATTGCTTACTTGGAAAGTGAAAAAAATAAAAAATAAAAAACCACCTGACTTATTTGTTGACATTACAAAAGCCTGCTAACCAGTTGGGCTTAATCTTCAACCGATTCAAAACGTACCTCAAAAAAAAGATTCCAAAGAGTGAAAAGGAATGAAATGAAGTTCCCTAATCCGGGTACTTTTGATCCATCTTATCCGCGACAGTAGCGGTTTATGAATGAGCCTCGCAAAATCCCAAATCTGGTGAATCTTTGAAGCTGTTTGAAAGATTTTAGTATTGTAGAAAAGGATATACTCATAATTGTAACTTAGAAAAAAAAAGAAAAAAAACATGAAAAAAGATGGATCTGTGCATTATGAATTATTAATATAGTTAACACTCTTGTGGAGTTCATTAAGAGACTTTATGAACTTTTTTGCGCATAATTCGAAGAAGATTTCTTACTTTGCCCTGAAATTTTCCGGAATTTTATTTATTTTTTCTTTTTTTTCTTAAATGTTTTACGCTCATTTCAAAGACTTGTGACTTCCATATAAAAGAAAAACTGCAAATGTTCTGCCGAAACTGGATAGTGAAAGATAATACCGACGATAATTACAACTCTTGCTGTCAAACTTCCAGTTCGCCTGCTTGTGAACATGTAAATATTTTAAGTACACAATTAGAAATTATGCCGTTATATTTAAACCATTTCTTAACATGTTTTCCTTTTCTAATTGGAGCGCGCACAAGGGATTTTATGTACACTTAAAAGGAAGTTAGGGAGGGAATAAAGAGGAATTCCGATGTGCGTTTGTTTTAAATGTTTGCAAGTTATTCTGACCAGGAAATAAAGACCTAGACAGCGCATTTTTTAAGCGATTTGTACGGCTTAGGAAAGACTTACAATATTTCAGGTGGAAAGTTTTACGCCTTTAACGATGCAAGTGCCATTTACGGATAATGGCTGAGTATTTAAATTTCGCTTTAATGACAGCAGAAAGCTTTGTGTTTTGTACTATAAGCATTCAATTATACTCTGTTGATAGTTCCCCAATTAGTTATACTGCTACTATCGGAATTTAGTGTGCTTTACATATCCTGTCGTTCCCGTTCTAAGACCGAAGAACAGGGACATGACTCCGGGAACGATTCAGAAACAGAAACAGAGAATATTGTCGTCAGCAAGGGAATATATTGGAATAAACGCAGCTGACAAGATATTATCGATAAAAATTAAAAATTTTGTCGGAGACAGAACGGGGCTCTGGGGTACGCCAGCATTTATTTTGTGAATACTAGACTCGAAACCATCCAAAAGAGCTTGAATTTACCGTTCCGAAAGGTAATTTCTAATCCATTAAAGAAGAGAGTCAATAATCCTAAATGCACGCATTTTCCCGAAAAAAGAGCCTGATGCCAAACTCGGTCAAATGCCTTAGAAATATCAGGTGCAACTATCTTGCTTCCGCCAGGTTGGTGTAGACTTTGATTTCACTTTTCGGTAAGACATGCCATTAAAGCATCAGTGGACGTGTTGCTTCGAAAACCGTACTGACGATCATTGTGAAATATTCGTGTTTCCAGATATATCATGAGCTGATAGTTTATCATCGTTTCCACGACCTTAGAAAGAAGAGTCGCAAGGGATATGTGCCTGTAGGAGGCGAGAGAAGAAAATTCGCCTTTTTTTAAGGATGGGCAGGATTAAATGTATTTTCCATCTGCTCGGAAAGAGTCCTAAAAAGTAGGATTGATAAAAAAGTTAACGCATGGTTTTGCCAGCGTGGATGGACACCTCATCAGAAGAAGGGGAAATATACCATATAGAACAGCGGATTTGTAAATGCTAAGATCTTTAAGAACTTTTTCAACATCACGAGTGCGAAAATGTATTCGTCGCGTTGAAAATTCAGCGTACTCAAGTGTAGGCGGAAACGAGGCACAATCGGGAATGGCCTTGTCCAAAGAGCTGACAGCTGAAATTTTGTTGGGATGGAGGATGAGGCAACATTTCTAATGCTTTTGACGAACGACCAACAATTTTCAACAGTTTTCTGTCGTATTGGACTTTCACACGTTTAAGAAAGGCGTTGCAGTCATATCGGCTCGTTTGAACTTTTTTTCGATTTTCCTCCTTCGAGTTGGGCTTGTAGGACCGAAAAAGCATTAACCTAACTCTGACAGCCTCCTTACAGCGCGAGTCGTACAATGCCTTTTCTTTTAGTTTGATACTCTTCATCCAATGAGGGATAAAAGATCTCATTCCCAATAGAATAGTGTCAGTGACCATTTCAGCAGCGGCATCCACGTCGTGTTTTAAGGAAATATAACGAGCAGTTAACATTCCTAAAGATGGTGTTAAGTTCGCTCCAACTGGCTTTCTGGTATTGCCATACGTTTTTTTTACGAGTTCTTGCTCTAACTGTAAGGCTTCTGTAAATAAAAAATTACTGGATGATTTGCTTACGGAAATGGAATTTTAACCACAGGAAATTGCATTCCGGATTGGTCGCTAAGTTACATCACTACGAACGTTAATGGCGAGACCGCGGTGGGAAAAGTATATTGACACTAGTTCACCCGGCTTCAGATCAGAGTGATCTGAGAGGTGTAGGTGGGCATCTACCTGTGTTTCAGAAAATGCCAAACTGGTCTGTATTTACAGATATGGACGCACGCAGAAAAGTGATTACAAATAAAGATAAAGATAAAGATTATCCACTGTAAATTCCCTAATCATTATACAAAAACAAACGCAAAAAAACAGAAAGACCGAGGACGCTTAGCAAAGCTGAGAAATAAATACTCAGATCTTGGCTTACCTAATCAAATTGTTGTAGGTGTTATGCCCTTAGGGCAAAATGAAACAGTGCACCAACAAAATTCGCACTTGCAACCCGCTATCTATCGGTTGTTACATGCATTCAGTCATTGTTTTTGTCGTATGATAAAGTTATACTGCAGATGCAGTGACTGGGTGCAAAGAACGGCACCTTGACCATAGGCAGGAAATTTGGGATGCCCGCACTATGATTTCTATTTATTTATTTATTTATTTTTTTAAATCACTGTTCTACACAGCTAATTTAAGCCCGATGAAACCAGGTTTAGTTTATGCGTTAAAAAAGGTAAAATAAATCGATGGATAAATCAATTCAATGGGAAATAAAACAAATTAGCACATTATAACATATTTAATATTACATAGGTAGGTATTCTAAATATTAATGGAAAAAAGTGTACACTAATAAACATATACTTTAGCGTGTCTGTTGCAATGTGATATCCATAGTTATAGAAACTCAATCAACTTTAGCTACAAATATGGAGTTGCTGTTGGCAGTTTAACTCGCTTACTCAGGCAATTAAAATGAGAAATGTAGTCAGTTGCGGTCCTCGAGCAGCACTGCCAACGTTTGATGGAAGTAGATGTAAAAAACGCCAATTAACACGTACACCTTTCATTCGGCCGTGGACAAAAATTGTAAGAGAGCTCCAATCCAAAACAATGTTAGCACTCGCAAAGGAGCTTTGGGACAAAGAAGCGATGAAGTGTAGCATCGATTGTATTTAAGTGCATGCACGTGGATTGATGTTGTAATATTAAGGCCAAAGTGCTACGATATGAGCCTTCTGTGCCATGCCGCCGCATCTATAGCTCCTTGGATCTATTTCCAAAGTACATCATCATTCAGTACAGGCTGCTCCGTCGTGGTCGTGGTCGTCGTTGTCGACTATGTGTCACCTTACGTGCGACCAAATTCAAGTATTGATTTATTTTTTTATTGTCTTCTTGCCACTTGACGAAGCCTACAACCAATGACGCTACCGTCGAAAACGACGACTACTAAGACGAGATGTAGCAACTGCCATCGATTGCAAGCAATGACAGTGATTGAAGATAAAACATGTTCATAATACGAGCACTCCTGCATCAAGAGTTTAAAAGAAAGGAAAACTGCAAGGAGAAAAATATACGAGAATATAGGAATTTCTCTTTCTTGTTGCAAATCTAAGCAAGGAAGTTGTATCCTCACTTTAAAGGACACAGTCTCATATCTATGCTCAGCAAAAAAAAAATCTTACATATGTTCAAATGTATACATACGATTTCTTAAAACTGTAAAAGTACAACAATCAAATATGTTAAAGATGTTACACGTCTATGACGCCAAAACTTACAGATGAAATGAGCGGTGTGTACTTTAACGCAATTGTAGAGTTTGTTGAATTGCAATTTTCGACAAAATCTGTACGCGCATTTAAAATTGTGCTCTATGCAACACTATGTCGCACAGCAAGATAAATCCTCTTTCCACCAAGCTTGTCGATTTTAGTATTGTATCCTGGTAATTCATTACGCCTACTAAATTGATTAAATCTTTTCTTTTTAATAAGCCAACAAAGCTTACATATATTTCCTTTCTAACTGATTTTGAAAACCAAATAAACATCGATTGGGAAGGAAATGTTTATAGGATTTATTTGTCTACGTATTGTAGTATTAAGAGTTAGCTCTGGAATATATTGTACAACGACCGAACTGACTAAATCTTGAGAGTTTTTTACTGCTGAAGCAATGTACGGAAGTTTTACCAATAGATAAAAAAAAAAAAAATTTAGAGGTAGCAAGACCCGTACAGAAACCTGTAGAGATAAAGAAATTAACCTTATAGTAAAATATCAGTCGGTGTTAAAAAGATGAAAAAAAACTTTTCTGAAAACTGAATAAAGGCAACAAAGGCCAAGCAAGCACAATAAACCATTCAGCTTAAACCATGATAGCCAAAACTTCTGTCCAACTGACTAAAACTACGTAAGAATAGCAATATCTAAGCTAAAATCCAACAAATGAGCTGGCCCTGACGGCTTACCGGCCGAAGTATTCTAAGCTGCCGGATATGACTTTGTGGAGAGCATGCACCGACTGATTTCTCAGATCTGGCCAGAAGAGTGTATGCCTAATTAATGGAATTTCAGCACTGTTTGCCCGTTGCACAAAAATAGGAAACCTCCCTCCTGCGTTAACTACAAAGGTAGAAGTCTCCACAACATCGGATGCAAGATCTTATCTGCCATATTGTGTAAACGTCTAAAACCCTTTGCTAACAACCTGATTTTTCCCTATCAATGAGGTTTCAGGCCTAGAAAGTCCACTATAGACCAAAGCTTCACACTGCGGCAGATTCTGGAAAAAACTCAAGAGGTCCAAGTCGATACCCAACATTTATTTTATTTTTCGAAAAATATTTGAACCCATTTCCATTAATAGCTTCTGGAGGAAGAAATTTAACGAAAGTCTAAGCAGGTTAAAGAGCGACATAGACTATGTTAAGTCAAAACATTTCACATCAGAAGTCTAAGACGGGTGGTATATGTAGAATGGATGTGCGGGTGTTCTCTGGTCTGCTAGTCTTCGATTGTTACTTCAATGTCAAGGCGCCAACAAAGCCCTCGCCTTGGAACCAACTTGAAGTGTGCATCTAATTTGTCTCTTATTGATCTCTAACCGTAATGATGCCTTTGCAGTCAAGTATGATACATTAATGCTTCTGACTAGCTTTTGTTCTGTTATAAACCTCGTTTCGTAAGTACACTTTGTGAAATCAAGGATCACGGTGTTAAGAACATATCCTTTTACTATCATTTTCAATCTTCTTTAACTTAGGGTTAGGGTTATAGTAAATTTTTGGTTGTCACACATATGAGAGGATTTGTCAATACCTTATACTTATTTGTTCATTTAGAGAAGATTTATCAGTACTCGGAATGTCTTGGATTTATGAAATTCTATTCTTCAAGTTTTTCTCAGCATTAAATGAAATAGTCATCTGGCTACGGAAATAATTTTAACAAGCAACTTAATTAGTTTTAGGCAGCACTTTTTTACTTCAACATTAAAGTTCAAACGTGAAAATAAATCTAATGATTATAGTTTTGTTAAAAAGAGCATACAAATACAACAAACTTTTTTGCCAGACGCTCTGTGGTTAGCCAAATCGAACCATTCAGCATTTAAATATCATGTTAAATATGATATTTACATTCAAACTCGAGACATACTCAACAGAATAGCATCATAGCATCCCTTGTGTAGTTGAATGTATTCGAAATCGAGACATTCAATCTGCAGAATTATTCGTAGCAAATTAAAAAGCTGGGTGAACAAACGAGGTTTACTGTTTATAAATCTCTAAATCTCTAACCCAACATTTTGTCTTGATATTTGTTGGTTCTACTTTGTGAGTGTAATCCACCAAGCAGTTCAACTAATTTACAAAAACAAATTACTGCTTCCAGAATCTAAAAAAGGGTTAAAACCTATCCAATCGAGTAACCTATATTCAACAAATAGAAACGTTACTATGTCGGTATTAACTAATATATTGCTTTTTTGTCTATCCATATATCTGAAAATCATTAATCACCCAAATTGAACTGACTGTACTGACAAGTTTTGCTATTTTGGCAAGTAACTTAAAAAGATGGCGTATTTAGTCTGAAATTCAAAATGGTATGACACTTGCTAGACTAACGCTTAATTGAGGACAACCAAAAAATTTTTTTGAAGAAACCCGATATTTTCAATAGTTAATTCGTTTTTATAAGTTAAAATGAGTACCAAGTGTAGGCGAGACAGACAGTGACGTTGTGATTAAGATGGATAAACACGCAATTTCGACTAATGTGAGTGAAACAGATAGAGATGCAACCCTTGTCATTTCATGTAATTTTTACCCCATCACACAGCACACAAAACACTACTGTTGTTTGTTGCGCGACTAAACGCCATCTACCGATCTTGTATCTTACAACAAATGTTCAAACTGATTGCCTTCAGCGGCAATGTAATCTCTACATCTTCTGGAGTTAATTTCTTTAACGCCTTTTTAAGCGCAGCTCGTTTAAATTTTCTATCTGTTAAGAATAAAATTTTTCTTTTACTGCTCCCCAGTAAAAAAAAAAACGGATCACTTATGTGATCGAAATGAAGTAACATAGGAGGTGTGTTCAAAAAGTAATATAGCTTGAAATTTCGCGGGCTACGTGCAATCGATTGTCGAATGTCGTATCATGCAATTTTTTGGGCATGAGATGTGTATCAGCGAAGTTTGTTCCGAAACTTCTTAATTTTGATCAGAAGAACCATCGCATGATCATCGCTTAGGATCTCTTAAATGACGTCAAGAATGATCCTGTTCTGCTCAAAAGTATTTGATTATGATGTCAAGACCAAAGTCCAATTGTCCGAATGGAAGCACCCAGGAGATCCAAGACCGAAAAAATCATGGCAAATTCTATCAAATGTCAAAGTTTCGATCAATTTCTTTTTCGATTACCGTGGCGTAGTGCATCAGGAGTTTTTACCTCAAGGTCTTACGTTCAATAAGATGTATATTATTACCTTGAAGTTAGCGCCGTTTGCGAGAAGCAATACAAAAAAAAAACTTCCGGAATCATGGGAAAACAATGCACGGCTTTTGCATTACGATAATGCCAAGGTTGCAGTTGACGCTGGTTTATCATAGACAAGTGATTTGACGTATTTCTATAAAAATATAAAATATAAAATATTAAATATAAATATAAATACAAAGGCGTTAAACCGCACGATCTAGCCCAAAACGATGTACAGGTCCAAAACGAGAGATAAATTGCTCATCGAACTCATTTCTCAATCGGTCCATCGATTCGCGCGCTTTGTGACATGTAGTGCCGTCTTGCTTGAACCACATGTTGACAAGGTTCAGCTCGTGTGTTTTGGATAAAAAAAAAGAAATCATTGAACGATAGTAAGCGCCATTGACAGTAACGTTGTTTTCACACTCATCTTTGAAAAAATATTGGCCAATGATTCCGCTGTACCATAAACTTAATATTATCTTAGTCTAACTTACTGCCCCATGCGGGCACTCTAAATTAAACCTATTTTCTAAACTAGGTCTTTCGACGTTTCTTGCAGTTAATTTTTCTTATATATATCTAACCTAAAACTAAGAAAACAGATTTTATTACGTGAAAAAAGCATGGTATATGCACTTTTTTTTATAAAAACTTAAAACTAAAACTTCCATATAAATAAAACTTATCCTACTTAACCTACTTATGCTACATACCTTATTGTATATATTATATAATTTCTTTTTTTTTTATAAATTACGCCTTCTGTATTTTTTTTTCTTTTTGTATTTTTTTCTTATTTTTTTATATTTTTTTATTTTATTTAATTTTTTTACTTATATCTACCCAAATCGTTCCTACAACTATGTAGGCCGGCCAAGGCTAAAAAAGACTAAAAATACTTAGTTTCTTAGTGAAGCTATCTTGTAGTAGAGGAATTCGACGAAGAAACTTATACTTTTCAATTATTGGTGCTGCTGAGCAAAATCGCTTATATCGCGACTCCCTACCATCCTTTTGAACCAGAGACGCTCCGCACTGCCATGTGCGACATCTCTGCCGTAGTTGAGTCACCTGTCTGCGAAAGGTTGTTCGACTAAGTTACAAAGGTTGTTATAAAACATTCTCTTTGTAAGGCCAAAAGTACGTTTGGATTTGGCCAGAGCAACATCTATATGTTTGTTAAAATACAGATATTGATCTAGCCAGATCCCAAGGTATCCCAAGGCTGCCCGTGGTCCCCCACCATCGGAAACTTTCATCAATTCTTTCTGGTATCCCTAGAGGTCTCTGACAAAAGCGTCCTAAACAAAACGGTTTCCGACTTCTGAAAGTTGATTTTCAACTTCCAGTCGTCGCAATATCGTTTAACTTTGTCGAAGTCACGTTCCAAAAGTATATTAATGACCTCAATCTTTGGACCCGATCTGCACGCGACTGAGTCGTCGGCATACGCTATGGCATAGTGAAGTAAATCTTCAGATCTGTGTAAATGTTGAACACTTGTTGCAGACCGTTTTTAATGTGAAATGTTCTAGCAAAAGTCACATCGCCGTTTTTCACGATGAACTGTCTATCTGTTTACTTATCTGGTTTACTAATGCACAACCTGTTCATCTTAAAGAAGGGTCCCTCTAACCATACGGTATTGAAGGCTTTTTCCAAATCAGTCAGGCAGGCACCAGTGCAATGATTCTTGCCTTTGTTCAATTGGGTATCAGAAACGAGTTAAGGAGCGGCAGAAATGAAATCATGTACCGACTTGAAATCGAATTGATTATCCGGAACCACATACATGTTTGTCCTCAACCCACTTAGTCAGGACTTTAGATAAGCTAACCGTCAGGACTCTATTGATCACTTTTTCGAAAAGCTTACTGATGTTTAGAAGAAGACAGACCGACCGGAGATTCGCCGGATTCGATGTGGAAGTGTCATCCCTTTTGGGGATAGGATGTACAACTGCAGTTTTCCAATCCGCTGGATAATGGGCATTATTCAGTGCATTGTTAAACTGTTATATTTCGAATGCAGAAATTGTGCACAAGGACACTTCCTGGAAATTCGCTCCTATAGCCTCTACCGAATGGCCTCATTCGGATCTATGTCTGCTACTCCAAGTATTTGTGCGTTATCCGTTGTTCGGGAGATTTTAAGACATGGAATGGCGTTTTGATTATTTCCCCCAAATATTTTATTGTATTTATTTGTGGGAAAATATTTGGATTGCTGATGTTTACAGCCCGAATTTTATTGCTCCAATACAAACATACAGAGTTTCTATAATTTTCCTTTAATAATATTTGGAGATTTTAAATCGACGGCTTCAATGTCATAATCTCCGAACTATGTCTGCCAGTGGCAACCGGGGTGGCCGTGGTGTAGTGGTACATGCATAGACTCCTCAAGCAGAGGGTCGCGGGTTCGAATCTCATGCGAGGAAATTCTCTGAAAAAGTCTTTTCATAGAATTTGTACGTAGTTATATAAAAATCCCGCCGGCGTCTACTCTGACATGAAGGCATAACACTGATGTTGGAGTGGTTGCTGGCTGGGCTAAATGTAACGAACTTACAACTAGCTTGTACTTAAGACCCACTGGTAGAGGATGCACAGGCTCCAGTTTGACAACCACCTCTGTAAGAATATTGAAACCTAATACACCTGAGTTTCAAACTACTACACCACCCGCCCGCGACCTGGAGAAAAGCCAGTAAAAGGGTATTCATACCCCCTTGGTGAGCGGAACATAGTCTACTTCTATGTCGGTGCAGTGCGTCAGTGGTTGCCTTGCGGAATAAATCTTTGTTGTTTGTGTGGCAGTGTTCTGGAGAAGTGTCAGTGTTCTGGAGAATTGTGTCTAACGCACCCTACTATAGTTGTAGGAGTGCCTTTCAACAAACTCATCAAATTCCGCAGTTTCGCTGGGAACGGTTAATTCGGTACTTAGACCGCAATGGTCACTATCATACACGAAAGTGCGTAGGCAGTTTATAGTATGTTGATTAGTGCCTGTTAGTTCTATTCGAGTGTCGAATAGCAGAAGTTCCAAGTATGACTTGAGACTAGGAAACGACGGACTATCCGTCGCCTTAAGGCCGGATGGGTACATTACACTGTGTTGACCCCACCAATTGAATAGTAGGTTCCCTCTAGTATTTGGTTTATTATTTCTCCAATCTCTATGTTTGGCGTTGAAATCTCCACCGATAATAAAATAGTTCCCCTCCAATTCCAGCCTTAAGAATCGAAAAAGTGTCTTGAGTTCTGGAATGAATAAAGTGGATTGAGTAGCCTTAGGTGCATAGACAAACACCATTATAACCGCTTTCCACTACGGAGAGGGATGTACAAGACATATGCTTCCAGCACCTGGAACCTACGTACTACATGACTGTATACTCTTTTAAAATGCAGTCCTTTTCTAACAAAAATCGCAAAACCTCCTCCTTGAATGGAGTTGGGTCGGTTTCTTCGTAATATTTTATATCTTCTGTACCTCATTTTGTGTCATTTGGTGAGCTTAGTTTCGCTAACCAAAAGCACATCAAGGACTTTGCCTTTAAGCAACTTAAATAGTGCGACTCGTCGTTCGAGCCTAATCAGTGAATTAACAATTGGGTCACTATGGCTTGAATTGCTTCCTCAGTAGGTCGATTATGACGACCATAAAATAGTAGAAGTGCGCGAAAAACATTTTTCTCAGAGCACGAGTTTTGATAATAAAATCCAATAATTGGTTAGCGTTGTTCGGGTGTAAGCAATGCTAACTGAGCATGTTTGACTTTGACACATGTCACGAATCACGCGAGGGTTGTTAAAACGAGAACACTGAAAAACCAAACAAATTACCCTTTAGCAACTAGAAAATAAAGAACTCCGCAGGGCATTCCATAAGCGCTTTGTACGGCTTAGGAGAGAATCACTATATTTCAGAGTACGTCCGAAAGTGGGCTTGAGATTATATTGATGAGCATTCAAAGCGAGACAGGTGTCACGGTTAAAAGTTTAAATGGTCGGAATCCTAGTGGCAATTTCGGTAAAGCTTTGATAGTGAAAATAGCGATACAACAAGGTAAGAAAGGATACCTCGTTGTTCGCTTTAGTTACTTTGGTAGTTTTAATATTAATATGTGAATTCCAATTTAGTTTTTTTATCGAGAACCATTCCAAGGTATTTTACTTCTTTGGAGTATACAATTACTGTATCGTTAAGTGAAATTTAGTTTTTTATCGAGAACCATTCCAAGGTATTTTACTTCTTTGGAGTATACAATTACTGTATCGTTAAGTGAGATTTGGTGAAGACTCAGATTTTTTTTAGGAATGAAGGAAACAGGTATAGCTTTACTGGAGTTGATTGAAAGATTTTCTCCAACACACCATACTACTTCAGAGCAGTATGCATCTCATACTAAACTTCTTTAGTGTGTCTACCACTCACTATTATGACTAAGTCGTCAGCATATCCTATTGTTTAATAGCCCAAATTACAAATCTTACTAGTTACTTACTAACTTGACATGGCTTCATAAACGGATTGACATCCATTAATATCGAAGGCACCTGCAATAGTACAATCTTCTTTTGTCGGTAGGCCTCCTTAATTTATGTTACCAGATTTAGTAAAGCGCCTTCCGTGTCTCATTCCTTCCTATATGCAAACTGATGAGGGTACAGAGGTGAACTTCTGTAAAGAAGTGTAAGTTGACAAGTTATTTCATGGCTTTCAGTCGATAAGATTCAGGTAGCTCACTAGATTTATCCGATTTTGGGATAAATCCCCTTCAGGGTTGTGGGATCTATCTCCCGTTGAAGGCGGTTAGAGTGAGAAGAATCTGAACCAGTAATTTTTGAATCAGTGCTGAGTACCAGGTACCTTGTATGGCTTAACTCAGTTTATGGCTTATCCAGCTTTATCAATGCTAAACATATTTCCAGGTAGCCTGTTAACTCTGTTGTTGCGAGAAAGGCTTATAGCTTCGGAATTGATATTATAAACATATAAACACAGTTTACTCGTAAAAGGGTAGAATCTGGGAAATGAACTTCAAGTAGAATTTTTTGAATTTCCTCTCAATTAACTGTATCATCTTCTTTTTTTAACAGACCTAAGCTACTTGAAAAGTTTTCTTCACATTTTGTCAATATTATCGGCGTATAAAAGTAATTGGACGGACTTTTGAAAGATTGTGCCTCTTGTTTTGGCGTGTGAGTCTTGTATTATTCTTTCAAGAATGATCTTAAAGGAATCGCATGACAACGCATTGACTTGTCCAAGTCTTTTTTTTAATATAAAAAAAACGGGTCGATCTTCTTTACTGATCTTTATGAAGGAGAATGCATCATCTGCTTTGCAGCAGTCCAGCTCATCCGCTAGTTGTTTAGCTGCACGTGGCTTATTAAAAGACTTAACATTGAACGTACAGATCCGAAGTTCATTATCGTTTTTTCGTTTGCAGGGGTTTTCAACCGTAAAACTGTCCATATCTAAGGCTTGTAGTTGCTTGGTAACAATAGATTTTTTCCATTACCCGAGCGGCACAACCCCCAACCTGGACCGCCAGCTCCATTACAGTAACCTCTAGAACGAGGCGTTGGTTCGACCGAAGCTCGTAACACGATCGTGTATGTGAGCGCTGTCATTATTTCAATGTTAATACCATCAGCGGAGTTAACTTGCTGTCCCCTTTATAGTACTGCTATTTTTGTCTGCTCTTCAGCATTCGCGCGTATAAGTTTGACACTTGGAGATAAAATAAGCACAATTGATGTTTACTAATAGTAACAACACAGTGCATCGCCAAGTTGACATCTCTCAGTACGTAGCCGATTTCTAAAATACCCAACTATTCTTCATATAAACAATTAACGATAACCGTTTGAGCGGTCTCTTGAACTTAACAAAAGCCTTGATTCAGTGAACAACATCAAAATTTGTTGGAAAGTAATTATATTCAAGTTCGGATTAGACAAGAGAGCCGTTGAATTGATCCGAACTACTTCAGCGAAAGATTTCTAATTGTTTCCTTAAACGGAGATGTTTCTACAATGCTAAGAATTTGTATGGAGGTTGTGCAAGGCTCAATTGTTCATTTTACACATTATTGACCTCCCCCAAATTTGCAAACAAATTGCGTATTGGCCCGTTGTTTTGCCACGTGAATCTATGATCCTCTTACTCATGGGACCAATTTGAGCTTATGATGAAGCGCAGGAGACTGTCAACATCTTTATTCATTAGATCGTTTAAGACATTGTAGAAGAAGGCTCCTAGGTGAAGTTTTCTTCTCTGGGAGAGAGCTGGGCATGTACAGAGAAGATGGAGCTTCTACAGAAATCATTTGTAAAAGCGCCAAGCCTTCTTGCATGCTTGCCTATAAGGCAGTGGCCAGTAATGACACCTATAATGGCGCAGAGATGTTTCTTATTTAGAAGAATCAGACTCTTAGAGCGATTTCAGATCCAGCTTTGGCCAGATCTAGACAGCCAAAGACAGCCAGCTTAAAATAAATAACTTGTACCTAGCGATTGGTATACCTATTCTGCCCTTTCCGGTAATATAGGTAGAGTGGTTCCAATTTTGTCGAGTTCGTCGGTCCTACAATTCCCTAGAATGTCACTGTGGCCCGGCACCCAACAAAGGTGAAGGTTGGAAATGCTCTGCCATCTCTGTAAGAGATGATCGGCATTCAAGTGCAGTTTTAGAATTTAGTAAGACCGAGTCCAGGGACTCTTTTGCAGAAATCACATTTTACATCATTACAGAGACTCCTTAGTCGCATGAATTTCCACTTGGAACACGCTACAGTGATTTGGAAGACGAAATGACTTAGATTTAGCTTATCTGAGAAAACAACGCCACTAACCCCGCTCCCGGTTTTAGATCCATCTGTATAGAAGTGGATTGACTTATCCTCCATGAAAGTATCTTCCTCCCAGAAGGATCTAGAGGGAAAGCTCGCATGAAAGTCTTTGTCAAACCGAAGTTTAGGTATGGTGTTATCGATATTCTCTATGTGTATTCCTAATATATTAAGAATATTAGCGTGGCCAAATAAATTATTTGTCCACTGTAAAGTTGCCTTAAGGCGAATAGTTGCAGTCGCAGCTACTTGCTTGCTGAAGACGTCGATGAGTGTCAAGTGAAACAGAATGTCTTGAGCCGCGGAGAAAGTGGAGCGTAGAGCTCCCAATCCACAGCGATCCGCCCAACGGATTAATCTGTTAAGTTTTAGCTGAAGGAGTCCTTTGATGGTATTAAGATGCTTACCTGAGACGGCTATAGCAACGTCGTCCGCAGGGGAGAGATGACACCTCCTTGCGCGTACCTCTACTAACTTATCTTTTAACAGAAATCCCACCAAGTTTGGAGCTGATTATCCTGCTATTAAGCATAAGACTGATCAACTCCCCAAGTGAGTTATTTACCTGCAGACGTGATAGCGCAGTCCTGATTGCGGATGTGTCGACGTTGTTAAAGGCGCCCTCTATGTCTAGGAAAGCAACCATTATGTACTCTCTGTATTGTAAGGATCGTTCGATGTGACTAGTCAGCGAATGCAGAGCCGTTTACACAGATTTTCCTTTACAGTAGGCATGTTGAGCCGTTAACAAAAGTCTTGGATCAATTTTAGCTCGAACATGTATAGAAGGAAAGATGATAGACTCATAGGTCTGAGGTCCTTTGGGACATCATAAGAGCATTTTCCGGCCTTGGAAATGAAAACTACATTAACTTCTCTCCATGACAGTGGAATGTGGATCAGTTCACAGCTTCTCATGATATTCTCTATCGTGGGCAAGATGATATCTGAGGACCTTTGCAATTCGGCCAGTAGTATACCATCCGGACCTGCAGACTTGTATGGTTGGTAGCTATGCAGCGCCCAAAACAGTTTGTCTCTTTTAATCAGACCATGAATTTTGTTCACGGTTGCAGTAGTCCTGTTTTGGTAACTGTTATCCGCGAATAAGGAGCTACCTGGAGTGTGGAAGTCCAGTAGCAAGTTGAGTGATTCGTCACTTGATGTTGTCAAGGAGCCGTCGGTTTTTTTCAAACAACTAGGCATTATTGGATTAGTGGAGAGGATTTTTCTTAGCCGCGATGCCTCAGAGGTTTCTGTGATTTTGTCACAGAATGTTCTCCAAGATTGACGCTTTGCTTTCCTCAACTCTTTTTTTTTCGATAGTTTCGGAATGCTGTTTGACTGGGGGCTGAATTGGATGTATCTGTGGTCTAAAAACGAGTGTTCAGTCGATACCATCCAGTTCGTTCGAATTTGAGTGATGTTGTCTGAGACAAGAGTGTTATCTAGCACTTGCAGTCGGTTCCTTGTTATAACAGAGGGCTCATAGCCTCTCATAGCCATATTGCAAACAATGAGGTTAGTACTTAAAATGTAATCAAAAAGTGACTCACCTCCATCGATGATGTCGGTACTGCCCCATACCGTGTGATCAGCGTTAGCGTCGCATTCGATGATAGGATATCTTTTTGTTTCGTCATCGGTTTCCATTTCCGACTGAGTGTCAGAAGAGGAGGCCCACGGCTTAATAGTAGCCTGGGATGAATTGGAGTCGTCGCTGTCCATTTCAGGAAAGGATATCGACGCTCCTAGATCTAAAACTGTGTTTGTATTTTTCATGCCTTTAGTCTGCGCTAGAGGGTTAAGGGATTCCTTATTGATCATAATCAACGCACATCTATAAGAGCCCCTTAGCTCCTTTAGTTTCACGACTTTCCAGTCATGAGTCGGAATACTGAGCCTGATGATCTCCATAATACTTTCTGGAGAGCAGGTTTCGGCTGGAATCCAGGTGCGGGTTCTAGGTCTGCTAGCGATATCCTCCCTAGGTATGACTTCAAGCCTTGCACCTGGCCAAATCTCTCCTAAGCCTCCTATGGCTTTCTTGAAAAGGTCAAAAGATCTTTGTTCGACATATGTGATGATCTTGACGCTCAGATGTAATCGATCCGTCGGTGTCGCTTCTATCGATTACCGCGATCGTCATAGCGTCTTTTAAGACTTTACTAAAGGACCTCAGAAATGTGGTGTTGGACGGCCCAGTGGTTTTGGTTTTTACGGTTCTTTAGCGTTTTGAGAGCAAAGGGAGCAGTAGACAATCCGTCATTTAGGATTTTGTTGGCCCATTTAGGATTTTGTTGGCCCATTTAGTCTTGCTCGTGATGTCCGCAGTTCTTTCCACCTCCGGAATAGATCTGAAGGTATTAGTAATACGTGATGCATTTCGGCGCCTTGAGTAGAGCGCCTTAGATGGGGCTTGCCGATGCGGCTGAGCACCTGATTACTCCTTAGGAGGAGAAGTTTTTGTAGCAGCGGCAAGTCAGTGGCCTGGCCTAAAATATTTAAAAGTTTTGGAATCATTTTAAGCAACCTCCTACAGCCTGTAATAAGCTATATAAACTTTCTTGTAAGCAATATTTATACGGCGTTACGTATGCTGTGGACTTCTGCTTGCTATACTTCAATAAACGTTCGGCTAAAACTGGTAAAAACCCTACTAGTACCGCAAATGAATTACTGCTGTTTAGTTTACAAGTGTTTTGGTTTGCTATCTTTTCAAAAATTTGAACTTGCCTTCAACGCTATGATAAGATTCCATCATATTTTTGCTTTTAGACGGTCGATCTTAGGGTATTCACTTCAACAGTTCCTGAACTTTCGTAACTGTTTATTTCTTGCAAATTTAATAACCTATTAGAATATAAATTACTTATTATTTAATCTGCAATTTAATAGATCTTCCTGAACTGCTAATTTAGTTACTTCTTGTCATAAATTTTTAAAAAGCAGCCGTTTGTTTTTTGTTCATCCGGTTAGGTTTTGGAACCTATTGTCAGACAAAATCAGACGAATGGTAGAGACAGGATATTCTTATAGTATTTTATACTATATATTTATTTTTAGTTTTATAACTTCAATCTATCATGAAATATGTACTTGTAAAGATCCTACTTCTTAATTGTACATTTCCCTAATTTGAACTACCATAAACCTTAATCTAGAATTTGAACGTTTAAAAAATGGTCTCTTAAAACGTCCTACAGAAGCTAATCATACCAGCAACGAACAAGATCCCAAAGCAATTTGGCTATTTGTGAAAATTGTATAATCAGGAGCAAACAATATCGAACAGTAAAAAGGAAGGAAAAGAATATCTCAAGCAATAATGAAGAAAACATTTTACAAGAAAGACAAATAAGGCAAGCTTGGAAAACAATTTAGTAATAAAGGTTATCATAAGGACTCACGTCCATCTTATTACTGTGGAAGTTTATTGAAAATATGGCATGATGCAATGGTCTAAGTGCATTCTTACGAAAACAAGGCATGTGAAATTTATTAAGATTACCACGTTAATTATATGATAATTGTTAATTAATATAAAATTTAAACTTCATGTCACAAAACAGTAGATTACTTGGATGAGAATTGTGTTTTCGGCTAATTTTTCTCAAAATAATTACGTCCAGGGTTCAATCCTGTATTGCAGTTTGGAATGAAAAATTCTATAATAAATTGTTTTTTAAAGTTTCGTTGAGCAAATGATTCGAAGCTAAAAAAAGGTATCTACGAGTGCATCAAAAGTTTGACCCAAATATTCCGTATGATTAAAAAACTCATTCCAGAATCAATAATAAGCCCTAAATATTTGAATACATCAACTTTTTCAATTCAGAAACAAATGTATTGTAGATGTAAAAAAGAATACCGTAGAAACAAGTGCAGCATGATAATTTTAATCTTTGACACTCGAGAGCATGAAATAAAAATTCAGCTTCAAAATAACTTTGACTACATAATATTTGTTTTCGGGTTGTGCCTAAATTCTCTTGATGACAGAAGACAACAGATTACATCAAAAACTAAACTCAATGGACAATTTGAACCATAAGCATAAGCCACATTGTCTGCAAAAGTAGTAAGTTAGCTTAATAACGAATTAATGTATATTAAAAATAATAGTGGATCAAAAGTACCCGGATTAGGGAACTTCATTTCATTCCTTTTCACTCTTTGGAATCTTTTTTTTGAGGTACGTTTTGAATCGGTTGAAGATTAAGCCCAACTGGTTAGCAGGCTTTTGTAATGTCAACAAATAAGTCAGGTGGTTTTTTATTTTTTATTTTTTTTTTTTACTTTCCAAGATAGCAATTATTTGGGAAAAAAACGTAAGACAACATTTTCGGTTGATTTACTTTTTAAATTGTGCAGAATATAAATTTGTTTTATTTGCGGCTTCTCACACTATTTATTCAATCATACTTTGCACTAACTACTCAGTATTAACCACTATTGAAATATACTTGTGAATAGCATCTCTAATATACTCGTAGTTACATACATACCTATTTATGTCAAGTTTCTCTTCAGTGCTTTCAGTAATGAGTAATCAGAGTTCAAATAACCTATAAATCAATCCGTCTACACTCGAAATTATAATTTAAATTGCATATTTTAATAAAATGTGAATTATTGCTATTTGGACAGAAATCATTTATCTATTGTTTCAACTCGATCCCCACAACTCTATTTTCAGAAACTTTTTTAAAAAGTTTGCTTATTGCAGTAAGAAGCGAGGTTCTTTAATTACTCATTAATGTGCGTTATATTACTTCTTTTACTTTACTCACCAACACATGTTTGTAGCCAAATCGTTTCGTTTCCACAGTTTACTCGTATTTTCATACTTCAGCGGTTTTTAAAAAGTGAGTGCGACTTTTAAAAATCGTTTGGAAAGTGTTTTCTTAGTAACTCACCCAAAAGGCCCACAAATGAGTATTAATTCGGCAGGATTTGGGAGAATTTGGATAAAGAGGTATACGGAATGTGGTAATGTCGATTATGAGTCAGGTAGAGGGACCAAGGCAAGCACGTCCAGTAAGTACAAAACAAAATGTTGTGAATTGTTTTGGAAAAACGCCATAATTAGTCATATAATAATCGTTCAAAATTAAAGTGTCCATCACACCATACGTTAACGTTTGGCAGAATCTGGTATCAAAAACAGGAGTACCAAATCTAAACCGCTAGTGGTCCAAAAACATATTGAATTTTTTTTTTATTTTATTTTTTTTTTTTTTTTTTTATTAACATTGGATAAAATAAGATGAAAAGTTTTTGCATTACACCTTAAAAAATTTAGCAAAACTTACTGTTTATGTATACTTCCCGCGAAATTAAATTTATTAGTATTCACACAAAACCTCCATGCACAATTCATAGTAAAATAATACCCGAACAGTTTACTAAAGTTTTCCGATTCTCTGTATGGACCAACTATCTACGACTGGATTTTGCAAGAGGATAACGATCCAAAACATCGGAGTCGCATCTGCACGCGTTGGTATAGAAACATTAGGTTGGCCGTCCCAAAGTCCTGATGCGAATCCAATAGAAAATGAAACAGACGCTTAAATATCCACGACAAAATAACTTGCCTGGGTCTTGACACAAATCTGTAGAGGCCTAAGTTTAAATGAAAATGGTACTAAACTAAACTAAACTGTACCTACTAATATAATTGTGCGATTCTTTTTGATATATACTTTAATAAAACAAAATGTATTTTAATAAAATTCTGGAACTCTTTTTTAGTTTTTTAGATAAACATTTTGTAATGTTCAAACTTTTTAAGGTGGTATTACATTTATTTTTCTATAAATTAATTGACTTCTATTTTTTCTAAATAGATGGCCACCTAAAGGCTTCACTAAGTATGATTTCGGTTCTTTACAAAACTTAAATAGAATAGAATTCTTTCTCCTACCTTTAAACTACATACGTAACAGTTTTGCCGTTTTGTCACAAATACTTTCCGCACGTTCACGACTATTTTTAAGTTTTGCTGTTTAATTTGGCATGGTACCTTAAGGTCATTCTCATAAGCGGTTGGGCAGGTGTTACGCCAGAACTGATAGGTGTACTTCTGAGGTTCAATCATGCGATTAATTTATCAGTATTAGTTCGTTTACACTTTTTAATCATTTTTGTAATAATTTGAATTCACCTCTCTGCTAAACCATTCGCCTGTAGATAATGTGGACTGCTAGTTTTACATGTGACTGACATCCCAGTCTGTGCAAAATGATTTGATTTGAAAAAAAAAAAAATAAATCCGTTGTCCTATGACTATTGGAATACCAAATTTGGAAAATATATGTTCAAGTTTTAAGTTCATATTTTAACTTATGTAAGCTGGTAAAATTCGATGTAGGTACCTACTATATTTGGAATAATAAGCAAAAATTAACAGAAGAAAACACTTTTATACCAATATAATTTAGAATTTTCGTATGGTAGAAGTGGTTTTTTGGTGTTATTGTTGCTATAACGTTGACAAATCTCGCAACAACCTACAAATCTGGTTATGTTTGGATTGATCTCCGACCAATAAATAGAGGCTCTTGCACGGCGTTTCATTTCTTCTATAACTGAATGAACATCATGCACAAGCGATTCACTTTTGTGAAATAATGATATTATTATCCTTAAAGCACAAACATTCATTAAAGTTTATTCCATGGCAAGCTGACTAAAATGTTCTTACCATTTACATTCAATGTACAATACTTCTAAAGTAATTGTAATGTCTTGTCGTTAATTAAACTATCTTGAATTTCTCTAAGTTTCGCTTAAGATATTGAGAAAGAAGCTAAAATGATGCCAACAGAGACATAAATTTGCTATTCATTCTCCAAAAGTACTGTCTCTAGAAGTGGGGCCCTTGTCTGTTTGAAAGTTACTTTTAAATCATATATTTGAATGCAAAGCATCATTCTCTGCAGTCATAGTAGAACCTTGCAAGAGGTTTCTTAAATAAAGATATATAAGGCTTATGATCAGCCTCCACGGAGACGCTTTGACCATATATGTACTGATGTTCCTTTTCAATTTCAATTCTGTTAATTTGTTTGGTGAAAAAGCTACCTTGTCGTTGAAATACCGCAAATAAAGCGAATTAAAATGCATCAATGGACATAACTATTGCAGAATATGTGTCAAAATAAGATAAAATTAAAGAGAGTGTTATAGCCCTTTCCATTTGATTAAAACATTTTTAAAAATTTTCATTTCACTTCCATAAAATATTCTTTTTTAATAAATTCCTCAATATCTAAGAATTTTAGGAAACATTTTACATGAAAAGCCTAAGGTAAATTACCATACTTAATAATCTATGAACGTCATTTATGCATATGGAAGTCTGCATTTCTAAAACAACTTTAATTATAGATTGATCTGGAGAAATGCTCTTCTTACCAAAGTATTTCAGTTGACTTTTTTCTTTATTATAACTAACTCAAGCTCCTTGAGCTCCGTCAAAACTTATCATAAATAAGTATATCGTCTAAATAAATTTCAAAGTCACCGAAAAAATCTAACATGACACGATTAAAAATTTCTGGAAATGCCTTTATGCAAACTGGAAGTCTTTTAAACGAATATCAAGCAAATCGTATATTGAAAGTACAAATTAGAACACTTTCGGGGTCTAAAGGAATCATCCAAAAGCCTTTATTAGCATCAAACACCAAAAAAATTTCTGCACCTTCCATAAGATTTTTTATTCGTTCAAGCGATGGAAATAGGTAATGACAGCGCTGCCAAATTAAGTTTTCTTGTTTTTGTTTTCTAACTAAAATAACTAACTGATCCACCAGTAGTACTCGGAGTTTTTTGGATAGCACTTGCCGTCACCATTGTATTTCACTCTGCCTTTAACACATCATTTAATTTAAATGGAATCTTGAGTGGTGGATCAACACTCAGTAAAGCATTTTCTCGAAATCTTTTCGTTATATTATTTCATCGCACCCTAACCCATTAAATATATTCTTAATTTTCTGTAACTTGTAAATACTTTGCTGTTTATGTTAGTGGGTCGTTTTCGACCCTCATATGTATATAGGGTGATTCATCGTGAGGTTTGATTTTCAATAAGCTTTTTTTGACAGATCATGCATGACTGCTATCAAACTGCTTTGTCATTTTTGTTCAGTATCGTTTGACAAGTCATCGTAGAAAGACTTACACTACAACAGCGTCTCCAAATTGTTCAGCTGTATTACGAAAATCAGCGTTCTGTGAGAAATGTTTTTCGTGCGATTCGAGAAACTTACGGTGCGCATAATCGACCTACTGAAACCACTATTGCCAAAACCATTCACAAATTTGAGTCCCAGTTTACATTAGTGGATGATACTCGACCGCTTAGACCACATCTAGCACGTAGTGAAGAGACTATATAGCAGCTGTAGCTGAGAGTGTACGCGAAGACCTTGAAGAATCGAATCGTCGTCGTTCTCAGCAGCTTGGCTTGGCGTGTTCGACAACTTGGCGCATTTTACGTGAGGATCTCGGCCTAAAAGCGTACAAAATTTAACTTGTGCAGGAATTGAAGCCAGTGAATGGGCTCTAAAAAAACTAAATGGAAATCCGGTGTTTTATCGTGAAATTTTGTTCAGTGATGAAGCCCATTTCTGGCTCAATGGATACGTTAATAAACAAAATTGCCGTATTTGGGCTGATGAGTAACTCAAAGAGTACCAAGAGCTACCATTTCATCCATTAAAAACAACGGTATGGTGTGGTTTATGGGCTGCACATGGTCTCGATAATCTCTGGTTTCAACAAGACGGCGCTACGAGCCATACAGCGTGTAAAACAATGGACTTGTTGAGAAATCATTTTGGTGCGCACTTAATTTCACGTTTTACTACGGTAAGTTGGCCACCTAGATCGCGCGATATCACACCTTTAGACTATTTTCTCTGGGGATATGTAAAGTAGACCCGAGACTCAGGAATGAGCCAGTTACGATTGATGCTTTGGAAGCCAACATAACTCGTGTTATCCGCGAGATACCAGTCGCTATGCTCGAATGTGTCAACGAGACAACCTCAGACGTAGTCATGGCCAACGTGATATCATGTAAATATCATTTTCAAAAAGTAAATGCCATGAATTGTTCTTTTAAGACATAATAAAAATTTTAAGTTCACTTTCAAATTTATGTGTTTATTTTACATTATAAATCAAACCTCACTATGAATTACCCTATATAAGAGAATAGTAGGGGAATAAAAACAAAAATGAATACTTATTATTATTTATTTATTTATGGTCAATATCAAAAGTAAATATGTACATCTAAATGTTTTGCACATTTTGCACTTACTTTACGATTACGTATGTTCTTACAAACTCTGTTTTGTTGTATGTGACTTTTGTTTTTTTTTTCTTCTGTGCATAAAGCACATCTGCCACGCTGTTTTGGTTATTGTAAATCGATTCTGGGCAGCTTAGCTGAGGACTGAAATCTCCTCGAATGGAAGTCACTATAGGAGAAAATGAGCCAGCTTCGCCTGAAGGGCAAGTGAACATGATTCTCTAGGTGCTCTTGAGCGGTTCGACATATATTCTTTAGCCAAGTCGACAACCAGATCATGCAAACTTTTTTTTTCGGACTTGTTTACTCTCGAAGTCTGATAATTTGGATCAATTTGCATATAGATAATAAAGGCATTCAATGCCGAAATATCTATTATATATATAGGGTTTTCCAATAGGGACTTGACAACTTTGAATTTAATTTGTGAACGCACTCTTTCACTAATCATTAAACTGTCACTGTCAATTTATTCAGAAAACTCAAGATTTTCATCATGGTAAAGTACACCAACAAGCAACGTCTGCAAATTATAAAAATTTTCTACAGATATTCGGAGTCGGTGACTGCAACTTTAAGAGCGTTAACTCCAATTTTCGGTCCTAATTCTCGCCCAAGAAGACAGGCAATAACAAGTTTAGTGCAAAAATTTGATTCTACATATTCGTTGTGTGATGTTGCCGTGTTAGTGAGACAACGGGTTGGTGGAAATGTCGAAAATATCGCTGCCGTTCAGACGTACGTAACAAATGATCCAAATCAGTCAATTTCACGGCGTTCTCAAGAATTGGGCATCGCTCAGACCACATTATGGCGTATTTTGCGTAAGGATCTTGGTTACACCCATACAAGATCAAGCTGACTCAAGAATTGAAGCCGATGGACCATTTGAAGCGACGTACGTTCCCCGATTGGGTTCTGGAGAAGATGCGCCAAGATGATGAATTTCATCACAAAATCATCTTCAGTGACGAAGCTCATTTTTGGCTCAATGGGTTCGTCAATAAGCAACAATCGATTTATTGAAGAGTAAGTATGGTGAGCGTGTTATCTCAAGACATGGGCCAGTCGATTGGCCGCCTCGTTCGTGCGATTTAACGCCGCTTGACTATTTTCTGCGAGGCTACGTTACGTCATTGGTTTATACCAACACGCCGACGACGTTGGAAGAGCTCAGAGCCAATATTGAAGGCGAAATAGCGGCCGAAATATGTGGCCGAGTCGTTGAAAATTGGGTCCAACAAATCGATCGTTGCAAACGTGCCCACAGTGACCATATGTACGAAGTTGAGTTCCATTCATAAATTTTTTTGTTACTTCAGGCCAATAATAAAGTTTTTGAAATATCTCAAATTGTTTGCCTTTTATTTTAAAAAAAAAGTTATCAAGTCGTTATTAGAAAACCCTATATTAGCAAAGACGCACATTGGCCAACGGTTTGTTTTATGTTTTGCGCTGAATCTAGAAAACATTTTGTCGGAATTATCAACACTGCCTTTTGTTTTGTTAAAAAATTGGATTATTATCGGCATCTTCTTTGGCTCAGGACCAACATCAGGGCTGGTGTGCATTGTACGATGGTACACTTGTTTTTTTACTCATTTGCGATACTAATGTTGTTGTTCTAGTAAATGCAAATGTCGATTGAAACAACGGTTGTTTTTTTTCAAGTAAAAGTTTTGGTGGTATACTTCTTTTATTCTTCCTAAGTGTGCCGACTTGTAAGATGTAAAAAAGTTGTCCATAGTGATGTTGTGTCCCTTCAGTCCTTCTACTAAATCCAGGACGACGCATTCACCTTGGTGGCGTTCAACAACACATCCAACTTATTTTCCTAAATATGGCTGAATTTTCCAAATCTACGTCAAACAAATCTTCAATTCGTTCTGTTTTAGATATTCTAAGAGAGCCAAATTTCAAGACGCCATAATTATTTGTGTTTTCTATAATTATTTTCTTGATTTGAATCGGAAAAAAACAACAAAAATGAATCCATCAGAATATCAACAATTATCGAAATAAAAAAACAACGATTTTATTTACTGGCACAATGAAACTCCAACGAAATTTCAGTACGAAATGAGTTTCATACAATGGATCGAAAACGACCTAAACGTAGGTCTACGGTTAATTCTAATTTTGAAATCACAAATTCTAAGATAATATTTTTGTTCAATTTCATGCACTTAACATCCAAATTACATTTTCTAAATATGGATATTTTCACCCCACCGAATGAACTTAATAATAGCTTTACAATATTCGGTTTTCCCTTTATCATCTCAAATATTTTTAAAACTACTATGATACAATACAATATATGAAATCAAATTAACTTGCGCACCTGTATCAATGTAGCATTGAATTCCTTCATCCAAATATTTTATTTATTACTTAAACTAATTATATTAACTATATAAATTATCGCATCCTTCTTTCTCAGTTTAAGAATTTGCATTGTCATATTTTATATGAGATTCAGCTTGCAATTTTTTGACGTATGGTATTTGTTCGTGTAGCACATATTTGCAAAATGATAAGATGAAGGTATCCTTATTTGGAGCATTTTTACTTTGATGACTAGCTGGCTGCTAGTACTCCTGTTTGATTTTGTATACTGTTGCTTCGATGATTGAGAATAATCTACTCGTATATCTATATATCTATAATCTAGATAATAACGATAATGCTGCTAATGGAACTGTTGTCTGTATATAATTTCGTATTGATTCTTTCGGCATTTGTTTTCTATATTTCTGTATTTATAAAGCTTATTAGTGCTGGTGAGTTTCAAGAGTCATATCCATAATTTGCTGCTTGCCAGCTTTATATGATTTGAAAAGAACTTCTAATATTGTAAGCGTAAGTTTTTCTTGTGTAAGAAGTTTCTCATTCAAAGGTTCTCTGTAATTCCAATGATAATTATGTAACTTATCACACCAATTTCATTTTCATACTCACGCGGAGCCAACAACACTTTTAATTCAATCAAAAAATTATCAAAGTTTTGGTTTGGCTCTGTTCTTTATCGTTCTAATAGGTTGTAGAGCAAATTTATTTTTGACACGAACCGGCTCTTAAATGTGCTTACCACTTAACTGAATTTCACATTTTCAGCCACTTAAAAAGTATTGTACAACTTTTTCCCCTCATGATCTATGCTATCTAGCTACTAGCAAATATAGGTTCATTTTTTAACGCCAAAATGTCCACACTGGCTTTGTTTTAATTTCTACTCCGAGTCATTCATTACTAACTGACAACATGTTATATATTAAATGTTAAATTCGAGACTAGTTTATTGTCCGTTAATTCGTTTGTAAGTAAGGCTTACTTTTAGTGTTCGAGAGCTTTAATCTAGTGTTCGAGCTGAGAAGGTACTAAACTTCTGCATTAACAATTAATGTACATATTTGTGCTCTATATAAGTATATACATGTTTAAATGTAAAATAGACTAATAACATCAACTGGCGAACCTAACCTAATCTAACTTAAATCCAATTTCGGCATTCAATCGATTCCGTTCTCAAGAGGTGGACACCTCTCCAATGTCGTGTTTTATGAAAAGACTTGGTTATCTTCTTCTTCTTTTATTAACCGTCGAAATATGTTACTCGTATAATTACATGGAATGTTATATATTTCTCCCACATATTTGTATTGGAACTGCGTTGCTTGTGGCGTTAGCTAAATTTGCGGACCTTAAGACCGTTCTACAGGCTTCACAATATTTCCGCATAAATCGTATCGGCCCAAGAGCTAAAGCCAAGTGACCATCGTTCACGTAGAACCTTCTATGATCGGGCGCTATTTAAGATGGAGAAAGATCCGGATTTTTACTGAAAGTCGTCCTCAGTGATGAGGAATTTTTTGGTGAAATAACTTTCCAATAAGATAATAAGATAAGAGATCGTTCAACAGCAACCTTTTTATGTTATATGAACAAATTGAGTGTTTGGTATAAGTATCTTTTATGTCGGAGATGTAATATGGCCGTACTCCTTCCGAGATTATATTGGGAAGTCGGCTACAGTTAATGAAGGCCGCTATAGCCCCTTAAATTAGAACTGAAAAGCTTGGATGATATTTGGTTTCAACAGGACGGTGCAACTTGACACATAATGCGTACCAAAATTGATATTCCATTTATATAAAAATAAATAAATGCTGAATCCAACATTTCATAATTTAATTCAACTGCACAAATTTCATATAGCAATCTAATTAAGTAAAATTTTCAGCATAATTTATAAACGACTTCATGTTTTATTCGTTTCGTACTTTTTAAATGCAATCAGTCGAACTTCGAAAGTACTGACTCATTTCTGTGATTACATATGTATGTATATAAGTATACACAATATACAATACATATATGGTATATTGTCTGTAGATATATTGTATTAAAAAAAAAAAATCATGTATATACCTATGTCGAAAGATCAATAAAATGTGGATATATATAGAAAAGTACAAAATTGGCCTTCAAATTAAATTGAAAAACAAAAGCAGTGTTATCCTGAAAATCGAAAAGATCAAGAAGAAAATAAAAATAAACTAGTTATGGCTGCCAATATTCGTATACAAACTATTCAAAGTAATGGGATTTGTTAATTGATTGATGTAAGCTCCCTGTTAACTGTCAATAAGTATCAAGAATGAAAACGAATACACATCAGCAATATGGCCAAATCAAAACAAACACATATAAGTAACTACATATGTACATCTTTTTAGATACACATAGCATTCTAGATACATATCTAAAATGTTCACCCCATCCATCGAAATAGCCTACTAGCCGACTATACATCCCTTCATAGAACCAAACACGAATTGCCACTGAACGAGTACCTACACATTTCCTCAGCACCCCTTTCCAAGCAAACCAAGTTATGTTCGAAATATTCAATATTCCAGGAGCTCCAGCATTAATTCATACTCCATGCCCTCGGAGACGATATTTCCATTAAAATCTTTTGTTTTGCAGCAAACAATTCAATCAATCAGCCCACTGATGCCTTAAATATCCGTGCGAGGAGCGCAAGCGGGAAGCTGGGGATGGGGCAAATGCGCTGTGGGCAACATGATTATCGACAGAATGCAATTATCGCATCCATTGTCGCTGTTTTCGCATTGATAGTCAAAGTAAATAGCGTCATCTAAAAAAAACAGATGAACTCACAACTCCAGCTACCAGCTACCATCTACGAGTAACAGCTACAAATACAGCTTTTGGCTCGCCCGCTCCACTATCACTGCCACAACGATTGCCTTGGCAATGTGCTACATGGCATGGAACTACGAAATTCTCGGCATCGAAGTTCAGTTGAACCAAATTCGATTGCAGAATTCAGAGGCTGTGTTATCTAGCCAAACGAAGAAAAAAAGAATATTCAACAAAAAAAAAGAAAACAACCTATCAAGACCCGGAAAATCCTTCGTATCAATGCAGCTCTACGCCACTGCAATAAATAGAAGTACGAGTAGATATCTTTGTTCAACTCGATGCATGCTCTTTTACCTGGTAGGTGATCCTGTTATGCATCTACCTCTTTTGCTCCAATGGTATCTACTTACAAAAGATACGAGTAGCTAACAGATACGCGTACTAGCCACAGCACCTCGCCATTTTATTTTCAGGCGGAGCATAAGAAGATACAATGTCATGTGGTTGGTGTCTGTCATGCGTACCTGCTCATTCGTTCCCCACTCACCTAAGAATAGTGTGCGCAGCGCAGTCATTCAAACTGTTAGCCAGGAAAAATTTTTATTTTTAGAAATATACTGTTTTGAATGTGGGCTTCCCCTCCATGGTGAGCAATAGAAACTTACCATAGGCGAGAACAGAGTTCAGTGAACGCGGCATGTTTTGTTTGCAATTTTTTTATGCATGACTTTCTTACTACTGACGACGATGAAAGACTTTCATTTCCATACAAATATGACAATGTTGTTCGGTGCTGCTGTGTAGCTGAACAAAAGGGCAGCTGAATGCTGGAACGGATTTGATGTCATAATTAGTTGAGAAGTGAACTTTTTTGGAAGCAAACGATTTTGATGGCGATGATGCTGCGGTGTGAAATTTCATGCATTTAATGTCCCAACATAGAAATTTTAATATTTACACAACATATACACAAATGTTTATTTGAAAAAGCAAACACGTTGGTTTTTTATTCTTGTGGGTGTAATTATATATAAATTTAAAAAAATCGCAGAAGCATGCCTTGCTTGTATAGACTTGAAGTAAACAATCTTTATTGAAGTGACTGGGTATTTGTTTCCTTTTCGTTTACCTAGTTAACTCAATTGGGCCTCAACCAATATACATACCTCTCCAATCAGAATAGTTTTAAGTCAACTGCCTCCAGTTGGGCACTCTAATAACATTGAGTTCGTTTCCAACTTGTGCAAGTTACCTAAGCCGGGCCTTCTTCTAATTACATTGTTCTTACGCGTATAATTCGCAGAATTTTTGTGCTTAATCATCCATATGTATACGCTCGTATATGTCGTAGAGATTTTAGGCGATTGATCTGCATTTTTTATACCAAATCTATTTTTCTTTACAACTCGTGGGGTTCATTGTACCACATCTTCCTCCGAAGCACGCAACACAAATGGGACTGAAAATTTGCGTTCAAGGTGGCCAAGTATAAGTTCATACGCCTTCAGGCAAACAATAGATACTGAAATTGGCATGCAGGCCCTCCGGTCCGGTAGCCTCATTTTATTCAAGGTTAGTTCTGCCTTAGGAATTCTAATCGTAGCCACTGCTTAGTAGCTTGTTGAAGTGATCTTTCCAATTCCTCTACATTAACTGTGAATCTACTACCAAATTTATTTGTTTCTCATTTCATTCAATCTAGCTTAATATACCTATGTAGTGACAAATTTCGTGTCCTAATGCCTGTGAAAAGGAATACGTGACTTTATTTCGGCTTAATTGCAGAAACTGCGCTCAGATGTCCAGAAAGAAACCCTCTGAAGGAGTGGTGTCAGCAAAAAAAAAAAGCGGACCTAATACATTTTTAAGGTGCGTCATCCAGAGAATTACCGTATAATGAAAAAATAACCAGCCATGGATGTAATTAGTGACGGATGACGAGCCTAAAAAACAAATCAAAGCCAACGATTTTTGTTTTATATTATATTTATTTTCTTCAAAAACAAGAAAGGAGTCTTTTGGTAGTTTTGTCAAAAATGAGAACTTACACGGAACCGATTGTGATAATGAACATTGGCTAATCAAATTTGCCATGAGATAAAATGTGAATGGCATTTGGCATTCCAATATCCACAAAGTAACATGGTAATCTACAGATAATTTATATTGCTATCAACGCTGGACATGACTCCAATATTTTGGAAAACCAAACTTCCTTAACTGCAAACATCGACTCAGATCACAACCTAATTATCACCAGAATACGGATATGAGTATATCTAACATAACAAAAATGGCTGGATCCGAAAAACAACATCAATGCTTGAGTCATACAAATCCAGGAAATGAGTTTTATCTGACCAACAAAGCGAAACCTCTGGTCTAACGGAAAATGCCGACGGCCAAATGAAACAAAGCACAATGCACTTAAAGCGATTTTGCCTAAGAGATAGAAATAGATAGACCGAAAGAAAAGGGGCTTCTCTACAAGGAAAAGAAATAAAAGGGCCTGCCGAAACCTGCAGTGAACTTGATACGGAATACATCTGTAAATTAAGTCAGATAAAAACATGTCCGATGAATAGGAGCGTTTTGGTATCTTAAGATAAAGACTATACCGCTTTATGCAAAAATGAATGAATACTAAGTATTGATATCACCGTTTTGAACAGATGTCTCCTTTTGACTGATGCAACTTTAAAGTTGTTAAAGATTTCAGTGATATTGGAAACGCAATTAACTAAATCAAAACAGAAATTTAACGAAGATTTAATCTTTCCAATTGCTTCTTCTTCTCACTTAGGAACCAATTGAGAAGCAATCCTTTATCATCCCAGTGCCATTTTGTGATGTACGAACATGGACACTTATTCAGGTGACTGATTCTGCCCATGTCTACTTCGACCGTAAAGTTATTTCTATAATATGGTTCCGAATGTATTAATGAGGAATGGAGAATAAGACTATGAATAACTCGTCACATCATCGAATTACGTCTGATCCATCTGCTAGGACATGACCCGTTGAAGAGGGGCGACTAGCAGAGAAAGAACCTCACTTAAGAAGGCGTGGAAGAGCATCTCGACTCGAATCTGTTCCATTATAAGTAGGAAAGTACAAATATGTCTAATATATCGGTAAGACGCCGCGGCGCTTGTAGATTTGTCTAAGTTTGTGAACAACGTTTTAGACGCTGCTCTTTTTGAACTACAATATTATCAAGCCAAAAATTTTCTGATGATTTTGTATCATTAATAACAAATAAAAACAAATTAAACTGAAAATTAAACAACTCTACTTTTCTCAGTTGACTTGTTTGGCACCCTTGGTGCATCGACAAACCCGAAAAAAAGCACATGGATGACATCAATATAACCCTTTTGTTTTTCTTTTGGCACTGCCCCATTTTCGCGGGCAAGAACTTTATATCTCCTTTAATATGGTCCCAATGTCGCGGATGACATAGCTTTTTAGTATGGTCAGAATAGTCCTTTAGATCTCATCGCTAACATAAATTGGAATTTGAATTTATTAAAAAACTGGTTTGCAAATCGCAAGTTGGTAATGAGCTCTAAAACAAAAATAATGTTTTTTTGGATTATCATCGTTACACAACTAAGAAGCGAATTTTCATTTTCATGCACCTGAATGTCAAAAATACAAATTGTCTAACTGCAATAATAACATATTGCACTCATTATTCTACTTCTCTCACTTTTTGTAGTACTCTTAACTGTTGTGACTGTTTCCTAATCTATAAAGTGGATGAATTTAAATATACGGGCTTATCATCGACTCCAATATCAGCTTTTTAAACCACACTGAATCTTTGAGGGAGTATTTCCGTTGCACCCTTAGACACTTTTTTAAGTGCAAAGCGTTTGCTCCAGATTGATTTTAAAGAAAATCTACTATGGCATCTTTCACTCTAATTTTTGGTGGGGTACTTATTTAAACAAAATACAACATCTATTGGTTTTACAAAAGCTTAATACGTGCTTACGTACGAAAATTATGTCGTAAGCCTGTCAGATACCCTAGTTTTGCTATGTTCTGTGAACTAAAAATCTTTCCTGTTCGTCATTTGTATTGTTTTAAAGTATTGAAGTCACTCCTATAAAATCTATTTATCGAAATTTTTAAATTAATTTCAAATTACAATTTACGCGGTAACTTTTCGACCATGGTATCTGTTCGTTATTTCGCCTATTTAATAAACTTTCGCTGTCGATTAGGGCAATATCAACATCTCGAATGTTCTTAAAAAGGCTCAAAAATTGGGTTCACAACTTCAGTTACGTTGTCTTAGAATCAATTACTTTAGACATTTTGATTTAGCTTTCGTTGATAATTTCTTTATGTTCTTTGATTTAATTAATGAATCTATTTGATTTTTCTATTTTTTTTTTTTAACCTTTTTTATTGAATTTTATTTTTTGATGAATTACCTTGATTTTGTTTTAATATGCCTACCCCATCTTAAACTTAAATTAAATGCAATAACTCATTGAAGTGGCATTCAAAAGTATTTTATTACTTTATAAGTAAAATACAGGATGTCTCAACTTTTCCATAAAATTTTCTATTCACCTTAAATTAAAAAACTATTTGTGAATTTGATTTAAAAGATACTCTGTAATACTATATAAAAAATAAATATTTATCTATCTATCTATTTATCTATATATATTTACTTCTAGTTTTTTGATAGCCTCTAAATTACCCTGTTATACATGTTTCTATTTGTTTCTTCAATGGACTAAACCATGCAGAAGGTTGTCTTTCTCGTTATTATAAAATTTGTGCAGCCCTTCAGATTCAATCCTTATGTTTGCATGAAGATAAAAAGTTTAAAAGTTTTAGGCATCAACCAGCGGTATCTTTTTAGCAATGTATGATATTTTGTTGGGTTGCCGGGATTATATTCTTTGACTTCGCAACGCTAGCAGTCTCTCATCAACAGTCAAAAATCATCAAATTTTAAACACCTCAAAAGAAAACAAAACCTTTTTCAACTCACTGCATGGCAGCACGATTTAAATTATTTCTTTTACTGATATCCATAATTTTGTAGAAATTTATTCTGGCACTTCGAAGAGTCATTTCAAACCTATTTGACGTAAATATATATTTTCCAATCTGGTATTAACCCTTATTGCAACATCCACGTTGTAAAAAGGCTTATTTTTAGCTTAATATTATAACATTTATAGGCTCAAAATGGCTTTAAATTAAATAGAACCTCAATGTTCATTTAACTAGCATTTCATAATTTTGTCTATATTTTTTACGATCAGTGTTGTTTATATGATGCATTACATAACCGCTAATGAGCTTAACAAACTAAATTTTGAATTAAAAAAAAAATTAAATTGTGTTTCACATAAAAATAGTAACGTGAATAAAAAAAAATGTGCAGTTGCAGAAGTACCATCACCAATTTCGAACAAAACAGCCGCACTCCATTAATGGCACAAAATGCACCCGAAACAAATTTTTTTTTTCCATATTTCACCAAATACCAAAAATTAATTTGATCACAATTAAAGTTGAAAAATCGCCAGCATAGGTATGACTGCAGTTTGGCCCCTACTTTTACAATGAGCGACCAAAAGATATACTATTATCAGACAGAATGAATCATTCAACCTGGATAAAAGAAAGACATCATTTCCGTCCTCCTGACCAAGATGAAGTGAGAATAACAATTTCCAAGCTTATGCTAAACAAAACTACTGGACGCAATGAATTAACTGGCGAGCTGTTTAAATCAGCAAGTTGAGGAGCATACATTATCTTATCTCCAAACGCTAGATCGACGAAAGTATGCCTGACGACCCTAAAGAAGGAAGATCGGCTCAACTGCGCGAGTTGCAGTGGAGTAAGTTACTTTAACATCGTACATAGAATCTTGTCTGCCGTATTATGGGAACGCTTATGACTGGCACCTATCAGTGTGATGATTTTAAGCCAAGAGCGTACACATTAATTCAAATTTTCACATAACGTTCTCTTCATCAATTTCAAAGCCGCATATAACAGCATCTATATAAGCGGTCTATGTATACAGAGTCAAGTTTAGTGTTGGTATCCCTGCCAAGCTCGTTCGACTTTGCAAGTTGAAGATAGAAAATGCACGCTCCTCCATCAAGATCGATAATGGCACAATTAAGACCTTCAATGTCAGAAAATAACTTAAATAAAGCAATGTGTTTTCATATGTTTTTTTTTTAACACCATTCTTAAAAAATTGTGCGATACTCTCTAGGTTACTCCAAATATTGCATCTTTTAAAAGTTCAGTTACGCCATTGACATAATGGGCAGAGCACAGCAAGCTGTCAATGGAGCACTTGGGACTATTGAAGCAAAGACAGCAAACATGGATTTAACGGAAAATCAATGATTATGCTGTCAAAAAAGAGTGACACACAACATCGACGACTAGGACAAAACGTCGCTATAGGCAGTTTCAAATTGAGGTAGTATCAGTGATGCTGAACTCGTCAACAAAAGCTCTGATAACCTGTCATAGAAGGCTAGATCACCTTAGGCATCCCGGCCCGACAAGTTTCAGACTCAAGACCGCTTCAGTGAGCTAATAATTAATACCAGTAACTTTAATAAACATAAGAATATGTTAAGTAAAAGTGTTTCTCTCCGGATTGGAAAAATTTTCGGAAGTTAAACAGAGTAAGTAACTTTCTAAAAAAATTTATAGAATTATGGAGGAACGAAAGATTATACGAACATATATAGCTGCATTTCCAAAAGATATAAAGAATGAACTCGTACCCCTATTCCGGATAACGATGAGTGAGCAGCATATCGTGCGACTACATCACCGCTTTCAATTCAAAAAGAGAAAAAGCAGTAAATAAGTGGAGCAGCAGAAGTGTTTACCAAATCACCAAAAAAATAACAGCTACTGACGTCTGCTGAAAGATTTTGACCTTTCTCTGCTCGAATCAGAACTAATTAAGGAGACGGGAAAGGTATATAATTTCAGTTCTAAACTGTGTATTCGTAGGAATCCCAGCAATGTTGTTGTCATAAAGCAAATAATGTATTGTACAAGGTGATATCCCTGAGTTTAAATGCAATTTGGAAGCTGGCAGACATACATGTGTCATGGGTATTGACTCTACTCGTCCTTGATTATATTTAAATCACGGTCTAGAAAAAAACTGAATGTAAATAATCCAATTTTGTTAATTAAGATATGTTTATACCATATGTGTATATGTAACATATTACGTATTTATATATTTACCCTTTCGCTTGACTACGAAGTCAAAGCATGTTTATATCTTGTTAAAAAAATTTAGTCCGAAACGTCTTTTTATGACTTTATCACATGTAATTTAAACACTCACCACAAGTTGAATTTTAATAAAGGAGGTACGAGTACCTTAGAACCCACTGACAGAGCTCGTTAACGAATTAGATATCAACTAACGAAAATCCAAAAAAAAAAAAAAAAATTTGCTCAAATGCAACCCCATCACTTCTTATAGACAACAATTTATATGATTAGGCATGCTCGTTGTTGATTGGCAGTGATAAAACAAAACATCATTTAGATGTTTTATTTATTTATTTATTTATTAAGTCTAATTGCTTAATAACGACAACAATAACTACGGCAATAGATAGATACCTTTTAAAGTCGAATTCAAATTTTTCAATTAGTGGGCGTTGAAGTATATTAACGACAACGTCGTTGTCATGGGTCAAAGGCGTGGCAAAAAGCCCGAAACCACCAATTTTTCTTCAGATACTAAAAGATTAGTTAAAGGTTGAGCCAATTTTTTTTTTTTTTAAACAAATTAAGTTACTGAGGAACTCTGATCGTGTATCTATCTAACCAACAAAACAATTTAACTTCAAATTTTTGATTATATTTACAAGTCCACTATTGGACATGTATCTACATAATGCAATTATGACATAAACGTCATCAGAGTATAGGCTAACAGAAACTACAAGTATGGTGAGGTTTCTTCGGTACTTGCTGTTAATCATTTGCACAGAGGCACTTCCGCATACACAAAGCACTTTTTAATCAGGCCATTTGCATTCGAGGAAATCGTAAAATTATCCTGATAGACACGTCGTAACTTTTCTCTTATGTACATACATATGTATATACGCTCACCCACAATGTCAGACAGTATGTCCAAATAACAAGATTTAACCTTGACGGTGAATTCTGAAGCAAAAGAAAAGAGCCGCACACAAAAAAAAAAAAGAATTCATTCACATTTCCGGGTATGAGCATACTCGTACATGTATACGTACAATGGGATAGTTTTTACTCTGCGGCCGAAATGAATTGCTATAGCAAGAAGGTGTAGGTGGTGTTCGTTTTATTCAAAAGAGGGGTGACACACGGCAGGCTTCTTCCCTTCGCAGACTGTTCGCAAACAATCCCTTTTTACGTATCCATGAGGCGAGGTGCTTTCTTTCCTCACTCTCCGGCCACAGGAACCAACATAAAAGAAAGAGGAGCATTGCATTGTAGGAAATGGTGAACGTCCCGTATGTGAGCCCTTGTAAATCGTAGATACTTTTGATTTTTATACAATAGACTGCTGGAATGGGGGGCTTGTGGTGTAAATTTAAGTTGCCTCGTTGGAAATGTGCGCGTGTGTAAATCTCATATAATACCGTAAATTTAACAACCTGACCAAAGTCTCTCTCTCTCTCTCTCGGTTTTGGTCAGCCAGTCGATTTGATAACGGGGTTAAACGGGGTTGGGGGTCATGACGACGAACTCTGCATGTCCGACATCAATTCATCGCAATGTAGCTCAACACATTTGCATAATTGACCCATTCAGGACTGTGCACGGATGAATTTGAGCTTATGCCTGAACGAGCTTTTGTCAAAATCTGCATTTTAATTTAAAGTTATCGTTGTGCGGTTTTAGGTCTTGACGTTAAACGAGTACTAGAGTGTAAGGTTCTTAAGTGCGAAAAAAAGTCAACTGTCCAGAATTGCGACAAAATAGGCCAGCTACGTACATATGTGTAGGTGCACGTTATGAACGCATATCTGACACATTTTTAACTACAATACATAGTCGTACATCTGTCTTCACAAATGTAAAAGATATTGATTAGAGGGTTTCATATTCATATTCAATTGAGATGTAGGTCAACGATCATTTGCCCCCAGACCCCTAAGTTGAAACAAATGAACATATGGGAATATCATACTTTTGTGACGGACTTTGTATACGATACATTAAAAAAAAAAAATAATAAATAAATAAACGATTGTAGGTATTTGGACAAACACTATACGGGGATGGTAAACAATCTATGCTATGCTTTCTAAGTATGGAACTGTAGGTCTTATTCTTTCGATCCTTCGCAGCTAGTTTTCATCGTTTAATATGTATGTGCAAAAATCCATTGAATTTTCTACTGACCGCAACATTTTGTCAATTATTGACAGAAAGCGTATGCAATGGAATATTGTATGCTGTGACACTAACTCCTGATTTGGGCAGTCTGTTATATAGTTACAGTTACAATTACAGTTTCCATGCCTTCGGTTTGCTCATTGGTGTATGGATGGGACCAATTTGAAGGTTCATATGACCTTGACTAGCTTGACATCCGGGTCATTGAAATCGCTCTTTCTTCTTCGTTGATCCTTTTGACGAATGTCGCCGCTTGGTTACTAGAAGTTTTCTTATTAGACAGACTTTCCGCATCTCGTACACAAGGATATCGATGGAAATCATCATAAGTAGATATGTTGATTATAATATTCTCATTGCTTAGTTAATCGCTAGGGTCCCCGCCCCAATTAGGACAGCGTATAACTGTATTGAGTTTACTACTTTAGATATTAAGTTTCTTCTAGCATATCATCCGATGTTTGACAGTATTCCAGAAAGTTCTGCCTGGAGCTTTGACGCCTTTTTGCCCGAATGGCCGATGTGAGGCATAAAGTTTTGTATATTGCCAAATATTACTCCTAGGTATTTTATATAGTCTTTGATTTGACTTCCTACCTTTATGTCTACATATTCCATATTTTTCCACTTGGTTATTAGGACAGCTTCCATTTTGTTATCCATTAATTTTTGGGTGGTTCCTATGTGCACTCTTTGATGAGGTTAATTGTTCGTAGCTGATTCTATCTCACAAATTTTTTTTTTTTTTTTTTTTTTTTGCAACAGTCACAACTGCAATGTCGTCACCAATTATTATTCTATTAATCTAATAATCAAATAATTTATTTTATATACCTCCAGAACTCCGTCGTACTTGATATTCCAGAGTAGGGGCCCAAGTACCCATCCTTTCATTGCTGATGTAGCTGGATACAATATAATGGTGCATCCATTCTGGTAAGTGACCTTTTTATAAATAACCACTTTGCTGAGTTAAAAGCATTTTTTGATGTCCACCGTCATTATTGCACAATATACCTTTGTTAACCATCGGCAGCTTTCTCCCTTTATTGCTTCTGCTGTTATGTCTGCCACAGCTTTTATAGCGTCGACGGCGAAGCGCGATTTTATGTATTCAAACTGTTGGTCTGATAAAGTTCCCTTTTCTTCTACCACACATCATTCGTATCACATACGAACTCTTCAAATATTTTGCCCAGTGTGTCCAGTATTATGCGATACAATGCTGGTTCTCCAAGTGGTTTGTTTCCCTTTAATAAGAGAACCAAATGTTTCAGCTTCCACTGTTCTGGGAAGACCCCCCCTTTCAGACATTGTTGTTATGAACATGTCTGGTCTTTTTTAAACAGCGGCTTTTACTGCCTTATTTGGGATGCTGTCAGGTCCAAGGGATTTGTTGATGCATGCCTTGGGCATGCCCCAAGGGCTTATGTTCCTTTCGTCGCACAAGGCTAGAAGCATCTTTGCTTTACGCCTTTTTAGATCCCTTCTAGCGGTTCGGAATATATCTAATCATTCTTGAAAATCGGATAAACTTGTAAGCGGTTTGCTAAGTGTGCAGCAAATAGCTGCTCAGTGTAGCAGAGCGGTTTTATTTCTTAGCTCCACCAGTAACACATTGTACTTCTTTACTGGGTATTTGTCTGTGCATTGCTGACTTACATGCTGTGGTTACAGCGCGAGCAAAATGATGCGATAAATTCTCCAGTGTTTCGCTGTTTTTGTCGAAAATTGTATGTGTCCATATTGTACCCGCTAGCTTAGGGCACGAAAAAGCATTTTGTTCTTTAATATAAATTATTATCGCCTGATGGTTACAATGGGTGCATTTTTTGCTGATCCACCCTTCGTCCTCATGCAGTTAGAAGTTACTTATGAAGTTAATATCGTTGATTGATCCCAATCCCGCTCTCCTAAAAGTTTTTGTTAGACCAATGTGTGCAATGCTTACATCCAAGCATTTGCGAATATTTATAGTAGGAAAAGTCTTCTTGCATTGGTTAGCCTGCTACCCTACTCTGTTGCCCAGACATTAGGATCTCCGCCTATAGTCACTGGAGATCTATCATATGCTTCTGCGCATACGTTTTCTAGAATTGCCTAGAATTCAATTATGAGGGCTCTTCGATGAGCACCCGGATTAGAAGATAGGTTTCGCTACAGAGCCAAAATGAGTGTACCATATTTAAGTAGAAAACCGATTAGTCCGATTGGTGACAATCCGATTCTTAGTTTTGTTTTGATACCCATTTTAAAACATCGTGTTAATGTTTTTTACGACCATTGGAAAAGAGCAGTATCCGTGACCCAATACTTGTTCTTGAGTGGTAAAATCTGTGAGGAAATCAAGCTTATTCTAAAAGGTGTGTATGGGACCCATTCACCTTCCCGTCTACCGTTTACCATTGGTGCGCAGAGTTTCGCCGTGGCCGCACGTCTGTTTTTGGAGAATAAACGTAATCGTGAGACTATTTTAAAAACGTGTTTGGCCCTGTTTAATCTGTTTCGTGATCTTCGATGAGATATGGATCCATTGGTATATATCAGAGACCAACGAATAATCGAAACAATGAGTTTTACCGGTGAACGTGCTCCAAAGAAGGCGAAGACCGTGCCTTTGGCCGGAGAGGTGATGGCCACCATTTCTTTGGAGGTGCGAGGTGTGATCCACGTTGAATATTTGGAGAAGGGAAGGGAAGAAGTGAAGAAAAAGTGTTTTTCCATAACGATAACGCACCGGCTCACACAAATTGGTCGAATTGCAATACGAATTGATCCCCCATCCTCCGTATTCTCCAGACTTGACCCTCTGCGACTAATTTTTGTTCCCAATTCTTAAAAGATTGCTCGCCGGATGGAAGTACGGGTCGATCGAGGAAGTCGTCGCCGCCGCGAGGGATTTTGCAGGCTAACAAAAGTCGTACTATACGAAGGGGTTAAAATAGTTGCAGTAACGCTGGGAAAACTGTATCGAGTCCAAAGAATCGAAGGTTGCACTACACTTCTGTCCAGTCACAATCAGACCCGTTTTTGAACCGGATTGTTACTGGAGATGAAAAATGGATTTTTTACAAAAACATTAAATATCGCTACGAATGGCTTAGTCCAGCAGACAGAATAGCACAACAACCGTCTGTAACTTCCTTGATCGAAAAAAATTTAGATCTCGGGATGATGTGTAAGAGGTTCATAGGCTTTTTTTTTTTTTTTGTTAAAGCCAAAACATTTATTTAGTGACGGAATTAAGTAGTTGCTTGAGATGAAGGTAGAGGTGTTCCCTAATGAAGGAATTACATTTACGAATAAATTTTTGCATTTGATGCAAATTTATTAACATAAAACAGACATTCAAAAATCGAGCAGTACTTATGTTATAACCTGATATCTGGTAGCCACAAAAAAGTAAATTACTCCATGTGAGAATAGGGGGTTTAGATTTCCTCTCTTCAATATTTATTTTAGGTTTTCTACTTTTTTTTACAATTGTGCAAATTTACCAAAGTAAATTTGGATTTCGTCTTTAAACTTTAACGTAAAGAGAGTCAAATATAAAAACCGCGGGTTGACTACTGAGCAGATCCCATTCCAGTTCGACGAACATTGGATGGAGCTCAAATAGCATGCTCTGTTTAGGTTTTAAACTGCCTTACTGCTCTTTTCTCAGACTGCCCTCAGGCCTCGCCTGCTTGAGGCGAAGTCATAAGTCATAAGGGTAATGTAAGTTCACTTCCTCTCCCAAAACCCTATGTTAAGTGTTGATCAGCTAGTACCTCAAAACCCGTAAGGAAAGGATGGGATTTAGCTTCGCAGAATAAAAAGAATTGACCTGAAACATGTGCAGTCTAATAACAGGGCAGCAAATTTAGTCGTTTTGTTGACCGCTTTACTTGGAAAATTTCAAGTCTTATATTTACAATAATTGCAGGTGACGTTCAACTAATTGACTATATCTTCCGAAACCGTTCAGAGATAATAAAAGCGTTCGACAAACAGTCAGTGCTTTTTTATAAAAGGAATATTCTACATTTATTTACGTCATAAATATCAACGCATTATATGTTAACATACATAGACAAATTACAATATATTGGCTTTCAAATTTTAACTCGAAAAGAAGTTATTGCGTGTGGTACAACCTAATATTTTGTAGTGCTTTTGGCTATTCACACCCTTTAAAGCATTTCAAAGGAAGCCTTTGCTTTCTCAATTCTATTATCGTTTTATATCGGTTTTGTTAATATTAAATGCCTTGGTTACTAATATCAATTCTAAGTGGAGCATGTGTCTAATAACATTTGTTGTATGTATGCAACAACAACAACAAAAAAATGCTTTGGAATTCAAAATCTTCTTAAAACTTATCATTTTATTTAATAAGTACTTTTACTAGTAGCTAGGTTTTTTTTTAAAGTGTATTATTGGCATCAATTTTTATTTTTATAAGACTGGCGCCTTTTGTGATCTATTATATGTATCTTACTTCCGTCCGAATAAAATAGCTTTTTCGAATCTACTTTACAAAACATTTAGCATGTGGGAGTTTTTATGTCTTTACCAGCCGCTTTGTTTTCAAGAGCTTTAAAGTTATAGTCTTTTATGATATGAACTCGACTCCTCTCTCACATATACATATATGTATGTGTGCTCTATTCTGCTTTTTGGGTTATTGCGTTAACAAACTTTTTTTCTGCAACACTTAGTTGCGCTACAAAGAACATACCATATTTCTTCTTTCTGTAATATTGTAATTCAAACTTATTCATCATACTACAATATTAAAGTGTCAATCATCTGGTGCAAAACACTATCTGGTAATGATCTTGTGCTCGAACAGGGTGCCACCAATAACGAGGCACACAATATTGCAAAAGCCAAAGATTTTTTCAAGTTATATTTCACATTAAGCTCAAACGCATTCCCAAAACATGTTCGATCGGTTTTCTCTCAATCAGCAAGCAAATACGACAGTAATTTTGTTTGCCGCATTACGAAGTAACTAACTAGCGTTTAAAGCTCCAAGCTAAACCCCAAAAATGGATTAACTTTTAACTTCGGATGAGAAACAGTTCGTCAAATGGGGTGAAAATTTGAACAGAGGTATCTCTCAAAGAATGGAGTAGGGAATAATTTTCATAAAACTGACTAAAAAGAGTAAAATAACGAATAGCAGAAACAAGAGGAGGAGAAATTAAGTAGCGAAAATAATATCCAGAATGATTCTGGATATACGGATCCTTATTAAAGAATGTGTGGGGCTCAGATCTCTTATTTTTATATTGTTCATAAATTTTAAGAAAGTCTTCGGCAGCTGGGATCAATCTTTTATATATATACCGAGCCTTGTATCAAAACTGTTTACTATTATTAAAGCATCCATATGAGTGAGGCAAGAAGCTTTTGGAGAAATTTGGAGTCCACAGCGGAGTCAGAGAGACATGTATTGTTTTGCCATTTCTATTGCTTGTTGCTATCAGCGAGATTATTCGGGCAACATTCTCTGCAAAAAACATTGGACTGAAATGGACTTAGCTTATTTACTTATTTACTTCGCAATTGGCTGCAATGACGATATTTGCTTGGATATATGCTTCGATTCAAATTTTGGAAGTAGAGGTAAACAAAGTAGGGCTGGAAATATACAGGTCCAGAAAAAAATTCTTAGTACTTCCAACACCAACGTTATCTCAGCATTCCTTAACAGCCAGTCGAGAAAATTGATAGCATTTTCCATATGGTAATGACCGATGGTGTTACTGTATTAGATGTGGATAGCAGCAAATGCTGAAAAACAAAGACTTTCATGAATATGAGATCGAATATATTGAAAAACAGTGTTTACACGGTAAGAAGCAAGCTGCAACTGTTCCAATACAATTTCAAATCTTATGGATGAAGTACTTAATACTGATCATGATTGTAGCACAAAAATTAAAAAAAACTAAATAAATAGATTTTCCCACTGTATCTTGAAGATTTTTTGACCAAATCTCATATGCAATGATCAGGTAGTTGTAATAGCAGCCCAGTGATATGTGGACATCAAAATTAAAGACATCAAGCCATGGATAGAATCCATTCACCTTCGAACTGTCGACGTTCTAGGTTCTGTAGTATGAGCTGAAGTGAGTTAAAACCATCGCAGAGCTTCAAATTCATAGGGCATAGGCATTTTTGATAACCTATGCGGCAGAAGAGGTTGATGACATAAGTATACTGAGTTTTCGGATTCTTGCACTCTAGAATTGTTTTCAAAATATTAAAATCAATAAGCAAATTTCCTAATTACCATAATCTAATCCTCTAAATTTACACCCAGTATGGATAGAATTGCATAGAACTCGGATTTGTTTTCAGAAATACATATGTACTTATGATGTGTACCAGGAAACTATAAGTCTTGAAGCTTTTCCTCGATCACATTAACGTTTATCTCGCCAACTTATATCTTAGAACGTTTTTATACCTTTCTATACAATGCATTGGGATAAAAAGTTTAAACACGTGACATGCAAGGCTTTTCGCTAGCCGGACATTATGTTTCGAACCCTTTAAGTGAGGAGTGCGATATTTATTTTTCATGATTTTATTCTTTTGGTTCTGGCCCTTCCAAACAGTGTTCCTAGTCTCGCATTCGTTCAGTTAAAACCTCTACTAAAAATACAATTTAGTTCCTTTTTGGAAGTTGAAAGTTGGTTGTCACTATAAAATTATCGTATAAGCCTCTTCTGTTTATGGCACGAACCGCTTATGTTTACTGAAAAATATAAGAATAGTGGAACCCATATAAATAAGAAACAAAAGTAAGCCTTTCTAGCGTCTGCTAGGTACAGCACAAATAGTGAAACCAAAAAAGTCATTTATTCGTTAAACTATGAACAGTGCAAAGTTTGCGGATAATGATCGAAAAACGTCGCGATGCTTCTGAAGATTTACATATTGTCTTAATCGATTTGGAAAAAGCATACAATAGAATTTCTCGATAAAAAGGACGGTGCCAAGATCTGAAAAGGTAAATAACTTCTAAGAATTGGATAAATGCGTTATATCAGTAAACAATAATTCCCTTCATCCTTATAAAAAGAGTCATCGCTCCGACGTGCAACAAATTTGAATACTTATAACGTGTTTTTTAACATCCATAATAATAACACCGCAGTATTTTGAAAGGAGAATGGCACCTAACATTCGTACGTCTGGCTTAAACATCAAAGGCTTAAAGAAAAATTTAAATAGTATGTATTTTAGTAGGCTTATAAAACGTGATCTTATAAGAAGTATGCGTATTCCCAAAAGTCCTTATATTAAAAAACCAATAATGAGAAAATCACAGGTAAACAAATCAGCTGTTCTTACCATGTTCAACGAATGTCATCGGAAAATGGGTCCGAAAAGCATCAAAGGCTCAAGTCTATGAGGTTGAACAAAAATAAATTAGATCACTCAACTTCAAAAATATAAACAAATTTTTGGATTCAATAAAATTTTGATAAGCGAACTGTAGAATTTATCTAAGGTCCCAGGAATGTGCCAACTCCAAAGGCGAAAAAGTAGCAACACTGATACCTTATTTTATATCATAAATTATAATTTACACAACATATATATTAAGATAATGTGTGAAAAAAGAAAAAAAGCAAGATATGGATATAAGTGGTATATGAGTTTCTCCACGAAGAGATCTACGAGGGTTGTTTGATGAATACCCGGAGTATGGAATATTTGGGATTTGAAAATTTATTTTTCAATATAACCCCCTTTTAACTCGATACACTTTTCCCAGATGTACTGCAACATGTGCTGTCCATATAGTATGACTTTTGTTGGTCAGCAAAATACTCCTTCGCAACGGTGATGATTTCCCCGTTCGACTCGTACTTCTTTCTGCCGAGCGATCTTTTAAGGTTTGGGAACAAAAAGAAGCCGCAGGGAGCCAAATCCAGAGAATATTGAGAGTGGGGAAGCTTTTCGCAGTGCAATTCGACCAATTTGGCTGTGGCGACTGCGAAGGTTTGAGCCGGTGCGTTATCGTGGTGGAAGAAAATTTTTTTCTTTGCCAAATGTGGTCGTTTTTTCTTCAAATCGGCTTTGAATCGGCCCAATAAATCGACGTAGTATTCTCCTGTGATTGTTTTTCCCTTCTGCTTCGTCTTCTTTAAATCACGTTCACGGGATAAAACCTATTCTTTCGATTCTTCTTTGGTCTCTGGTGGGCACCAATGAATCCATGTCTCATCGGAGGTCACGAAATGACGCAGAAACTCCTCCGGATTTCTATTAAACAAGCACGTCTTAAAAATGGTCTCACGATTGCGCTTGTTCTCCGCTACGCGGAAAGCTTTCTCATGCCCAAAATTACGTGCAGGATATGGCTAACTCATCCAGTTGAGATGCCTGCCATCTCAGCCATCTCGCGGTCCGCCAATAGGAGATTATGGAGTTTGTCCACGGTTTCCTCTGTGGTAACCGTTTTTGGGCCACCTGGGCGCGGTTCATCGAAAATTAAATTGCGCTCACTACGAAACTCTGCAAACCAATGGTAAATGGTTGTACGGGAAGATAAATGGGTTCCATACACATCATCGAGAATGAACTTGATTTCCTCGCAGGTTTTGACAGATAAACCTAAAAGAGGTTATACTAAATGATGGTATACTCATTTTGGCTCAGTAGCACCACCTAATTTGCAATCCGGGTATTCATCAAACAACCCTCGTATAAGGCACCGCATACTTATTTCTTCCATTCAAGCGGCCCAATGAAGAATCTGGCACTCCAATTTAGCAATATTTAAATCGTATCTATAGAACTATCTATAGTTCAACGTCTAATTCTATTCAAAATGGAATATATGGTCTGACAAAGTGATTTTGATTGAAACTCCACAACTGGCTACATTCTGTAAAACGGAGTTTCCTGCTATTCTAATTTGTATGCTGTTACTTATAATGTGGAAAATTAGCAAAATGGAAGAAAACTTATAAATGATCACTAATCGCTCCGTAACCACTCTGTATTTTTAATGTTTTGTGCAAGTATTGGTTTAAATATAAATTCAAAGAAAAATCTCAAATTCAAAAAGTGAATTTCTCTTTTTATATTTGCATTACACTAATAAATCTTTTTACATGATATAATATCTATAAATATTAAAAAATTGGTTCTAATACTTCGTAGTCCCAACTTTTGCCTTAACAACGTCTTAAACCCTAGTGTTTGGCATGGATGCATACAGATTACCGAGGTAATGGTCATCATTATTGTATTTCATTGAACCGCACTTCTGCAATAATGCTCTTGCATGCTCCTGCACGGTTTTTGCCCTTTTCCAATAAGAGCCCTAACGTTTCGATCTACTTCACATCTGCACTGTATTCCGACTAAATTATGGATTCTATCCCTAATTCAAATTTTATTGTAAGCCGGTGGAGAAAATTTAAAATTGATTTTAAGAGATTCGAAATATCCAAAAATATGGAAAAAATATTTCAAATTACTCACAGACTTTGCTCGATAGCAAAGCGCTGAGCCATCTTGAAAAATTGATTTCGGTGTTTTTACTGTCAGCATTCTCATACCATACTTGGTACAGCACCATTCAATATCGCATTGCATTCATAATGCTCTCGAGCATAATTAATGATCCAACTTCAATTGGAGTGAAGCATCGACGTCATAACATAAGAAGAATATCTTATGGTATACTGTGAGCTATGCATTTTTCGCTTTTGCGATCCCCTTTTTATACGACGCACTGTCTGCTTCCCATCTGGTCCGAATACGTTAAACTTGGAATAATCCGAGAACAGAACGTTTCGCCTGTTTCGCCTGTTTCGCTTGTTTTGCCTGTTTCGCCTTTCCATAGCCCAGCTAAGGCGTGTTTGTTTTTTTAATTTTGCTGGTCAGCAATGATTTTTTATCTTGTCTCCTTTCTAGCAAACTTATCTCGTCAAATCGATTCTTGATGACTCTGACGTTACGTTTAGCACCAGTATTTTCACGGAGGTCAGCTCTCAAACCTTTTAAAGTTTCTAACCTGTTTCCCAAGCTAAGCTTCTTCAGTAACTGGTCTTGCCGAACAGTTGTACATCTCATTAGTCCAACGCCAATTTATCTCGTCAGAGTATTATCCTGGCGATATTTGTTAGAGAATCTTCTTACAGAACTCTAATTGCATCTAAGAAGTCGCACTATTTCACGAAATGACCCATCCCGCTCAGATAAAGCCACGGTAACTGCCTTATTTTCTTCACCCAATTGTACCCTTTTCGACATCAGCTTTTAATTTTCACTTAAGATAAACAAGAATGCGTACATGTAAACTTTAGTCAAAATGAATTTCGGTGCATTTCTGGATGTGCTAAGCTAAACCAGGTGCAATAAAAAGGGTGCGCGTTTTTTTGTTACGCTTGATGTACATATCTTTCTGTATGGAAGAGAAAGTATCAACATTATCGAAAAATACTCGTTAGGCTATACATTTTTATTTTTTATATTGATTTTAATTGAGGAACTAAATCTTTAACACGTAGTCACTGGATCAATCTCCATGCGATTTTCACATAATGTGAATACTTAGTGCCATTTTTTCTATTAGCGAGCAGAAAATTACAGCGAGTAGGATGCGTACATACGAGTATGTGACAATTTGAACCGAACATAATTGTGATTGTGATTCTTATTATTATATTAACTTTGGACATCATTATGCCTACTAATTATCAATCAGGAAAGCTTCACAATATTTATTTTCTGGGTTGCTGATACTTTACCATTGATTAGGTTCATAATTTGAATTGCTAATAAATGTACTATATGAATACTGTAAAATAACCACTTCCCTTGCTTTTTATCTTTGTATTCTGTTATGTTAAAAGTGTTACTATTACTGTTTTAGAATTTTCATTTATTTTAGTAGGAGCACATCGAAGCCTTATAATATTTTCCTCTTGACAAAAAGTGGAAATAATTAATTCTTTTTTATTCCATCACTAGTTTGTTAATTTCTTCTGTTTACCTAATTCATACCTCTACCTAATTGTTAAACAGATTGTTGGAAAGAATTTTTAATGAATAATATTGATTTAGATATTTAACTAAATAAGTTTACGTTAAGGTATTTAAAGTCTTCCTCAAGTTTACAAGTAAACATATTCGATTTCAACGTAGCATTCAATGTCGCATTTCAACAAACCAAACATCGTAGATATGCGTAATTTGGGCATATTACGTATAGGCGTAGCTATGTATTTTTCAGCATTTTATCACCAATCGATATCTCTTGAGAAACAGAAAACAATCGACGAGTAGCAAAAAAAAATGTTCAAAACATGTTAGTTTCACACCAGAGAGTTTGCTGATTAATTTATGAGAACACTGAATGTTTATCAGGAACAAGATGCTTTTAAGTGTCACTGATACCAACCTGGAATTGGAAGCTTACATACATATGCATATGTAGATACACAGGTTTCAGAAGTTAATTAGCTCGAATAACATGAAGAATTAGCATTTTATATACCAAGAAGTGATTCAATGAAATGAATTAGTTATTTAGTATCTCTTCGGTTGATTGCGATTTTTTATATTCAATTTAATTGATTTTTTTTTTCCAATTAGGTAGGAGCGAATGCCATATATTTGACTAGATAAATCTTTTTATTATGAGTGAAAACTGTCTACATTGATATTAAAGAGAAAGTATCTTAATAGGTTAAGTCCGTTTTATGATTACCGACGAGGGCATACGGGTGGCACTGGACATTGGCCCTAGCAATTTTAATCAGATAATACAAGTATTTGTACTCCTACATACAGATGAAGTGGCAGATCATCATTGTCACATGAACAGTGATCATTAAAATCATTTTCAGTGAACCTATAAGTAGATCACTGAGATTTTTCAGCATCTAATTGATGAGTTCAAACACGCCCGGTACGTGTTTTTAACTGTAGTTATATGTATTAATTTTTAGGTACATATAAGTATGAAGTGCGATATGTATAAACCACTTACATGGTGGATACATATTTTATTTAAAATTATTACGACGATGACATGTTTGCTCTCTTATCTACAGCTATGTTAATGCAATCCACAAGTAACAAAATTGACTGCATCGCGAAAATGTACTTCAATAATTTCTCTATATGTTTTTTGATATTTTGGTATCTCAGTGTTAGCTGGCCTTCTGACATTTTTCCTGTTCCCATAAGAGCTACATATTATTAAATTTTTGACTCATATGTTCAGATAATATTTCTACATTTTCAAAGTGGTCCCGGATGACTTTTGAGGGAAATGCATACGTTGAACCCTACGTTTCTTCTAAAACTTTTTGATTTGTCCTCCAGAAGTCTCTCAGCACTAGCCTCCAGACTTAAATCTCGTCCTTAATCTTCCTGGATCCCTTTAACAAATGTCATGTTTGTGTTTCAGATTGCCTAAAATTTAATCAATGAAAAACAACGTTTACAAACATAAATTTTTTTATTAAAATTCGTGCACATTATGGGGATTAACTCCAATTCTTGGCCTTAATAATTATCCCGATAAGTGAACAATTGAGCATTTAATGAAGAATTCGAGTCGAGTTAATCACCCCATAATGTAACCGTGCCAAAAGACAGCGAAACGCCTGAAGAGAACATAACGGCTAAACGCTAGTCGGTAATTCAAAATCACAATCAGTCCATACCGCGTCGCTCTCAACAGGTTAACATCTTGAGAAAATACTTGGTTTTACTTCCGTATAAGACCGTATTTACCTAAGAGCTAAATCCAAATGCTCATAGTGCATGTCGTTGAAGATGGAAGGATATCAGAATTTTTATTCGAAAAAAATTGAATTGTGTTATATTTCATAACTTATGGTATAAAATATATTTAAACCCAAAATAAAAATTTCGTTTAATTACACGTCTTAACACAACGTCTTACAATTCGTATAACATCAAGCTCCACACCATTTGTTTGGAAAACATCTTTATGATAGTCTGCATTTTTTTTATTTTATTGACTAATACAAATTTAAAATTATTATAGAAGAATATAACATAATTCCTTTTAAATTATTTATTTCGATTCAATCAATTTAGGCCAACAACATATCTACTCGGATTTTCAAAAGTAATTAATCTCAACAATCATATATAGCGATGGTGTTTAATTTTTACTTTTATTTTATTTTTTTTTATCTCTACTTTTTATGAGAAGGAAATCGGGTTTCACAGAAAACGTATTCAGTAAATTGAAGATCATACTATATATAAATAAATTTGTTCAATGAACATTTTTGGGAATCTCCCGAATATTTAATTAGACAGGAAATGGGTGAGTTAATAGGTTTTTCTTAGCCATCTGTTAGACGACTAATAAATATGAAATACGAAAAATTCACTGTCTTTATTTTTTATTTTAAAATTTTAACTGTTATTATTTTTTCTTAATTTCTATCAAAATTATATTACTTTGGAATATGAATATAAAAAAAAAAGGAATTCTTCTGAAAGAATATTGGTAAACAGTTTCGGCTACAGTGGAATGTACAACATAATATTGCCAAAGATAATCGCAGACAGCATTGACTCAGTTTAGTTTACTATGCCAATAGAAGAGGTTAAATTTCATCTGTAGCCACACCATTGTAACCATTTGCTGAAGTTTTGAAGTATTTGATTCATCGTCAATCGTCAGGATTACAAAATATGGCACAAGCTTTAGATTATTAAAAGGCATTTTCAGTTTAAATTAAAATAAATAGGTGTATGCAAAAATGATGGGAAATAGCGAAAGCTGCAGCGGTGATAAACATTCCATAAGACAAAAATTGAATCGATTGATAAAGTAAAAGCGTTTTAATTTCTGACATGCTAATAAGCGTTCCATGAAAGTGCGTAAGCCGCCATCACAAGGAGAAGAGCAAATTACTCTTAAAAAGTGGTTCAGTACAAATGCCGACATTCTTTAAGAAGGAATTATCACAGTGAAGTGCCAAATAGTTTAATAATTGTGGTCGCTATCAATGTCATTATCGGAGCATCACGGTGGGGGTTAAAATTGTGAAAAGCTTTTTGTGCTCTGTGCCCAAATTACGTTCCTTCTTGTTGACACCTTATACTTACTTGGTCTTACTCGCGTTCATTGATGTCAACTTCGTCCACTTATTCCACTACAGGCTTTTGAAAAATTGCGTCTCTAGTGTTGACTTAGGAGCTTTGTGCAATTTTCTTCTTATGCTTAATAAGAGTGGTGGGTTTTCTTGAACCTCTTGTTTTTTTTTTTTTTTTTTTTTTTTTTTTTTTTTTTTTTTTTTTTTTTTTATTGAACTCAATCACATAAATAATTTCAGGCGTTAAGTTAAGTTAAGTTAAGTTAAGACGCGGTGTTAAGATGACTGAGCTTGTATATAGTTGCAATAGCAATAGACATCAATAGCTCGCTTAGCGTAGCAAAGGGATTAAGCTCGTTCCCAAAGAGTCTGCAGAAGTGTTTTTTGTTCTTCTTATTCAACCAGTAGCCTGGTTGTTGTCTTGACAATTGTTATTATTATTATTTTTTTTTTTTAAACACTTATACTAACACTCAAGAGTTTACGTGGGATACGCTACGGTAGGTCTAAGTCATACATACAGTCTAAGAAATCCATAGCCTTTGTTGTGTTTAGGAAAATTGTACTATCAAAGATGTCCTTCTCAAATGTTTTGTATACTTGGGATGTTGCTTGTGTTTTTTTTTTTTATCAAGAAAATAATCTTTGACAGCACGCCCTTTTTCTCTGCGAAAGAGTGGGGACAATTATATAGGGCTGCTTTAAGCAACTCAGAACATTTTCCTTAAGTCTGGCGCTTTCAACAAATCCGAACACATATATGTAGATGCTGTTTGTATTTACTGTCCGCTGTCCTTAAAGCGAAATTCAAACACCCAGTCATTACGAATGAATGGTTGTTGCATCGTCGAAGTTGAAAAACTTTCTATTATCGGTATAAGTGAAAATGACAACCCAAATTGGAAACACTACATATTTGATGTCATCAAAAAACATAGGTACATCATACTTCTCTTTCCTTTCTTGCAAAGGATGCAAATATTTCCTATATTTTTATATTTTCCACTACTGGTAGGTATTGGTTATGCTCTCTTGTTTAATGCCTTAGAAGTGTTAAATCGAACGAGTGAGGCTTCAAATTGAATAGGTCATTTTTGGCGATAAGGCGATCACAACTGGAACGCGTTGTGTGTGGCACAGTCTGATTGAATCCACATATCTACCAAGCCTCCCATTTCCATTTTATCTCAAAAAAAAAATATTAATATAGAGCGATAGCGGTCTCCATTAACTCTAACTGATTCGCTGGCATCATCTCGTAAGAAGTACAACCGAAACAGTCACTTTGTTGGTATACAAAGGCTGCTGTTGGAAGAATTCGGGGTGTTTCCTTGACCAAATGACCATTTATCTTAAAATATGTTCGTTACTGTTACCGTTACGTTACCATTAAAATCCGGAATGTCTGCGTCTTCAATAGGCCCAAATCCGCGAAAGTTTGATATGCATTATGGTATTTGACTTTATATTTTCATATTTTTAGCAAAATCTTTTTTTTTTTTAAAGAGAAGCTACTTGGTCTTACCATCTCGTCTTCTTTTCTTCATGCGTTTATTAAAAACTGATACGTATCAGATAAGGTATTCCTATCAGTCCATACATTCAATATAGGATATAATATCGGAAAAGGTCAAACTAGATGCATGAAGGACCTCACAAACTGGAGTACGTTTCGAAAAAATTTCGCTATAAAAGTTACCTGACTGCCCTCATCTTTACAATCCATCGGGGACGTGAATGAGGCATCGGATCTACTAAATAAAGCTATTATCTCAACTCAAATCCAGTTGCAAATTGAAACGTACTATAGTCAAAAGGTGTTAACCATGGAGAAACCCTTAACTTAAACAATTGTGCACCTGGAACAGAAGAAATCTTTACATCACCTATTCAAAAAGGTCTGGTCAATACTTTTCCCACTCTAACCTCCTTATTTAGATATAGCTTTAACTAGAACTACCTAAATCTACCATAAGTCTCACATCGTTTTTTTTTCTAAAAGCCATGCAAAGACTTATCGATTTACACATCAGAGACCTTCTTAACAGAAGTTTACCTCTGCAGTCTCACCAATATGCATACAGGAGAGAAAAATCCACTGAAAGCGTTCTACTGAATCTTAAAACATAGATTATAGAGGCTTACCGACAAAATAAGATTACACTATGTAACTTCGTAATAATTGAACGTGTCTTCGATAATACGGATGAAAATTAATTTTCGATGCCCGAAAACCAGAAAATATCTAAATCTTCCGGAAAAACTAAAATCACTGTCCACAAGGAAATGTCTTGTTCCCGCTTTTGTGGTCACTGGTCATTTATGTCCTACTAGTAAAACTTAGGAATCTAGACTATCAAACGATAGTGAAGGGTAAACAACCTGCTATAAGATGCAGACTGTTATAAAAATAGTAAATGACTGGTGTGCTGGAGAAAATCTCTCAATCAACCCCAGTAAAGCAATACTTGTTTCCTTCACTCGTAAAAAAAAAAATAAATGTCTTGACTGGATCCCACTTAAGATACAGTAATTTTGTACTTCAAAGATGTAAAATATTTGGAAATGGTTCTTAATATTAAAATTACTAAAAATTAAAAGCAACTAAAGCTATGTGGGCTGGCCACATATTTAATGGTCAATGGTCACCCATTGAATAAATACAGTGATGATATGACCACTCAACATCTACTGATGGTAGTATGGTGGAACAAAACAAAAGGGAAATATGCCATACAACAGCTGCAGCGACTACAAAGAAGCAGTTATAGAAGCTTTCTTTGGTTTAACGCCACTCCATCTCTTTATCACTAACAAAACTATTAATCACTCAGTTCACATGGATCAAAGGAAACTTCTCTCCGAAATCCCCGACGGTCTCTGTGCTACGTTAATTTAGTGATCTCAAGCCGATAAACATGGAACTAAATGCACCCCACCTCAAACCTTAAAGGTATCAAGTGGTATAAGGATTGATTAAAGATTGACAACCTGGTAGGTGCTGATATATTTGGTTGAAACACCAGATTTTGAAGACCAATGGCAAAAAATGCCCAGTATATTTCAAGCAGAAATACATGCCATTAAGGTGTGCGCAAATCTCATACTCGACAAGGAAATGAAGGATGTTACATCATAATACTAACGAACAGTCAAGCAGCCATTTAAGCACTAGGCAGCAGCCTCATTGACTAGAAATTAGACATACACTGCTTCAGTATACTGCAAGAGTTCTCCCAAAAGAACAAAGTAAAACTTTTTTGGGTGACTGGTCATAAAGGTATTGACGGGAATGAAATAGCCGTCGAACTGACTAGAAACAGTTCAGCTTCTTAATACTGATTATGTGGTACTTAACATCTGTTAGGTCGCTGTGCCCGCGCAATTGGCGGATCGGATCCTTAAAAAAAATGGTTTTGGCTCTAGCTCTTAGGTTACGACGATTTTATATGGACGTATAACCAAGTCTTTTCACAAAAAACGCCACAATGTCTTCGAAGAACCATTGAGAACGCTTCAGAAACGATTGATTGCGGTCTTAGTTACAGCCGCAATTCTAGCTGTTTCTCTGTCACGTCTACAGTATAGAGTAACTAAGCTGATTCTAATTTTTCACTTAATGCTCAATTGTTCGCTTATCGAACTAATTATAAAAGCCAAAAATCGAGGTTAACGCACGTAATGTACTCGTTAGTGAGGACGAATATCAAAAAAAAAAAAAATGTACTGTTTGTAAATTTGTAAACGTTATTGAAGCGTATATTTTTTAATGATCAAATGGTAGACAATCTTTTAATTGTGAGTAAGGGAATGAATATTTGAGAAATGGGCCATATCTATATGACCCTATATAAGGGTCAGAACAGAAAGAAGAAGAAATATGCCACACTTCAGCAACTAAAATACTAAAGGAAATTACAATTTCTTTTAATACGATTACCTGCGTTTAAGTTGATATCCTTAAGAAGCTCTTAAAAGCGTGAAGCTTTCTTTGATCTTCGACTTTGTTAGTAAGTTAAAATTAGTTCCCTAATTATAAAAAGTAATTGTGGTGCTTGGGCTGGGAAAATTAGCAAACCCACGACACAATTTATGATGTGGATTTAAGATATGTAATCCAAAAAGAACATTCGGTAAAATTTGGCACAAGATAAAAAAAAACTTTTATTGACTCAATATTTGAACGCCTACGTAAGCCGAAGACTCAAAGCTGAAACTATCGCAAAGTGGTATTCTCTAGCCTCTCTTATGACCTACTCAATGATATAATATTTTACTGATATACACACATAGAGCGTTGTATGCATGGGGTATTTTATGTCAATGTGGAAAATTACATAAATATTTTGTTTTAACTAATTATCTTTAATTTTATAACAACCTACAGCTTAAGCCCTAATTTTATTAAACTATAAAAAAATGTAGTAATAATATATCTAGTCGTCTAGATACGATTAGTTTACACAAACTATCATCGATCGTAAATTTTTGATTAATTTGGCAACAATATTGTCTGTTATTTCAACACCATAGAAAACTGTCACATATATTTTATACTTTCTAAGTGTTTCAATACAATAATTTTCAATAAAGTTGAAAGTTAAGTAGGCTTTCATATATTTCTATTCTGAACAAATGCATGTTTCATGCGACTTATGTCACCAGTCACACAAAATATATTTAACGTATTGTTCTAACCTGTATAAAATAAGAATTTCTTAGAAGTATGCTAACCCTGTGGTAATTAAGGCCGTCAATGATATAGTTTTGAAAATATTTTAGAATTCTTTGTTTGTTTCGTTTATTCGAGTGTTGTTTACTATAGCATTGTTACCTACACTAACTATTATAATTGAAACGATAACTGAAAATAGCTGGAACTGTAATAATTGGCATCACAGATATCTAAAGCAATCAATGAATTGCGTTTTTATCTTTACGATAACGATCATTGATATTTAAGATAATCGTGGAAATCCTGATAAAAGATGGGAATTTGTGAAACCGAACTCATAATTATAGAGACACCAATTATTTCGAAACTCAAGAAACTATTATTACCTGACCGCCACATCTTATAAGTTAATAGTTAAAATGTTCGGAAGTATACTCTAGTGACAGTAAATATAAGTTGTGTATTGAACCTAAAGAATTAATATAGCTGAGACATGTAATGCAAACGCTATAACTAGTTAAGGCACTAAAAAAACGCATATCTTTAAAGAAATATTTAAGAATGATGTATGTATGTATGGCTTCTCATGACATAGATACGACTTAAGCTTGGACAATTTTTTAAGTCAAATGTCAAATGAGATGAGACTTGGATATACGCATACGACCCGTAAATATGCAATCAATCAAGTGAATATATGTTACATATGATACAATATATAAATATATTTTTTTTATAATTAGCGCGCGCTCAGGGATTTAAGTATCCTTAAAATGCTTGCACATTTTGAAGGCTTGAAGGTTATAATGACTAGGAAATAGAGAGCAGGGCATCAAGTGAATTTCGTGCCAAATGTGAGCCAAGACCAAAAACAACCTCAAACTAAGTCGAAAATTAAGGTGATGTTTGAAGCTTTCCAAGCTGTTAACAAAAAATATTATTTCAACGTTGTGCGTCGTTAATGTAATGGACGTACAGCTCTTGGTTTTGCCTCAAAATAATTTGCTATCTCACACTGCATTGAGTGTATCGTGTACGTACGAACCATATCGTTCCGAACCCGTCCTATTAACCTGATTTTTTGTATTTCCGAAACTCAAAAAACCGCTCTGGGAACAACGTTTTGACTGGATTGAAGAGATACAAGTCAAATCGTTGTGAATTCCATTCCGGAAATCAGCTTTAACAACTGTTTCGAAGCTTCCAACGTTGGTATCAGTGTATTCTCTGCGTAAGGGACTACATTGACAGAATAATAAGCCGTTTGTGTTTTACTTAAAAAGTCTTACTACTTTTTGATCACAGTGGTACACTGATTTTGTGTCAGATTGGGTCTTTTAATAAACCCAAACAAGATCGTCATAGTGTCGCTTTCTCGGATAAAGTAAAATAGCTAGGAATTCTTCTATACAGAAAACTGAACTGAAACTTTTTCTTTATGATGAATAGAAGTTAACCAAAAAGCAAAAACGTGTTCAGATTTACTCGTAAGCATACTAAGATATCACAGGAGCATTCAAAGTTACCCTCTGATAATCTTTCAGGCTTTAATCTAGTAGTGAATGTTATAGTTAAAAAAACAAGCACTGCGCAATAAAATGAGGGATAGACAATAAGGTCACCTAACATTTTCTGAAATCTTCTTGAAATACAGTTTATTTCTTTGATAGAAAATTTAAAATTAAAATTGTTGAACGCTAAATAAATATTATGGTGTTTTGCTGAGCACAAAATCGTATCTGATATTAGTGCTGGCATATTCGAATTAATTCACAGGGTCCCACTAAGGGTGCACCCAAAACTGGGTTATTTGTCATAACTATGTGCGCCAATGACAACTTCGAGACAGTTATAAAATGTACTTTTACCAATATATTCACGGATCGTCAACCAACATTAAAAGCGGCACTTACACAGTCAGTTGACTGGCATCATGCATCGTGGGCATGTGGATTGATACTACCCAAATCAATGACCAGATATGAATGATAGGAAAAAAATTTAAATAACCACAACGATGTGAGATATAAAAATGATTGCAGCTTTATTTTGAAGCTACGTTCATTCCAATATGTGTGTAATAGCACATCATTCAAATCGCCTCCGTAGCTTCGTTGGCAATGCTTCAAGCTGTCGGTCAAATTTTTGATGACTCGGTACAATATGTGCGACGTTATTCCGGCAATAGCGTGTAGAATGTTGGCCTCGAGCTCGTCCGAAGTGGTTAGCTTGTTAGCGTAGACTAAGGACTTGACGTAGCCCCAGGTAAACAGAGAAAATAATCGAGTGGTGTTAAATCGCATGATTGCAGCGGCCAATTGATGAAGGCTCGCCGTGAGATTACCTAGCCGCCAATCCTTCACAACTTCGAGCATTGCGTCGTTCTATACCTGCGACAGTTGACCGTAACGGTGTCTCTTTCCTCAGTTCGAAAGAAATAAGGTCCGATGATGCCACCATGTCATAAACATTGATGCTTGAACGAACACTTGTGGATTGTGTAATGGCAATTTTCCTTGTTGACATAGCCGCTAAGCCAAAAATGGACCTCGTCCGAGAAGATGATTTTTTAGCCAAAATCCGGATCTCCGGCCAACATTGCAGGCGACTATTAGCAAAGTAATTGCATTGTCTATTGTCGTCTGGCTTCAATTCTTGCGCCACTAAAATCTTATACGGATGTAGGTCCAAATCCAACCGCAAAATAATCCGGGTTGACTCTCTGGCGATACCATTTTCGGCTGATCGGCACCGAATAGACATTTCTGGGTCTGGCTAAGTCGGCTATGCTTTCTTCAATGCATATCAGTTTGGTTGGTGGCTTAAGATCCAAAAGAGTGTACTCATGCTCAAACGTTTCCACGGTGCCACAAATTGCCTGCACACTGAAGCCATGGTGACGAGCGACCTCATGACGAAATTCACGTTGCGTATTTACAAGTGAGCCGGAATTTCGATAATAAATTTTAATAATTTTCGCACATTCAGCAAACGTTAAACGATGCATAATAAAATGGCAAACATTACTAAATATTTTGACAGCTGGATGTCATTGGTAACTTTGACAGCTGCTGAAACATTAGTTTATACTATACACGAAAATGTTTTGAATGAGTTGAAAATAGCTGAAGGGGTGATTATAAAATCTTTTATAATTCTTTCGAAACGTATTAACTTTTCTGGTAACATCCGCTTTTTGTGCAACGGGATATCTTTTCAGCAAAACCTCATGTGCATTTTTGGGATTTTTTGGTTCTGTCGCTATAATCCTTGGTACCATAAAATTGTTAATGACCGATAAATTTCAACGGATTCCGATATAAACGCTCTGTCTTCATCGTCCCTCATTTTCCGCTTTCTTTACTGAAAGACATGAAAAACATGTTTCCTCTTCCGCGACACAAAACACAAGTTATAAGGTAAATCCAACCCTTACATACATCAATCAGCATTACACTCATTATTCAAAATCAAAAAAATCAAAATTCTTTGATTTTCGTCAATCAGACTTAATCAAATATGCACGACGCACACATATACATTTTCACATTGTGTAAATGCCGCTTAAGACTACAATCTGCTGTATGAACTCAAAGAAAAAAAAAATAATAAAAAAAAAAATTAAATTAAATAAAAAAAGAATAAAAAAATACTCTCCTTAATCTAGTAAAGCGAAACCAGGCCAGCCTCTGGTGGATATCAGGTAAAAGAGGCATTAAAGTTACTGAAGCTATACTGGTGCTGATTCCTTTGGTGGTATACCTTACTCTAAGCTCAACAGCTTACTAAAAAGGTGGGAAAAAGAGAAACACCTTACTTATTGTAGTAACGTTCCTGGAATTAGACAGGCTGAGAGAACTGCCAACAATTCTTCACAAATAAAGCTTACTTCGACAACACATTTTTACATTTTTAATAGTGAAATAAGGCCAATTTTTGAAAGTTGGCCCTATTTCACGGCGCCAAAGTGTCGGTTTTGCTTTCACTTTGTAAAAGTGAAATAATGCCAAATCGGACTTATTAATATAAATCAAATGTCATCATATCATGCTAAAAATGATTAAAATAAACGGTATCAAGTCAAATCAACCAATTACAATTACAACTAAAATACAGTTGCTAAGAAGTTATAGGCGCCTAACTGACAGTTGTTGACATTCCTTTAGCGGAACGAAGAAGTCGCATGAGCGTCTTAACACTGCGGAGAAAAAGGTGAAATCCTGTTTGCGAACGCAGCAAGCCACCTTCTATAAACTTGAAGTTGGCTTGAAGAGCGAAGAATTCGCGGTGAAATCTTGTTAGCAAGCGAAACGAGCCACCTTCTTCAAACTTGAATTGATTTAATTTTATATAGTTGTTTTGTTTCGGGTATGTATACGATGATCGTATTTAATGATCTATACAGTTTTTTTTTTCTAGTAACACAATACATTTTTTTCATCAACCCGGTTAAGATATAAAAATACAAAACATTGCATACCAACGCGAACACAGGGATTTCTATGTTCATAGTTTTTTAAGTTTTCCATCTTTCTATAACTTTGTTTTCCTCAACGACTTTATTTCCGTTTCCATCTTATGTTAGTTTTTGCTTTAAATTGTTAAGTAATCTTTTTTACTTTGTTTTAGATAATTGTGGGTGGCCGTGGCTCAAGTGGTAATGTATTGACTTCCTAAAACCTTCGCAGATTTCATACGTACAAACTGATTCACCCAAACTAGCCATTTTAACGATGTGTATCACTCAAAGTTTATCAACTAATGAGATGACTGCACATCGAGTTAGAATCAACAAACATTGATTACAGTAAAGTTCAATTATTTTTCTAACAAGTACAGTTGGCTTTCCAAATTCTTTTGCCTTCTCTTCTTTTGCTTTATTATACAAGCAATGGTCGACGTTATTTCACTTTGTCATTGTGAAATAATCCCGCATAAAAAATTTTAAAAATAAAGAGACAACCTAGGAATTAAAAATTAAGTTTGCTTTGATCAACTGAAAGCACAATAAAACCAATTTGGTGTTATTTCACTTTGCTAAAGTGAAATGAGGCCAACTTTCAAAAATTGATCTTATTTCACTTTTCAAATATAAAACAATGTAATCAAAATTTGCCACACATGCTAATACACATAATCAGTGATATAATACCCTATGCAGGCCCTGAATGAAGCAATAGATCTAATATAACATAATTATATAGTATTCAATTCTAGGCTTGTAACTTGCTTTTATTTCGAGGATTTTGCTACCAAACTATTCAATGCTTAGTTGTCATATATCATTGACACATTGCAGATAGATAGCTTAAAATATTAAAACAATTTTATTTGTTACTTAAGCAATTTTTATAATCCTGATATATGTTAGTAAGTGTTAGAATTTCTTATTGCGAATTGAATGTGAGTTAAAAGTTGTTAGCGTTGCTTTTTTTCAACGTTGGGGTCCGTCTCACTACTTTTCCATTGGGTAAAGTAAAGTCTCGGGTTTTTAAAATTAACATTAATATAGGTAGTTTAACCAAATGAAATGAAATTGATACCTATTTAAAAAATGGTATTATCGTTTACTATTGCTTTCTTTCCTGAAATATTGGAGAGGCTTATATTGGCCGAAATCCCGTATATTTCCATACCATAAACACACGCGTTGTAGTTTTGGGTGATATGCAAGGGAATTAATAAAAAAAAAGTGGTGAAAAAAAAATGCTATGGATGTCTGCAGTCGTACAGAACAAGTGACCTTATTAAAGGTATGCATACTCGCGAAGTCTTCATGCTACCAAAGAATCAAAAATCTGAACTGACCTAGTATTATCAATTTCAAAAAATTTCGTCAGAAAATCCAAGCTAGATAGAGTTGAAGATGAAATTTGAAGAAGCTAAATGAAACATATGTACATACGTATATATATATAACTGAGGCACCCAACTGCAAAAAAATTCCGCGAGTACATGCGGCGCAAACGTACTGAAAATATATATGAGAAAAGTATGTATGTGGCATGTGGCATTACAAATATAAATTGTGCTCGAATACTTATATCCGTACTAGTTAAAGAAAAAAAAAACCTAAAAGATATAGCTTTAAGGCATATATTTTGAATTGAGCTAACAACTTCCATATTACCATACCAGTTAATTTGAGGTTTCATTTTAAGAAGAACAGTGTTAGTAATGAAAGTTGTTAGACTTACTTCTACTTATTCATCCTTTTTATTTTATTTAATTTTTTTTTATCACGACAAAAGTCCATATTTTAAAAAGAAGCTTCATTCTTCCAATATTCGAGTCTGAGTTTCAAGGTTTTTAGGACAACTTACTCGAGTGGGAGAAAAGACATTACCGTGTTTTCTGATTCTAGCATACAATTGAGTTTAGTTGATACTCATTCAATTATCAGAATATCATTGAATATTATTATAGGACATAATAAATGCACAGCTCACTTGTTTTGCAATTCCTAATTATTTTTTCTATATGCGTCAATGAGTATGACTTCCATGAAGAAACAAGCTTATAAAGTTCTTCGAACTTTCGTTTGCAGTAATATTAAAGGGAGGATGTTAACTTTTATTCACGATTTCCTTTTAATTCCAGCACTGTTCATCAAAAACTACGCGGAGCTAGATTCCTTCTCCATACCATGTTTGTTTTCAAAGTGCAGTTGTTACTTAATCATCATTCTATCAGGCATTCGCAAGTATGTTAAAAGCTACATTTTATAGGTACCTCTCATACTTTCTACTTCTTACAATTTACAAAAAAAACTCTGATCCCATTCATCTGATGAAGAGTTTACCCCGTGCTCGTGCTTTAACAGTAAGACACCATTCATTACATTTGACAATACACGCAAAAGGAAATGCGATACGATGCGAGACATATTAGAATACAACCATTGGTCTGGGTGCAAAATCAGCAAAAGCACCATTAAAAATCACAGTTTTAATTTGCCCATGAGCCAGAGCTCGACATGCAAAATATCAGGTTGGCAACTAAGTAATTGCCGATTTTTTCATATAAATAAAACACTTTTTTTTAATTACAACGAATAAACTTTAGTCAATGATGTGTTTTGCATTTTGTTCGTTGGCCTTTTGCCATTTTTCTGGCGACTTCATAATTCCACGGTCGTTGAACTTCTGATCTTTATCGGCAAAAAACTGAATCAAGTGCGGTTTCACAGGATCATCATCATCGAATATTTTACCATCCAAAGAGTTTTGCAAAGATCGAAATAAATGGTAATCTGATAGAACCAGGTCAGGGCTATATGGTGTATGTAAGTAAGTGGGGTGGCCATGGTGTATCCAATCCCGTGCGAGATGATTCTCTGAAAAAGTCTTTTCGTGGAATTTGGAAGGCATAACACTGATGTTGGAGTGGTTGATGGCTGGGCTAAATGTAACGAACTAACAACTAGCACGTACTTAAGACCCACTGGTTGAGGATGCACTGGCTCGCCCCGTCTAGTTTGACAACCACCTCTGGGAAAAATATCGAAATCTAACACCCGAGTTTCAAAACTACTTCAACACCCGCCCGCGCACTGGTGGAAAACCAGTAAAAGGGTTTTCATATCCCCTTGAAGCGCGCGCGGTATTATAAAAAAAAAAAAGTAACATTAATTATCAACCAAGCTCTTATAAATTTTTGGCGAGTAACTACTAAAGATGTACGTGGCCTATCATTGTCCTGGTGAAAAATGAGGCCTTTTATGGAAACCTGGCTGTTTCTGTAAATAATCCATTTTCCATCGCCAGTGATGATTCGTTTCAAAAAACGGTCGGATTCATTCCGCCTAAGATGCAAATCGCAAGAGTTGATGCGCTTTGTTAAATGGCTTTCTTTCAAAACAAGTGGGACTCTAATATCAAGCTTTTTAAAGAATTTAATACGTTTTAAATCTTTTTCAATCGCTGTATGCGATACATTTAACCTTGCTGCTATCTCTCGTATAGTTATATTACAAGATGATCCGACTCGATTATGGCTTTAATTTGAACATCATTGAGCTCATCTGGTCGTTCATATTTCAGCGAAAAGTCTTCAGAACGAAATTTGTCAAACCAATTCCGGCACTGTCTTTCTTCTTCACCATACTCATCACGTTTGTTAGCACCTTGTGCTGTGTTCTTTTCTTTAAAGAAATAAAAAAGTAAAATATGACGATAATGCTCGTTTTTTCCCTCTATATGAAAACTGACGCAAAAAAAAAAATGTTACACAAAAATACGTGCTAATTGCTTGTAAAGCAAAATAGGACTGACAGCAAATAAATGTCAAAAAGAAAAAAATATGTTACTGACAGAAGCCGTTAAAAAATATGTACAAAGACATCTATGTGAGAAATCGGCAATCCGTTGCAAATTATATGCGAGTGAAAAATTTTTAAAATTTTCAAAAAAAAAAGCTGTCAAACGAGTCCAGCTTGGTTGCTCTAGGGTTAATACACTAAAAGTTGTACAGAGTAAGAGACTCTGTAAGTCAGTGGATGTTGAATACAGACACAGACCCATCAGTTCCATACGATTTTTTTTCATAAATGAATCAGATCGCAAAATATCTGTATCCCAAACCGGACCACACTGTATAAGTTCCCTTCATCGAGAGATCGTTGCAAAAGGCTAAGATCCATTCTGGCATTGAGCCCCTTTATCAAACCCTTCTGCCAAGTCAAATATTTTGTTATATTTATAAAGCTTTATGAGTTTTTTTGCTTCACTTGGACCATTTAATGAAAATGTAAGAATTTCTGGAGAGTAACTTATCAGTTGCTCCGGCTTAGCTTAGACAGCTTTGAAATATCGTGATTGGACTCTTTTTTTATCAAAATATAGTAAAGTTGCTACATGTTTTTGTTTCCTTATTTTAACCACTGAATCAGTATTTTGTCTTTAATCATTTGAATTGTTCGATAGATAAAATTAATGTGGTAAAGCCTTGAATCCTCTATTGAAAAACTATTTTTAATTCTTCTCAATTGCTTGACCGTTTATGTAAATTCTTTGAAAAACAATTTAGAACAAACCAACCAACATTACCTTTATTATTATTACATTACATTATTTTTACTATCAACAAAAGAAAACAAAATTTAAAACTAATATTCTATTGTATTAAAAGTATTCAAGGCGAATATAATTAACTTTGTATGATAATATACATCAAACATTTACGTTATTTTTCATATATTTCTTAACTAAAGAATAAGATTAATGGGAACATATGCCGAAATTATTTCGATATGCTCAGAAAATGTAAATTAAAATTTTCCTATTTAAGTGCTTAGGTTAAGCAATTAAACTGCAAGGTTTCCTTTTTTTTACCATATAGGTATTCAAACTTTTTCTTTTAATTATAGTTTATGCTTTAAATAAATACAATGGTTTTTAAATAAAACTTCACAGATATCAAAAAAGCGCTTTGTGAAATTAGGGTCTATTTTAATGCAAATAAATAAAAAATCAAATCTCTTATAAATAAATTATTTTTTTGTGCAACAATTCAAGGTGGACTAAATGAACAGTCCCTTCCACTTTGAGCCTAGTCATATATTTATTATATCTTACATATTTCGGGGGGATGTGATTTTATGTCGGTTAATTATTCTTCACGTGCTAAGAGATTTTTAAGTACTTGAGGTCAAATATCTACGATTTTACTTTCTGCATCTATGACAAATCAATTAGACTATTTCCTTTTTTTTGTTATCAAACATGTTTTTTATATATTATTTTTTTTTAAAGATGTTTCAACATTTTAAAGAAGATAGATTAATTAGTACTTTTAGTCTAGGCCTTAATAGTATGTACTTTTGATTAGGAATTATTGTTTATGAAATTAATTTTAGTGGCAGGCAACAAATTTTACTGCAATGATTTAAATCTACCATACAGAATAGTTGATAAATAAAAATAACAATTTTTAAGTTTGTTAAAATACGAGTTCATATATAGCAAGGCCTGACTCCTTCCAATTACGAGTCATACTATAACTCTTAGATGATTCGACACAGCAACCGTCACTCAGAATAATTTTTCGTTAAATTTAAGAGTTTACAATACATTTGCATTGAGTTAGATAGACGGATATACGTTGCACTTATGCAACATTGCAGAATTATGAATCGCGGTCGGAGCAATACCTATATAAAGAAATATATATGACAACGCGAATTGAGAATGCCGAATTAAAAATGACGTCAATATAAATGCATGGACTCGCAGTTCAATCATTTACTAAATCTAAACATGAGCACTTTCAACAGTATAGGACAGCTGTTTTAACAATAATGCTCAAGTGCGTGGATATCCTACTTTTGAAGAAAATAAAAACGCTTACGCTCCTTAAAAAAAAAAAACGTGTTTTTTTATTTTTCGAAACCAATAAACGCCTCCTTTTACTAATACTTTCCGTATTTTACACGTAATCTTGACTTCGTAATTAAGGTAATCCCCATAAATGAAGAAAGGTTAGCCAGTATAGTTCTTACATATATAATAGGATAAGGTGTACTCTCATTCAGAAACACAAGGTGTCTAAGAGTGAACTGTTAACTACCAATGTTAGGTTAGGTTAGGATTAATTGACTGTTGAAGAACCAACCCACTTAGGCCTATTGGCCCATTGTGATGCCACGCGTAGGAGACTTTTAATGTCTATGTTGCTTAAGTCACTTAAGTCATTGTGGAATAAGGCCCCTAGGTGGAGATTTCTTCTTTGGGAGAAAGCTGGACATGTACAGAGGAGTTGAGGGTTGTCTCCTCTTCCTCCTCATCCATGCAGCTTCTGCAAAAGTCGTTAGTAAACAAGCCAAACCTTCTTGCATATTTACTTACGAGGCAGTGTCCAACGATGACACTTATAATGGCGCTAAGATGTTTTCTATTTAGAAGAATTAAACTCCTGGAGCGATTCAGATCTAGCTTTGGCCAGATTTGTTTGGTCGCTAAGCATGTCGATCCAACCGCCCATCTATGGTATGTTCTTCTATTAGAATACAGCTGTATTTCTTGTTTGCACGTAGCGATAGGTCTACCTATATTTCCTTTTCAGGTATGATAGGTATAGTGATTCCAATTTTGACAAGTTCGTCGGCCCTACAATTTCCTGGAATGTCCCGGCAATCAGCAAAGGTGAATGTTAAACTGCTCCGCCATCTCCATTAGAGATGATCGGCAGTCTATGACTATTCTTGAATTTAGAAAGCATGAGTCCAGGGATTTGATAGTGGCCTGACTATCGAAAAAGATGCGGATATTCATTGTGGATATATTATATTTTTCTTTGGCAAGGATAGGACTTCCTTAATTGCCAGAATTCTACCTGGAATATTCTACAGTGAAGGAAGGAGAGGTTAAGGTTAGGCTTATCAGCAAAACCACCACCACCAACCCCACTGACAGTCTGTGAACCGTCGGTGTAAAAGTGGATTGAATTATCATCCAGGAAGACATTTTCCTCCCACAAGAATCTGGAGGGAATGCTTATATGGAAGCCCTTGTCAAACCGTTGTTTGGGTATGGTGTAATCGATGTTTTCTGGTAGGATTCCTAGTGCATTAAGAATATTTGCGTGGCCAAAATGTTTATTTGCCCACTGTAAGGGTGCTTTAAGACGAATAACTGCGTTGGCGGTACTTGTCTGCTATAAGTGTCGTGAGGTGTAAGGTAAAACAGAGTGTCAGAACAGCGGGCAGAGTAGTGCGTATGGCTCCGCTTAACCCCAGACATGCTGTTCTTTGGACTTTACTTAGCTTCATGCAGTTCACTCCTTTGTTTAAACCCGTCCACCACACAACCACCCCAAAGGTAAGTATCGGTCTTATAACTGAGATATATAACCAATGGGTGATGCGAGGTTGGAAGTCCCAGACCAAGCTGGTACCGTTGATTGAGGGAGGGTCTATAATTGAAATTTTATATTTCCTGGAGACGAGGACAAGATCGATTTTATGGGGGTTTATTTCCAGTCCACAGCGATCCGCCCAGCTTGCAAATATGTTAAGATTATACTGCAGTAACTCTTTAATCGTATGTAGGTGTTTTCCTGAGGCGGCTATAGCAACGTCATCCGCATACGCAACCACTCTGCTACCACCCTCTTCCAGGTTTATCAGTAGTTCGTTAACCACTAAGTTCCAGAGAAGGGGTGAGAGACTTCTTTTGGCAGAGGACCCACGCAGTTTGGAGTTGATAATCCTGCTCTTTTGCATAAGATTGATCAAGTCCCCAGGTGAATCATCTACCTTCAGAGCTGACAGCGCCGTCGTGATTGCGGATGTCTTGACGTTGTTAAAAGCGCCTTCTATGTTCAGGAAAGCTACCATTGTATATTCTCTATAATGTAAGGATCGTTCGATGTGGCTTGTTAGTGAGTATAGAGCCGTTTTCACCGACTTTCCTTTGCAGTAGGCAAGTTGTGCCATGGATAGGGGTCTTGGATTAAAGCTAGATCGTATATGGTTATCAATCAGTCGTTCTAGAGTTCTTAGAAGGAAAGATGATAGACTTATAGGTCTTAGGTCCTTTGGGACAACATGAGAACATTAACCGCTTTTGGGAATGAAAACTACATTTGCCGCTCTCCCTGACAGAGGTATGTGGGATAGTTCTACACAGTACCTCATGATATTGTCAAGCGATTGCAAGATTATATCTGAGGATCTTTGTAGTTCGGCTGGAATTATACCATCCGGCCCAGCAGACTTATATGGTTTGAAGCTACGCAGTGCCCGGAGCAATTTGTCTCTTGTGATAAATCCAGTATTTTTTGTCGCGGCTGCAATAGTTCTATTATGATTGTTGCAACCGTGAAAGGTGTGCTACCTGGTAAATGAGTAACTGGGAGCAGGTTGAGTGATTCGTCATTTGAGGTCGTCCATGAGTCGTCGCTCTTTTTCAAGCAGCTAGGCATCGAAGGACTTGTTGAGAGGATTTTTCTCAGTCGTGATGCCTCAGAGGCTTCAGTGATTTTATCACAAAAGGACTTCCAGGATTCACGCTTTGCCGTCCTCAGTTCTTTTTTATATGTTTTGAGGGATTCTTTGCATGAGTCCCAATTCGACGCTCTCCTTGAGGTTTTTGCTTTGTTTAAAAGTTTCCTACATGCGTGTCTAAGCAGCCCCAATATGGATGTCCAACAGTATGGCTTTTTCTTGCCTCTAGGTTTAATTAGAGGAGAGGAGACGGCCAATGCTTGATTGAGAGCCCGTGCTAAAGCCTCTACTTTTAAATCAAGTTCACTAGTATTGTCCGGGGGGCTTGAAAGTTCGGGAGAGATACTTTTTAAAAGTATTTCCCTGTATTTGAGCCAGTCAGTTTTCCGATAGTAAAGAAATGAGGTTTTTTTTGGTGGGGGGGGGGAGCATTCATTAAATCGAATTGAATGATCTGAAAAGGAGTGTTGAAACGATTCCATCAAGTTCGTTATTAAATCATCAATGCGTTCGGAGACAATAGTGATGTCAACTACTTCTTGTAGATTTATTCTAATGAATGTTGGCTCATTACCGGTGTTACATACAGTGAGATTAGAACTAAAAATGTATTCCAAAATTGACTCACCTCTATCGTTGGTATTGGTGCAGCCCCATATGGTGTGATGCATTGGCATCGCATCCTATGATGAGTTCAGTATTGTGTCTTCCTGCTTCCATTACCACCTTTTCCAGGTTTTCACCAGGTATAGGGCCCATTTGGTCGTGACCCAGATGCGCCGATGCTATCCAGAAACTCTCTTTGGCCGTTTCTAGCCTGGCAACGGTTAAGTCGGGGTCGCTGAGGGTAGGTAGTAGAAATTAATTTAGACTACTTTTCACTGATATACAAGTTCTGATCTTACCTTTGCCTTTGGTATATAGCGGAACCCATAGAAGTGTCCGTAGTCCACGAACCATGCTTTCAGCAATCCATGGTTCTTGGATTAAGATGATGTCATCTGTGCCTCTGGATAGACGCAGACTGAGTGCGACCGAGGCCTTTTTTGAGTGGTGGAGGTTAATTTGGAGAAATAGTAGCGTCACTGTTGCAATCCTCCAAAGAGACCCCTACCACAGTGCTTTAGGGGTCGTCCGATTCTGAAGGCAAGCCCAAAAACCCATCCTCCAAGTCTGGTCGTAAAGGAACTTTGTTTCGTCGTCCCATCCCGATGTAAAACTAGAGATGAATGCCGTTTTCTTATTATATCTTCTTAGAATACCACAACTGAATTGTCACATTGAGCATTATTTCAAAATCTTAAAGATGCTAATAGAACTCAACTTTATATATTATACTACGAGTGCATCTTACAATTGCGCCCAGTCCCTATAATCTGAAAGTGAAGAAAAATGTAATTTTGTTTCAGTTCCTTACGATATATCCAGTCTTTAAATAATAGGTTTAAGATTAAGATGTAGGAGCTAATATATTTCTTAAACCGTCAACAAGGCATTTATTCGCCCGAATGAGCGGAACTGCTGATCAGGAAGACCATGTTTCATAGAAAGGAACAAGTAATAATCGGACGGCGTAATATCTGGGGAATATGGCAGGTGAGGTGCGATTTGCCATTCGAGCGTTTTCAGTTAGATTTTAACGAGTTTGGCAACGTGAGGCCGAGCGTTGTCATGCTGTGGAATCACTTTTTCCTGTCCCTGCTCGTACTGTGGCCGTTTTTCGCACATTCGCTCGCACAACATTTGCGAGCCGACGACATAGAAGCATGACCACAGAGTCCCCATGACTTTCTTCTCTTTGAATTGCTGTAATAAATCCAGTTTTCATCACCCGTCATAATACAAAGAAGAAAACTCTTTTTTCGCTGTAGCAGTTGTTCATAATACTGAATCAAGCTTTTCTTGCGTCTGACACAGATCCTCATCGAGCAATTCAGCGCCTTCAAAAGATGTTGGCCTTCCTTCAAGTGGACGGTCGTCAACATCAACATCAACATCGAGATCTCCGTAAACTTTTTGGAGCTCTCGATACGCTTCAGCCCCCGTTTTCTTTGAATCAAAGAAGAAAATCAAAACTACCCGTAAATGACGATTATTTGGCACAAAATCAATAATTTTCACACAACTAAAAGTATATGACGCCAAAACAAAATCACTTATGTGTCAAAACGGTTTGTTTATCATATGTCTAAGCTTGGTTCATGACGTTTTGGATATGCCAAAATCGACCAGCACTTGCTGCTGTAACCATTCATTGACAAGAGGACTTAGTTGCGCACTTAATAAATTTGAACAAATTTGTGACCTGGCACTGAGCTAATTGCATACGTTTTTCTAGCAGATATCACAAATATTTTTCTGTATTCTTGAGATTGAAAAAGGATATATATAGCATCTCTTTATTTTTCATGCTGAAGACTCTTCCGAAAATGGGTTTGGTTACGGTAAAAAATGAGACAACGCCTGTACAGAAGATCTCGACAAACCAATACGATTTCTTCGTTCAATCTGTAGCTTTATTAGATACTCAAAGGAAACAACAGCCTTCGTACGTGGTATTTTGCATTCCACTCAGGGTACAAATTTGTCCAGATAATATATGTATATAGCTACATAAATAACGTCTAACCACTTTACAAAGAAACTACGAGTAAAAGGCCATCGGTTTGTCCGTTTTTTTGATAAGTGAACGTGCACCAACTGGTCAAGAGGATTCACTCTTCTCTTTGTTTTGTTGTAGCTCAATATTAATGCAGGCTTCTTGGAATTCGCTATGCAGATGTCTGGCTTGTTATAAGTCGTAGATTTAACTAAAACACATGTATTCTTTTTTGCACATAGGAAGCAACTGTAGCTATTTTAATAAATCCAAACTTTCTACTTCGATGTGGCAGAAATTCTTTCGGCATAAATCTTTTATTCTTTCTTACTGTGCCCGATTATAATCAAGCCATTTGTTAGCATTTTATAAGCTAATTCCAAGACAGTAAAAAGTTCCGCGGAAAGATTATGATATCGATGCAACTTCTTGCGCAGC